>JAUIMM010000053.1:8286562-8906250 GCA_031769625.1 Taudactylus pleione
GACGCCAGACTCTCGCCGATAAAAAGTCACTTGTATTCCACTAGCTCCAGCTAGTGTCTCCGCCTATGGTCCAGCTTCAAATCCATCGCGTTTCACACCATTTGATTCCCCACCATGGCTGCACAGGAACCGCCAGCACGCTTTCAAATATATGGGCGCAGCACTACTACCTTTTTCCTAGACCTGCTTCATGCTTTTGAGCATGAGCAGGTCGGATTGACACAGAAGTTTGACGCATGCATGTATCTTACTGTAAATAGCTTAGGAAGAGTTAAATGTAAAAAAAAAAATGATGTGGGGTCTTACAGAACCAGCCCCGGACTTTTCATAGCCAGTCCTGGTTGTTTAAGTACAGGGGAAAAATACGTAGGGTTCCACTGTACTTAATACAACCAGCACTGGGCTCTGGGAACCAGTCCTGGTTCTGGATTTACAAGGAAAAAAATGCGTAGGGTTCCCCTGTAAGATCCAGAACCAGCACCGGACCCTTTCAAGCGGGAGGCTGATCCCACAGCCAGGGGAGCCCTTTCACCGGGCCCCCCAGCTGAAGCATCAGCCCTGACCGCTAGTCAGCCCAGGCCAGGGATCCCTGGGGAGTTGGGGACCCCCCCATTAAAGGGGTTCCCCTCTCCAGGGCACCCCTAGCCTAGGTTGACAGCCTGGGACTATCCCCGCCACCCCTGGGCGGTGGGTGGCGAGTTGATAGTGTATGTGTAGTGTAAAAATAGAAGTTTAAAAACATTGTCTTTACAGCAGAACTGCAGGTCCCAGCAAGCCTCCCCCGCATGCTGGTACTTGGGGAATCACAAGTACCAACATGAGGGGCATTAAGGGCCCGATGGTACCTGTAGTTCACCGGTAAAGAAATGTTTAAATAAACACAGGACCCACACACCGTGAAAGTACAGTTTTAATACATACATTCACACACACATACTCACCTACATTACCAGGAGTGGTCCCCTTGTCCAGTAGGCATCCATGGTCTTCTTAAAACAAAAAACAAATAAAACCGACCCACGCACTAGATAACAACCAGGATGGTTGATATCTCCTGAATGAAGTGTTCAGATGCGGCTTCTTCCTTTGAAGGTCCATGTCTGAACGTTCATTGGCTGAGAGAGGTCAGCCCCCGTCTCTCAGCCAATGAGCGGCTTCTCCATTGGCGTCAATGGTGGGAACCGCAGAATAAACTTTAGTTACCCTGCAGCTCTCCATTGACTTCAATGGAGGAGCCATTTATTGGCTGAGAGAGGCAGGGGCTCACCTCTCTCAGCCAATGAACTCTCAGATACGGCTCTACAAAGGCTAGAGCCGTCTCTGAGCTCTTCATTCGGGAGATAACAACCATCCTGGTTGTTATCAGTTACGTGGATTGCGTTTTTCGTTTTTTTATTTTAAGAAGACCTTGGATGCCTACTTTGGAACAAAGAGGACAGAACCACGCATAGGAGAGGATGAGTATGTTTTTTTTCCCACAGGTACCGAATGGAAATACTAGTGGACAAGTGGACCGATGCTATAGGGATACATAGGTAAGTATGAGTACATGTGTGTGCATGTATGAGTGTGTGTATGTTTAATAAAATTATATATGTATGTTTTTTTTTTTTTTATATTGCTTTTGCAGTGGAACTACAAGTACCAGTGGGCCCTTAATGAGCCGCATGCTGGTACTTGTGGTCAGGGCCGGATTGAGGGCCACATGGGCCTGGAGCTGAAAATGAACAAGGGCCTATTATGAGAAGCAGAGGAGATGTGACCAGTGCTGTGTGGGTGTGGCCAGTGCCATGTGGGCGTGTACACCCCTATACTCTCAGCCCCAATGTCTCCCTAAATATGTAAAAGAAAATGCTTCATTTTGTGAGGTAAATAGAATACAATTTTACTACTTATGATCTATGGCTGAGCGTGTGGAGAGCAGATGGCCAGTCAACATCATGTTGTCAGGACAATGGGCCTATTTTGTATGTGGAGGCCTTGAGCTGTAGCTCCATCCGCCCCATTGTTAATCTGGCCCTGCTTGTGGTTCTCCAAGTACCAGCATGCGGGAGAGGCTTGCTGGGACCTGCAGTTCCACAGCAAAAGACAATATTTGAAACTATATAAAATGCACTACACCTACACTATCAACCTGCCAGCCATTGCCCATGGGTGGCGGGGATAGCTCCGGGCTATCAACCTAGGCTAGGGTTGCCTTAGAGCGGGAGACCCCTTTATTGGGGGGGTCCCCAACTCCCCAGGGATCCCAGGCCTGGGCTGACTAGCAGTCAGGGTTGATGCTGCGGCTGGGGGGTCTGCTGAAAGGGCTCCTTTCAGCGGCTCCCTTTCTAGCAGGGCTCCTCCCTGCTAGAAAGGGACCGGTGCTGGTTCTGGATCTTACAGGGGAACCCTACGCAATTTTTCCCCTGAAAATCCAGAACCAGGACTGGTTCCCAGAGCCCAGTGCTGGTTGTACTAAGTACAGTGGAACCCTGCGCAATTTTTTCCCTGGACTTAGACAACCAGGACTGGCTATGAAAAGTCCGGGTCTGGTTCTGTTTTGGAGGGGGGACCCCACGTAATTTTTTTTCTATACTTAACTATTTATAAGCTTGTTACAGTAAGATACATGCAGGCATCTCACTGATGTCTGCATGTATCTGTGTGAAAACGAACTGTTCATGCTGAAAGTGAAGGCATGAAGCAGTTCTATGCAGTCGGGGATTTGCAGTTCGGTTTGAAGTGGGATTTGCTGCACGATTTGTACATGAAGATGCCGAATCGAACAGCAAATCACTGTTCCAAACCGAACCAAATCGAATTTGATTTGAGAAATGCTTCTCTAATCGAATGTTAGTAAATGAGTAATTTGAACTTTCGATTTGAGTCGGTTTGAGGTGAGCTAAATCGAACTACAAAACGAAAGTCAAATCGACCCTTAGTAAATTTACCCCTAAGGCTTTGCGAAACCACTAAGGTGGTGTCACTGCAGTGTCACTGCTGAGTGTAGTACTAACATAAAGGAAATGTACTAAGCTCTGGAAAGTGATAAAGTGTAGAGTTATAAACTACCAGCCACTCAGCTCCTACCTGTCATGCTACAGGCTGTGTTTGAAAAATGACAGGAGCTGATTGGTTGGCAGTTTATCACTCTCCAATGTATCACTTTCCAGAGCTTAGTACATCTGCGCCTTAGGCTGAAAGCTGTGTACATTAAGATGCCCGCAGTGCCTCACCCTGAGGCTACTTTCAATATGATGTACCAATTGTTTCCTTTTAGGGTAAATTAAATCCTGTAAGAAATGTAGGGCCTGATTTAGAGATGGACGCAATGTCAGTGCAGTGGAGCGATTATCTTGCCACTACACGTGTGACAAAGCCGCACTTTGCACCTTCAGTGAAGGATTAGTGACAGCGGTCGCAGAGAGGATTCACAAACTGGGTAACAGCGTTTGGGGAGGTAACGAGGGGTGGTTAGGAAAACGCAGGCATGTCGGGACCGTTTTCTGGATGTGCCTTAGTGAGGCTCTGCAAATTCGTTTGCAGCTGCTGAGGCCCAGGCATCTTAAGAGAGCTTCTCCATATGAAACAGCATAGGCTTACTCAAAAGTGTTTCCGATGTTCCCGCTTTTGTGAGTGAGCAGCGGATGTGGGATGCCAGAGGTGAGTGTCTCAGTGCAGAAGACGGCGGCTGAGTGATTAGCATATATTTTCGCAAGTCCACTGTGTACAGAATAGCAGTCGTGACAGGATTTACGATACTCTACACTTATCCTAATGATCAGGTGCTGAACATTGGCAGTGAATACATCCTATCTTTTGGTATCCGATCAACTTGCCGGCATTCAAAAGTCGCCAGTCAGAATGTTGACATGGTCATTAGGTTGACAATCAATATGTATACATGCATTTATGTCGACATGGTTAAAATCTCGACACGTCATAGGGGGGATTTAATTAGCCGATTCCTTCTGATGCAGTTTGCTGCAGGAACACTGCATGCTAATTACCAGAGGCAGGATTTTTTCTCACAGCCTCAAAATCTGCATTAAAATGCAAATATGCATTTTAACATGTGTGGAAAGCCATTGATTCTGCATTTTAAGTGGAATCAATGAGTTAGCGCATGTCAACCCAGTGTTTACTGTGCAGTGAAAAGGCTATTTAATTGAATAGCTATTCCCTACATGGCGATCAACCCAGCAGCTAATTGACCCCCCCACGAATGTCGACATTTAAGATGTTGACACTGAAATGTCAACAATCAACATATGCTTTTATGTTGACTTTTAGGGTTAGGCTAAATTTTTTTTTAAACATGTCGACATTTTTGGTGGTGACATTATGAATGTGTCATTTAAACTATGTCGGCCTTAATACTTGTCTACATATTCATTGTCGACCTAATGATCAGAACCTGTCGACAGACTGGTGTCGACATTCTGACTGTTCAGAAGTTATACAACACCCTATCTTTTACACCCACCAAATAAGCTGCTAGAATTAAGTCATTGCTCTTTCTTCAATCCTGACTGTCAGCAAGCTAAAATTAAATCAAGTTTATATTTTATTTCTTACATAATTAAAGATAATATATGTTCTTATTAAAATTTTAGGACAATAACAGCAAACTCACATTTTGTAATTTGTGCATTCTATAGCATAATGATATAAAGTTTTTTTTAAACATACACTCTTAAATTCTGGTTATGAAGAGTATTTAATTCTGTCCTTGTTTCATTGGGATGTAGACATATAGGCCCTGATTCAGACCCACTCGCAAGCGGCTGTCCGCTCGCAAGTGGGTCGATGGTCTGCACTGAGCATGCGCACGACGGAGGGAGCTCCGTCGTGCGCATGCGCCAGACGCGACGAGCGAAGGAAAGTCCTTCGCTCGTTGTGTCTGATCAAAGGGGGCGTGCTGTCGATGTTGATTGACAGCACGCCCCCTTTGGTGGGCGTGCCGGGGGCGTGCCTCCCTGACGGGGTCGTTCCCACGGGAACGCCTCCCATCAGAAGCCGGCCCACTGACATCACTAGTGATGTCAGTGGGAGTGATTTTGGCTCTGATAGAGCCAAAATCACTCCGGGGCTTGCGGTTGAAAACCTCAACCGCAGGCTCCGGCTCGCAGTTTCGATGGTCGCGATGGTCACGACCGTCGCGGCCATCAAACTGCACGCTCGTATAGGCTGTGGGTGGTGACCCACAGCTATACGAGCGTCCAGGAGGACGCTCCATTTTTATGGAGGGCGGCCCTCATTCAGAGCGTGCGCTCTGCTCAGAGCGTACGGCTCTGAATGAGGGCCATTGACGTCACCCCCGTACCCGGAAGACACCGCTGATGCTGTCATACCCACCTTACCAAGTAATGTCACCACTAAACTGCCAGGGATGTTTTATAGACATTCAAATCATGTCGACATTCCATCAGTGTCAACCAGAGGGAGATTTGCTGTGAAACTAATGAAGCTTACGCTTCAGGGCCCCTAACTCCGGAGGGGACCTGTAACTATTTTTTTTAAATGAGTCAATTTCTCAACAAAATCAATGGAGTCTTTTAAGTGGGCGTTATGAAAATAAGGTTATTATAGTGATAGAATCATAAGCCAATGGGGTGAAGTACTTAATATTGAACGTAGAATATGCTCTACAGTAGTTCATGTAGAGGAGGAGAGTACCCAGACTCCCCCCCCCCCCTTCGATCAGTACTGGCTGACAGTCTATCTACAGCTCCAGACAGAGGATGACTCTTATGAGTCAGCCAGGCACATTAAAGAGAGCTGCTGCAGTGTCACTGCTGAGTGTAGTACTGCCAGGTGCCACTAGATGCTCCCATCTCCATTTGTGCTGTCCTATCTGCCAAAAGTTGGCCCTGCGGTGCTGACCGCAAACTGAAAGCTGAGCTGACTGAGGGATGGCATGCAGCTCAGAGGCGGGAGGATGCAGTGTGTGGGGAAGACCTGACTTAGGGGAATTCCAGAGATCCCATTCAGGAGGATCAATAGCTGGGACCCTACAGAGGAAGTGAGTAAGTTTTGATTTTGTATGTGATCTATCTACAGTCTTTCTCTCTCTCTGGGGGTTTCTACATCTATCTATCTATCTATCTATCTATCTACCTACCTACAGTCTCTCACTCTCTGGGGGGTTTCTACATCTATCTATCTATCTATCTATCTATCTATCTATCAAGAGACTTTCACTGTCTGGGGGGTTTCTACATCTATCAATCTATCTACAGTCTCTCACTTTCTGGGTGGGTTTGCTACATCTATCTGTCTATCTATCTATCTCCAGACTTTCACTCTCTGGAAGGTTTCTACATCTATCTATCTATCTATCTATCTATCTATCTATCTACATGATCTCACTTTCTGGGGGGTTTCTACATCTATCTATCTACAGTGTCTCACTTTCTGGGAGGTTTCTACATTTATCTACCTATCTATCTATCTATCTATCTACAGTGTATCACTCTCTCGGAGGTTTCTACATCTATCTATCTATCTATCTATCTAAATTACTCACTTTCTGGGGGGTTTCTACATCTGTTACAACAAAGAAGAAAGAAAATGAGACTCTCCGGTGCACTCCAGGAGTTTTATTAAATTAATTGTATAATGGAATGTTATTTTGTTATGTATTACTTGTTAAAACATAACCTTTATTTTTTATACCTAAAAACATTTTAATTGTATTCTAAAGAAATGGCGAAATATAATAAAAACTTGAAAGAAGTGAAAAAAAGTAATGAAAAGTGAAATAAAAAAATATTAAATACATTATTTATTTGACCATGTGTGTGTTTTTATTATTTATTTGGTGCCTCCTATTGGTACTAAAAATTAAACCTATCTATCTATCTACACTCTCTCACTCTCTGGGGAGTTTCTACATATATCTACAGTCTCTCACTTTCTGGGGGGTTTCTACATCTATCTACTGTATCTACAGATCTTCACTCTCTGGAGGGTTTCTACATCTATCTATCTACAGTTTTTCAACCACTGTGTCGTGGCACACTAGTGTGACGTGAGTGGTTAAGTGTGCCGCGGCGGTCAACTCAGCACACCTGTACTTTAGTGTGTTTTTTTTCCTGAGGAGGCCAATGCAGTGTGTTTTATTTCTGTGGTGGTCATTGCAGTGTGTTTTATTCCTGTGGAGGCCAATATGTGTGTATATTTTTATGTGGGAGCCAATGTTTATGTTTTTTCATTGGTCATCCACGCATGGCCGGATGGTGTGCCTTGGCAATTTTAAAAACTTGTGTAGTGTGCCTCAAGTTGAAAAAGTTGAAAATCACTGATCTACAGTGTCTCACTCTCTGGGAGGTTTCTACATCTATCTATCTATCTACAACGTCTCACTCTCTGGGGGGGTTTCTCTATCTCAAGTGTCTCACTTTCTGTTTTTTTTTACATCTATCTATCTATCTATCTATCTATCTATCTATCTACAGTGTCTCACTCTCTTGGGGGTTTCTATATATATTGATCGATCTATCTATCTATATATCTATCTATCTATCTAATCTCACTCTCTGGGGGATTTCTACATCTATCTATCTATCTATCTATCTATCTATCTATCTTTCTACAGACTTTCACTCTCTGGAGGGTTTCTAAATCTATCTATCTACAGTGTCTCACTCTCTGTGAGGTTTCTACATCTATATCTATCTATCTATCTATCTATCTATCTATCTATCTATCTATCTATCTATCTATCTATCTATCAACAGTATCTCACTCACTGGGGTGTTTCTCTATCTTCAGTGTCTCACTTTGTGGGGGGTTTCTACATAAATCTATCTACAGTCTCTCACTCAATCTGGGGTTTCTCTATCTATCTATCTATCTATCTATCTATCTATCTATCTATCTATCTACAATATCTCACTCTCTGGGGGGTTTCTCTATCTATCTACAGTGTCTCACTTTCTTGGGGGTTTCTACATAAATCTATCTATCTATCTATCTATATATCTACAGTCTCTCACTCTATCTGGGGTTTCTACATCTATCTATTATTATTATTATTATTACATTTGCTTACAGGGCGCCACAAGTGGTCCGCAGCGCCATACGTACAATAAAGGGTACACAGAACATTACATTACAATACAGTAACCAAAATATAAACAGAACACAAGTAACAATTAGCAACACAATTCTCCATACACAGTACAGCTCTGAAGGTGAAGGCTGTCATAGAAGTGCTAGAGAAGAAGGCTGTGAGACAGTGGGGAGGAGGACCCTGCTCCTATGAGCTTACAATCTATCTATCTACATTATCTCACTCTCTGGGGGATTTCTACATCTATATTTCTACAGTGTCTCACTCTATGGGGGGCTTCTACATAAATCTTATCTACAGTGTCTCACTCTCTCGGGGGTTTCTACGTCTATCTATCTACATTATCTCACTCTCTGGGGGATTTCTACATCTTTCTATCTACATTATCTCGCTCTCTGGGGGATTTCTACATCTATCTATCCACAGACTTTCACTCTCTAGAGGGTTTCTACTTCTCTCTATCTACAGTATCTACAGTGTCTCACTCTCTGGGAGGTTTCTACATCTATCTATCTATCTATCTATCTATCTATCTATCTATCTATCTATCTACAGTGTCTCACTTTCTGGGGGGTTTCTACATAAATCTATCTATCTATCTACATTATCTCACTCTCTGGGGGGTTTCTACATCTATCTATCTACATTATCTCACTCTCTGGAGGGTTTCTACATCTATCTACAGTCTCTCACTCTCTGGGGAGTTTCTACATTTCCACCATTTAGGCCTTTAAGGTCCTTGAAATGGCAACAACTTCCTTTTGACCTTGTTGGATGTTGCCCTATTGTTGCTGGTTGCAAAAGGACCCCCAGGGACAAGCATGTCGACATCACGATCATATCGCCATTCTCATGTTGATATGAGGAATGTAGACCATATACCACACCCATTTTATTAACGAACAAGACTCTTTTGGTCTTTACTATCTACTGATAAAGTAATAAGTAGGAAATGGGTTAGAAGGAAAATGTTTAGAGAACAATTTAAGCTAAATGTAAAGAGCTTTCATGGCAGAGCTATGTGACATAATGGGGCTGATTCTGAGTTGGAAATAAATCAAAAACAAGTAAGTAACTTAGGATCTGGAACAAACCATGATGTAATTCAAGGATGCATATACAATTATTTTTCTATATGCACAATAAATACTGGCTACTTTTGCATGTAGCCCGCACATACTGGATAGCTTTATTTTTACACTACAAATTACATTTGGGCTGGGACACGTGCCTCTCATCAATGGAGCACTCAGGGGGGGTTTCTGGGTATCTGGAGCCCACCCCATAACATGCCAGAAACTTCAGGCCCCTGTAGATGTTATAATGCGGGTATATTATCTTTTGTGGGTATAGTCCTGCAACAGGCTTGAAGGCTGGAATACTTTGCTAGCTGCGGCCGTGGAGCAGCCTTGAGGGCTGGTAAGTCTTTGACTAGTCAGTGCCCGAGGGTAATGAGATAAGATGCGGCCTTTGGGCTATGCAGCAGCCTTGAGGGCTGGTAAGCCTTGGCTTGTTGTGGCCTGTGGGCTGCAGAATAAGATGCGGCCTTTGGGCTGTGTAGTAGTCTTGGCAGGCTGTGGCCTGAGGGCCGTAGAACAAGATGCGGCCTTTGGGCCGTGTAGCAGCCTTGGCAGGCTGTGACCTGTGGGCCGTAGAACAAGATGTGGCATATGGGCCGTGTAGTATACTTGGCAGGCTGTGGTCTGAAGATGGACCTGTGCCGCCGAGTTGACACAGACGGTGGTATGCTGGATTGCATACTTTGGACGCTGGATTGCGGCCTGTGCTGCCAGGTTGACAAAAGCAACTGGACGCTGGATTGCGGCCTGTTCCACCGGGTTGACACAAGAGATGGTACGCTGGATTGCGTACTTTGGACGCTGGATTGTGGCCTGTGCCGCGGGGTTGACACAAGCAACTGGACGCTGGAGTGCGGCCTGTGCTGCCGGGTTGACACAAGCAGCTGGATGCTGAACTGCGCACTCTGGACACTGAGTGTTGTCTGTGCCGCCTGGATGACACAAACGGCAGAGCGTGGATATGCGGACCGTGTCGCCTAGATAACACAAACGGCAGATAACAAAAGCTGACAGGAGGACTTGGTATTCATATATATGGTGCAATACGTATACCTTTTTTTCAGCATACCATGCATGTCAAGAGCTTTATCACTTTGAACACACCAGGATTTCTTGCCAGCCAATCAAAAAGCATCTAACTGGGTATACCACATTTTTAAAACTATTTACCTCGTCTATGCCCAGCACACTATGTATATTGTTGTATTACAAATGCTAATTGTGTAACATTACACAGTTCTGTGCTCTGGGGGCCTGATTCAGACCCGCTCGCTAGGATGCGTTTGCACGCAGCCTGCTGATGCTTGCATTCTGCACATGTGTACGCATCGCAGTGCACTAACCAGTCCATGAGATCGCAAAGCGCTCGCTGAGCATAGCCACCTCGCTAGAATGAGTGACAGGAGAAGCCATTTATGGGTGGTGCCAGGGGTTAGTCGCTGGATACGGGGGAGTGTGCCTGAGCGTCTTAACACCGTTTCAGAGGTGTGCAGCATCATAGTACCTGTCACATGGTTATTTTACACACTGAAGCACTCGCAGTGCTTGCGGTAGGGTATGGTCAACCACAAGTGCTGCGTTTGCTTCTGATGGTACTCGATGTTACTGATGGTTGCATACACATCCTGGAGATGACGTGCATAAGTGGGCATCTTAAGACAAGCTGGTGGGTGTCTGCATACACACCGCGATCACACGCCAAGACATAGTGGGCGTGCTAATGCCTTGCAATCGCGGATTTGCATCATTTTGCTGCCCAATATCAAGCCCTCTGTCTTAAAGCTGCAATTATTACCAGAGCCGAGATCACCAAAATCCTATTACATATATCCCTTATTGCTCTGCTGTTTGAATCAGTAGAGCAATCTATGCACTCTTTAGCCAAAAGAGAGATTAATATGATTATTGGTTGGTTTTCCCATTTATTTTTTAACTTTGGAAAATTGCCAGGGAAGGCAAAGAGATACTATTTCCATCTCTGCTCTAGAATGTCTCCTACTGTCAGAGATTCCCTATGATGCAGAGAATAGAATTTGCCTGGTTCTTCCTCTGGCAAACCATCTACCCCCATTTTTGTAGCTTCAGGGATATCAATGATTCAAACTCCATTCTTCTTGTCCCAGTCCTTTTCTGCCCAGGTATACCGCTCCAGTATTCAATTTCCCTCTCCTCTACACATCTGATCATGTTTCCTCATTGGGTCTGATTTAGACCTGCTCGCAAGCGCACAGCGCTCGCAAGCGGGTCGATGGTAGGCCATTGTGCACACGTGGCATGTGCGAGCCCCGGAGCGAGTGAGAAATCACCCACTCCAGGGCTCGCTACAAGACGGGGTGGCTGTCGATGTTGATCGACAGCTCGATCCGTTTTGTAGGCGGGGAGAGGGGTGGCTGCACAAACGGAGGTGTTCCCGAAGGAACGCCTGCCATTTGTGGGCGGCCCTACTGACATCACTAGTGATGTCAGTAGTTGACTTTCTGCTCTATTAGAGCAGGAAGTCCACTCGCGCTTGCGAGACCTGAGACCCTACCACAGGTTCTCCTCGCAAGCCCGATGGTCGAGATAATCGCGACCATCACCAGGCAGCACCCACACGCTGTGGGTGGTCACCCACAGCTGTGCGAGTGGCCTGGAGGCCGGTCCAAAACCAAAAGAGGGATGCCTTGATTAAGAGCGAGCTCATGCAAATAGCAACAACTGCATCCTGACAGAAAGAATCCTGACACCTGAAGGTAAGTTGCCTAACCCCTAACACTCCCCCTGACCCTCCCCCACCTGCAGCCTAACCCTAACCCTGCCCCAAGTGCCTAACCCCCCTAACACTTACCATCGGAATACCAGTGGTCGGGATTCTGGCGCCAGGATTTAGACTGCTGTCTGGATTTCGTGGCCGGTATTCTGAGCGCCGGCATCCCAACCATTGGGAGACTGACTACATCCCCTCCAGATGTTCTACTAGCCAGGGCTTTATGAGTCAAAAAGATTTATTTACAGTCAACACCAATTTGCCCTTCTTTTTCTAGACCCCATTTCAGCTGGAGAATTTGAGCACATTAATTTCCAAGCATTCCTATATGGAGGACAGAAACATGACATAATATACCTCCTGAAGACCTATGATGTCTAGAAAGTAATGCTTTAGAAGGCTTACTGTAGATGTAGAGAGATGTCCTACTTAGACTATCTTTTTGTTGCAATATATAATGTACATAGTGGCATTGGGTGAAGTGCTGGGAAAATTGAAATCTTATATTTAAAATAATCCAAACTATTATTTTTGGTCTGGTATGCCATCATGGTCACAAACAGCAGGGAATTCCTATGTAAAGCTGCTTTATGCATATCATATCTTTGAGTAGCGACCATCATGAGCTCCATACAATCTAGAAAAAAATTATAAAAATATAGCTAGCAAGCCGACCCCCTAAGGTCCTCAACCAATCCTAGGACAAGACACCCTGGGCTGGCTTTCACTATTAAGGTAAACTGAGGCATTGATCTTCCTGCTGCAGTGAAAGCCAACCCAAGGCTGTTCAAAATGACATGAAAAACAGTGTGCCTGTCTGCCAGAGGCAGCATGGTCTGTGGAACCACTGTCATGTGCCAACATTCCCAGTACAGTGGTCACTTGTCCCTAGAACCCCTACTCATTGTACAAAAAAACAACACAAGTGATTTTAAAATAATCCTTAATTGAATAAAAAACCTATCAAACTCATTTAATACCGCTTTATTAAATATAATATAAAATATTCTACTTTTTTTGATGACTGAACCAGTGAAGGACAACTGTTCATTTTATTGTACTGGTGCCTACAGTATCAATAACTTCTTGTTTTGCTCTTAGAACTAGGAAATATAAGTGATATAATGTTCCTCAGGGACATTCACCACTTCATTCATCACATAGCTATGGAACCAGCTTCACTAAAAGGAAAACTCGAGTACAAATGCAGTTTTTTCTGAAGTTATTGAATCCTATTTTAAAGTAACCAATAGACATGTTAACAGGGCAATTTTTTCTACATGCCAAAGGCACCCCTATTCCCCCCAACACGATACCACCCCTATTCCCCCCAACACAATACCACCCCTATTCCCCCCAACAGAATACCACCCCTATTCCCCTCAACACAATATCACCCCTATTCCCCCCAACACAATACCACCCTTATTCCCCCCAACACAATACCACCCCTATTCCCCTTAACTGTTCACATGCACATCCACACCCACTACAGCCCTGAAGTCTTAGACAGACGTAAATCAGACAGAGCTGTGAAAAATGTGCAATAAGAGAAGACATGCAAAGGCAATGCAATTTGAAGCCAGAAAAGCTACAAATTCCATTCTAAGGCACTTAGGGCCTGATTCTGAGTCAGCTGTAGTCGTGCCTTTGTCTTTTGTTGGTCACACATCTGCAACTTTATGCAAATGCCATTGCAGGGACTGAGACGCCTACTTTCAGCCAGAGCCGGCAACAGAAATCTCGGGCAATTATACCAAAAATGGCCCTGTCCATAAGGGAAGGGGGGGGGGGAGATTAGAATGGAAATAAAATGAAGAAATAATACTCTGTCACCTACCCGACTCTGGTGCAGGCTGCTATAGTCAGTGTAACTCTTGATTGCTGTGGAGGCTGTCTCATGGATGTTTGCAGGGAGCATACAACTGCCTGCCAACTGCCCAGAGGTTCTGTATGCAAATCATGCTTGTCATCAGGCTGCCTGTTCCAGTTCCTGCTCCTCTTAGGTGGACCTCGGCAGGTGCAGAACAGCAAAGGAACCAGCGGCAATGTAATGATGTTGCAATGTCATTTATATGCACACGGACCGCGACAGGTGACCGTGAAGAGTGACCGGGAGTGGATGGGCAGCTGCCGCTTGATAGATTTTTTTTCTATTTTGCCCACTTGCGCAGTGGCGGTCGCCTCGCCCATCAGTTTGTAATTTACAATTAGACCCCACAGACCCAATTTTCTCCTCCGAACTTCAGGGCCCTTTAAGCCCCGGGGCCCGGGTCAGGTATACCATTAGTCAATCCCTGTCGCCGGGCCTGCTTTCAGCACCCGTATGTGCTGAAATACTGTTTAGTGGGTCTTTAGACCCACCATCAGTTGCACCATCGAAACTTGCACCAACCCTGGCAGATGCAGATTGTTTTGGATATAGCCAACTATATGAACAATCCTGTGTCTCTGTATGAAACCATCACATGCTTGCGACTCTCCCATAACATGCCCATAAGGCGAACCATCTTCGCCTTCTCCCCTAAGATAGATGTAGAAACCCCCCAGAGAGTGAGAGAATGTAGAAAGATAGATAGATAGATATAGAAATCCCCCAGGGATTGAGAGAATGTAGATAGATAGATAGATAGATAGATAGATAGATAGATAGATAGATAGGTGTAGAATCCCCCCCAGTGGCAAACGCAGGATCTTTAGGTGGGGGTTCCAAATCCCTCTCTATATATACACATATATATATATATATATATATATGAGATACACCTCCATTATTAGTTATGTGTATCTGTATAGTGACTCTTATGCAGTGCCCCCAGTAGTTTTGTCCCATATGCAGCACCCCTTATGCAGTGCCCCCTGTAGTTTTGACCCATATACAGGTCCCCTTAAAGAAGTGCCCCTTATGCAGTGCCCCCTATATTTGTGCCCCTAAAGTAGTGCCCCTTATGCACTGTCCCTTGTAGTTTTGACCAATATGCAGGTCCCCCTAAAGTAGTGCCCCTTATGCAGTGCCATATATGCAGGGCCCCTAAGTAGTATTGCCCCATATGCAGTGCCCCCTGTAGTTTTGACCCCTATGCAGGTCCTCCTAAAGTAGTGCCCCTTATTCAGTGCCATATATGCAAGGCCCTTAAGTAGTTTTGTCCAATATGCAATGCTCCCTGTAGTTTTGACCTCTATGCAGGTCCCTCTAAAGTAGTGCCCCTTATGCAGGGCCCCTAAATAGTGCCTGTTATGCAGTGCCCCCCTCCCCCCCGCACCCAGTACTTACCTAACCACCACGTTGGCTCCCACTTCGGCTGGCTCCCGCTTTGCCGCTGCCTTTGGCTGGATCTGTCTAGATCCAGAAGGGCAGGCTCCTCACATCGCGCGGGTGATGTCATGACATCACCCGCACAGTGCATCACTGGGAACGCTGGCCTCTGAAGCGATCGGAGGCTTCTTTAGCCTCCGATCACTTCAGAGCCCACTGTTCACAGTGTAGGGAGCTGCAGAGGTCGGAGACGGAGCGCTGTCTCTGTCTCTGAAAAAAAATTTGGATCGTCAGGGGGGGTTTCTGGGTACTCAGAAACCCCCCCTGCGTGCGCGGGTGCCCCCAAAGAGAGAGAGAGAGCGATAAAGACTGTAGACAGATCACATACAAAATCAAAACTTACTCACTTCCACTGTAGGAACCCAGCTATTGATCCTCCTAAGTGGGATCTCTGGTATCCCTCTGAGTCAGGTCTCTTCCCAACACAGGACCTCATTCAGAGCCGGACACTATCAGTCGTTCGCTCGTACGCATTTGATTGTTTTAAACCACGCATGCGTCCGGTTCTCATTGCGCATGTGCGGCCGGATCATTGCGGTCATTTTTCGTTCGCTCGTATACACAGCGAACAGGAAGTGACCTATGTCATTTGATTGACAGAATGTTCCGTTTATGGGTGGTAATGGGGGTGGAGATGAGAAAACGCAGGCGTGGCAAGGCGTTTTTTGGGCGTACATGTATTATCTTGTGCGAACGTCCAATGTGAATGCTATTTTGTACACGTCACTGTGTGATCCAATTTCCATTAAGACTGCTCGCTCAGCTTGTGGTCTGGTATAGTCTACCGCAATGACGATGGTCTCCTCGTACTTCCATGGACTCATCGATGGTGTTGCGATTAATCAAGTGAGTCAAAAAAAACAATTAACTTTTAATTGCTAAACAGCTTCTAAGGTGTTTCGCAAATAGACCTTTTTTTATAGCTAAAAACCGAACGCAGGTGAACTACTCAGCTGCTAATTTCTGGGGCATACAATCAATTAGCTAACAAATGTTTGGGTTTTTTGAGTGCTTTTTACATATTTGTAAGTGTTTATTTTGTAGACAAACAATATTGTACGCATGTTTTTTTTTTTTTTTTGGACCAAGAAACCAATCGTCCTTTTTTTTTGGGAAAATTGTTAATTAAAACTCATAAATTGATTTTAACCCTTATTTTTTAGGCAAAATATGAAATGTTTCTATTTCCGTTGTACTGTTTGTAAGTTTGTTAGAGAGATTACCTTTTAACCAGTTTGTGAATAAATCAAGAATAGATTTTTGCAATTTTGTTTCCAAAGTGTAATAATTTTTTTGTTATTTTTGTTTCAAGTTTTTTTGAAAGTAAACACATTTTTTTTCATGGGACAAAATCTAGAAATCATTTTGCCCACACACCCACAAAATAAGTGACATTTGAACAGAAATAAAACAAATAAAATCAATTCACAAGAAAGGAGAGGGATGTTTTTGCCCTGCAGGAATATGGGGCAAACACAGAGATGGATTGTGGGGAAATTAGCCAGTGCTGTCATCGCCTTTTAGGCCGTTTGGCCGGGGGTTGGAGGGAGTCTGAACGGGTCCGGGAAGTCCTACGGCTGGCCTGGCCAGAGGCAGATGTTGTGGCCTCTGGACTAGGCATAGGGCTAGGCACATTTGGAGGGATGGCTGTTGTGCCAGAGGTGGCGGGTCCTGATGTTCCGGCAGGAAGGGAGGCCGGCTCCAACATGTGCTGGCGAACGAGCTGCTCCAGGGCATTTGCTATTCGCACGTTGGCCCCAGTATTTTCCGCAAGGGCCTTAGCAATGGTCACGTTGGCCGCAGCACTTTGCTCCAGGGCGTCCGCCACCCGTAGCAGATTGGCGTCCATCCTCAGCAGAATCTCGGTCTGCTGATCCGTTTTACCATTGAGATCAGTGAGGAGGGCCACTGCCTGCGAGGGGAAATGCCCTGGACTGTCTTCCACAGGGTCCCCAGCCGGATCTACTGCTTCCTCCCCTGCAGAGCCAGAAGAAATTCTGCGGCCAAAGCTCACCTCTGGAGCAGACTCATCCGCCTGTGTCTCTGTGAGAAAAAAGAGAAAAGAGTAAAATTATAATCTAGATATTGTCAAAAACACATTTCTGAGTTGTTAACATTACAACATTTACCTGGGGCAACATGAGGAGCCGCAAAGTCTGGCATGTCGGTATCCATGTTCGACACGCCAAACACCTCCTCATCCTGCACACACCCCTGGGCCAGCTCCTCCAAATCTGTGAGCTCCAGTGACACAGGGGTGGGACCCCACCTGTCCCCCTTGCATGCCTAGCCCTATCAGACAGTTTTTGTTTAAGCCGATATTTGAAGTCGCTCCATCTGTTGGTTTAAAATTTGGCATTATTCCTGCAGTATTTTGACCTGTAAACACTTTTTACTAAAATGTAGTTTTTACGTACCGGCGTTTGACCTCCCGGGTTGAACGTTCAAACTCACCCACACCATTGACACCACTGGCTATGTCATCTCACAGTTTCCATCTCTGGGTTGCACCCATATTCCTTGGTGCCTGTGCCAGGTTGTCATTGCACATTTGCACCAAAACCTCCATCTCCTTCCTTGTGAATTGTGGCTGTCTTTTTTTTTCGCCCTAGTTTGCCTACTAGGGCCAGCAGCCTCTTCCATGGCATCCTCCACACCTTTTTTTTTAAATGTTAAAAAAGATTTTTAGTAACATGTTTTAAAATGTAATGTTAAACATACGCATTTTCCCATAAAAAAAAAAACCATTTACATGGTGCCTGTACTGCTAGTACTTTGCTGCTCTGTACTCATTTTTTTTTGTCAATGTAGCAAACCGATTTTGGCCTTCAGTGACATTTTTATACATGCGTCAGCATTATTCGGCCGCATCATTCCTTGTGCACTCCTACTGTCTGTCCTTAATTTGAGCGGGAAAATAAAGCCTATTTATGGCTTGGTGTGACTCGAGTCGAGGTGGCATGTTATGATTGTTGGAGGTTTTGCTTTGGAGTGGATTGTTGGTGATTGTTGTGTAGAAGGAGGACTTGTTTTTTTGGATCTTTTGTTTTTTTTTCTTACTTCTTTCTTTTCCGTTAGTATTTTTTTTTATTGTTTGGCTATTTTTATTTGAATTTTTGAGTAAGTATTTTAAAAAACCACCGTAAAAAATAATAGTAAATAGTTTACAAATTTTTTTAATATTTTTTTTTTTACAGTTATTTTGGCAGTGACCCAGTGACGTTTTTGAACTTTGGGATATTTGTCTGTTTTTGGTAAGTGTTTTTGGTTTCATGAATTTACAAATTCGATGTGTTGGTCTTAGCATATGTTTCGCTAAGTAATGTTGTTTTTTTTCTGTGAACAATCATGTCTTACCACTAAATGTAGCGTACTATTTAGCGAACTAATGTGTCCTTATTTAACTGTAAAAGTAGCGTACTATTTGGCGAACTAATGTGCCCTTATTTAACTGTAATAGTAACGTACTATTTAGCGAACTAATGTGTCCTCATTTAAATGTAAAAGTAGTGTACTATTTAGCGAACTAATGTGCCCTTATTTAACTGTAAAAGTAGCGTACTATTTAGCGAACTAATGTTTTAGTGGTTTTAACTGTAAAAGTAGCGTACTATTTAGCAAACTAATGTGCCCTTATTTAACTGTAAAAGTAGCGTACTATTTAGCGAACTAATGTTTTAGTGGTTTTAACTGTAAAAGTAGCGTACTATTTAGCGAACTAATGTTTTAGTGGTTTTAACTGTAAAATGAGGGAACTATTTAGCGAACTAATGTGCCCTTATTTAACTGTAAAAGTAGCGTACTATTTAGCGAACTAATGTTTTAGTGGTTTTAACTGTAAAAGTAGCATACTATTTAGCGAACTAATGTTTTAGTGGTTTTAACTGTAAAAGTAGCGTACTATTTTAGCGAACTAATGTTTTTTTTATTTTAAATGTAAAATTAACGTACTATTTTGCATACTAATGTGTTTTCAATTCTTCTATGTAAAATCATGTCTTACCACTAAATGTAGCGTACTATTTTGAGAACTAATGTGTGCTCCCTTCTCTATTTTTAGAATACGAAATTTGTTTTCAATCATAGTTTTTTAAATTAATATCTTAAAAATTTTCTAATTTTGAAATGTAGGTTGATTTGCACATGACACGTCCCAGGCCTGTAAGCATTTTTGGTTTTCTTGGAAAAGATAAGTATATTTTTCTTAACACATTTGTCTAAACCAATAACTACCTTGCTTAACATTTCAGGTTGATGTTGGTCGTATTATATTGGCCATGGTTCCAGAACCCGACCAACCTCAACTTCGTCCCAGGCGTAGGCCTCTTAGGCATGCAAGGCCCCAGATATATAGAACATGTGTCACCCTTTCTGGAATGCCAGATGATGAGGTGTTAAGGTGCTACCGTCTTCCACCACAACTCATCATAGACACTCTCTCATTAATAGAGAGTGATCTTGAACAGCAAATTGACAGTCCTACAGCAATACCACCACTTATGTAATTAATGTCGGTGTTACATTTTTGTGCCTCAGGATCCTTTCAAACCACTGTGGGATTAGTCGCTGGAATATCCCAATCCTTTTCAAGGATCCTGATGGCAGTGATGGAGGCCCTTTTTAAACATCTCCATCATTTTATTAAAATGCCATTGGATATGGGTTCCCTTAATGTGGCGAAGGCTAATTTTTACCAAATAGCTGGCTTTCCACACATCATAGGGGTTGTAAATGGCACTCACATACCACTTCAGCCTCCAGCAAGGCTGGAGGCTATATTTAGGAACCGAAAGCACTTTCACTCGATGAATGTAATGGTGGTATGTGATGCCTCCCTCCAGATCCTGTCCCTGAATGCCAAATTCCCCGGCAGTGCACATGATTCCTTCGTCATCCGGCAATCAGGGATTTGGCACAAATTAAACAACCTACAAGCTGGTGATGCATGGCTTCTGGGTAAGTTGACACCTTCTGTTGAAACCAATGCAAAGCTTGTTACACAATGGTCCTGATGTTTTTTTATATATTTTCACAGGAGACAGTGGTTACCCTTGCACGCCCTGGCTGCTCACTCCTTATTTGGTTCCCACACCAGGGCCACAAAGTCAGTATAATTCCGCACTTACAGCCACCAGGCAGGTGGTGGAGTGCTGTATCGGCCTTTTAAAAGGCCGATTCAGATGCCTCCACCGCTCTGGTGGCGACCTCATGTATTTGCCGGCTATGGTTTCGAAAATTGTGGTCGTGTGTGGGATATCTCACAACATTGCCATAAGGAGTGGTGTCCCAATGCAGCCAGAGGATGCCTTGCCTGAGGACGGCCCCCCCGAGGATGGTCGGAGGTCAGTATGTGGGGGGGCCATACGTGATGAAGTTGTGGCCAGATTTTTTAGGTAATTATTTCCTCATAATGTTTAAAAATGCCACAATGTAGACATGTAATATTTTAAAGTACACTTTTAACTGTTTTTTTTTTGTTTTTAATCCCTAAAATGACCATAAAAATCCATGCCTACTACCTGATCAACACAAATGACTTTATGTGGACACATTGGATATAACTTCGGGAACAATGGCCCTCATTCAGAGCCGTTCGCTATTTGTGGTCGCTCGTTTAAAAACAAGGGGTGGCTATTCAAATGATCCGTACGCACATTGCAGTCTGTTCACACCTCTAAGTCTGAACGAGCGAGCAAAACATACGCTCGTTTATTTGTTAAAAACGCCCCCTGGCCGCTCGCATCCTACGTCATGTCCGCTATTTATTAGATTAATCGAGTACATCGACCAGCGTATGAACTGCTCGCTATTCTTGTGGTTGGTGTTTGCTACCACAAATTTGCGAGCAGTTCTGGCTATAAAATAACCCAGTGACGTGGTCAATGACGCTGCTGTTTTAAATATGCACACCCATAAAACGCCCATTTTGACCTTTAAGCACGCCTGCGTTCGGATCTCCACTCCCCATTTTCAAGCACCTTCCCCTGTTACCACCCACATACGCCTCATTCTGTCACTCAAAATAGCAGGCCCTCGCTATATTGCGTACCAACGATTTTCGGCCGCACTGACTGGTTCGCGCATGCGTACTAAAAACCGTACGCATGCGCAGATGTGCAAACATCGCTCGGAACGAGCGTACTGCCGCTAACGAGCGGCTCTGAATGAGGGCCAATGATTTCTTCTCCTCATTTGTGGATTCATGTTGGCATGCTACTTCTTCAAACAGTTCCTGATTGTGTTTTTTTGGGGGTTTTGGTGTGTTTTTGACTTGTGTGTGTGTTTTGAATTTTTGAATTTATTGTATGTATTCACTTGGTGTTTATTATTTGTGTGCATTAAAATTAAATTTTACGTTCACCAACCATTTCCATCGTAAATTACAACCAAGTGTAACCTGTTTCTAAAAATGCAAAGTTGCTTAATGCCTAATACTGTAATTTCTTATTTGGAAAAGTTTAGTACCCTGCTTTGTTGCTAAAAACAAACACCAAAGGTATTATGGTGAATCAGTATGTTTGCAATTGTAGGCCTAAGCAGGTAGCTTTAAATTTAACATTACCCACACGAAAAAATAATCACATATTGTGGTTACTTCTCCAAACCTATTGGTATTGTTATGTGTTTAATGTGCAAGCTTACATACTTACTTGAGCTTTCGACAAACAATTTACATTTCTTTAAAAATCAGGGACAAATAGTAGACTTATGTAAGGTTCAACAATCTAAGATTTACACACAAGGAATGAGACTTAAATAAATCAAAATAAATTTTATTTTGTACAACATTTTTTTAGCGAAAAATAAAAAAATTAGTGGCGCAGGCGCACCAAAATCTGATCCAAGGCCACAAGCATGGCAACGACGTGGCCCCTCAAGATCTGCAAGCCAGCATAAATTTCTGCGTTATGCCTCTGGTCCTCTGTGGGTAAAAAAAATGTGCGGATTACTAAAATGACACCTTAATTTATATTTTACAAAACAACAAAAAAATCAGACTATACAAAAAAAGGTGAAAAAAAACATCTCCAAAACAAAAGGAATGCCAAATGAAAAGATTGTTGAAAAAAAAAGACAAAAAATATTTTGCAAAAATAACACAAAAGAGACTTACAACTACGCAAAAATACAACATCTGTTGGTACCGTAAGCAAGAAAGACACAAGTATGAGTGTTTGGACATGTGTCATATGTGTAAGGGGAAAACATCCTAGACATTGTTTCACACAGATATATATCAAAAACATTAGAAATACTTTACAATTTTGAACTGCACAGGCAAAAGGACAACATCAACAAAAACAAAATAATGAAAAAACAACCATAGTTTAAAAGGGAAACATACCGGTCATAATGCTGACTGGGCCTGGAGCCCCAAAATCATCCTCATCAGAGGTGGGCCAGTGCAGCAAGGATGGAGGAAGGCTTATTTGGGAGGAAGTTCAGGGTGAGGAAAAGAGAGGGGGGGATGGAGGGGAGTGTGAAGTTGGAGGGATGGGAATGTGAGGAGAGGGAGGGGCCTCACGGTCGGCCAGGTCTGGGTTGGAGGGGGAATTTGGGGAAGAGTAGGCAGAGGATGTTTGGGTGGGAGTGGGGGATAGGGGACGAGCCCGACGTCGCTGGTTTTGGAGTCTGCGCTCAGCCCCTAAATGATGTAGAAAAATTAATATTATTACATATTTAATTTTTTGGGAAAAAAAATGACACACCAAAAAAAAACTAAAAAAAACCCAGGGCTATACGGTAAACATGCACATGCAGGTATGTCCAAAATAAAGAAACAGGGCTATACGGTAAACATGCACACGCAGGTATGTCCAAAATAAAGAAACAGGGCTATACGGTAAACATGCACACGCAGGTATGCTTACATTTTAAATAAAATTTAAAAAAACACTTACTTTCATGGATCTGCTGTCGCAAATTGGCCAACAGGCGTGGGGATCTGCGCCTCAGATCTGACCACCTGAGTTCCAGTTGGCCGATATTTCGGCGATAGACGATGGAACGC
This sequence comes from Taudactylus pleione, assembly GCA_031769625.1. NCBI lineage: Eukaryota > Metazoa > Chordata > Amphibia > Anura > Myobatrachidae > Taudactylus > Taudactylus pleione. The sequence continues at coordinate 8,309,774 of JAUIMM010000053.1, forward strand.
AGGCGGCAGCGCACCTCCGCGTAGGCCAGACGCTTTTGGAGGTTGGTGATGGGGGGCGGATGCTCTGTGATTCTCCGGTCCATCACATCAGTGAGGACCAGGAGCTCACGCCTACAAAAAGCTGCGGCTCTCATGATGGCAATGATTTTTTTTACACAAAACAGTTTTAATAAAGGTCCTAGAAAAAATTTGATTGGCTAATGTACTTTGTAAAGTAACAGAAACCATTCTATTGGTTATTGTATGAGTCATGTGACCTACACCCTCACAAATATAATGTGAGTTATGATAGGCTTGATGCAGTGACATGCGTAAGCTAATTTAAATATTAAAAAAAAAGTTGAAAAATCGGCCTATAAAAAAGACGCAAAACAATAGTAGCATTCTAACAAACTTTTAATTTTGAAGAACCATCCCCTTCGTACAACCGTACATATTCTGCGGAAGCAATGACACACACTAACAATAATAAAGTTTATTGACATTGAAAACAAAAAAAGGATTGCAAACATGTGAATAACAATTAAGCTAATTAATATAGTGATTGCTATTAATCGATTCAAGTATGTTTGCAGAATGAAATAGCAGGCAATCGAAAACTGACAGGGCCACTTCCGGAATTGACTTGTGCGAGTGCTCCCTGCAACCAAAGAGGAGATGGACGGTCGCTATTTTGAACGTTCGCTAGCTAGAGGAGGGGTTGGGAGAATATGGGACGGAAGGTTAGCTACGAGCGAACATACGAGCGAGCGCTTGAATTTTATTATTTCCACTCGTACGGCGGACGAGCAAACGGCCACTTGCGTCCGGCTCTGAATCAGGCCCCCTGTGTCCTCCCGCCTCTGAGCTGCATGCCATCCCTCAGTCAGCTCAGCTTTCCGTTTGTGGTCAGCACTGCAGGGCCAAGTTCTGGCAGATGGGACAGCACAAATGGAGATGGGAGCATCTAATGGCACCTGGCAGTACTGCACTCAGCAGTGACACTGACAACTACTCTCATTTCTGCGCCCGGCCAACTCATAAGAGTCATCCTCTGGTCGGAGCTGTAGATAGACTGTCTGTCAGTACTGATCGGGGGGGGGGGTCTCTGGATACTCAGAAATCTCCCCTACATGCACTACTGTAGAGCATATTCTACGGCGAATATTAAGTACTTCAACCCATTGGCTTATGATTCTATCACTAAAATAACCTTATTTTAATAACACACACTTAAAAAACTCCATTGATTTTGTTGAAAAATTTATTTATTAAAACAAAATTATTTCAGGGCCCCTCTGAGGTTAGGGGCCCTGAAGCTTAAGCTTCATTAGTTTCACAGTAAATCTGCCTCTGCCAATACATTTTCAAAACAATTCTGAGAATGTGCATCTCCCGTGAGCACTCTATCGGTACGCCTGCACAGCTCAACTTAGATGCATGCATAGAAGAATCAGAAACATTTTCATTGTTGTGCAGTGAATCAGGTAAAACCACATTTTGTAATAATTGTAAAAAGTTGAGAGACAAGAAAATTTGTAACTACTGTACAATTGACATTAAGTCATTAATTAATGCTATAACAAATAAACATAAGAATGACAAATACAGATTCGAAATACCAAGACAAAAAGAAAAAAAAAGAAAAATTTTGGCTAAAAACAAACAAAAATAGTGTCATATAGTCAGAGATATTAAGAATCTCTACTAGAGGCACTACGGCAATTAAACAAAGGAGTCAGTCTGAAGGTACAGTATATACAGTTAGGATATTGAGAAGTAATTCTAGTCATAAAGATAGTGATTACTGACCCAAAAGGCAGCAATTATAAGTACTGCCATAGCAGCATTAAAAGTCCCAGAACATCCAGCTGACAAAGTATTCTGGGACTTGTAGTTCTACTACTGCTGGAAAGGCACAGGTAATCTCCTAGTATACAGGACACCCCTCGGCAATACAGTATGTAGACCCCAGTCTGCTCACCTCTGCATAGCTGAGCTTGTGATACAGAATTATCGCCCTCCATCCCTCTTGCTACATGGGGATGAGCAGAGTGTGCCGGAAGTTGGGGTAGAAGTAGGAGAAGGATGGGATGAGCCGCTCATGTCAGGAATTGTATTTTATCTGCACTAATGCCCTGGCTGTGGTGAACCCCCCCTCATCCCTTCCTGAATACAACACTGCCAACCAGCAAAAAGATCCTCTCATCTTGCAGCTCCCAGCACAGGCCGCTCCTTGTCTTATATGGAAGGCAGAGCTTTTCTATGCCTGCTAGGAGGGAAGGAAAGGTAGGAGACAGCAGGGCATGGAAGCTGGGCTAGCTGCACAGTGCCAGCACACACCATCTCAGTAATGCCTGTTTTGACCACTCTAGAGAGTGGTGGCTGCGGCCCGCATATACCAACGAAGTATAACCCCTTTAGTGCTCGCGGGAGCTCCGTGTGTCTCAGTAGCGCCGAGCATCTTTCGTGCAACTTCTTACATTCAAAGGCGTCTTATTCACACAGTGATGTGAATAGGATGCACAAGCAGCTTCTGCTGATTAAAATGATATGCAGCATGCCCAGTGCTTAAAGTGGTCCTAGAAAAGTGGTGGAACTCACCCCCCCCTACGTGCAATGTCAATGATGGGAAAGCACGCGCTGAAAAAAGGGGAGTGGTCTCAAAAGAAAGGGACGTGGTCACATAATAGTATTCCTGATACAAATTACGCCATAGTAGCACATTCTTGATTCGCATTAAACCACATAGTAGTGTTTCTTATTCATGTATGACACACTGCAGTTCCCCTTTTACACAATGCCCACATCTGTGCCCCTTATATACAATGCCCACAGTAGTAGAGCCCCTTATACAATGCCCACAGTCAGGGGCGTCTTAAGAGAGGAGGGGGCCTATGTGTATTCACCATGCCGGGCCCCCTCCACCCTCCCCGGCGGCCGACAGCCGACTAAAGCAGCTGGCCGGCCACCGCAGGGTCAGTAGACTCTGGGCACTAGAGTGTACCCAGAGCCTATTGCGCATGCGCAGAACTCCAGAAAAATGGCCGTGGCAGATAATGCGAGTGCAGGGTGTGCGGCCCTTCTGTATCCGGGGGACCGTGTGCACCGCACACCCTGCACCCATTATAGATACGCCCCTGCCCACAGTAGTAATGCCCCTTACACATAAGGCCCTCTGTAGTGGTGTCCCTTATGCAGTGCCCTCAGTAGTGGTGCCCCTTATGCAGTGCCCCTAGTAGTGGTAGTGCCCCTTATGCAAAGCTCCCAGTAGTGGTAGTGCCCCTTATGCAGTGCCCCCAGTAGTGGTAGTGCCCCTTATGCAGTGCCCCCAGTAGTGGTAGTGCCACTTATGCAAAGCTCACAGTAGTGGTAGTGCCCCTTATGCAGTGCCCACAGTAGTGGTAGTGCCCCTTATGCAGTGCCCCCTGTAGTGGTAGTGCCCCCTTTTTGAATTTTGGACTGCGCTGCTGCCCCACCTCTGGAACCAACACTGGTGCCCAATGTTTGTAATGGGATGCGGTCAGAATCCCGACCGCTGGGATACCGGCAGTCAAAATTCCGATGCCAGAATCCTGACACTTATCAGAATACTGGCGCCGGCATCCTGACCGCCAGAATCCATCGGTTAGGGGGAGGCTAAGGGGTTAGGAACTAGGGAGAGGGTTATATTAGGCTGGTGGGGGAGATGTTAGGTTTAGGGTGCGGGGAGGGAGGGTTAGGTTTAGGCATCGGGGATGGAGGGTTAGGAGTTAGGTTAGGAGTACTTACCTTTAGGCATTGGCATTGTAACCTGGTTGGGATTCTGACTGCTGAGATCCCAAGCGCCGGCATCCCATACCCATACCATTTGTAATCCCTCGGTAGGATAAAACAGGAGAGTCAGGGCAGTATCCCTTGTGTAATTCCCAGTAAGGCAAAGATGGTGTAGAGACAATGGACTGAGTCACTACCGATCGCAACTGTTGTTACACACGCAATTGACCAATTGTTGCATTCTGGGCATACGTATGCATCGCAGTGTGTGAAGACTCACTGCAATTGGGACTGCAATCACAGTGACTACACAGACCCATCGCAGAGTGATTGACAGGAAGTACCGTTTGGGGGTGATGACAGGGGAGTGGTCGGCAAAACATAGGTGTGTCAGTGCATTTGAATGCCGATGCAGGGGCATGCATAAATTAACCATTGCGATGCAATACGCAGCTTGAGCTTTAACTGCATGTGATGAGGTTAGCAATTTCTGAGTAAGGTCTGACCTTGTGCCAGTGTGGGTGAGGCTCCGATGGTACTCGATGTTACCGATGGTTTTGCAGACTTGCTAAATATTACAGATTATTATTATCCTTTATTTATATGGCGCCACAAAGGTTCCGCAGCGCCTTACACAGTACATAAATGAGCACACAAGAAAAACAGTTAATAGTAATACAAAACAATGTAGGACAAGGACATGGTTTATAAACATAGCTGCATAACACAAGCAGCAGGACATGAGCAACCAGGTGTTAGGTGCCGTTGTGGGGAGTTAGGAGTAAATGATACTATAAGTAGGGGGAGGAGAAGCACAGGAGGGATGAGGGCCCTGTTCGTGAGAGCTTACATTCTAAAGGGGAAGGGCAGAAAGACAGGGGCGACACAGATGGGGTAGATAGTGAGGAAGGAGCATGGAGCAGTGGGTTAGGATATGTGCTGCGGAATGTGTATGTTTAAGATGACCTGATGTTATGTCAAAATTAAGTCCTTCATTCATCTATCTCTATGACAGAAAATAGATTTTGATTATGTGTTATTTACATGAGATGTACAAAATAAAGTTGTAGCACTTTAATTATTGTGTGTTACATTTTAGCATTTAAATACATCCTGATAAAAAATGGATATATTATGGGACTGTCCCGCCATCCTAATACAGTAGTGACTACTTTAGTCCCAGCTGCTGGGTGCTATGCCATGCTCCTGTGAGTGGGTGCATCTCACATGCTAGACCCACCCACAAATGGGTGCAGCCATCCCCAACATGCTGTGGTCCCACAGGATGTTGCAGTACCCGGGCCCAGAATTTCTCTTGGCAGCCCTGGAGGTGACAAGCAGAACCAGGTTGGCATAGTGGTGGGGTAGCAAGGCCATGGAGGGAGGGAGGTGGTTGAGAGTGGAGGAACAAGAAAGGCAGGGGAAAGAAGCAGAGATTTGGAAAGTAGACTGATGAGAGAAAAAAGGGGGAACAGCAAGCGGAGGAGACATGAGGGGTGGGTTAGGGATGGATAGGGTAGAGGATTATGTGGGCACTGAATAAAGGGGGTTTATGAAGTAAGAGTGTTCATGCTGTGGACGAGGTAATAAGTGAGATGAAAACTGGAGTGGAGGCTGTGTGATATAGAGACAGTTGCTAAGTGTTCAAAAATACATGTAAAAGAACAGCGCTGCAAATGTATGAGCACAGCTCAAAAAGTGAATAAAGAGAGGTGTGTGTGAGTAGTGGGAGAAGGAATTAGTTATTAAACAAATGATTAAAGTGGATAGTTGCGACGCAATGGGAAAAGGCAATGCAAACAAGAATTTATGTAATAAGAAGGCAAAAATTACAATGTACCGAGCCGATGCAGATGGGTGTAAGGTGTAAGGTAAAGTGGGCGTCCTTATGTTAGGCTGTGTATGGCATTGCAATTGCAATCATTAGCATGTCTTCGCAGTGAGACTGCATGCGTAATCTCTATTGCGATCACAATAGCGATCATTACTGAATCAGGCCCAATGTTTTTAACTCCGCTGGTTAGGAGAGTCAGAGTAGCCTATCCAGTATGCTCAGGACCATTCCATGTCACATATGGGACATAAAGGACACTTCTACTTGATAATTCAGCTCAACTCTTGGTATTACAGATTTTACAGGGTCACATATGGGACATTTATGGAATGACCACAATGCGCACCATCCTGGCACAGGCGGGAGGGAGCAGATAGGGGAACTCATCCCAAGGATGCCAAAAGAATCTTGGACCTAGTTGAGGAAGCCCCTGTCCAAATGCAAACACAGAAGAGGCCCTCTGCAGCATACCGGAGCAACCCACCAGTAAGCTGATGCAAGGAAGTGACCGCAGTGTGCGTCGTGTGGGAGCGGCACTGCAGGCTTGTGGACAGAGGTCATTGAACTCAGCTCTACACAGGGTGGCACCACCAACCGGAATGCGGTTAATATACCTGTGGCCGGGATGCCGGCTGCCAAAATCCTGGTGCCGAAATTCTGCTCAACGTTAGAAGTCTGGCGCCAGAATCCTGACATGGCTGGAGATGCCGACACCCGGCAACCCAATTGTAAGTATAGCGGGGCTGGGTAGGTGTTAGCCGCGGCAGGGGAGTTTTAGGCACCCTGGGAGCAGTTAGGGTTAGGCTGTGGGAGGGGGAAGGCTAGGATTAGACTCCAGACGGGGGGGGGTTTAGGGTTAGGCACCACCGGGGGGAGGTTAGGGTTAGGCACTAAAGGGGGAGGCTTAGGCACTAAGGGGGGAGTGTTAGATTTATGCCCTTACCGGGAATGTTAGGGTTCGGGGTAGGGAGGGTTAGAGTTAGGGTGCAGGAAAGGAGGGTTAGCGGGTGAATAGGTCAGGGGAACACTACTTACCATTCCCATCGGGATGCCACTGTCAGTCTATTGACAGCTGGCATCCCAACTATCATGCCGATTTCCCTCCAACCAAATGGTAATTAAGGCACTGAATGAGAGGTGTCCACGCAGGGTCAGGCTGATAAGAATGAATGTTCAGGATAGTTCAGGCTGGAGAGTGTGAGGAAGAAGCTCCTATGCCATGCCCGTCCAGGCCACACCACGCCCCCCTCTTAATTCTTTACGTTTAGTAAAATAACCCATTTGAGTATACAGCTGAGCTCTAACATAAAGTCCAATATTACCTTTAACACTCATCAAACACTACAACAAAGAAAGGATTCAGCCAATGTCTCTCAAAACAGAGGGCCTGATTCAGAGCCGCTTGTAAGCGGCCGCTTGTTCGCTCTGAGCGATGTTCGCACAACTGCGCATGCGTATGGGTAGTAACAGTCATTGCGGTCGGAAATCGTGCACTCGCAAAACAGCGAGGGGCTGCTAATTTGATTGACGGAATGTACCGTTTGTGGGTGGTAACAGGGGAAGGTGCTTGAAAACGGGGGAGTGGAGATCCGAACGCAGGCGTGCCAAACGATCAAAAGGGCGTTTAATGGGAGTGCATAATTAGTAAAGGACCGTCATCTACCACGTCACTTGATTGTCTTTTAGCCTGAACTGCTCGCAGTGATAGCGGTAAGAAAAACCTACCACAAGCACTGCGAGCAGTTCAGATGCCTTTCGATGTACCCGATTAATCTAATAAATACCGGAGATGACGTGTGATGCGAACAGCAAAAGGGCGTCTTTACAAAATAGCGAGCGCATTTTTCATTCGCTCGCTCAGACATAGAGGCGTCAACAAACCGCAAAGAGCGAGCGCTCAATTTAAATAACCGGCCCCTTTTGTGGAACGACCGTCCGCAAATAGCGTCCGGTTCTGAATCAGGCCCAGAGGTCATCAAGAAACATGGCACTTAACTATTTAGGGGCTGAATTAGAGTTGAACGCAAATTCAATTGTGGAGAATATCTTGCATATTTTCACTCTGCATGTACTCCTGAACCAAGCGTACACAACTACTGGCAATGCAGAGTTGCAAGTAAACCGACTGCATCTCCACTAGTGACTTAAGCTATAATGGGGGTCCTCGCGACAGCAATGTTTAATATGGACGTGTTCATGTGTTGATGGAATTGCAGCCTATGCAGAATTGTGCGTACGTGTAAACACTCCTGTTTTCGGATGGATCTTCTGCACCAAGAGCGCCCTAAGAAATCAAGCATATGAGTAAGTTCAGCTCAGTCACAGATATGCATACAACTCACGATACGGGGGAAAATACTCATTGGTTCTGTTATCAAAATGCAGGAGGAATTACGTCCGACTTGTGTTCAGCTTTGCATCAGCCCCTTAATGTTATGCATATCCACAAATGAGCAAGAAAAATATTCGTTTGTGTTTTTTTTTTTTTTTTTTTTACATGATAATTTAGCTGTTGTTGGGCCAGCAGTTAAGCTGACTATCCAAGTCCCTTTGCGTTTAATATCTTTTTTATCTCATAAGAGAGGAGATGAGCATATTTGAGTCATTCCAATGAGACTGGAAGACTCATCCCTCTACTATCCCCTGAGATCATTGCCATAGCGAAAAGCTTTTTTTAGACACTCGTCTGACAAAGAACACTGCAATTATGTGGATTTAAACGAGATGTATTGTGCTTCAATTCTTGCTGTGCCATGAACCCCTCGTGGGAATCATGACAGTGTGGAGAATACAGGATGTGTCATTAAGAGATAATAGTAGTAGCGTTTGTAAACACACAAAAAAAAATCTAAACAGGATTTAAAACATTTTTAAAGTGTTAACATAGCACTTGTACACAGGAAAGAAGGTGTTTTGTGGAAATAGAACAATAAGGAAATGTTGTGACCAGGAATACAGTTTGTTTTGTAATAATGTCATAAAATATGTTTTATTCAAGATCCTGCATAGTGATTACGACAAAGTAGCCAAAAGACTATCAGGAGACTGGTTAGAATCCCACATTTAGCTCCTGATGGAGATTTGAAAGCAAGTTGGATGTAATTGCACCTTCATGCATTGTGTACAAGTAGCTAAATGTGGATACCTGACCATACTGTATGATGATATGTCAGTATCTCTGCGTCTGGCCCCAGCGCCCGCCCGTATACGTACATTTAGTTTCATTGCCGTCATAATTACCAGTGCACAAGTTTTACTGCAAGTCTGGTCTCTCTATTCATGGTGAATGAGACACTGGGCCTGATTCAGAGATAAACGCAACTGCAATTTTCACGCAGAGCGAGCGATTATTTGCCATTGCGCAAGCGTATGCATCGTAGTGCGCGTGCGCGAAGGCAGCAGTGCGTCGGCTGTGCGTTCACGCAGACCATGGAGCCCCGTTGAAGATTGATTGACAGGAAGTGACCGTTTGAGGGTGGAGACAGGCGGTGGTTAGCTAAACGCAGGCGTGCCTGGTTGTTTAAACACCGTTACGTAGGCGTGCATAAATTAGCCACTACAATGGCAGAAGAGCTCTCTGGCCTGCGTCAGGTCAAACCTACCGCAAGGGTAAAATGGCCACCGATGTATTTCGATGGTACAGATGTTTAAGAAGGTATGCGTAGTTGTACGCAGGTGAGAAGGCAGTAGTGGGCATCTTTATGCTCGGGGGATCTTTGCTAACATTAGCATATTTTTGCAACTGTGTTGCGGGCGGAGACGCAGCTGCGGTCGCATTAGTGGACATCTCTGAATCAGGGCCACTGGCCTGTATTAGGTAACATATTGATGTGGATGGGAATACTAGTACGCCGATAACAATTTCATATTTTGAGTACTCCTCCATGAACTTATTATTTATACAGGATTGCGCAATAAGGATTATGGATCTTTTTGAATGTAGCAGTTTATGAATATGATAGAAAGCTTGATGTTCCCATAATTACCACAGCTCTATAAATTTTACACAGGAATCTCAAATAAGTACTTTGGTGATACAAAAAAAACCCTAAGTGATATGAATGTGACAGATCATTATTTGTGGTCTTCCATATATAATACCTACTGACTTGAAATACAGTGAATATTATTGCTTTGTGACTGGTTTTGATTTATTATTACCAGTTTTTTTTAAGCACTATTATCATCATGTATATTTATATGGCGCCACAAGTGTTCCGCAGCGCCTCACAAAGTACATAAACAAAGAGGTTGACCAGTGCTGTACAATACAGGATGAGGACAAAGATAATATACATTGCTACATTAGCGACCATAACACCCAGATAAGCAACAGAGCAAAGCAACTAAGTGTTAGGTGCCCTAGTGGGGCGTAAGAAGTAGATGAAAGTAAAGTAAGGAGAAGCACAAGAGGGGAGAGGGCCCTACTCGTAAGAGATTACATGCTAAAGGGGCGAGGCAGAAAAACAGGTGTGACACAGATGGGGTACAAAGGGAGGAAGGAGCATGTAGCAGCAAGTTAAGATGAAAACTGGAAGACTTTGATGAAGTAGTGAGACTTGAAAGCCCGTTTGAAGGACTGTAGAGAGGTGGAGAGTCTGATGGGAAGAGAGAGTTCCAACGGTGGGGAGCAGCGCGGGCAAAATCTTTGAAACGGGAGTAAGTAATCAATTGGCATGAGAGGCGGCGTGCATTTGATGGATGAAGAGGGCGGACAGGAGAGTGAAGGGAGATGAGGTCAGAGATGTAAATGGGAGAGGAATGGGTGAGAGTTTTGTAAGCGAGTGTGAGAACCTTGAATTGGGTTCTGAAAGGGAAGGGGAGCCAGTGGAGGGCTTGTAGGAGAGGGGAAGCAGTTGTAGAGCATTTGGCGAGGAAGATGAGCCGAGCAGCAGCATTGAGGACAGACTGGAGAGGAGAGAGATGGGAGTTGGGGAGGCCAGATAGGAGGAGGTTACAGTAGTCCAATCTGGAGATGACCAGTGAGTGTATGAGGGTGTTAGTGGCATACAGGGTGAGAAAGGGTCTAATCTTGGAAATATTGTTAAGATGGAAACAACAGGACTGTGAGAGGTTCTGGATATGTGGTTTGAAGGAGAAGGAGGAGTCCAGGATAACTCCAAGACAGCGCACTTTGGGGCTAGAGAAGATAGTTGTTCCATCAATTGATAAAGAAATGGTGGGAAATGCGGTTATGTTGGAGGGTGTATATATGATCAGCTCAGAACTATATGAACAGGTGGACATACACCAAAAATGTTCTTTACTTTAAGGGTATAAAAATAAAGATTGCAAAGATTGCTCTTGCAAAAAATCCTATTTGTGCAAGATTTCCCAGTGGGCAAAACAATTTTGGGCCAGCTGTTTTATTTGTGACACTGACAGTGCTGTGCGCTGGGTCGAGCAAGCGCAGTGGCATCTCAGGTCGGTGATCATGCTTCAGGCTGACTCCAGGTCCTAGTGCCCGGAGTGTATTGCAGAGGAGAAAGAGACACTCCTCTCTCTAACAATGTTCCCAAAGAAAATCCCCCTGCCACCAACCCCAATAGGCTTCAGATGTTGTTGAATTACAAACCCCAGCATTCTAGGTTGCATAATAACTTCTTATGAAGCAAATGAGTATTATGTGCCTGATTCAGAGATGGACGTTATTGCTGCAACTTTGTATGCAGAGGCTGTGCAATAATATGCTAATACCTCAGGAGGGCTCTCGTGTAAAAAGACTCCTACTGCGGTGTCGCAGATCCAAGGGCTGTGTCGAAGCCGGATGATTGGCTGAGACCAAAATCTTAAATTAATATCTGATGACGCCATTTTGTGTTGCCCCTGACAACGACCATCTTCCGTCCTGTTAACTAGTTTCTTTGTTCTGTAAGGTATATAGCTTGCATACTGGTTATAGTATACAGGCATTCTTCTTGGATGACCACAGGCTTCTGGAGAGAAGACTGTTTACTGGGACCAGTGTGCACGCATATGTATGCTTGTTCCTTTTGTATTTAATTGTCTTTTGCGCTAATTGTGCTAGATCTAAGCGTGTAACTTTCTTTTATTGCAATAAGAACTTTTGTGCTTTGGAACCACAATAGAAGTCTGGAAAACAATGATTTCTTATACAACTTGTAGCGCTAAACAGCAACATTTTTGGTGTATAGTGTGACACAGTCAGATTAGGAGGTCCCTCTCCTGGGTAGGGGACTCCTTCCTTACACACACACACACAGCAGCAGGGAAGCAGCACACCAGTCTGGATGCGAGTACAAGCTGGTCGGCGCCAGTCTTTATTGTACAATGTCAGAAATAACACAAAGAAAACATAAACATAAATCCTAGCCCTGTTGGGGCACTAACTTCACAGGTAGTTCCCTCACTACCAGAACCTGGCAGGGCCTAATGCCCTCGCCAGCAACAAAGCACAGCACAGTACTTACAGATAGGTTTTCCAAGTGTCTCTGAGCAAACTCCCTGTCTGCTCTCCCAGGTGAGACAATCAGCCCTAAACACACTAGGCTTATATTGGCCACTCTCAGGTGGAAAACTAACAAGCCTGTTACCAGGCTGCGAGAACCAAAACCTGGAGTGGCCGTGGGTGGAGCCCTCCCTCTCCTCTCACCCACAACCCCCAGGTCCCAAACCGGCTTTTCAAAAAGCCGAAACTCAAGCCTGCTACACTGCAGACTTTCTCCTGGGGATTTTAAACACATAGGACAGGAATCTGGGATAAATGTCCCTGTCACAGACCACTTTACCAGTGATCCTATCACAATAGATTAAGGGGTATCGATAGCTGTGTCCAAAGAAGCAGCACCGGATCACTCTGCGTGAACATCGATCATCTGAGTAACCCTCTACATAAGGAAGAGACTGACACAAGTCAAGAGAAGAACCTGAGCTAGTCTGGACTCCTGCAAGAGTGAAGGAGCAACCCCTGGCCCCATCTAAACCTGGATCTGATGCAGTGGCGGAACTAGAGTGGTGGGCCCAGGTGCATGAATATGCTTTGCCCCCCCCCCCATTTCTGGCACCCCAACATCTGACACAAACCCAGACTTTTTTTTCACCACCTCACTACCCTCCCCCAGCCAGTCATTAAATCCAGTGTCTGTCCTGCTGCCCAGCCTTTTTTATTCACCACCTCACTCTCCCCCACCCAGTCATTAAATCCAGTGCCTGTCCTGCTGCCCAGAGCCATATTCAATTTGAGTGGACCTGCAATACTTTTCCGCCTCCTGGACTTTTCGCCTACATCGCGTGTGTTGTAGGCGGAAAAGTATCGCGCGCGTGCCCGCGTAACCCTGTATTCAATTTGAAAGTACGTGAAAATGGGACCCGGTGAAACTAGAACAGGCAGAAAGTACTGTCAGGGAAATCAGCCTGACGCCCCCCAAAAGATGCTCTGACATGGGAGTTAGCTATGGTTACCCCCGATTTGGCTTGCTGAAGGTATTTGGTGTTTTTAAACGGGCTCAATAGCTGCTAAATAGCGTTTTTGTATAAGTGGTGCAGAATAGTATTCAGGAGCATATTTTGCAGATAATAACTTATCCCAGCAAATTTGGGGTACTTGAAAATGGGGGTCAGCATATTTTAAAGTTGCTAAAGTTGAACATTTTTTGAAAATCCACCTGCCGCAAGCCCCTGCAATGAAAAAAACACGTGGGGTATACTTGGGTACGCCCCCAGAGTCAAGTTCGCTAGTTTTTATCTATGCCCCCCCCAATTTTTTTTTCGCCCTCAAATTCAAAGTGTTTTTTTTACGCAGTTTACCTTTGGGGGACTGTCTGAAGGCTGCACGGGGGTTCCCGCAATGTTGCACCCCAAAACCCCAATTCTGCACTTTTTTCTGCCTGCTATTCATAGGCATAACTTGTCCGCATATTACATTGCATTGACTTTTCGCCTAGGTGGAAAGTCTTTCAAATTGAATACGGCGGAAAGTCAAAACAGGCGAAAATGACATCATCAGCGAAAAAGTATCGCGGAAACTGACTTTTCGCCTCAAATTGAATACGGGCCATAGTATCAACTAATCAGCTCCTGTCATTTTTCAAACACAGCCTGTAAAATGACAGGAGCGGATTGGTTGGGACTTTATCTCTCTTCAAGGCTTAGTACATCTACTCCATAATGTGAAAATATAACAATATGCAAAGGATAGTGTAAAGTAACTGCTATGTTCAATTAGTTGCTGATTACTGTGTTTAACAACACAATATAATGATTGATAATGAAACAATTAAAACTTGTTTTACATAAAATTGTATTAACTCAATGGGATAAATGGTGTATATATATATATATATATATATATATATATATATAAGGTAATGCAGAGGTGCGGCACTCTCTTCAAAAAAAGACAAGACAAATATGTCGAATTACATCAACGTTTCAGTATCAGTGTCTAATCTAATGTATTGTCATGTTTTTCATTTCTTAATTAAGAATGTTGATATATTTTTATGATAAGGTTCCTGCTTTCTTGTGCTTATGTTTTGATATAGGTATTGATTTGATATTTAGGCTAATTGATTGTTCTAATGTATTCATTATTCCTGATCTGTCTTCTACTCCAGTGCGTTAGTTTTCATGTTTACTGCTGTTGCTTGGTGATGGGCACTACGTCACATGCCCGCGACCCTGCGTGCGTGATGACATCTTTCAAAGCCGACACCGGACGGGTTGCTGGTCCCGCTTTCGGCCTGGCTTTCACATGTGGTGTTACAGTATTTAAGGTAAGATCATTATTGTTTGTATTGTTATCCTGAAGATAGTACACACTGGTACTGAAACGTTGATGTAATTCGACATATTTGTCTTGTCTTTTTTTGAAGAGAGTGCCGCACCTCTGCATTACCTTATCTTATATTTGTGAAGGTACCTCCAAAGTTATTATTTGTTGTTGGGAGTGCCGGACCTACCCTGGATGTTATATTTTGGATTCTCATTACGGATCCTTCGTCAGGGCACCCATCGCTGATTAACATTATATTGTTACCACTTGTTGGATTCTTTCTATGTTATACCATTATACATGGTGTTTGTTTTTGCACAGTGGCATATGCGTTGAACATTCGATCATTACAATTTAATATCAGGTATTAAGTTCTGGTATATTCCCGTATAGCTCTTTTCATTAAGATCCTCCTGCTCCGGCCTATTTTTGTTTGGATCATTGATTAACATGGCTGAAAAAGCAGTTACTGACTTTGAGTTACCATTTAATCCATTGTTATTTCCTGCTGGAGATGTTTTCAGCTACTCTGAATCCAATGCTGATCATATCCTTGAGAAGGAATGTATGTCTGAACAACTGGAAGCTTTATCCACTGACATCATTTACAGGGATTTATTGAAATTAAAAAACGTGAAATTGACTTTCAGTATCATGGAATTTCATTGAGTGATTACTTCCGTGCTAAAATGATCCCTAGGGGCCTTAGAATAAATAATTGCCCCACTATTGGCTGGTACGATCCTCAATTTTGCAAGAGGTGGATTGCGATTTTAAATTAATGCTCATTTGACTTAATACTTTTAGTCATTGAGCAATCTAAGAATGAGCAAACAGTTATAAAAGACAAGATTGACTTCTTTGAAAAGAAACATATGCCAATCTTGACCTCTGATATTAACACAGACTGGATTAACAAACTGAACAATCAGATTGCCCTATACAAACGTGATCTAATAAAGATTAAAAAGGAAAAACTCAACAAAGTTGAATTGGACTATGAGCAACACAAAGTGTACCAATGGTTGAGTGGAGGTAAACAGAATGCATCTAAACGCCCCTTCTTCAGAAAGAAATATCCTAAATACCGCCTGGACACTGAATCATCGGCTGAAACTACTAGTACAGCTAGCGATTCAGAAACAACTACTAGTAGAAATGTCCCTTTAGTCAAAACTACCCGATCCAAGGTAGCCGGGCTGGCCGTGGATTTACCCGAAGAGGGGGGCAATTTAAGAGGCAAGGCCTGTGGAAGACCACCCATCCTGAAGAAGAAATAATTTTTAATTTCTCTTCGTACGATTTATCAACCTCTGAATGTAGCTTATTGAACAAGGGTCTGTCTTTTGTACCTAACGTACCATTCGATGATTTTAGATGGCAGATTGAAACACATCAACTGAATCGTCAACTTAAATTTAAGGAGTTTTTTGCTAAATCTGACACTTCATTTTCTACTGTATGGTTCCTTCCCAATTAAGGAAGATCCAAAGGCGTTCCAATTTTGAACCTACTTCATCGAATGCGAGCATTAGGACGTTCATGAGAATTCTTGACCAGGAGGTTAAAGAAACAGTTAAGAACCCAAGCGACTTCCATCCTAATTTATCTCCTTTGGAGCGGACTGCTTTAAAGAAATTAGCTTCTAATAAAGAATTAATAATTCGTCCGGCTGATAAGGGTGGTGCGATAGTGCTGCAGGATTGCGATGATTATAAGGCTGAGATCTGTCGTCAATTGTGTGATACATCGACTTACCGTATCCTACAGAATGATCCTACTCCTATTTTTAAACAAGAACTATTGGATCTTCTTACTAATGCCCGCGATAGCGGCATTATTGATGGACCATTATTTACAGCATTATTACCTGAATATCCTGTATTACCCTTATGCACCTTGGGGAGGGTGTACAATAAGGGTATCATTCCACCTCCAGGACGACCAATTATTAGAGCTAGGGGATCCTTGCTTCAACCTGCTTCTATTCTTATTGATTCCATCTTACAACCTTTGATACAAAAACATCCACATTTTTTACTGGATACTACAATGTTTCTCAATAAATTGAAATCATTAGGGACAATTCCACAGGAGGCTTGGATGGTTTGTGCTGACGTCACGAGCCTTTATACAGTGATACCTCATGATGCTGGGCTCTCTAGTATGAGGCATTTACTGACCCAGAGTGAACTATATGATATTAATTTTATTGAATTTTGCTTAAACCTTGCTGAGTTTGTTCTTACAAAGAATTTTCTTCCTGTTTGATGGCTCTTTTTACTTACAGCTCACTGGTTGCGCCATGGGCTCAGCCATGGCACCAGTGTATGCTAACAATTATATGTTTAATATCGAACAGGAGATCTTCTTTAATGATTCATCTATATCTTCCAGAATATTATTTTTTACAAGGTTTATAGATGATATATTCCTTGTTTGGAATGATAGTGAAACATCTTTTCTAAATTTGATTAGTCAGCATAACACCACAGATTGTCCAGTGAAGTTTACTGTTAGGATGGATCAAGTTAATATTGATTTTCTCGATGTGCAAATCACTAAGAGTGATAATGTTTTGTCCACGTCTGTTTTCACTAAAACCACTGACCGTAATACTATGCTTCATATGCATAGTTGTCATCCGATGAGTCTTAAACTCGGTCTTCCATATTCTCAGCTGCTGAGGATAATGCAGATTACTAGTGATCCTTTGACAGCAGACTGTCAGATGAATGCTCTGATTGAGAAATTTATATTACGTGGTTAGATTCGTACTAACTTATTTGAAACCAAGAACCGGGTGTTAGCACTAGATAGGTCCAATCTATTGGTGAAGAAACCTAAATCCACCATTGATAAGAAGCTACCTTGGGTCAATCAATTTAATGTGAGGTCGACTGATATTGGTAAGATTGCTAAGAAACATTGGTCGATTATTCAAACTGACCATAGTTTACCTTTACAGGATACTACGATTATGCCCAGCTATTCAAGGGGGAGTAACTTGCGCGACCTCCTTGTCAAGGCTGACATCACATTAGGGAAATCTGGCCAGCATTTCTTATCAAAGAAAAGACCAGGTTGTTTTAAATGTTCATGCGTTACTTGCAGATACCTGATTTCAGGCAGTACTTTTAATCATCCACATTCAGGTAAAAAATATCAAATATTACATCATTTGACCTGTAATAGTACGCATGTTATATATCAAATCCTGTGTCCCTGCGGCTTATCTTACATTGGTAAGACCCAGTGTAAGTTTAAGGAGCGTATGGCTATGCATCGCTCCAGCATTAGATCAGCTTTGTTAAGCGGGACGAGCGAACAACCTGTCGCTCATCATTTTGCTATACATAAACACAATCTTGCTAGCCTACGCTATCGCATGATAGATCACATTCCAACACTTAGGAGGGGGGGTAATCGGGGCCGCCTATTGCTTCAATGTGAAGCTAGGTGGATCCATCGCTTGGATGTCATTTCTCCCAGAGGCTTAAATGAATCTAATGTACTGTCATGTTTTTCATTTCTTAATTAAGAATGTTGTTATGACATATTTTTATGATAAGGTTCCTGCATTCTTGTGCTTATGTTTTGATATAGGAATTGATATTGATTTGATATTTAGGCTAATTGATTGTTCTAATGTATTCATTATTCCTGATCTTTCTTCTACTCTAGTGCGTTAGTTTTCATGTTTACTGCTGTTGCTTGGTGATGGGCACTACATCACATGCCCGCGACCCTGCGTGCGTGATGACGTCATTCAAAGCCGACACCGGACGGGTTGCTGGTCCCACTTTCGGCATGGCTTTCACATGTGGTGTTACAGTATTTAAGGTAAGATCATTATTGTTTGTATTGTTATCCTGAAGATAGTACACACTGGTACTGAAACGTTGATGTAATTCGACATATTTGTCTTGTCTTTTTTTGAAGAGAGTGCCGCACCTCTGCATTACCTTATCTTATATTTGTGAAGGCACCTCCAAAGTTATTATTTGTTGTTGGGAGTGCCGGACCTACCCTGGATGTTATATATATATATATAAATAAATAATACTAGCTGAAGTAAGGTTTTAAATCTTCAAGTTATTAAGTTAGGCATCCCAGACCAATTGCCGCCTCATTGTTAAGTTTTCATCCAAATCCATCCAGTGGAAGACCCAGAACAGGCTCCCTGGGTCAAAGTTCTGCCCAGCGTACACCAACGGGAGATCTGACGGGACCTTAACCCCTCTAAAACCTGGCCAAGATCCAACTGTACCACCTCACGTTGGTTTCATCCCATAAGATGCAGGGTTGTCCAAATACATAACCGGACAAACAAACAGACCAATGAATTTTAAATCTAAGATATATATATATATTTATTTCTAGACATAAGTCAATGTAACTTCCTTTTCACACGTTGGACCCGGGTCATAAATTGGTTGTTTCCTAAGGTAATGCAGGTTATTACAAAAAGACAATCGTGGAGCTACAGTAGCTAGAGTGAGGGTCCTAGACCCTTAGTTAATACTTTTTGATGTATGAATCAAGAGTCTGTGAATTACTCCCTTTCAGGAAATGTTAATCCAGGTCTAACATATTTAGTAAACTTGCTATCGGATATTTTATTCAAGTATAATGGTAACTTTGAGGAGACAGGATACTTGATATGTCAATCTAGCTGTGACCTAAACCACTTCAAAGGCTAATAGCTGTGAAGTTCTGAATTTACATACAGGATAATTTTAATGCTGCGGGCTGGCCACAAACATAGCGATGTGCTGACGAGCAGCCGATGTGTACGATGTGCCGTGCACTCTCCGTGGGAGCTCCCCGGCAGTCGTGAGCACGATTTAGTCCAAAATACTGCCAATTTGACTTCCAATCTCACGATCCATCGGATCGTACGAATCGTGAGTTTCATATTGACCAAAAACAAGAGAAAAGGCTCTTCATGATTGGTGGGAAATTTAAATAATAATAACAAAGGGAGGGGCTAGGCATGGTATTTAAATAGCAGCCACCATTTTAACCCTGTGCACATTGTGCTCTGCTACTAGTGAGGCTAGGTTTATACCAGCTGAAAGCTGTACATTGCTACTGTGCTCTGCTTTGTATTTGGCTTTTACAAAGTATCTTCTACCTGCAAGTGTGTGCAACTGCATTCTATCCTGTTCCTGAATTCTGTGCTGATGCATCCCTATCAGTATAAAGTGTTGGTTGCTCAAGCTGGGGTCCAGTTGATCCAGGAGAGGGCCCAGCGAAGGAGAAGAACATGCTGGACCAAAGAGTGGCTGCAGCAAAGGGATACCCGCTCTCACATGTCCCTGTTGATGGAGAGCAAGGACAATAACCCGGACGACTACTTCAACTACCTGCGCATGGATGACGCCACTTTCCAGGAGTTGCTGAGTATGCTGACCCCCCACATCTGGAGGCAAGACACAAGGTGGCGGAGGGCAATCCCTGCTGAAGAGAGGCTGGTGGCTACCTTGAGGTACCTGGCTACAGGAAGGTAATTTGAAGACCTGAAGTTTGGGACCCTTATCTCACCTCAGTCCGTCATCATTCCAGAGACCTGCAAGGCTATCGTTAAAGTGCTGCAGTACCAGTATTGCAAGGTAAGAAAAAAAAAAAAACACTACACATTTGCTTCTTGTAAAAGAAAAAAAGTTTGTTTTTTTTTTATTTTTTTTCCTTCAATTTAACTCTTTATATAACTGTCCCAGCCAATAAGGCTGCATTAACAAAACTGTGCTGCATAGCAGTCATAACATTTGTGTTGCAAGAACAGTAGACTATGTAATTTTAAATATATTACATAAACATGTGTATAAACAGTACAAAACAGTATTATCACCAAATTTTATCAATTCCAATAGGTAGCCTGTTGTATGGTGGGTCAGACATCAGATTGAACAGGCCAATACACACACATGGCACAAGTACAGATTGTGGCCCCGATTTCCAGCAATCTGTACTTGCGCCATGTGTGTAGTGACCTTGTCCAATTAGGGTCATCACCACCATATAGCATACAGCCTGCACCTATTGGGAGTGATGAAATTTGGTGATAGTACACAAGAAGAAAAAAAAAAAA
The DNA here is from genome assembly GCA_031769625.1 of Taudactylus pleione. Lineage (NCBI taxonomy): Eukaryota > Metazoa > Chordata > Amphibia > Anura > Myobatrachidae > Taudactylus > Taudactylus pleione. Next base: position 8,330,171 of record JAUIMM010000053.1, read on the forward strand.
AATTAAGAGTAACGCAGCAAATCCTCCTCTGACTCCACAGAGCATTGTAAACGGTCCAGCTTGTGGTTGGGGTGCTGGGTGGGGGAGTAATCTCCAACTGGGCTGGGGGCGCCTGACATAGGGATTTGGAGCAGGGGATTAAAGCATAGGATCAGTAATATAGGTGGAGTTGTGCAAATTACTTTTGAGGGATCGAATGAGAAGCTCATAGACGAGCCTATGGAAATTTTTGGAAAAGTTGCCGCATCCATTTTTCTCATCTGACTATTAATGTGAGTAGTAAAGTCGTCAATATCACCAGGGGCTTTTTGAAGGATGCTTTCTGCTTTTAGTAGAAACAACTCCTCCTGTTCTGTGGTTTTTTTTTTTTTTTTTGGGGTGGTACCAAGGAGGATGATGCTCCTGGTTCAATGGGTGTGGTAATTGTGGTGAAGTTTTCCACCTCGCTGTCCCCGATCAAAGTTAGGTCCGGCGTGATGGAAAAATCAGGATCTTGGGTGGGAGTCTATATATAAAAAGAAAAACAATATTAAAGTCATGTTTTTCTATAAACTTATTTATCCAGATTCCTAACACTGTGGAAGAGTGGAAGAGCATCGCTGAAGAATTTGAACAACGTTGGAATTCCCCTCACTGCAGAGGAGCCATCGATGAAAAACACATCCGCATCAACCCACCTGCCAACACCGGATCATATTACTACAACTACAAACGCTTCTTCAGCATCGTTCTCATGGCAGTGGTGAATGCCAACTATGAATTTTTGTTTGTGGATGTCGGCAAGAATGGCAGTGCTTCGGATGGTGGGTCCTTCAAACAGACTGCTTTCTACCAGAGACTCACCAACAAAACCCTCCACTTGCCATCACTGGACGAGACAAAGCACGGCCTAAATTACGTTTTTGTTGCAGACTAGGCTTTTGCATTACATGAACATGTGATGAAGCCATTTGTACAGAGGGGCCTGACCAGAGAGAAGAGGATCTACAACTATCGCCTATCCTGGGCATGGCGCATTGTGGAAAATGCATTTGGAATACTCAGCAACCGGTTCCGCATTTTCCACACCACCACAAACCTACGTGTGGAGAAGATAGATTGGGTCGTGATGGCATGCAGTGTGCTGCATAACTTTCTGCGAAGGAAAACTACACAACGAGGACCAGTCCCAGCTAGACCAGAAGATGTAGGAGCTCTGGAGGACATTGCCCAGTTTACATCAATGTCTGCACCAACAAATACAACAACATCAACAGCACGTGCCAAAGGAGTGAGGGAGGAGTATATGGCCTATTTCAACGAACCAGGGGTCTGATTCAGACACGCTCGCAAGTGCAATAATTTCTGCCGCCTCCTGTTCTCCCTCTCACTCGGCCATCAGGACCATTGACTGCTCTTGTTCACTTATGAAACTTATAAGGTCATAGTACCAGAGTGTTGGCTGGTACACGTCATCACTGCCTGACCCGGAACTTTTGGAGTCATCTACTTTTCGTTTTTCTTTTATATACACAGTACGCAAGTTCTGTATTTTGTGTCGTACTGCTTTAAGGTCAGCATCCGCAATTAACCTTTTTGTGTACTCCAAAACGACATTCAATGCTGCCAATTTTGCCAACTTGTGGTGGTACTGTCGACAGGATATCCTCCATAGACACTCCTTTTCCTGGAGGATCTCTACAAACTCCCGTTCACTATCCATGGACATTGCTAGGAGGAAAAAAAAAGAAAATTTTAATAATCCACAAATGTGAATTGTTTTGTACATTTTTAATGTATAGGTTTACATTTTTAAAGATTTTTGTATATTTTATTTGTTTTTATATATTTTTACAGGAATTTAATGTTTTTTTAAAATGTATTTTAACATGTTTTTTCCCCAGGGATGTTTTGTGTTTTTACATGTATTTTAACATGTTTTTTTTCCAGGGATGTTTGTCTATGTATTTTAACATGTTTTTTTTTTTACTGGGATGTAGTGTCTATTTATATGTATGGTAATGTTTTATATTTGTGGTTGCAATATATTTGTTTATGTTGGTGACATACATTGGTTTAGGGTGGTATATTCAAACATCATAAACTAATGTATCATGCAACAAAAACAAATTTTATATATGTACTGATTTTGTTGTAATGGTTTAATATTTTTTGTTAAACTAAATTTTTTTAAATCAATTTATAAAATTGGAGTGATTTTTTTATGCGGTTATTTTATAGGTGTCATGTGACATTGGTGGGTAGCACACATTGGTGAGCAATGGGAGGTTAATGCATGGCCCAGCCACCGCCCGCCTCATTACGGCTGGGTCAGGCATTTAGAAGTGGCTGACACACATTGATGGGTAGGTGGGTGGCACACATTGGTGAGTAGTGGGAGGTTAATGCATGGCCCAGCCACTGCCCGCCTCATTACAGCAGGCGGTGGCTGGGTCATGCATTTAGAAGTGGCTGGCACACATTGGTGGGTAATGGGGTTGCATTAAATACAGTACCAATACTTACCAAACTCTGGTAACCCAGACTTCACTGTGTAGGCTCTATCGTACTTCCTCCTTCTTGTAGCCACGATGCTGCACATGATGGCGATTGGGCGTGTACAGGGTCCTGTCAAATTCCCCAAAGTCCCTGAATCGGGAGATACATCATGAGTAAAAAAAACCTCACTATTTGGATCAAATCGTGTCCCAGATTTGCAAATCTGGCCTACAGCACGCCAGATCTCAAGATGTGAGGTGCAACGAGTGAGGACGCGCATCGGCATCATGATCAGGAGTAGAACTTCACGATTTGGCCATATTTTACACGATTTGTCCTCACGATTCATCGAAATAGTCGAAATTGGGTAAAAAAATCGGCATGTGTGGGGCCAGCTTTAGGCTTACACAGCTTTAGATCAGAGGCTGCATTTAGCTCTGATGGTTGGGCTATTAAGTTCTATTCACTCTTTATCGAAGGCTGCCAACAAGATTACTTTAGTACTGCTGGTTAGACTTTATCTCTAGAAAAGAGGATTCAGTACCTGTATCTTGTAGACAGCAGCAATGATCATCAGCTCACAGATCCAGGTAGTGCTTCACTATTACCGACTTACCTGGTACAGTTGCATGGGCATTTGCTGACACGGTCGCATCCCATGAGACCTTGGCGTCCTGCTTTGGTTCCAGTCTGTTATGGAGGGTATCCTTCTCCTCCTACAGCCCCAGATAGTGGTATCGGAATTTATGACTGCTAACATCACTCCAGAAATTGCACCCCAGAATACCATGTAAAAGGCACTCTGGGTCGCTTGCGCTAAAAAAACAAATGTGTGAAGAGAGCAACATAGTCCTCCACAAAACAAATATGTTAATCTCTGCTTCTGTAGACAGCAGCAGGAGGCAGTGATGATTAGTCCCCCAGCCCTGACACGCTCCGGTGTGCTCTGCATTAGGGGGGGGGCAATGGCAGAGGGCAATGCTGGGAGAATATTTTGCCATTTAGCGGTAAGGGGATGGGTGACAAAAGTTTTATATTGACCCATGGTGGTGGGGGGGGTAGTAAAGGAGTTTTTTTACAAACATATATGAGTACACATGGGTGGTGGGGTACTAAAACAGTGGAGGCCTATAGACACCTATAAATGGGGGAGATGTGCTAATGGTGATCACTTCCCTAGAGGGGGCGGGGGGGGGGTTATTGCAACTAGGTATCTTTTGTTATTGGGGGATCCTTAGGCACTGGAGGGTGGGATGGAATTTTACAAAAGGGGCCTATGACATGGGATGGTGGCACTCAAATTTTTTTTCCATCAAATATTTAAATATATATTTTTTTATATATTCTAAGCTTCATTAAATTAAAACCCAACAATTTCTGAGCTTATTTTGTTCATAGGACGGCTGCAATCTATTCTCTAGTTTCTCTGCAATGCCCACCGCAGCCTAATCTCACCAAGCACAGCTCTGGCACCTTCTCAGCTACCAGCCAATGCTGCACAGCAGCTGTTCTCTCAATCAGCGAGTCCCCCTCACACTACACTAAGTCAGTCCCGGCTTCTTAAATAAGCTGAGGGTTGTGCCACCTCCTTTCCCGCCTGAGGCATTAAAACCTGCTCATCTCCCAGTAATTGGTCCTAGTGCTGTCTACCCTTCAACAGGACAGTTTGGCGGGGGTTCAGGGGAGCCACTATATTAATACAGTGAAACTAGAAAATTTAAAATGTTACTTCCTGTAATTATTATGGGGTATTATTTGAAAATTGTTGCCTGGAGGTGGTCACTAGCATATATCTATTTCTTATTACTGCTAAAACTCTTGACTTTCGTCGCTGAAATTTATTCTAGTAGAAATTCTGGAAGTCTGCCTCCCACTTTCAACTTCACTGAAGAGTGTACCATTTTGGCATCATGGTTAAGAGGGTCAGTAAGATCCACAAAATACCTTCCCCTTTTGCTGGCGGAAGAATTGCCTTAATGTACCGGGCAGTGCCAGGTCTATGTAAAGTCCCAATGGATTACGTTAGAACAAGGTGGAAGAAAAGTACAGGTAAGTAACAGAGGGATACTACTATTCTTGTTCCTTGTAATGGGGTTTTATGCTAAGCCATTTGAAACCCTATGTACATCACCGACAGGTTTAAAAGCACCCTCCAAATCGCTGATTTGTAAATCCGGTGGTTTGGAGGTCAATATCCATTATTTAACAGTGCCGTAACTATGGTGGTGCGATCTGTGCCATGGCACCGCAAGGCAGTGGGCGCTGTTTGAGCCTGTCCGATTCCAGTTTATTCTCCTTCTCACTTGTAGATTCAACTTCTTTTATCCCCAGCAGCTCCTGGCCTCCCCTATCTCTTCCCTGGCCCTTCCCCATGAGGCCATGGCCCTTTTTTGGGTGCACTATCTTATGTCCTTATTTAAAAGATGCTCTTTCTGGCACAGGGCACCCAAAAGTCTAGTTATGGCTCTGAATTAACAGATAGCATTAAAAACCCATAATAAGTTTGGAGTCTAATGAAGATGAAGCTAAGCCATCATCAGATAATATAGGTGCATCAGAATAATCTTGCAGAAAGGAAAATCTTTGTTAAAAAGTATCATCAGCCTCTGGGCCCGATTCAGACCCGCTCGCACGCAGCCGTCAGTTGCCAAAGTGTGCAAATCCTGCGATCGCACGGCAAGACATTAGCACGCCCACTATGTATTGGCGTGTGATCACGGTGTGTATTTAGATGCCCACAAGCCTGTCATAAGACGCCCACTTTCCCTTAGTAATACACGTCATCTCCAGGAAGTGTATTCAACAAATCGGTAAAAATCGGACCCATACGCGTGGCTGACCATACCCTACCGCAAGCACGAGTGCTTCAGTGTGTAATTCAGCCATGTGACATTATGACCCTGCGTCTGAATTATGCACGCCTGAAACGGCGTTCAGATGCAGACACGCCAGCGTTCGCACCACCACTCCGTTTCCATCGACCAACCCCCGTCACCACCCACAAACGGCTCATCCTGCCACTCATCCTAGCGAGGAGTCTATATACAGGGTGCAAACGATTCCCGATTACATGGACTACTTTGCGCATGTGCACTGCATCTTATACAAATGCGCAGATTGCAAACATCGGCAGGCTATGTGCGAACGCAGCCAGGGTCTGAATCAGGCCCTGTTCATTAGAAATGCAGTTAGTGCAATTCTTTATTTACTCTCAGACAGCTTTTGGTAACAAACAGCACAATTGAAGGTGTTTAACTTGGTTTTAATTGTATCAGATGCAATCCTTTCCTTAGTACTGTAAATGCTACTATTAGCTAAAATATAACAGTAAAGTTTCTAAACATATTGGGCCTGATTCAAAGAGAGACGCTAATCCAAGGTTCATACAGTTCAGCAATTATCGTCCATGTGTCTGAGTTGCACTGCACATGCGTCAAGGTACAATACCATAGTTGCTCAGAGCAACTTTTCATTCAAAGGGTCCATTTGGGAGAGGTAACGGGAAGTGGCATAGATAAAGTGGTTCCGACGTCTCAGTTTAGTCAGCCATTCTATGCGACCATAGGGCAACTGAGACGGCCGATAATCTAATGATCTGCGACAGTGGCTATGTATTTGTACACAGTTGCTTGAATTTGCAATTGTACAGGTGGGTGTTTCAATGCGGATATCGGCATCTGCATATTTTCGCACATCCACTGCGTACAAGATTACAGCTGTGATTGCATTAGCGTACATCTCTGGAAGAGGCCCACTGCCTGGTGATCACTCTGTTCTTGCTAGGAACAGTTTTCTTCCATGGTGTACACCTGGGAATGTTTCAAGTGCTGCAACAGACTGCAAAACAGAACAGAGACTGTAGCTGGATCTCCAAGCTGTCATTTGTTGACTACTTTGGAGCTCCAACTACAGTGGTCAAAATGGTCCAGTGATGCCTGCAAATGCATGTAACATCACCACACTTTTTGCCATAATGCGCTTGTCTTAAAAGTGCATAGAGAAATTGAGCAATATATCAAATGATGAAGTTCCATGGGAAAGCATCACTTCATCAGTCTGTTTTGGCATCATTCCCACAAGTAGTACTCCCAATGGTACATATTGTGCATGGGACTGCAAGAAGGGAGCTTATGAATCCTCTGGTTCACTTTGCAACGGTCCAGATGTTGCTAACCCCCAAAACTACAAGCCCTGTCTAGCCTGACTCTAGGACAAAAGAGAGGACAAAGGTAGGGAGGTGTGTTTATAATAAATGAGATATATATATATATATATATTATACACACACACACACACACACACACACACACACACAGTCTGACCTCTTTGCGGTCCGGACTCTAGCAGGGTTAGGCAAACTGTGGCACTCCAACTGCTGTGGAATTACACATCCCAATATGCCCTGCCATGTTTTTAGCATTCCCTAGCAGGAAAACTGTGCCAGAGCATGCTGGCAGGTGTAATTCCACAGCAGCTGGAGTGCCACAGGTTGCCTTCCTCTGTTCTAGCAAAAAGGAGATTGGGTGGTGCAGGAAACGCAATGGTATAGGGACACAATAAAATACAAATATTGTTTATTGCAACTGGTAAATCAATAGACGCTCCAAAACAGGGCAATAACTAGTATCAAAAAATTAAATTATAGACAATGCAATATAAGAATAAACATACCTAGATGTGTACATTTACATGTGTAAATTAAGCATAATAGATCAGAGTGCTCACCAAACATTAACAGTATCATATTGCAGAACAATGCTAGTAGGTGAAAGTCTTCGTTTGAAGTGAATCAATAAGTGGGACGCTCTTCTAAAATGTAACATTGTATCCAAATATAGCATATGTAGCCAACAGTTGCTGTGTATCCAATTGAAGAGTAGCTATGGATTGTGATGCACACTCGGCAATATGCGCAAAACAACTAGCATGTAGCAAATATGGTAGATGGACCAGGTGGTACCAGGCACAATGAAAGGATCCTAAAAGGCTGAGGTGGTTGTGGGACCGCTGCTCCTGCCCGCTGTAATGTAGCTGTGTGGTCCGGACCGGCTGCCAGCCAAGTCACTGGCTCCAACACGTAAGGCCGTGTAGTATAAGCCTGCCAATGTAAACTGGGAGCACTATTGCATACTGTGAATTGGGTGCATTGTGTGGCATATTGTGAACAGGGGGAAAACGAGTGACATAATGTGAGCTAGGGCATTATTATGGGTGTCTCTCCCCAGAGGCTTTGTAGGGCTCTTCAAAATGTTGCAATGGGGCACAAACAGATCTAGGACTATACTGTGATTATGTATTAAACAATAACAACATTAAGTCACCTGTAAATACACCAGATTGATCCATATGAATACAAATTTAAGACTTAACATGTGACTTCTGATAATAAATGGATAGATAAATGTATACCTGCCTTACAACTGCATCTTGGAAGGTGGAAAATATAACAAGGCTGTGAATCATGTGGGACCAAGCAGGGAATGACTAATTAGACCACTAAAGGGAGCAAGCTGTCTTCACAGAATGCCTAGTTGTTTTACACGCTCCCCATGTTTTCTCTAACACAGTACATTTAGCAATGGTTTCATTAGCAACATGACCAAGTACTTAGTATGCATAGTAGTGTCATGCAACAACTAATGAGGTGAATTAGCACCAATATATGTTACTCAGCAACTCCAACAACACTTTTTGTATTAAACATAAAAATAAGTATTGATCTTGTCCGTCAGAGCAGGACCACTGATTACCCTCCGTCACAAACCTTATTGCACATCTTCATTTGTGATATCACAAAAATGTACATGATACACTTCATGACCAGGAACTTCTGCCCTAGGTCACATCCATAGGAGGAGCCTGTACAGATACAATAGTGAAATCATTGCAGTTAGAGAGAATTGGAGAATCGGAATCAATTTTCCAACGTGGATGACGTTTTTCTTAATGCATTAAAATGATGGTAGCTCAGGGTTTGGCTGCGGTTAGTCTCAATAGCTGGCTAACGAGGATGCAGTGATTGCATGCCTTCAGTCAGATTTCTCACTAGGAGATGTATCAAGCCTTGGAGAGAGATAAAGTACTAAACCAATCAGCTACTGTCATTTTACAGGCTGTGCTAGAAAAGTGAGATAGAAGCTGATTGGTTGGTACTTTATTTCCAAGGCTTGATACATTCTCCCTCTAAACCACCTGGCATCTGAGTGGTGTATTTTAGAGTCCACATTGCTTGAGAGGATTGGGTACGGGTTCCTGGCAGTCAGAAAACCAACAACTGCATCCCGACAGTTAGAATCCCGACCCAATTAGGTAAGTGTCCTAACCCTCCCCCTAGCCCACCTTTCCCGTAATCTAACCCTAACCACCCTGCAGCCAAACCCCAATCCCCCCCCCTGCAACCTAACCACTAACTCCCCCCCCTCACACTTACCATCGGGATGCCTATGGCCGGGATTCTGGCGCCAGGATTCCAGCGCCGGTATTCTGAGAGCCGGCACCCGGGCCGCCAGGATAGTAACTACATCTTGCTGGGGACACCTTATACAATGAGGCACAGTTCTTGCACCAATGTTTTGGAAGACTAATGCTGGCATCAGTGTTATTTGTGGACAGAGTGCTGGTGCAAGTGATTTAATAGCACAATCTATAAATAAAATACTGGTATTTGGTCACTTAGCAGTGGGCACCAAATCGTCTTCTCACAACCCTGCTGTGGTGACCATTGTAACACTTCTAGTGACACATTTCCATGATCCAAAGAAGCACAGTTGTAGTTACCCAACCCCCCAATAAGATTGATATAAGTTTCACTGTTTTAGCCAATTGGTTTAATATACATGTTTCAAAATTTTGTTATAAAGGTATATCCATACACATGTGAGAAGGACCCTGTATGAAAATTAATTAAATGTCAAATTAAACACAAATATAAAATAACCAACAAATGAAACATATTATAATTGTTTCATATAAGGACCTGGCTATAACTTTTAATTGTATCAACTAACATATACCGTATATACTCGAGTATAAGCCGAGTTTTTCAGCATTTTTTTGTGCTGAAAAAGCCCCCCCTCGGCTTATACCCGAGTGATGCTCCAGGACCAGGGCCGTTATCCCGTTACACAGCTGAGTAGGGCACCACATATTGGAGGGCGCCTCAGTCAGCTGCGTACCATGCGGGTCGCGGTGCAGACTGTGTCTCTGTGACACAGCTGCACCGCATGTGTAGCGCTGACCGGACAGAGTTCGGTCAGCACTACACAGTGCCAAACACACAGCCACCGGCAACGGCAGCTGTGTGTTTGTTGTAATCAGCAGCTGATGAGAGTCTGTCAGACTCTCATCGGGTGCTGCTGCTCCCACTGCGAGAGCCATCTTCCGGCTCCCGCAGTGGGTAATGGGAGAGACGTCATGACGTCACTCCCATAGTGCAAAGTGGCCAGAGGAGCCGGTAGCAGCGTCGGGACTAGGAGCGGGGTATCAGGTAAGTGTTTTTTTTTATTTTTATTACGTCTCTCTCTACTGGGGGGGCTACTACTGGGGGCACTACCAGGGGGGGATATTACTACTGGGGGCACTACCAGGGGGGGATATATTACTACTGGGTGTCACTACCGGGGGGGGGGGATATATTACTACTGGGGGCACTACCGGGGGGGGGGGCCGTTGGGGGATATATTACTACCAGGGGGGATTACTACTGGGGGCAGTACCGGGGGGGGGGGGGGGCGATTGCTACCAGTGGCTGCTGCATTTCCCACCCTAGGCTTATACTCGAGTCAATAAGTTTTCCCACTTTTTTGTGGTAAAATTAGGTACCTCGGCTTATATTCAGGTCGACTTTTACTCGAGTATATACGGTATATATTGTGATCCACATCAGTCACACATAGGGAAACATTTTTCAGTTTACTTGATATAATTGCATCCCAAACATTCTAATAGTATTGCCATGTCCATAGACATAGTAGTAGAGATGCTGGCAGTGTATTGTGGACTGTATAGGAAAGTAAAACACTGAGTGCCTTTCTGTTTCTGCTGTCATCCTGGGTTTGGTGTCACCCAGTGACAATTAATTCTTCATAGAGGGTCCTGCTCTATTTATATACCGTGGTGGAATATTTTTGTCATTGCAAAAATGTCATTAATATTGTGTTAAATGACAATGTGTTTGCATCTGGAGATGTGATAAATCCTGGTGGTAAAAATGATAACCATCTTTTTTGTGGTCAGTGGTAAAGTGATAAATTCACTAATTACATTTATCTTGTTTCACCTATCTGTGACCGGTAGTTTTCTCGGCCTTTACATAAAGCAATTTATGCTAAATACCATTAACGTAGCCAAGATTTATCTTCATATTTTCACCTTACACTGGTACTAGCATTCCCGCTAGGCTGTTTTAGCAGGGTGCGGCACCCTGCCCTCCAGAAGGAGGGCAAAAAGCACCCTGCCCTCACAGGCTGCGGGTGCAGTCTTCACCCACGGGACGCAGTGTCCCGCGGGTGGAGAAATGTGCATGCGCCCGGCATCTGTTCTCCCTGTCTGCAGCGCTTGGGGGCTGCCCGGCATGTCCGTAAGTGCCGGGCATGCCCCCAAGTATGATGAAAAAGGGGACGCGTCTTATAGACACGCCCCTTTTTATGGACACGCCCCTTTTCGCCCGAGCGCACAAAGTTGCCCTCTCTAGCTCCGGCACCCTGCCTGCCGCCGGAGCTAGAGTGAACACTATGGTACTATATGCTAATACCAATGAATTTTAGCTAACAATATTTATAAACCTACTACACCCTGATTTATATTTTAAAAGTGGAGTAAAAAGTTATATTTTAAAAATGTCATCATTTAATTTTACATATATAAAAAGAGTGCCCCAATTAAGAGTCTTCTTCTCTTGTCATTGCAAGAAACAGTGTACAAATGTGCAAGTTCAATTAAAGTTTCTTTCTCAATACGTAACTATTGAATAAAGAGGTGGGTTACCTGCTGTTTCTATTAGACCAAATCAAATTTTAAAATGTTCACCAGCAGGCCAGATTTTTGATTGAAGATTTATATGGATGCAAAGAACTGTTCATGATATTCCTAAGGAACTTGTAGAGGGTCAGAGTGTGAGGCATGGGGTGGGTACTAGATGGTGGGAAAGGTAGAGTTGAGGGCTGCATGAGAGGGTGTCTACGCATGGGAGGGAGCAATAGGGCTCTTACTATCTGCTGTCCTGGGCCATTTGATTTTGGATGGTGAAAATGCTATGATAGCCATGTCACCTAATTTAAGATCTGTTACATTAATCATTGAAATGCAATTATAATATGGTTTACAAGCAGTAACTAAAATGCAACTGTATATTTCAAACTAAAAGTTGGCTTTTACAGGTTTAAAGACAAACTCTGTTTAAAGTAACAGGAGCTTGTCGTTGAGCACGGACAGTTGTGTTAAACTACAATACACAAATTATCTAGTTTCAAGTTGGCTGAGTTCTGAATGAGAGCCCAATAAACCTGACCTCTGTATTGTCTTTTATAAACGTAACGACAACATACTCATGAACAGTGCCAGATAATGGACAATGAGACACAGGCGGCACCTAAGGCACAGGGGGCACTCAAGCACGGGAGTCCAGGCATAATCCTCAGACTTAGCGCTCTCTAACTCCACCTCTACAATGGCTGCTGCTATACTGATGAATTGGGGGCAGGGCAAGTAGTCTTTTGATTGGCTGCCTTATGTACAGGAGATATGTGCACCTTCAATTACACTGTATTGAAAACATACATATTTCAGTATATCTACACTTGTATGCACAACCTTATACACTGCAGTCAAACACTTAATATATTTGGATCATTCCAATTAGGTGCGAGTTCACCACAAGCAAGTGCAGGTGTATGCCGTATTTAAGATACCTCCGGACTCTCACATTTCTGTTCTTAGCCCCATAGGGCTGTGAACAAATGTGAGAGTTTGGGGTGGGATCGGGCTGCAAATTGCTGTGCCGTTGCCAATATTTCTATGCTGTTGCAACGGCAATTCACCCCTTTATACCTTGATTGACCCCATGGAGCTTAGTTACTTCTGCATAGGAATTCTATTAATTGTAACTATATGAAGCCACCAGTAATTGGCAGTTTAAACCATTGCAGCGAAGAACATCTATGTAGTGTGTGACTGCACACTACATAGCTCTGCTTAGCAGCAATGGTTTTACACTCCGTTTGTCAGGTGTCTGAGGTTGAGAGTCAGAGTCCTGTGTATGGCATGCTCAGAATTGTCTGTTTTAAATAAAGGGTGCTTTAATTGAAAGACAAGGTGCACACAAATCAGACTATTTCTTATAGCTCACAAATTAGGTGTATGAATATGGTATAAGAAATCCCTTGCTTGAAAGAAAGTGTGATATTATTTATATATTGTGAGGGGATTAGGTATTGAGGTGGAGAATGGAAGAAGGAAGAGCACCTTTAGAACATACACCTGGGCACTGATGAGAGGTGAGCATCACTGTGGCTGTATATGTAAATTCTACCCTGCATACTTCAGAACCAGAGCTGACATGCTACATCTGATATTCATCAAGTTAACAGTATCATGTACAGCACAAGTCCCCACAGGACTTTGACAAAAAAATATATATTGCATGAAAAGGAAAAATAATACAACATGCACTTATTTTTTGCTGTGGACACTCTTTACCAACATAAGTGCATCATATTGCTACTTGCTGAAGATAAATGCAGACTTTGTACACTGCAAATGCTTCCCAGTAAATACATTCTGTGATAAAGCATGACAAAAATAATAATAATAATAAAAAGAATGAGATCAAAATATTCCGACTTGTGCAGCATTCTTCTAAGTATTCCATTATCTTGTTTGTAAATGGTCAGACTGACATTGCCAACTATGTGCTCGCTTGGAAAACATTTCTTTATAAAAAAAAAAAACATTTAGAAAGAACTTTCAGTACAGTCATTCTGTATATATAGAAAAATAATAACCCTATAACACTCCAGTATGAAGGAGGGGAACAAAATTCATTTTTGTTCATTTTAGCACCTCAGGCTTCAACTCAATTACCTGAAGAAGTCCTAACAAACAAAAACATATAGAAAGTAGATTTGGTGGATTGTTGTAACTGCACAATTATATTTATACTTCCGGACCTTCACCTCCAGGTACAAGCTATAGAGAAAAGAAACAGCGTAAATATGACATTTAGTAATGAATGAACTTAATGGATTTATAATATTTCTATATGTTAAAACACTGAATATCATTACTTTGAGGGTAGAAAAAGCTGTCCCAGATAGGTTTGCTATGTACAGTAGGTTGTCTCTGCTCCCTGTATCACCAGATGGGCTAGATATAATTTCTGTACATATACAGTGAACCTCCATGTGACAGTGGCCCTCATTTAGAGGCGGTGGCAAAATGCGAGCGGCCGCTTCTCTTTTAAAGTGCGGCCTACTGGTCGCTAGCTAAGCTGTGGGTTAACAACCACAGTTTTAGCGACCGACCAGGTTGATGGTCGCGATGGTCAAGACCATCGCAACCATTGGGGCTTGCGACGAGACCCTAAGGTTGGGTCTTGGCAACCGCAAGCCCAAGGGAGCTTCCTGCTCTGATCGAGCAGGAAGCTCCCCACTGACATCAATGCTGTCAATGCGGCCGCCCACAAAACAGCAGGCGTTCCGTCGGGAACGCCTCCGTTTGTGTAGCATACCCCCCGCCCCGCCTACAAAAAAGGGCGAGCTGTCGATCAACATCGAAAGCCGCCCATTTTGTAGCGAGCCCTGGAGCGAGAGAATTTCTCTCTCGCTCCAGGGCTTGAGCACACGTAGTGCGCCCGCTGCGCGTGCGCAGGGCCTAAACATCGACCCGCTTGCAAGCGGGTCTGAATGAGGTCCAGTATTCTTTAGTGTGCTCTAATACATTAAAGCTGCACACACACAACGATTTTGTTACCAACGATTTTCTATCAGATTTTTTAAAGTGTAATGAACGATTTTTTGAACTACAAACGATTATTTGTAACTTCCCTTAATGAAAATCGTTCAGTTGGTCAGTCAGAATGAACTACAAACGGGAACGCGCATGAACTATAATCATTCATCATTATAACTCAGAAACTGAACGATTTTTTTCAACGATTGAACGATAATGACGTCGTTATAGTTAAATCGTTCAAAAAATCCTTACGTGTCTATGCACCTTAAGGGTTTCAAAACAATCATTTAAAGTGTAAAGATACTAATAGGTCAAGGATCGGTTTCATACGATTCCAGCATAATTTATTAAAAGTAGTTTTTCATCTATAAACTACTAATTTACTAACAATTTGTACAACTCTACTATACATATTGTTATTTGTGTTGCTACATCTACATCTTTGTAATGGATAAAGGGGCCTCAATAATGCTTATTTGTTGGTTATAGAAATAACATCCACATTTTATGATTACATGGTTAAAAAGCACAGAAGGAAATTAGAAGACAAAGATGCGTATTATGCAGATGTTGTTGTGAGCATTTGCAAACCACTAAAATCAAATGCTACTAAAGATGGAAATGCAAAAAATAAAAAGTATGGATTTTCTTTTAATCATAATCGGCCTATATATTGATAATTTCTTGTGTCTTACCATGGTTATATTGTTTCCGTTTAGCAGGATTTGATCTAGCTTTGTAATTCGCCTTCCCTCTGGTGTGATCTCACTAAAAATGCAGAAATGTAATAAATCATGCAGATAACAAGTTAATAGAGATCATAAGCATTTTATCGACTGCAAGTTACTGGCTGCACTATGGTTACACCTGAAAACATTATATTATCAAATATTAAATCAACATAAAATGGTGTGTGAGAAAATAGCACCTCCTAGTGTCATATGTTTGCATAATTCAAATAAGTGCTACAAAGTAAATCCAACAATGTGCCCACATATCAAAATAATAATAGTAATGGAGCATACACACGGTCAGATTTTTCTTTCAGATCTGAACGATAATGATTTAAAAAAAACGTTCAATCGCTCATATCTAAAGGAAAATCTGACATATCTGTCAGATGAACAATTTGCGATGCACGTTCACGTTTGTCTGAGAACGATATCTGACATGTTTGCAGTCAGATTTCGTTCATAATTCTTCAGATATCGTTCATCAATGAACGATTTTTTCCTAGGTAGCCACTCCCCAGGGTCCATTTTGTGTTCAATGCGACGCAGAGAAAGCACAGCAGAAGTCACGAAGCCCAAGACACTTCATAATAAGGCAAGTTTTTTTTAATCCAGCATGTCCAAACGGGCCTATGTTGGGGGTGGCAGCAGCAGGGGCAGGCACCATGGGGGCACTTTTTGTGGTGCCTTGATTGAATGGTGGGGGGGGGCTCCCCAGCGGAGGATGGGGGGAGGGGGGGGGGGTAGTAAGGGAATGGAGACACCAGCGGGGCCCATGTCTGAGGCCTCAACAGCGGGCACTGCATATAACCCTGGGGACACAGCATAAGGGGCACTATTAACCCTGGGGGCGCTGAATATAACCCTGGGGGCGCGGCATAAGGGGCCAGCCTGTGGGTACTGCATAAGGATCACTATTAACCCTGGGGGCGCTGATTAAGGGACACTATTAACCCTGGGGCACTGCATAAGGGACACTATTAACCCTGGGGCACTGCATAAGGGACACTATTAACCCTGGGGCACTGCATAAGGGACACTATTAACCCTGGGGGCACTGCATAAGGGACACTATTAACCCTGGGGGCACTGCATAAGGGACACTATTAACCCTGGGGGCACTGCATAAGGGACACTATTAACCCTGGGGGCGCGGCATAAGGGGCCAGCCTGTGGGTACTGCATAAGGATCACTATTAACCCTGGGGGCGCTGATTAAGGGACACTATTAACCCTGGGGCACTGCATAAGGGACACTATTAACCCTGGGGCACTGCATAAGGGACACTATTAACCCTGGGGGCACTGCATAAGGGACACTATTAACCCTGGGGGCACTGCATAAGGGACACTATTAACCCTGGGGGCACTGCATAAGGGACACTATTAACCCTGGGGGCACTGCATAAGGGGCCAGCCTGGGGGTATTGCATAGCGATCACTATTAACCCTGGGGGCACCGAATATAATCCTGGGGGCGCTGCATAAGGGGCCAGCCTGGGGGTACTGCATAAGGATCACTATTAACCCTGGGGGCACTGAATATAACCCTGGGGGCGCTGCATAAGCGGCCAGTCTGGGGGTACTGCATAAGGATCACTATTAACCCTGAGGGCACTGAATATAACCCTGGGGGCGCTGCATAAGCGGCCAGTCTGGGGGTACTGCATAAGGATCACTATTAACCCTGGGGGCTCTGCATAAGGGGCCACCCTGTTGGTACTGCATAAGGATCACTATTAACCCTGGGGGCACTGAATATAACCCTGGGGGCTCTGCATAAGGGGCCAGCCTGGGGGTGCTGCATAAGGATCACTATTAACCCTGGGGGCTCTGCATAAGGGGCCACCCTGGGGGTACTGCATAAGGATCACTATTAATCCTGGGGGCGCTGCATAAGGGGCACTATTAACCCTGGGGGCGCTGCATAAGGGACACTATTAAACCTTGGGGCGCTGCATAAGGGGCACTATTAACCCTGGGGGCGCTGCATAAAACCCTGGGGGCGCTGCATAAGGGACACTATTAACCCTTGGGGCGCTGCATAAGGGACACTATTAGCCCAGGGGGCACTATTAACCCTGGGGGCCCTGCATATGGGGATAACTACAGGGGGCACTGTATGATGGGCACTTTTGAATGAGAGCCAGTGGGGGAGCAGCCTGAGACCTGTCGAGCTGGATTGGTAAGGGAGATTCCCCTTTTCCCAGCGTGCGCATAATTGTGAAGGCCCCCACCCGGCTACTTTTTGATGCCACCCGGGTGGGAAAAATATCTGGGGAGAACACTGCATGTATACAAATGCAAGCAAAACCTGGCTTGTTTGTATTTTTAAATACGCTACGTTATAGAAAACCTGGCCTGTCATACAGAACCTGCCATGCTTATGCCAAACTTGGCTTGTTTTCTTTCTTGTTATTTTTGAAAGTAAATTTTAGTTTCCGTATTTTTAAATGTTTTTTTTTTATTTTTTATAACCTTTTATATTTCAGTCATGGCTGGTAACAAGGAATACTGGACAGGATTTCTGGAGCTGTACCAAGCCAATGAGTGTCTGTGGAATTTAAAGATGAAAGAATACTCAGATCGGGGCTTACGCCAAACTGCTGGAGTATTGCAGGCGCCTGAAGAAAGATGCAACCATTGACTGGGTAAAGCAGAAGATAAATAATTTCCGAACCACGTTCCAGCGGGAGCACACAAAATATGAGAATGCCAAACGTTCGGGAGCAGGGGCAAATGAGGTGAAAAAAACCAACATTATGGTATTATGACATTCTGTCCTTCGTCCTGGCAAAAGAGCCGGAGATTCGGTCTATTAGCTCACTGGATGAGGACATGGAGGAGGTTCCTCCTGTTGAAGTACCGGAGACTCAGGATTCCGTAAGTAGATACACTATTATATGGAATTTTACTCATTTTTCGGACCATTTAAATTTAGTTTACAGATGGTATGTAATGATGTTGGTACCACTTGAAATGTCTTTTTCTCTCCTAGCTTCATCCAACGGAGGAAGTGGATCCTGGGCCTCCGGCCAGTGAGCGAGTGGAACTTGAGGAGAGCACTGTGGAGGCGCCACCATCACCACCACCTCCCCAGCCACCGGCCAAGAATCGGAGGTCGGGTGGCAAGGCGGCGCAAGCCTCAAGCTCCGGACCGGGTCGGGTCTAAAATTTTTTAACACGTGCTGAGGAGGTTCTTCAGACGAGTTCGGACGATTTCACAGTTTTTGGACTCAACATGGGCAATGAGTTGAGGAAGATGAAGCCCCGAACCCAACATCTTTGCAGGCGGTTTATATATGGGGTTATCTATCATGGTATGGCAGATGAGGTGGATGAAACCACGACGATAAGCCCATACATACCCCAGCAAAGTGTTCCCATGGAAACCACTACCAGTCACCTCTTTGCACCGACTCCCCTAAATCCTCCTCTACAAATCTCTCCCCGTTCTGCGTCGGGATCCCATACGTCACCATCCAATCTTCCAGGCCTTCACTCTGCTGTTGGGAGTGCATTGGCCACCCTTGCCCATGACGATTTTTATGAGTCCTAATTTTTTTACATACGTTTTTTGATGGCATGTTTGTTAATTATTTTTTAGCCCGATTTCTCCTTCTCTTTCGCCAGGATGTTGGACACTTGTTCATAATATCATAATGTTGGACTTGCTTCACTTTATTTTTGCCCTTGCTTCAGAATGTTTGGCATTCCATATTTTGTGTTGTCTTCCGCGACATTGTTCGGGATATTATTCTATCTTCTGCTTTACCCAGTTATGGGTGTATTTGTTTACTGGCCCCTGCAATACTTCAGCAGCAGCTGATGAAGCCTTGTTACCCTGATCTGAGTATTCTTTTTTTTCAAGGCACTCATTGGCTTGGTACAACCCAGAAAATCCTGTCCACTATTCCAGGGCTATTTCATTGTTTAGATAAATAAACAAAAAATTATTTATAAAAAACTTCAAAAATTGTCTGTCTTAATTTTTTAACATATTTTACTTAAATGTTTTTATGTAAACTATTAATGTATTTGGAATGTAAAAAAATAAAAATAAATTGAAATCAGTGACCAGATTCAGACCTGCTTGCAAGCACACAACGCTTGCAAGTAGGTTGATGTTCCCCCTCTGCGCATGTGCATCCCGGCAACGGGCACTCCGTTGCTCCGGGTCTTGCACCAAAACGGGGCGGCTGTCGTTCTTGATCGACAGTTTGCGCCATTTTGGAGGCGGGCAGGGAGGGTGACTGTTCAAACGGAGGAGTTTCTGAAGGAACGCTGGACGTTTGTGGGCGGCTACACTGACATCGCGAGTGATGTCAGTGGCGAACTTCTGGCTCAATTTGAGCCGAAAGCTCACTGCAGCTTGTGGGAACGAGACCCTACCACAAAAGTTTTGTTGCAAGCCCCGATGGTCGTCATCCTGGTCGCTCGCTAAAGCTGTGGGTGGTCACCCACAGGTTAATGAACGGACAGGAGGCCTGGTTAAAAAGCATTCACAAAACAAATCGGTAGACCCCAAAAAATTAAAATTTAATTTGGGGGTGATAAAACATTGTTGGGGGACAAAGTTAAAAACTAGCCAACTTGACTCTGGGGGGGGTGCCAAAATATGGCCCAGGTTTTTTTAATAATTGCATCTGTTTACGGCAGGGGGGGTTTTCCAGAGTTTTTTTAAAATGACTTTAAGAACTTAAAAATTTACTGGTCCCTAATTTCAAGTTCCCCAGATATGATGGGCATAGTTATTTTTCCCTTAATAAAATTAGTAATGCTCTTCTGCTTCACCATCTTCAAAGCCACAATGATGCACCTGGCGCTGCTATTAGAAACCCTGTCTTCCTTCAAGAGATAAACACAGGGGCACCCTTAGTAATTCTCTATGTCTACACATCTTTAGGGGGGTCTATAGAATATTTTCCAAAAATTCACATTGTGTTGTACCTGTAAAAAAAAAAGTTGTAAAAATGTACAAAAAAAAGGTCCCCCAAACCCCCCCCCCCCCCCAAAGGTCAGTGGTGGTTTCTAAAAATATGGGGAATAAAATGTGTAGGGTTCCGCCGTATTTTAGAAACCAACACCAGGCTGCAGGGACCAGTTCTGGTTTAAAATATAAGGGTAAAAAAAAACGTGGGGATCCCCCTATAATTAAGACCAGCACCAGACCCAACCAACCGGGGTGTAATGCCACAGCCCGGAGACCCAATCACCGGGGCTCCAGGTCCAAAGCATTAGCACCCCAAGTCGGTCAGTGCAAGCCGGTGATCTCGGGGGAGTCGGGGACCCCCCAAAGAAGGGTACCCCCCCCACCTCCCGAGCACCACAGGCTCACGCTGAAGCCCGGGGTTCTTCCCCATACCCCTGGAGTGGTGGGTATGGGGGTAATGGTGGGGGCCAAATAATGTAAGACTATTGTACTTTACAGTGGAACTACAAGTGCCAGCATGCCTGCCATTTTGCACTTGTGGAACTACAATTGCCAGCAAACATGCGGCACTTGTAACTTCACTGTAAAATAGTAAAAAAAAAAAACAAAAACAAAAAAAACAACACACACACCGTGTCCTGTATAACTTTATTACACACACACCTACCCATTCACACATACTTACCTATACCTGATGGAATATCCATAATGAATGGCCCTGCAAAAAAAAAAAAAAAATCATACTCACCTACTCTATTGACCAGATGGACACAGGATGTGTATGTGTGTTGCCGTCAGCCAATCAGCGGCCGCGCTGACTGTAGAGCGCTCGCTGATTGGCTCCGGCGAATGCCAGTTCCCACGTGGGCGAGTCAAAGTAGCGGCCTATGTCTGCACGTGCCGCTAGTGTCCCCTCCGCTTGTGTAGTGTAGACCGCAGGGAGCACAGGCCACACAAAAAAAAAAAATTACATACACCCAGCCACCAGCTGCCCACAATCCAGCTTCTCCCGGAAACGGCCAATGGGAAAGACGTCATGAAATTTCACCCATACTGTAATGCAAGAGAAGAGTTGAGTCTCGCAGCGGTCATTTACGTTTGTGTCAGGTGCGGCAATTAAGGTCAGTTTTTTCGATGTGTGTGATAGGGGGCACTGTCACTGCATTAGGGGGGTGCAAAAACAGGCATCACAGTATAGGGTGGCCACTTCATGGGGCACAGTATAGGAGGGGGAAAAAGTACTGTGGGCACTGCATAGGGGGGACACTGCATAAGGATCACTACTACTGGGAGCAATGCATACGGTGGCCTACTATTGTGGGTACTATATAGGGGTGGAATACTACTGTGGCCACTGCATAGGGGGTACGAATAAAGAAGGCACTACTTATTAGGGTGAACCATGACTAGGGACATTGCAAAAAAAGGGCCACATGTTCTGTTGTCTGTACTACTGGAGTTATTCAGGTGATTTGAAATACAACATATGTCTTTTGCGGGTCTGCCGTAAGGCTGCATGGGGGTTCCCTAACATGTCTAACCCCCAAACATAAATACAGCACTTTTTGCATAACTCCATTGATAGGCAAAGGAATTAATGCATTTTTAGTGCAAAGATTTACCTCACCACATAATTATCTAAAGAAATTAATATGTGGATACATTTGTACAGTGAAAAATAAGATCACCGACTAAAGTTTACCACACAAAAATAAATAAATAGTTTGCAAAAAAACAGCCACAGTGTGTCATTACATGCAATTAAGTTAGTACAAAAAGTACTAATTTAAATTACCTTTAAGTACTGGGACTTGAGGGCCTGGTATATGGCCTTGCACATCTCCGGTATGATGACGCCCAAAGCCTGTGGTGAAATGAGGGAACCAAATTTCAGGTCAGCAAAGGATCTTCCGGTAGCCAAATATCGTAAGGTAACCGCCAGCCTCTGCTCAGCCAATATTGCCCTCCTCATATTCGTATCCCGTTGCTGGATAACAGGAGTCACAAGTCGCAGCAACTCCTGGAAGACTACGTCGTCCATCCGCAAGAAATTCCGGTAGTCATTCGGATTATTCTCACGGATTTCCATCAACACAGGCATATGGGACATGGTATCCCTCCGCAGTAGCCACTCCTTTGTCCAGCAAGAGCGAGGCCTCCTCCTCCTCCTCTCGGCCCTCTCCCGCTCAGACAAAATTGCGACTCCTGTGTAGGCCACCATCATTCGCTGACGAATGGGTTCCATGTCACATTTGCACAATAAGCACACTTTGTAAAAGGCAAGCCAAAAACAAAGCGGAGCAAATTAGCAATGCAACGACATTTAGCTGGTATAAACCGAACCAAACTAGCCACAGAGCAAGAAATGCAAAGTTTTAAAATGGCCCCCACCTTTTTAGACTATTGTACTTTACAGTGGAACTGCAAGTGCCAGCATGCCTGTCATTTTGCACTTGTGGAACTACAATTGCCAGCAGACATGCGGCACTTGTAACTTCACTGGAAAATAAATAGTTAAAAAAACAAAACAAAAACACACACACCGTGTCCTGTATAACTTTATTACACACACCTACCCATTCACACATACTTACCTATACCAGATGGAATATCCATAATGAATGGCCCTGCAAAAAAAAATAAAAATCATACTCACCTATATCCTTGCGCTGGTCTCCGTAGCATCCCCAGGACTTGGCAAAACAAAAAACCTATTGCACAAAAAACCAATTGCACAATAAACACTTTGTAAAAGGCAAGCCAAAAACAAAGCGACAGAGCAAGAAATGCAAAGTTTTAAAACGGCCCCCACCTTTTTATTCCCTCAGGGTAGCCACACCCACCAACACACACACACACACACACCTGTCAATCATTGTGTTTGGACCAATCAATCATTCTCATTTGATTTTACCTCATTAAAATAGTGTCAGATTTGTCCAATATTGTTCAAATCGTCCATCATTCATAAAAATCGTTCAAATCGTTGAACGATATCGTTCATCTGACAAATCTGACCGTGTGTATGCTCACTAATCGGTTATTTGCATAAGTCTCATGTTCTGAAGCCATTTCATTGTAAAAATGATGAACAGTATGCAATAAAATATAAAAATATCCATACATACTAAAAAAAAAAAAAAAGTAAATAAACAAACATCAGTGCCTACAACCAACACTGCATAATAAACTTTGGGGCATATTTAATTAGATGCGAAAAGTCCCGTACTTTTCGCATGCCAGACTTTATGCCGACATAGCTAGTTTTCCATGCAAAAAAAGTATTGTGCTCGTCCCCGCTTATCCCCGTATTCAATTAGAAATCGCCGAAAACAGGACCCGGCGAAAAGTGCTGTCAGATTTGGGGAAATCAGCCTGACACCACCCAAAAGATGCACTGACATTGTGGATCACTATAGATACCCCCGAATAGCCCTGATGAAGGTACTTGGGGTACTTAAATGACCTCAATAGCTGCTAATTAGCATCTTTGCAGAAATGGGAAGAATAGCATTTAGCAAGTTTTTTTTGTAGAAAATAAGTAGTCCCAGCAAATTTGAGGTACACGAAAATGGGTGCAAGCATATTTTAAAGTTTTTAAAGTGAAGTGTTAAAAAACGTAGAAAATCCACCTGCCGCATACTTGGGGATCCTCAGTATTGTTAATGACCATATGCATCCCTTTATGGCCACAGCCTTAAAGGAACCCATTTTCTATAAGCTACATCCAGCAAGAAAACACACCATGACACAAAGCACACATCTCCAGCTACTTCCACAAGCACAGTGCACCCCAAAAGCCTCCAGTTACCAGATTTCATCTTTTGGATTTGATGGGATTTGCATCATTAATATTCAGCTGACACCTATGCAGAAACTGCGTGATGGTATCATTAGCAAGAGTCTCTACACAATTTTTCCAACACCTTGTTGAACCTATGTCACAAAGAATGCAGGCTGTTCTTGGGAAAAGGAAGGGTCCTAGCTAGTACTAAAAAAAAAAAAAAAAAAGTATACCAAATAGAGTATCTAGTGTATAACCTTATAATGTGTGAACAATAAAAAAAAAAAAAAGGAAAAAATAAGTTATTTGCACAGCATGCAGCTGATTTAACAATACATTTTAGGGTACTTGTCTATAGATTTTAATGAGTGGAACTCCTCAAAGACTTTTTTTTTTAAATGGCAAACTAGCCCCAAGCTTTGCTGAGTGTACCAGTCTACTAAATCGTATATCTATGGTTTACAAAACAACCATTTGGTGCTACTGGAAATTTTGCTATGTGGAAGCACCACCCAATTATTTTTTTTCATATAAATTTAACATTTGTAACTTATTTAAAGTTACGTAGACAAGGTCTAAGTGCTAGTTTT
Source organism: Taudactylus pleione (assembly GCA_031769625.1). Taxonomy (NCBI): domain Eukaryota; kingdom Metazoa; phylum Chordata; class Amphibia; order Anura; family Myobatrachidae; genus Taudactylus; species Taudactylus pleione. The sequence goes on from JAUIMM010000053.1 coordinate 8,354,636, forward strand.
TAAAATGTACTTACAATTCTGTGACATCTTCCAGCACCATATCTGTACAGTAAAGTAAAGGATAACACTAGAAAAACGTACTTGTTTGTTTCAAAAGAAAAAACAAATGCAATTATACTTAGTAAACCAACTTAGCGTAGCAAATGGCAATTCTACATTTACCAAAAATATATATTTTTTTTGTTTTTTTCGTAAAAGATTCCAAGGCTTACAAATCTTAATATGCAGCGATACTACAGATTTGCATTTACATAACACAATGCACAACTCCATTCAATAGGAGCACTTTTCCTCCCTATCTTTCCTGCCATCGGGAGAGGAGTTTAAGGTTGACGGAAAATAAAAAAGTGTAAATGTTTTAGGTCAATAACAGGAACAAAGTAACCATTTCCATTTTCCCAAATGTTAATGCTTGCCTATTGTAACTTTTATTTTGTTTTCCCTAACTATGTTATGGTTGAAATTAGATCGCACTTATAATCAATAATGGATCTTCAAAGCATCAAACTATTCTTTTGGTAATACTCAGAGGACACTTCTTGTGATCTAGGTGTGCATCCACACAAGACTTAACTATCAGAATTGGGATTTAACTATATTTAAAATGCCTCCAGTGTGGATATATGGCACCATAATTTAACAGTCAATGCTCTATTCCTAAAACGTAAGTATCAGTCACTGCTGAACGCTGGCTGCAGTCAACTGTGTCACTTACAGGCGAGTATCTCCTGAATGTGAATAGCACGTGATGTGTGGCTGTGCAAATTTCTGACTATTACAGTAGGTAAGCCTTGATTGTTTTCTTGCTTGCACCTATATGCAACATGAGTAAAAACAAGGAATGCCTTCCAGCCTCAATAGCCCGTGATGAGTTAGTGCGCGAGGTTCTGACTGAACCTCATGTCTAACTGAATCTGTCCCAAAGTTTAAGGTTTGTGATAGAGAATTACTATATGCTACAGCCAGAGCTGTTTTCAGCGTCAGCCACTAGAATGTAAGCAAAATAATAAAAAAAAAAAACAATTACCTGCAATATAATATAAACTGTGTTACACCAAACATATGTAGGAATTTTAGCAGCTAAATACTTACATAACCAGTATGCAGCCATCTTGAACTGGCAATACTAAATTGCAACAAGCTGTGCACACACATATACAGATTAAATTAACGACAAAATTACGTTGGAACCTTGTGCGCTAATACAATGTGGGTAATCTGCAAAAAATCTGTCCGTTTTTGCTCGCACCCAAAAATGATGCAAGCAGAACTAAGCAAGAACTTTCTACCGAACTGACCCGCTATGTGTCATCTCCAGATTGAACTACTGTAACCTCCTATCGGGCCTCCCCAACTCCCATCTCTCTCCTCTCCAGTCTGTCCTCAATGCTGCTGCTCTACTCATCTGCCTCCCCTCTCCTACAAGACCCCCACTGGCTCCCCTTCCCTTTTAGAAGCCAATTCAAGGTTCTCACACTCGCTTACAAAGCCCTCACCCATTCCTCTCCCATTTACATCTCTGACCTCATCTCCCTTCACTCTCCTGTCCGCCCTCTTTGCTCAACAATTGCACACTGCCTCTCATGCCAACTGATTACTTCCTCCCACCTCCAAGATTTTGCCCGTGCTGCTCCCGACCTTTGGAACGCTCTTCCTCTCCCCATCAGACTCTCCACCTCTTTACAATCCTTCAAACGGGCTCTCAAGACCCACTACTTCATCAAAGCCTTCCAGCTCCCATTCTAACTTGTGCAACATGCTCCTTCCTCCTTGTTTACCCCATCTGTTTCACACGTGTTTGTCTGCCCCTCCCCTTTAGAATGTAAGCTCTTACAAGTAGGGCCCTCTCCCCTCTTGTGCTTCTCCTTACTTTACTTTCATCTACTTATTACCCCCCACCCACTAGGTGTTATGGTCACTAATGTAGCAATGTATATAATCCATGTCCTATATTGTATTGTACTGTAAGTCACATTTCAAATTATTTGTTTATGTACTTTGTAAGGCACTGCGGAACACTTGTGGCACCATATAAGTTAAGAGTAATAATGTGTGCAGCTGTACACTGCTCGAGGTTCCTCTAGAACCCTGCAGTCTATTGGATCTCCCCCATAGTTTGTTATGATTTAATTTTTGAAATAAGCCTTACTGACCATAAACTTGTACAGAGTAGTTCTCACATAGGGAGCTACTCAATTGTCCTCCTGAGGTGCGAGCAGGACACTTAACACAGGAGAAGCCACTTTTCATGGTGCTGGTAATGCTAACAATTGAATAGCTCCCATCACTTTAGACGGGAGCTAAGAGCATCCAAAACAACTGAGCCCATAGTGCTCAATAGGTGTGTTAACTACTAGCCAGTGGGCAAAAAAAGGACGAATAACCAGTGTACAGGTATAAATCTGATGTACCATATACGATTAAGGCAATTGTTCTTTGCTGTACTAGTCTTATCATACCACAATGAAGATGGAATTGACTGTAATCATCCCAACGCTACTGACATACTTCAAATTAAATGTAAATCTAGAAATACAGGGCATTATAATAAAAAATAACTCAAGGGGCACTTCAATCAAATGTAAACAATATTAAGATAAAGCGCTCTGTGGTATGGATCTAATATATAAATGTCAATACGATAGTATGTAAACTATCCGTAGTCCCGTATCTTAAATATGTCGGTATTCAATAACAAAACTGGTTAGCAAAAACTTGGGACTGTGTGTTCAGAACTGGATTGATTTGGTAAGAGATGTTGTAGGATTAAACGGCTCTCTAAATGTATATATACCACAGTCTGCTTTTAATAACAAGCTGGTGGGCAATAACTTAAGGCTGGGTTTTCAGGACTAAAACCTTATACGTCTGGAATTCTGGTGTGGCATAAATACCACTATGGTATAGTCAAGGTGTGTCTCTCCAATAGATGTGATATATCAATCAACAGACAACATGTATTTCAGGTGGGCAAAAACTGTCGGCGGGATATTCAAAAATATAATGTTCTTGTAGCAATATGCTGATTGCAAATAGGCAAAAACTGTAGGCAGGTTGTTGTATGCAATATAGTCTATATTGCATACAACAACCTGCCTAAAGTTTTTGCCTATTTGCAATCAGCATATTGCTACAAGAACATTATATTTTTGAATATCCCGCCGACAGTTTTTGCCCACCTGAAATACATGTTGTCTGTTGATTGATATATCACATCTATTGGAGAGACACACCTTGACTATACCATAGTGGTATTTATGCCACACCAGAATTCCAGACGTATAAGGTTTTAGTCCTGAAAACCCAGCCTTAAGTTATTGCCCACCAGCTTGTTATTAAAAGCAGACTGTGGTATATATACATTTAGAGAGCCGTTTAATCCTACAACATCTCTTACCAAATCAATCCAGTTCTGAACACACAGTCCCAAGTTTTTGCTAACCAGTTTTGTTATTGAATACCGACATATTTAAGATACGGGACTACGGATAGTTTACATACTATCGTATTGACATTTATATATTAGATCCATACCACAGAGCGCTTTATCTTAATATTGTTTATATCTGTTTAGGAAGTGGGGATACTTCCAGAGAGAGCCGCTAATGGTAGACTAACATCTCCCCATCTATGAGCACCGACTGCTTTATGTTGTTTTGACTTCAATTAAATGTGTTGCTGGCGATGTGCCATTGGAAAGCTCACAATTATGGCACACTGCAACATCACACATTTTGCCTCGCACCCCAATAGAGATATGGTTAGCCCAACATCGGTAGTTTTACTGCACAAGTATCAGCAATGTTCGTGGTTGCACATCGCATTTAATTGAATTGTCTCAGACTATCTAAGACTTTGCAGCTCTGCATACCATGATTTGCACCAACATTTTGCTCATCTCTACCATTCAGTTTGCTCCTTACAATTTTTTTTATTCAGTATGCTTGCATATTACATAGGCCTACCTCCCAACATTGAGAGAGGTTAGAGAGTGATAGAAATGGGCATTGGAAGTCTGGCATTGAATGGTTGCTGGGCTTTCAACATCAAAATACAGTGATTGCTACTAGCCATCTTAACACAACCATTGAATGGTATAACTATCAATGATTATACTTTGCGCATGTGCAGAAGCATTCAAAGCTTCACGCATGTACACTTCAGCTGAGCTGCGGACACCACATCTGGGTGGCCACAGCTGAAAAAGAACATTCACCCAACTGATGGGCATTAGAAAGCTAGCAGCCACCTAATACCAGCAATTTGATGGTTAAAGTACTTAAAATCGGGAACATTGATGGTTGCTAACCCTCAGCTTCCAAGGTCTATCCTTAGAGAGTGATAAGCATGAGAGTGCCCAGTGTTGCTGATGCTATGCAGATGTAAACTTAATGTGTCCCCCTCCCAACTGCTGGCTGATCGGGAAGGCGAGACAGAGCCTCAAATCGGGAGCACTGGAAAATAGGGATTATTGCACTTTGACAAGGACACATTACATACCCAGAGTAGGAATTTGGGCAGAATATCACCTAGTGTAATAAATGAAACATGCTGGAACTGACCACACACTACTACAGTATACGTGTACAAATCATCCCTAACACAGGGTGCAGCTACGGATCATTTATTTTGTATGATATTCGTGGTTGTAAAGGATACTAACAAAGTCATCAAAGCCCAGCAGGGTGCCGACGATTTCCTTGTCACTCTTCATCACAATGTGGATGCGGGAACCTATGCACTTATCCACCAGCTCTGCGGGAACACAAATACACAGGTCAGGCTGGGACAGACCGCATGCAGGCAACACGTCACTGGCCACTACTACACGTCCCAGCATAATGTAAAACACATACCCAGTGGGAGCAGCTGAGAGGGATTAGTAGTCACGTTAGCCGCCATCTTAAGTGTCACTTCCCTTGCTGCTGCTGCTGCTGCTGCTGCTGCTGCTGCTAGGCTCAGTCCGTATGACTCTCCGTCGGCGCCTCTCCTGGTACCTTTTACAATCGACCGCCGATCCTGCCGCGCTCACACCAGACTGTACTAATCAAATGAGAGGCAGAGTGAGTGACTGACGGGGGAGTGGGCGGACCTGACTGACGGGGGAGTGCTGCAGACCTTGTGCAGTTTGTTACTATAAGATCAAAAACTGAAGGGGGTCTATCCACTACCATTACTGTACCCCCCTAGGGCGGCGGAGAGATCCCCTTCAGTATTTGTACCTTGACGTCTTCAGTTAGTAACGTGGATAGTAAGGAATGACGTTGTACTGTAATGGTGCGTACTCACTGGGCGATAAAGTAGACGACTGAACGATATCGTTATCGTTCAGTCGTCCACTTTATCATCCATTTTTAATATCAAAAAGATGAACGATGACGACGACGCGCGTTCCCGCGGGTCGTTCGTCATCATCGTTCATCGGGCTGACATGCAGGCCAACCTGACGATCTCGTCAGGTTGCTGCATGTCAGGGAATGGGGGAGAGAGCCCGGCGCTGAACAATATCGTTAATGATATCATTCAGCGGCTGTGCTCAATGTCATGAACGACATTGAGCACAGCCTGCCGGGGACAACACTACACGATATCGCTCAGGGAGCATATCGTGTAGTGTGTACCCACCATAATGGTGGGTACACACTGGGTGATTAAAGTGGACGGCTGAACGATAACGATATCGTTATCGTTCAGTCGTCCACTTTATCGTCCATTATTATCACAAGAACGATAACGACGACGCGCATTCCCGCTGGTCGTTCGTCATCATCGTTCATCGGGTTAATGGTGGGTACACACTACACGATATGCTCCCTGAGCGATATCGTGTAGTGTTGTCCCCGGCAGGCTGTGCTCAATGTCGTTCAAGACATTGAGCACAGCCGCTGAACGATATCATTAACGATATCGTTCAGCGCCGGGCTCTCTCCCCCATAACCTGACGAGATCGTCAGGTTGGCCTGCATGTCAGCCCGATGAACGATGATGACGAACGACCCGCGGGAACGCGCGTCGTCGTCATCGTTCATCTTTTTGGTGTTAAAAATGGACGATAAAGTGGACGACTGAACGATATCGTTATCGTTCAGTCGTCCACTTTATCACCCAGTGTGTATGCACCATTACATGCAGGCCAACCTGACGATGTCGTCAGGTTGCTGCATGTTGGGGAATGGGGGAAGAGAGCCCGGCGCTGAACGATATCGTTAATGATATCGTTCAGCGGCTGTGCTCAATATCATGAACGACATTGAGCACACCCTGCCGGGGACACACTAGACGATATCGCTCAGGGATCATATCGTCTAGTGTGTACGCACCATGAAGTTGCATACACACGTAACAATTTTTTTAACGATTCAACTATAATTACGTCGTTGTCGTTCAATTGTTGAAAAAATCGTTCAGTTTCTGAGTTATAACGATGAACGACTATCGTTTATGCGCGTTCCCGTTTGTGGTTTTATTCTGACTGACCAACTGAATGATTTTCATTAAGGGAAGTTACAAAAATAATTTGTAGTTCAAAAAATCGTTCATTACACTTTATAAAGGAATGTACACACTAGACGATATGCTCCCTGAGCGATATCGTCTAGTGTGTCCCCGGCAGTGTGTGCTCAATGTTGTTCATGACATTGAGCACACCCGCTGAACGATATCATTAACGATGATGATTAATGTCAGGATTACACAAACAATTAGCGTACATTTGTGGGGGTTTATTTTTGGGTTGATATTTGGTTTTTGGCCTATTGTAACAATAATGTCATCATGTTTGTGTTTTTTTGGCCATTTTGTTTTTGCCTGGTGAATTTGCATCCTTATGTAAATGTTTAAACGTTCCTTAAAGAGCCCTTTTTTTTTTTCATGTAAAATGTTGTTGTTGCACGTTGTTGCCTTGTGGGCCAGGATTAAATGTAACCCATTTTTACAATAATGTCAGAATACAAAGTCGTACATTTTTGGAAAATTTATTGCTATAAAAAAACAATTTCATGCACATATTTTACACAAACATTTTTTGCAGTGTTCATTCCAAAATATTTAATAATTGTGCAAACATAAAAGTTTTTGGAAACGTAAAGCTAAAAATTAAAAACAATTCACAAGAAAGGAGAGGGAAGTTTTGTCCAGAAAGGAATATGAGGCAAGCACAGAAGGAGTGTGGGAAAAGTAGCCAGTGCTGTCAACATTTTTTCCCCCGTTTGGCTGGGGGAGGGAGGGCGCCAGACCAGGTCCGGGATGTCATCGGGCTGGCCTGTCCAGAGGCAGATGTTGTGGCCTCTGGACTAGGCACAGGGCTAGGCACATTTGGAGGATTGGCTGATGTTTTGCCAGAGGTGGAGGATCCTGATGTTCCGTCAGGAAGGGAGGTCGGCTCCAGCATGTGCTGGCGAACGAGCTGCTCCAGGGCATTGGCGATGCGGATGTTGGCCCTGGTATTTTCCGCCAGGGCCTGACCAATGGTCACGTTGGCCGCAGCATTTTGCTCCAGGGCCTCAGCCACCCGTACCAGACTGGCGTCCATCCCCTGCAGAATCTCCGTATGGAAATCCGATTTAAAATTGAGTTCTGTGAGGAGGGACACTGCCTGCGAGGGGGATTGCCCTGGACTGGCTTCTGCAGGGTCCTCAGCCGGATGTACTGGTTCCTCCCCTGCAGAGCCAGCAGAAATTCTACGGCCAAGGCTCCCCTCTGGAGCAGACTCATCCGCCTGTGTCTCTGTTGGAAAAATGAGAAAAGACTCACATTAGAATCTACATATTGGCACAATAACATTTCAGAGTTGGTGACATCACAATATTTACCTTGGACATCATGAGGAGCCGCAAAGTCTGGCATGTCCGTATCCATGTTGGACACGCCAAACACCTCCACAGCCTGCACACACCCCTGTGCCAGCTCTTCTAAATCATTCAACTCCAATGACACAGGGGTGGGACCCCCACCTGTCCCCCTTGCATGCCTAGCCCTGTCAGCCATTTTTTGTTTCAGGCGATATTTGAAGTCTTGCCATCTGTTGGTGAAAAAGTAGCCATTATTAATGCATTCTTTCCCCCAGTTTTTGTGGGTGGTCAAGTTTTAACTTACCACCGTTTGACATCCCGGGCTAGACGGACAAAATCACCCACCCGATTGACCGCAACGGCTACCTCCTCCCACATTCTCCACTTCTGGCTTGCACTCATATTCCTGTCTGCCTGTGGCAGGATGTCCACACACTTCTGAACCAAAACCTCCATCTCCTTTCTTGTGAATTGTGGCTGCCTTTTCTTTTTGCCAGCTTTGGCCGGAATACTGGGCCCAGCAGCCTCTTCCATGTCATCCTCCTCACCTATTTTTTTAAATGTTGAGAATTGTAAACTTCACAACTTGCACTATATTATGTTTCAAATTAATCATTGTTTACAAATGCCTGAAATACTTACCGCCAGACTGTTGCCCATTGTTTCCCTGGTCTGTAGCCATGTCTTAGCTCAAAACAAGAAATACACCAGAATTTTTGGTTTGGCTCGTGACGTATTTATACATGCGTCCTTATTTTTCGGCCGCATCATTGATTGTGCGTTCCTATGATCCCTCCTTAATTTGTGCGGGAAACTAAACACTATTTATGGCTTGGGGCGTCTCGAGTCGAGGTGGCGTTTTTGGATTGTTGGAGGTTACGTTGGTCGGAGTTGATTGTTGGCGGGTTTTGGAGTTGGCGTTGGTGGGAGTAGTTTTTGTTTACTTTATTTGCTTTTTGTTTTTCCGTTCGCATTTTTTCTGTTGGTTTTCTTTTTTGTGTTTCTTTATTTGGTAAGTTTTTGGCAGTCTAACTTTTGTTCAATTTGTGTCTCCTTTTTCAGATTTTTCTAACGTTTTTTTGACGTAATTTCATCTCTGTTAGGTTTTTTTTTGGCTCTGCCCCAAAGACCTTTTGATCCGGAATCTTATATATTATCTCTTGGTAAGTTCATTTTTTCACTTGGTTAGTAAATGTTCATGTTTGTCTTTACGCAACTTTGTTGGACCTTACACTTGTAACCTTTGTTTTTCTTATTCAGAAATGTTTCTAAAATGTTGTGTTTTTCTAGCTGCGTATTTTTTAACTTGTATTTGCGAACTAATTAGCGCATTTTTATCTGTTTCTATTGTGACTTGTATTTGCGAACTAATTAGCGCATTTTTATCTGCTTCTATTGTGACTTGTATTTGCGAACTAATTAGCGCATTTTTATCTGCTTCTATTGTGACTTGTATTTGCGAACTAATTAGTGTATTTTTATCTGCTTCTATTGTGACTTGTATTTGCGAACTAATTAGCGCATTTTTATCTGCTTCTATTGTGACTTGTATTGGCGAACTAATTAGCGCATTTTTAAATGCTTCTATTGTGACTTGTATTTGCGAACTAATTAGCGCATTTTTATCTGCTTCTATTGTGACTTGTATTGGCGAACTAATTAGCGCATTTTTATCTGCTTCTATTGTGACTTGTATTGGCGAACTAATTAGCGCATTTTTATCTGCTTCTATGGTGACTTGTATTGGCGAACTAATTAGCGCATTTTTATCTGCTTCTATTGTGACTTGTATTTGCGAACTAATTAGCGCATTTTTATCTGCTTCTATTGTGACTTGTATTGGCGAACTGATTAGCGCATTTTTAAATGCTCCTATTGTGACTTGTATTTGCGAACTAATTAGCGCATTTTTAAATGCTTATTCATCCCGTTAAATTGTTTGTGTTTTCCCTTTAGCATTGTTGCTTACATTTGGCCCCAATTTGACGTAGTGTGTGCAATGTCGTTTTGCTCTTCGGGCAAATGTGTGTTTCTCCCCTTTTATGTTTTGTCTTGCACAAAATTTTGAAACAGAAATGCCCAGCATAAATTGATGTATTTTTATTTTGTGATTATTTACAGTTTGCACGTATCATGACAATACCCCGGCATGTAAGCATCAATGGATGGTATCATCAAGCTAAGTTAATTTCTTTTTTTTGGGGGGGTTAAAAAGCCTTACATTCAAATTTTGCCATTTCAGGTTGATCTGGGTCGGATTGTTCTGGCCATGCTCCCGGAAGCCGACCAACCTCAATCTCGTCCCAGGCGCAGGCATCGTAGGCGTGCAAGGCCCCAGATATTTCGAACACGTGTCACCCTTTTTGGAATGCCCGATGATGAGGTTTTAAGACGCTACCGTCTTCCTCCCAAAATCATCATAGACACTCTCTCATTAATAGAGAGTGATCTTGAGCGGCAAATTGACAGTCCTACAGCAATACCACCACTTACGCAATTTATGGCGGTGTTACATTTCTGTGCCTCAGGATCGTTTCAAACAACGGTGGGAATAGTGGCGGGCATCTCCCAATCCTCCTTTTCCCGGATCCTGAGGGCAGTGATGGAGGCACTTTTCAAGCACCTCCATCATTTTATTCAAATGCCTTTGGATATTGGTGCCCTTAGTGTGGCCAAGGCCAATTTTTACCAAATAGCTGGCTTCCCACACATCATAGGGGTTGTGGATGGTACTCACATACCACTTCAGCCTCCAGCACGGCTGGAGGCCATATTTCGCAACCGGAAACACTATCACTCCCTGAATGTAATGGTGGTATGTGATGCCTCCCTCCAGATCCTGTCCCTGAATGCAAAATTACCAGGAAGTGCACATGACTCATTCGTCATCCGGCAATCAGGGATATGGCACAAATTAAACAACCTACAAGCTGGTGATGCGTGGCTTCTGGGTAAGTGGAGACCTTTAGTACATAACAATGTTAAGCTTGATACACAGTGATCCTGATGTTGTCTATTCTTTTTCACAGGAGACAGTGGCTACCCTTGCACGCCCTGGCTGCTCACTCCTTATTTGGCTCCCACACCAGGGCCACAAAGTGATTTTAATTCTGCACTTACAGCCACCAGGCAAGTGGTGGAACGCTGTATCGGCCTTTTAAAAGGCCGATTCAGATGCCTCCACCGCTCTGGTGGCGAGCTCATGTATTTACCGGATATGGTTTCGAAAATTGTGGTCCTGTGTGGGATATTTCACAACAACGCCATAAGGAGTGGTGTCCTAATGCAGCCAGAGGATGCCTTACCTGAGGATGGCCCCCCTGAGGTTGGTCGGAGGTAAGTATGTGGGGGGGTCATACGCGATGATGTGGTGGCCAGATATTTTAGGTAATTATTGTCAAAACAACAGTGTTTATACCCAATGTGGTACGGTTTGTTTGAGAACATCTAATTAATTGTTTTTTTTTTCTCCATCTTCTGTTTGTTTGCATAATCTTTGGCACTCCAACGATGACTACTTCCTGCTACCCTTAAAAAACCTTCATGTGGAAACTTTGGGAATATATTATGGAACCCATATTGCAATGCCACATTTGTGGAATCATGTTGGCATGGTCCTTCGTCAACCAGTTCTTGATTTGTTGTGTGTTTTTTTATAGTTTTTGGTATGTGTTGTATTTATGATTATCACTGTGTGTTTTGTTTGTGAGTGACCACTTTGTTTTTTTAGTTATGTTGTGAATAAATGTCTTGAGAGTGTAATTTTGTTCTTTTTTTTGCACGTTACAAGCAAGTGTAACCAGGTTCACACACGTTACATTTGCCTAAGGGGTAATCCAGTAATGACGCAAGTTGAGCTAAAATGTAATATGTTTTCTGGGTCCAAGCCAACACCCAAAGGAATCCTGTACAATCAGTTGGCTTCGTAATATCGGCCTAAGCAGCTTGCCCCCCAAATAGGAACCTGTAAAATGTAGTAATATATAATTTTGACAACACCAAAAAAGGGAAATGAGATTGTTACTGTTAGGTGTTTCTTGTGCCTGTTTTCCTTAAAAATACAACACACAATCTTAGTGACAATAATTGCAAATCCTTGCTGGAAGAGTCTACTTATGTCAGTGTAAACAATCTCAGATTTTGAAACAAGGAATGAGACAGAACGTTAAGTTGAAAATATTAATTTATTTACATTTTGAAAAAATAAAAAAAAAAACTAGTTCCTAAGGAGGACCGACATATGGTCAAGGACCACCAGCAGACCGATGATGTTTTCCCGCATACGGCCCACACAGCCGGCTAATTCAGCCCTACGCCTCTGTTCCTCTGTGGGTTAGAAAAGTGTGGGGATTAATACATCAATAATGAAACCACATTAAAAAACAAGCCAAAACAAGCAAACCAAAAATGAAAATATTGGGGCACAAAGCATAATTACACCGATAAAACCCAGCCCCCCAAAATGGTCTAGCCCAAAAATACAAGCCCAAAAAACAGATTCCGACAGGTGTGATATGTGTATGGTGAAATCAGCAGTAACAGGTAAAGACAACCAGAAAATTCCCAAAAAGTCTACCAAAAAACAGAAAAAAAGGGAACGACAAATGATTACATACAAACAGTTTGTGGCGCAAAAAAAACAAAATAAAAAACATACCGTTTGTAAAAACGGCAGCTCCAGAAGGCACTCCCTCGTCCTCCTCGGAGGTGCCTCCATTCCCCAAAGATCTTGGCGGGGTGATTTCTGATTCCGGGGAGGGGGTAGTTCGAAGAGGGGTGGTTGGAGGAGAGGGGGAATTGGGATGAAGGGGAAGGAGCCCCGAAATATCCGCCACAGGGTCTTGGCAGGCTGGGGAGGAGGGGGAAATAGGGGAATTTGGGGTTGTGGAGGGTTGGCTTGGGGTTGGGGAGAGGGGGCGAGAGCGCCGTCTGGGATGACGATGACGCCGTAGTCTTCGCTGTGCCCCTAAAAGATGTGAAACAAATTGTGGTTAGTTTCAACCTAAATCCGAGAAAAACACTATTTTATGACAACACAAATCGGAAAACATGGCCATGCAGAGATGAGTACAATGAATAAATAGGACATACATGAAAACATGGCCATGCAGATATGAGTACAATGAATAAATAGGACATACATGAAAACATGGCCATGCAGATATGAGTACAATGAATAAATAGGACATACATGAAAACATGGCCATGCAGAGATGAGTACAATGAATAAATAGGACATACATAAAAACATGGCCATGCAGATATGAGTATAATGAATAAATAGGACATACATGAAAACATGGCCATGCAGATATGAGTACAATGAATAAATAGGACATACATGAAAACATGGCCAGGCAGATATGAGTACAATGAATAAATAGGACATACATGAAAACATAGCCATGCAGATATGAGTACAATGAATAAATAGGACATACATGAAAACATGCACACGCAGTTAGGGCCACAAAGATAAATATGACAACCACAGTCCCTAAAACTTACTTTCAACGATCTGCATGCGAAAGCATGCCAGCAAGCGGGGCGTCCGGCGTTGCAGGTCCGACCACCTGCGCTCCAGCTGGCCGATCTGGCGGCGTGAGCCGAAGGAGCGCAGGCGGCCACGTACCTCCGCATATGCGGAACGCTTCTCGCGATTGGTGATGGGTGGAGGCTGGCTGGTGATCCGCCTATCCATCACCTCCGTTAGCACCAGCAGCTCGCGCCTGGTGAATGCGGAGGCTCTCATGATGGCAATGGTGTATTTGTTAAAAATCATTTTTAATAAAGACCCGAAAATAATTTTGATTGGCTAATGTATTTGGGTAATTAACAGGACCAATTCTATTGGTTAGTGTATGAGTCATGTGTTCGACAGGGCCAGAAATCTCTTGAGAGTTATGATAGGCTTGATGCAGTGACATGCGTAAGCAAATTTAAATAAAGAAATGAACCCCGGGAAATATGCGGGGATAAAAACAAATAAAACAATTGTTTAATTGGGGCTAACATGTATTTTGACAAATAAAAGCGAATGTTTAAGCCGTACGTATTCTGCGGGTAAACACAAACACGGACAAGATTAAAGTTTATTGCATTGTGTTAAAAAAAACAAAAAAACAATTAAGCTAATTGATATATTGATTGGCATGATACGATTGAGGGAGATAGGCAGAATAAACGAGCAGTTAATCGAAATCTGACAGTCCCACTTCCGGTTTGTACTTGTGCGTGCGTTCCCTTCAAGCCATTTCGGGGATGTACGCTCGCTATTTGGCACGCTCGTTAGTTAGAGGAGGGGTCAGTTGAGTTTGGGGAGGATGTTTGTCTGTGTTCGAAAATACGAGCGAGTGCTTGAATTACATATTTTTTTTATGTACGCCGAACGTACGGACGCACTTGCGTCCGGGTCTGAATGAGGGCCAATGTTACGTGTGTATGCACCTTTAGAGTTGAAAGACAAAAGATATCCCTTGAAAATTCCGGTGGCTGTGCTGAAAGATATCTGTCATGTACATGACAGATTTTGGCATAAGATGAACGATATCGCATGCCATCATTCAGGGAGTGCATTTTTTTTCTCTGCAGCGCTCTGTAGCTACTGCTAATATCTTTCGGCATTCGTCGTTTACTGCATATAAACAGCCAGATATTTCTAATATCTGGCAGCGATATGCAATAATTGACCAACATGTTGGAGAGATGAAAGATTCAATTTATCGGCCGTGCGCATCTGTCATCGTTCAGGGCATATCCATAGCAGATAAATTGAACGATATATCATTCTATCGTTCAATTTATCTGCTAATGGATAGGCCCATTTACTGTCCAACGTCATTCCTTACTATCAACGTTGATATAGAGGGGGACCTAGAGTCATACTTGCCAACTCTCCCTCATTATCAAGGAGACTCCCTGAAATAGTAACAATCTCCCTGTCTCCCTGAGGAGTCTAGCAATCTACCTGATTGCACCTTACCCTCATTATGAAGCTGCTATAATAAAAAAAAATAAACATATATATTATATACATATAAATGGGATCATTAGTATTTTTTCCCTGCATTGAATATAAGGCACCATGGGCCTGATTCAGACCCGCTCGCGAGTGCTATGCTATGCTACGTTTGGCCACTGCACATGCGCACACCGGCTCCGACGTGCGCATGCGCGAGACCCGGCTAGCGACGGGGCTCCATAACTCAGCAGCTCAGGTCCTACCTGCACTCCTACAGCGGGGGCAGACTCTGGAGCCTCCTCTCGGACTGGATGGATCTAGACTTTCCTTTTATAGGGAAGGGTGGTTTAAGAATTAAATTTGCCTACTCCCACTTTCAATCCCAACTCTTTTGGGCCTTGCACCTCTCTACACCGCATTCGGACACAGGCTGAGCACATCTACTGAGTGGGATGCAGGTCTGTGTGCTATACGTTACACTGTGTAGCTGGGTATTGCCGTCACCGTTGCTGCAGTTACTGGCACTATACGGTGTGTCTGCAGCATGTCTGGTCAGTAACGTGTGAGGAGAACTGTAGCACAGACCTGGTTATGCATGGTGTGCAGGGAAACAGGCTGTGAGTTACGCACTGGTCAGTGCTGGGAGATGGGCACACATCTATATAATCTGATTGTCCTGGAAAATAGTGTGTTCTGTGTATATTCTATCAGTGGCTGTTGCACCTCAATGGTTAGATCTCTGTGCGCCAAACCATAACTCTTATGTATTACACCAGGCCTGCCTTATGGATGTCCCATAGAGGCTAATGCACCAGGATGCCCATGCATGTAAGGGAAATGCCTGTAGTGCCAGCGGCCCCGCTGTCCTTTGTATCTGTAGTACAGTCGCTGGATGAATACATCACACACTGACCTGATTAGGACCATCTGCAACTCCCTTCCCCAGTGCTTCCTCTTGGTACCTCTTATAGTGGCAGCACTGGACTTACAGCTGTACTGCTGCCACTTAAGGAACACTTTAATTCATAACTATAAAATGGCTGCAGAAGCTGCAACATCCATGATAGTGGCTTTGTTCTTGTCTACATGCTAATACTCCTCCACTCCCCCCAATACATCACAGACCCAGATTTCTGCAGTGGTTAACTTATTTTTATTCTAGTATCATAAAGTTGACTCCTTACCTTTTACTGCTTCTGGTCTGGACTGTTTACTGAACAATGCATGCACCTTCCGACCAGGCTCTGTCTCTCCTCCCACTGGTGCTGCTTCTCCCATTCCTGCTCCTCACTCTCCTAACTACTGTGCTGGGGCTGGCGGGTCTCAATGCTGGGGTGCAGCGGACTGTGGGTCTCATTCAGACCCGCTCGCGAGTGCTGTACGGTGGCAAGCGGGTCGATGTTGCCCAAATGCGTATGCGCACGACGGAGGTGCCTCCGTCGTGCGCATGCGCGAGTCCCGAATAACGACGGTGTAGCCGTCGTTATGGGCCTCGCACCAAAGGGGGCGTGCTGTCGATGGTGAGTGACAGCACGCCCCCTTTGGTGGGCGTGCCGGGGGCGTGGCTGCCAGACGGAGGCGTTCCCATGGGAACGCCTACCTTCTGGGTCCGGCCCCACTGACATCACTAGTGATGTCAGTGGGAGTGATTTTGGCTCTGAGACCCTACCGCAAGGGTCTCCTCGCAAGCCCGATGGTCGCGATGGTCTTGACCATCGCGACCATCATCATGGACGCTCGCATAAGCTGTGGGTGGTAACCCACAGCTATGCGAGCGTCCAAAAGGCCGCTTTGCAAAAAAAAACAAAACACGCCCTGATTCAGAGCGGGCGCTCGTTCAGAATGTCCGGCTCTGAATCAGGCCCTGTGGACATAACAGCACAGTGTAGAATCTCAAGCACTGTCTGCAGACAGTCAAGTGAATGCAGAGGCACCCTGTCACCCCTCCTCGCCAGACGTGACATGCAGGGAGCAGGGCAGATCAATGTACTAGTGGGGTCTGCCTCCTAGAGTACCGGGAAGAGGAGCTGTACCACTCGCAAGACCCTCTTCCGGCCGCTGTATGACATCACGTGCGGCTGTGCGCGTGTCCACCCCTCCCTTGGATCTGACCTTGCCTATCTGGCAGCACGGGGACTGATTCTTATCATCTCCAGCCTCCGCCAATGCTGCTGACTGCGGGGGCTGGAGACAGCAGCACCAGAGCTGGGGCAGAGCAGCTCTGGCTGGGGGGCCCCCTGAGAGAGGGGGGCCAGGGGTACTCGCCCCCTATGCCCCCCCCTTAATCCGGCTCTGCATACACACGGAACAATATTGTAAACAATCTGACACATTGCAACAACCGATTGTCAATATCGTTCCGTGTGTATGCACTATATCGTGCATTGCGCGCTCCCGTGGAGTCGTCAGTCACATTGCCTGATCTTTTGAACATGCAGAAAGATCAGGTGATGTGGCTGACGATCCCATGCAGCGCTATGCAGTGGTGGCCGGCATATCTGGTGGTCGGGCACCGGATTGCACCATGTGTACGTACCACCCAATATTTCGGCCTGGGATCGTGGGTCGCATCGGCAGGTACACAATCGTATCGTGTGTACCCACCTTAAGATTGGTAGGTTATACAAAGCCATCTGGATTACTGTACACATACCTGCAGGGCCGTAGCTAGGGTAGTGTGGCCGGTGCCATCGCACAGGGCACCACAGGTCAGGGGGCACTGTTTGGGCCTGTCAAATTTCTATTTATTATCATTCTTGCTTGTAGCTTCCTCTTATTTCATCCCCAGCATCTCTGAGCCTCTCCTATCTCTTCTTTGGCCCTTCCCCATGAAGCCATGGCCCTTTTTTGGGTGCATTAGGTCCCTTTGAAAAATTAGGGGGCGCCAATGCTCTTTCTGGCACAGGGCACCAAAAAGTTTAGTTACGGCGCTGCATACCTGTACTAGTAGTAATTACAGTACAGGCAGGGGACCCCAATCACTGTCGTTCATATACCCTACCGCAATTACAGAATATCTCATATGCATCTA
The DNA here is from genome assembly GCA_031769625.1 of Taudactylus pleione. Taxonomy (NCBI): domain Eukaryota; kingdom Metazoa; phylum Chordata; class Amphibia; order Anura; family Myobatrachidae; genus Taudactylus; species Taudactylus pleione. Next base: position 8,372,418 of record JAUIMM010000053.1, read on the forward strand.
GTGTTGCATGTAATTAATGTAGGGGGCTGTTGCTTTCTTTTAAACACTCAAAGTTACTGAAATTACCTTAAAGTGATTGTTTTCTTAGATATATAGAGGTTCCCATCCTCCACCATTACAGTCCATGTGTTAAGGATATCCATGCTTGAGTACAGGAGACTTATTAGTGGGATTTAATCGGACGTGCGGGATGCCAACGGTTGAAATACCGGCGCGGGAATCCCGACAGTGTCGGCATCCCGGCTGCTGAATCCCGACCGCCAGCAACCCGAAGGTAAGTATAGGGGGTAAGGGGAAAGTTAGGTTTAGGGTGCAGGGTTAGGCACTAGGGGTAGGGTTGGGTTAGGCACTAAGGGGGGAGGGCTAGGTTTAGGATGTGGGGAGGGGCAGATTAAGTTCAAGCACTAGGGGGGGAGTTTAGGGTTAGGCACCAAAAAGGAAGGGTTAGGGTAGGGAGAGGGGGAGGGTTAGCATACCAACCAAAAAGGATCCCGACTGCCGGCATTCCATACCTAACCCTTATTTAGTACCTCATTCAATTTTATTTAATCATCTGGATTCAAGCATAAAAATACTTAAAACCTGGACTGTAATGGTGGAGTTTGGGAAACTTGATTATAATGGTGCGTAATAACTATGAGCAGTGGCATAACTGTCATTGCTATGGGACAGTGGTGTAACCAGGTCAGCTCATGCCCTGGGCGCCCGCGCGCACGGGGGGGGGATTCGCACCGCCGGCCACGGTCCAGGTCCGGTGAAGTCAGTGTAGTGCGGACCGCAGTAAGTGCAGTCCGCGTTACACAGTAACATACACACACCGCCACTGTTGCTGGGTAGTGCGCTCGTGTATGTTTCAGCAGCAAGTGAGAGTCAGACAGACTCTCATTGGCTGCTTGCCCCATTGCTGGAGTCGGGCTGGAGCTCTCTCATGAGCTCTGCCTTCCGGCTCCTGCAGTGGGTGACGGGAGAGACATCATGACGTTTCTCCCATAGTACCGAGAGGGAGGATGGAGGAGCAGGTAGTGGCAGGAGCGGAGATTCAGGTAAGTGTTTTAGGTATGTAGTATGTCTGTGTGTGTGTTATGTAAGGTGCACTATTGGCTGGGGGCACTGTATAGGGGGCAGTGTATCACTACTGGGGGCACTGTATAAGAGGCACTGCATAGGGGGGACCACTACTGGGGGAACTGTATAAGGGGCACTGCATAGGGGGGACCACTACTGGGGGCACTGTATAAGAGGCACTGCATAGGGGGGACCACTACTGGGGGAACTGTATAAGGGGCACTACTGGGGGCCTGCATAAGAGGGACCACTACTAGGGGCTCTGCATACTGGGGATACTGTATAAGGGGCACTACTGGGGACCTAGATAAGGGGGACAACTACTGGGGGCACTGCATAGGGGGGACTGTATAAGGGCACTACTGGGGGCCCGCATAAGAGGGACCAGTACTGGGGGTACTGTTTAATGGTGCACTACTGGAGGCACTGTATAAAGGGCACTACTGGGGGCACTGTAAAAGGGTGCACTACTGGGGGCACCACTACATGGGGCACTGCTACTGGAGACATTGCATAATGGGCACTACTACTGGGGGAATTAAGGTGCTTATGGAATGGAATGTTCCAAGAGTGAAGAGAAACGGGGGCATGTCATGCCATTTTCAGTGACCACACCCCTTGTTGCATGTTGCCACGCCCACTTTTCGGTGTGCACATAAGGGGGGAGGCTCCATTTTCAATCTTGCCCTCGGCTCCAAATACCCTAGTTATGCCACTGCTATGGGTGCAGGGGGTGCGTTTGCTATGGGGCATGGATGATGGATCATCTCCAGACCCCACCTCCCCCTGCAACACAGATGTAAAGACTATGGTGTTGTGTTGAAAAGTGAAAAAAAATTGATTAAAAGCTGTGCATCCTTAACCACTTAACTGACAATTTCTTTTCCCAAAAACCGCTCAGAAATTGTCGTTTTTTTAATGATTGAATTAGGTAAAGAACATCTTTTTAAAACTACAGGGATTCCAATGCAAATTTTATTTTTTTAAACACCATATACTGTACTATAAAAATATTTTTGTTAATGGAATACTGCAGTTCTGGTCATTGACAGCTGTACCATCGATGGCCGATTGGTTCAACCATCGATAGAAACAATCGATTGTTTGACATCGGTTGGGGGGCTGCACACACAATCTATATACATATACGGTATATTTATGTATATATATATAAAAATTGATGTAAAAAATGGGGTGCACTCACCAGTCTTCAAAAAAGAGTCCTTTATTAAATCTTACAACATGGCAGGTTTACAGCATATCCATCCTTAGATCGACGTTTTGGTCCCAAGTTTGGACCTTTGTCAAGATATTAGGTATCTAGCAGTGATCGGCCCACGGGGAGGGACAAGGGGCCTGATTCAGACCCGCTCGCAAGCGCTATGCGCTCGCATGCGGGTCGATGGTTGTGCATTGCGCACGCGGTGTGGGGGGGGGCTGGACAAACGATGTTTTTCCTGAAGGAACGCCTGCCATTTGTGGGCGGCCCTACTGACATCACCAGTGTTAGAGCCAGAAGCTCGCTGGGGCTTGCGGCAGTTGAGACCCTACCGCAAGGGTCTCGTCGCAAGCCCGATGGTCGCGACCATCACCTGGCCGCTCGCAAAAGCTGTTGGTGGTCGTGGTCACCCACAGCTTAGCAAGCGGCCAGGAGGCCGGCTTAAAAAAAAAAAAGCGGCAGCCCTGATTCAGAGCGAGCGCTCACTTTTTGCGAGCGGCTCTGAATGAGGTCCAAAGTGTGCAGAGGGACCAGGAGGTCCCTCTGTGATTGGCGGCTGCTGGAAGATGATTTTCTAGCAGCCGCCCACAGAGCTCTTCTGACTAGTCGTATCAGATACGACCATGTCAGGGAAAGCCCATCCTGGTATGGTTGTATCTGATACGACCATGCCAGGCAAGTGGTTAATAGTGTCTTCTGTCCCATTACACTGTACTCATTGATGGCTCCAGGCAGGGCTGCGATCAGAAATTCAGGGGCCCAGTACTAACAAAATAGGCAGGCCCCCCCTTCCGGGTATAGGGCAGAGTTGGTCAGAGTTGTGGATAATGTGAGTGGAGCTATACCAGGGGTGTTGCATAAATTTGTGCGGAAACCAGGGAGGATGGCTTGGCATGGTGGTGGGGGGTGGTACAGGGCAGGGAAGACTGGACTGTGGTGGCAAAGGGCAGGGAAGTGTGAGTGGACTAGGGGGGCAAGGGGCAGTAGGGGAGGGGCAGAGAAGACAGGCAGGCTGGCTGGACATGGGGGGGCAGGGAAGGCTGGCTGGACTGGGGCAGAGAAGACAGGCTGGCTGGACTATGAGGGGGCACGGGGAAGACTGGCTGGACTGAGGGAGAGGCAAGGCAGACTGGAAGGACTGGGGGGGCGTAGGGAAGGCTGGCTGAACTGGGGTGGCAGGGAAGGCAGGCTGGCTGAACTGGGGGGGGAGCAGGAAAGGCTGGCTGGCTGGACTGGGGGGGAACAGTACAGGGAAGACTGGCTGGACAAGAGAGGGGGGGACACAGGGCAGGGTAAGCTTACCTGTTCTCCTGTCCTGAGAGAAGGGAGCCCAGCTGGCAGCGGTGAGGAATGCATCGGGCGGCAGGAAAGGAGAAAGAAAGATCATCAGCGCTGTGTCATTCAACTAAAGACTCGAGCCGGCCTCAAACATCAGGGGTGCTGCAGCATTTACTATGGAGCTGACCGCGAGCCAATCACACCACGCGAAACAGTGGCCAATCAAGAGCGGCCGCTCCTGATTGACTGATCAAGAGCTGCTGTTCCTGATTGGCTGCCATTCCGTCAGCCAATCACAGTTCGCGGAACGGCAGCCAATTAGGATCGGCAGCCCCTGACTGTCGTTCCGCGAGCCAATCACAGCTCGCGCCCGGCTCCAGTGACAGTCCATAGTTGAAATGTCATTAATCTTTCTCCCTGCCTGCCGCCACCGGTGCATTCCTTGTCGCTGTCAGCCGGGCCCCCTCTGTCTCCGGGCCCGGTACTGGAGTGCCGGCAGTCCCCCCCTGATGGCGGCCCTGGCTCCAGGTATGCGGTCGCACAGGGGTGCCGGGGTCCAGCAGTAGGAAAGTCCCGTCCTCCACCCCGACGGTTGTTGTGAGTAATATTAGCAAAGGGGGAGGGCGTAGTGAGGGAAGGGGCGGGAGGACCACGGGATGGCGCAGGGTGCCGAGACACCTAGCACCGGACCTGACTGTACTGTACATCTCCACATACCACTTACTTTGTCCTCAGACCTCCCCATGTGCCCCTGTTATGTTATCACGGTCGAGTACGGGATGCTGGCGCTCAGGATCCCGATGCTCAGAATCCTGATGCCGGCATCCCGACAGGGTTAGGATACCGACACCTGTCGGGCGATATCCTAACCCTCCCCCTCTCCCTACCCCTAACCCTCCCTCCCCACACCCTAAACCTAACTCTCCCTTTAGTGCTTAACCCCACTACTTAACTTCGGGATCCCGGTGGTCGGGATGCCGGTGCCGGTATTCTGACAAGTGCCGGGATTTTTACGTCGGAATTCTGAACGCTGGAATCCCTGCGGTCGGGATTTTGACCGCATCCCGTTATCAGACCCCTCCTAAAGCATCCTCTGTGTGTAATTCCGGTCACACCAGATAAACCAGAACACCAAATTGCAAACAGCATCAATATTGTACTATCAAGCATCATGAAAATAGGGCCTGATTCAGGTTGGATCACAATGCTGCGTTTGCACACAGCCAGCCAATGTTTGCAATCTGCGCATGTCTATAAGACACAGTGCGCTTGTGCAAACCAGGCGCTGCAATCGGGAATGTGGTCGCAGTCAGTACGCAGACCCATTACTCAGAGACCCTGGAGTGTTAATTCCACCGGGACAAGGGAGACACAGGAGTGCGGATTTGGTCAGGAGACCCTCCGTCTTAATACACCCAAGACCTCATTCAGAGTCGGTCGTTGCGGCCGCACGGTCGTACGCCACCGATGTTCGCTAAACTGCGCATGCGTAAAGTTCGCAATGCGCGTGCGCAAACTAGCTGCTACGATCTGAAATTTCTCTCTCCATGAACACAGCCAGGTCGGTAGTTTGAGTGACAGAATGAGGCGTTTGTGGGTGGTAACAGGGGAAAGTGCTTGAAAACGGGGGTGTGGAGATCCGAATGCAGGCGTGCCTAATTATGCGAACGGCGTTTTATGGGAGTGCATAATTAACAAAGTAGTATCATGGCACACGTGACATGGGTGGTTTGTACACTGACCTGATCGTAGTGCTTAAGAGAGGGTATGGTCAACCTTAAGCTCTACGACCAGTTCCGATGGTTCCCGATGGTCTCGATTAATCCTTATATGCCCGGAGATGACGTGTAATGCGTACGAGAAGGGGGCGTTTTTTTTGTCTTACGGCCGCATCCTCCCCTTGGTCGGCCAGCTAACGATCCGATCTTAGGGACGCAACTTGCGAGTGCATCATTTGCATATCCGGCCCCTTTTCCCTTACGACCGTGCGGCAGCAACGGTCAACTCTGAATGAGGTCCCCTGTACCAACGCTGTGAACACACACAGTGTATACTTTGGGGAAGCCGCTTCTGGATATTGGGCTCCTTTATGGTGACTATATTTATAAAGACTGTTATCGTTTGAAGTCTTTGCTACACATTATTGTGAATACTACCCTTAACATACAGGGATCAATGATCTACATTTGTCTTGAACACCTGATTGAGATCTATTAGAGACACAATCCACCTGATTCAGAGCCGCTCGCTAGATTCTGATCGTGCGCATCCAGCGTATGCAAATTTGTCAAAGTGACGCCATTGGAATCGCTCTGTGTATGCAGACACCCACTAGCATATATAGAGACGCCCACTAGCGCATGTCATCTCCAGGAAGTGTTTTAAAACATTGGTACATCGTGCACCATTGGATGTGATCACAGCGCTTGTGGTTGCCTTACCCTACCGCAAGCACTGCGAGGACTTCAGTGTAAAAACCAGGCATGTGACGTGTACTGTGACGCTGCCTGTTAATTATGCACGCCTTAAAAACGGCATGGAAACACCCTAGACACGCCTGCGTTCACACCTCCACTCCCCCATTATTAGTGTCCTGGTGCTGTTACCACCCACAAACGGCCTCTCCTGTCACTCATTTCACTGGGCTCTCTTTGCTGGGCGAGCGAGCGGCTCTGAATCAGGTCCAATGTGTCTGAGCTTCAATGATTGCAGAAAATTTTAGTTACATTATGTCATTGTTTACAATCTAGAGATTATCCAATGTGCGATGAATATACATGTTTTTAAAGTTGAACTGCAGTTCACTTATTTATATGTTTAATAAATGTATATGTTATATTACTCACAGCCTTGGGATTTGTGTATTGACACTAGCGCAGACACCTTTTTCCTGTTTTTGTGTGTTTTTCTGAAGGTGTTCTGCAGGAATCCCTCTGGCGTTAGCAGCAAGTGGTCAAGACCATCGCGACCATCGGGCTTGCGACGAGACCCTTGTGGTAGGGTCTCGTGGCTGCAAGCCCCAGAGAGCTTCTGGCTCTAATAGAGCCGGAAGCTCTCTCACTGACATCACTGGTGTCAGTGATGTAGTGAGCCACGGAGCGAGTGCTTTTTGCGCTCGCTCCGGGGCTCGCGCACGCCACACGTGCGCACTGGGCCACCATCGATCCGCTTGTGAGCGCTATGTGCTTGTGAGCGGGTCTGAATCAGGCCCTCTGGCCCTGATACAGAGCCGGATGCTCTGAAAGAGCAGCTATTGCGAGCGGCCAGGATGATGGTCGCGATGGTCAAGACCATCGCGACCATCGGGGCTTGCGACGAGACCCTTGTTCTATTAGACCCAGAGAGCTTCTGGCTCTAATAGAACCGGAAGCTGTCCCACTGACATCACTGGTGATGTCAGTGGGGCCGCCCACAATGGCAGGCCTTCTCATGGGTACGCCTCTGTTTGTGAAGCCACCACGCCTACAAAACGGGGCGTGGTGGCTTCACAACATCGACAGCCGCCCCTTTTGTAGTGAGCCACAGAGCAAGTGCTTTGTGCGCTCACTCTGGGACTTGCGCACGCGCGTGCGCACTGGGCCACCATCGACCTGCTTGCGAGCGCTATGCGCTTGCGAGTGGGTCTGAATCAGGCCCTCAGTGCGTGCGCTGAGGTTAGCAATTTCTGAGTAAGGTCTGACCTTGTGCAAGTGTGCATGAGGTTCCGATTGTACTTAATGTTAGTGATGGTTTTGCAGTCTTGCTAAACATTACGGATGTGTTTAAGGTAAAGTAGACGTTTCTATTTAGTGCTGCAACGGCAGGGCTGGATTAAGGTCCGTGGGGGCCCCTGGGACACAAACCTGTGGGGGCCCTTATCAATATATAATGTTCACTCTAGGGGCCTGATTCAGAGCCGAACGCTCTGACCAGAGCGCTCGCTCTGAATCAGGGCCCTCCTCCATGAAAATGGAGCGGCCTCCTGGCTGCTTGTATAGCTGTGGGTGACCACCCACAGCATATGCGAGCGGCCAAAAAGATGGTCGCGATGGTCTTGACCATTGCGACCATCGGACTTGCGACGGAAACCCTGCGGTAGGGTCTCCCTGCCACAAGCCCTGGAGTGATTTTGGCTCTATCAGAGCCAAAATCACTCCCACTGACATCACTAGTGATGTCAGTGGGGCCGGCTTCAGACGGTAGGCGTTCCCATGGGAACGCCTCCGTCTGGCCACCACGCCCCCGGCACGCCCACCAAAAGGGGCGTGCTGTCAATCAACATCGACAGCACATCCCCTTTGGTGCGAGACCCGGAGCGATGAAAAGCCCGTCGCTCCCCGGGTCTTGCACATGCGCACGACGGAGCTCCCTCCGCTCGTACGCATGCGCAGTGGGGAACATCGACTCACTTGCGAGCGAACGCACTGTTCTGAATGACCCCCTAGGTCCAACGCCCTAGAGAAAGGGCAAATATAGGCGCACGCATCCAAAAAGGAGGCATGGCCAATGAAAAGGAGGCATGTCTTTAAGACGCGACCCCTTTTCGTCACTCTTGGGGGCGTTCTGGGCTGCCCCCTAGCGCTGCTGTCACTGTGAATGCATGCGCCCGGCATCCATTCACCAGCAGTCTTCCCCAACTGTGGGACACTGCGACCTGCGGGTCGGGGCGGCACCTGCAGGCTGTTTTAACGGGGAGCCGCGCCGGAGGGCAGGGTGCTTTTTGCCTTTTAGAAATAGGGTAGGGCTTAGCGCCCTGCTAAAACAGCGTAGCAGGACTGCTATATTGTGTTTATATATATATATTATATATATATATATATATATATATATACATGCATATATATTACACACATATATACATAGACACGGATAAACATATACATTCCTGCTTACCTCTCTCAAAAAGGGGGCGGAGCTAAATACCTGGAGGGACGAGGCATAATCGCGGGACGCGGCTGGCGGCTCCGTTAGAAAAAAAAAAGAGTTCATGGAGATGTGGCCCCGGGATGACCGCCCCTCTTGCCCTGCATATAATCCGGCCCCGTTTGATGGCACAGCAATCGCAATGGATTAGCATATCACCGCAGTGACACTGCGTGTGTAATCGCAGTAGGGATCCGTAGTGAATCAGTCCCTACATTTGAAGTAATCTATAATTGCAATCACTCCTAGGGGTATATTTATTAAACTGAGAGTTTTAGAAGTGGAGATGTTGACCATAGCAACCAATCAGATTCTAGCTAAGCTATTATCTTCCAGAGCAAGTCTGATATTTCCTAAAATCGTTAACTTTAGGAAAAACCAGTGGGACTTGCTCTGGGACCCTGGCGGCACCCCCCTGAAGACTAATTAAGCTATTGGAAGTTTCCAATTAGCTTAATTAGTCCTTAATTACTCACCTTCCGAAGCGGTGTTTTCTTCCTCCAGCAGGGTGAATATGTGAGTATACCCTTGAACTTTCCAGCACCTCCGGAACCTCACAGCAGCTCTGAGCAGCCCCCTCTCCAGTGACAAGATGGAGGGGAGGCCACCGGGAGCTACAGAGACCACCGGAGACATAAGTATGTTTATGTTTTTTTTTCACGTACCGCAGGGTTTTAAGCTCCGAAAACCCCCCAACCATTTTTGTTATTGGATACCGCGGGTATCGGGAGCGCACATACCCGCTGTAATCCAGAATTGGGTGCGAGGTTTTTTACCTCGCTAAACTTTGCACCCAATTGGATATGCCGCTGTGGGGGCTGCTTTTGCAGTTGAAATTGGGGATTGCAGCAAATAATCTGCTGTGGTCACCCTTAAATACATCTCAAGGATACTTAATATTTGTGGTACACCTGAGAACTAGTGTTTTTAGGGAATATCCTGCAAATAGTCCTTGATAAACAGGTCCCATAAATATGTCAAAGTTTGCAAATATAGGCTCCTATTTATTAACAATGAAAACAAATACCATCTGAATTTTTCATTTCGGCCAAGAGCGAGATGGCGAGAGCGATGCTTGACAAACAGCGGTAATCTTAGATTACCACTGTTTGTTAAATCCAGAAAGAGGACATAACCCCTTTAGCGAGCGCTAAAGGGGTTATGCTTCGTTGTTAAATAGGGGCCATATAATTACAAATCTCAGCACACATGTTGGAGTAGTGGGATAGGTAAAGTCTACTTCACAAAATGGTTTCATTAGAAAGTACATTATGGACCATAAAAATATTTTCCAAACATAGTATGACCCCAATCATCATCCAAGACAATTGCCCACAAAAGCTGATACTGGAAATTTGAACAATTTCCATGGCGTAGCTAATGGCATTTGGGACCTGGTTCAAAATCTGAGCCTCAGGCTTCCTGTAATATATACTGGACAATGACGGTTGCTTTGCCTAGATACTCCTCCCATTTTGCACAGAGCCTTTTCTCCTTTGTACAGAAACTACCTCCATTATTGCAGAGCTAATCTAACTCTTTGCTCAGTGACCTTTCCCCTTTGCATACACACTCCCACTTTTCATAGACCCAACCCCTATGTACAAAGACTTCACCTTCTTTGCATAGACTTATATCCAATGTAATTTACCCGATCCCCTGCAAATATGAACAACCTCCTCTTTGTGCTTCACCCCAGGGAACAGCAGAGCTGCATGCTGATTCACAGGTTTTTGCTTGCATAGGCACAGGGCCGCCCTTAGTTGCTGGTGTGAAGGAACCTCCACTGGGTGCTGAAAACAATTGTGCAGCTTGTCTGTCATACTAAGGGTGGGTACAAACGACGTGATGGTCGTCCCGATTTCCCTTCATCCCAGAATAAGCGATATTGGGCCTGATTCAGAGCCGGACGCAATTTGCGGACAGTCGTTCAGGAAAAGGGGGTGGCTATTCAAATGATCCATTCGCTCTTTGCGGTCTGTTCACGCCTCTATGTCTGAACGAGCGAACAAAACTTGCGGTCGTTTTTTGAAAAAATACGCCCCCTGGCCGCTCGCATCCTACGTCATGTCCGCTATTTATTAGATTAATCGAGTACATCGACCAGCGTATGAACTGCTCGCTATTTCTTGTGGTTGGTTTTTGCTACCACAATCTTGCGAGCAGTTCTGGCTAAAAAATAACCCAGTGACGTGGTCAATGACGCTGCTGTTTTAATTATGCACACCCATAAAACGCCCGATTTGACCTTTAAGCGCGCTTGCGTTCGGATCTCCACTCCCCGTTTTCAAGCACCTTCCCCTGTTACCACCCACATATGCCTCATTCTGTCATTAAAATTATCAGGCATTCGCTATTTTGCGAGCACATGAATTTCGACCGCACTGACTGGTTCATGCATGCGTATAACGATCCGTACGCATGCGCAGTTGGGCAAACATCACTCGGAGCGAACGAGCGGCCGCTTACAAGCGGCTCTGAATCAGGCCCATAGTGCGTACACAGTATACGACACAACAATGCAACTATATATCGTTTGGTCGTTAGATCATGTACGATATATTGTTTGCCTTAAAAACACTATAAAACCATCCTAAAGATATCATGAAAATGTAAATAATGGGCAGGGAATATAAACAAAATGCCATTTTATGTCTTTGCAGTTCTGCTATGTGCCTAGTGAGGCTTGGTTTATACCTGCTGAACGCTCTACATAGCTTTACTGCTTTGCTTTGTTTTGCTTACAAAGTGATTCTATTACTATGGATGCGATAGATGCTTTCCACTGTGAAGTTGTGGCATCATACACTGTGGCTATGGTGTAGTTTCTTGGAGGCAGAGGGCATAGAAGGGGAGAAGTGTGCCGAGGTCCTGCTGGACAAAGGAGTGGCTGCTGCAGAGACATTCTCTCTCTCACATGCCGCTGCTCATGGATATTCAGGAGAACAATCCCAATGATTACCGCAATTTCCTGTGCATGGATGATGCCACCGTCCAGGAGTTACTTCATCTGGTGACGCCATATATTGAGAGGTGAGATTCCAAGTTAACGAGGGCCATTCCTGCTGAGGAGAGGCTGGTTGTTACCCTGTGTTTCCTGGCTACAGGAATATCCCTGGCTGACCTGAAATTTTACTCACTCATTTCACTTGAAGCTTCGGGACTCATCATCTCTGAGACCTACAAAGCCATCATTCATGTACTAAAACAGCAGTACTTAAAGGTAAGAAAAAAGGAGTCTGTTATTTCTTGTAAAAAAAAATGTTTTTTTTAGTGTTTTTTTTTAAATTAAAAGTACTATCAAATTGAAACCATAGAAAACAGTTCTTAAACTAACAAGCACATTTTTAAAAAATTGTAAATTTTGTTAACTAACAATTTGACATCATTTTCACAATGTTTAAAATAACAATCTTTATTTAAAAAAAATCACAAAGGGTGGTATTGTTTTTAAGTGGGAGTATGGGAGTAGCATGGGGTACTTGGTGCATACTGCATCTTGACACTGTACATGGAACTATGGATGGGTGTGGAAGATTGGCCACCATAGTTGTGTGGGGTATGCAACATTAGATGGTTTAGGGAGGGAGGCTGTATTGGTCTATATGTATTAGGCTCATGCTTCAAGTAGGCCATCTAGACCCTTCGACATTCACTCATAAACAATGCGCTCAGCATGCGCCCTCTGCTCCTGACTCATATACTGCATCTTAAAGACCACACTAAAACCAAAAACATCCCACTCATCTGGAGGCTTGCACTATAATTCATGTGCGTGTGTTAGGACTTGGAGTGTGAGCTGGTAGTTTTCATCCTTTACATCCTCAACCACTGTTTTTTTCATTTCTTTCTTCTTTGGCGGCACTGGTTCTGCATCGACTGTAGCTTCACAATCCAGCTTCTGGCTAGTCATGCTTGTTTCTGGTGACAGGTTGATAGGTAGTTCATGTGTTGCAGTCTGTAAAGTATAAAAGATATGTTCAGTTCACATGATGTTTTACAATAATTAACTTTTTTTTATCTAGTTCCCTACAACTGTAGAGGAATGGCAAAGTATTGCTGAAGAATGCAATGGCCGGTGGTACTTCCCAAACTGTGGGGGAGCCATAGATGGAAAACATGTGAGGATAACCCCACCTGCCAACAGCAGATCCTTTTATATTAATTACAAGGGATTCTTTAGCATTGTATTGATGGCTGTGGTCAATGCAAATTATGAGTTTATTTTCTGGATGTTAGCAAGAATAGTAGAGCTTCAGATGGTAGCTCCTTTAAACTAGGGATGTGCAGGCTCGGATAGGTTCGAGTTTGCACGTGGAGTTCGGATTTTTCCCTCCAAAAAAACGGAACTCAGAACGAGGCAAAACGTCATCTTACATGGACGAACATCATCATTCCTGGTCTTTTGTCCAGGAATGATGATGTTCGTCCATGTAAGATGACGTTTTGCCTCGTTCTGAGTTCCGTTTTTTTGGAGGGAAAAATCCGAACTCCACGTGCAAACTCGAACCTATCCGAGCCTGCACATCCCTACTTTAAACAGACTATTTTCTTCTAGAAGCTGATGTCCAAAACCCTCAATATGCCATATGCTAAAGAAACAAAGCATAGCCTAAATTTTGTATTTGTAGCTGATGAGGCCTTTGCTCTACCTGAGAATGAAGCCATATCCGCAAAGGGCACTCACCAAAGAGAGGCAAATTTTTAACTACAGGCATTCAAGAACATGGCGGCTTGTGGAAAGTGCCTTTGGGATTTTAAGTAACAGATTCAGGATCTTCCACACAGCCATCAATCTGCGTGCTGACAAGAATGACTGGGTCATCATGGCATGCTGTGTACTGAATAAATTTCTAAGGTGGAAAAACCACTAGCAAAGGCCAATGTACACAGTTACGCCAGGTGAGTCAGAGTACGTGGAAGAAATGGATAGATGGACATCGTTGACAGCAGGGGTTGGACAAACAGCCTCTGCACGTGCCAAGGAGGTATGTGAGGAATACCTCACATACTTCAATGGTGTGGGGGCAGCGCCATGGCAGGATGACTTCAGAAGCTAAAACATTCTGCAAGGAGTATTTCCACTTACCAAATAATTGCTGCAACATTCTTACATGTTATCATCCTTATCTTCACCCAGTCCTGGTTCTAACAACCTCAAAAATGGTCTCTGTGGTTCATGATCTAAAGTGAAGGTCAGTAAATTGTAATAACACAGGATGGGCACATATATGTCACCTTCTTCTGTTTTTTTAGGAAGACGGTCCTAAAATTTTGGATCTTCTTCTTGACCCTGTACGCATCTACTGAACTGTGGTACTTTTTGCTGATGAAATTCAATTGCCTCAGATCTTTTAACATCATTGGAGTAATCTTTGGATTGTAACCACCTCAACCATTCATTCTCCCTGGAGACCTCCTGGGACTTTTGAACAAATTTCCAGTTTTTTTTTCCAATGACCTGATATCTAGAATAAAAGGCAGAATATATTAACAACAAACTTTAGCAGTACAACATACTCAATGTCCAAATTAAATAAAGGTTGTTAATGTTGTATTTAAATAAATAATGTTAATGTTGAATTTTGTGTTTACATTTATTGTACATTAATTAATTATAAAATACTGTATAAATGTATAAATTTGTCACCTTATTTACAAAAAATTTAATAAATATATGTATATACAGTGTATTACATGAAGTATATCTGTACAGCATTCATTCTTCTACAGTATACTTCAATGCCCTTTATTGTGTAAAATGACTCCCAAAATCATAGCAATAACATACGCAGAGACATTGAAAGGACAATCTTTAGGCAGCACGCCAATGACATTTTCTACTAGCCCAGTGCCCTCCGTAGGTGTCCTCAGTAGATCTACAATACAGATTCTAATGGCGGCGGCACTTGATAATTAAAAGATGCTAAAATGCAGAACTTATTAACCAACGTTTCAATACTTTAATGTATCATCTCAGGGTACAAAAGAATACATAGAGAGACTCACCTTATATCCCATTACACCATGTGCAAAAACATGGCAGCGGGACCCGGAAATGAGACGCCCACTGATGATGTCTCCTGTGTATCCCGCTGTCCTATAGACAAAGTGCATACATACAATTTAAAAACATATACATGGCAGAAGACTGCGAAGAGCATGAGATACATATACGTGCAAAACATCATCAATTCACACTATTAATTTGCAAACATTGATGGTCAGAATTAATTGATGCAGTGGTTATCGTTGTTAAAGCATAAATTATAGCCAAAACTACATCTTACAGTAACCGTTGGAAACAGACCTTCATCATGAAGTGTCAAGCACTGTTGGATGAAACATCGATACACTACCGATACATCAATACAAATAATATCAAGACACAATCACAGAAATAAATATACTGTATGTCACCAAACAGGGATAATATCACAAAATACTACCTAATGTCACCGATTATACTCCAAATAAGGTTCCACCAATCATATGATACAATATATCAAGGGTAATAATGTTAAATAAGAAAAAAACACCAATATAGTAAACTGCAATAAAAACATATTAAATTAGTGTCTGCAAGAGGAGGCTCATCAAGATGCTCTCATCCATCAGCATTTGCACCAGGTATTCAAAAACTATCAAATTGCATGTCATAAGCATGTCCATGCAGAACACTATTAAAAACAGTTAATCGTGAATTTGCGTGACCCCTGCGTCCACAACTGAATCACACCCTTAACTGCAGACCAACATTGAAGAGTATGGCCCCTTTTCAATTTGAGCCGAGCCGCAATACTTTTTCGCGGCCAGGACTTTCCGCATACTTCGCCTGTTGTGCAGGCGGAAAAGTATCGCGGGCGTGCCCGCGTATCCCCGTATTCAATTTGAAAGTACACGAAAATGGGACCCGGCGAAACTTAAAAAAGCGGAAAGTCCTGTCAGATTTGGGGAAATCAGCCTGACACCCTCCAAAAGATGCTCTGACATGGGGGTTACCTATGGTACCCCCCGATTTGGCTTGCTGAAGGTATTTGGTGTTTTTAAACGGGCTCAATAGCTTTTAAATAGTGTTTTTCTATACGTGATGCAGAATAGTATTTAGGAGCTTTTTATCCAGAAAATAACGTATCCAAGCAAATTTGGGGTACTTGAAAATGGGGGTCAGCATATTTAAAAGTTGCTAAATTGAAGTTGAAAAATCGTGAAAAATCCACCTTCCGCAAGCACCTGCAATCAAAAAAACACTTGGGGCATATTTGGGGACCCCCCCCAGAGTCAAGTTCGCTGGTTTTTAACTTTGTACCCCAACATTTTTTTTTTCATCCCCTTTTTCAAAGTAAATTTTTGGGGTGTCCTTAAGTATTTTTTAATTTTTTTTTACACATCTGAAGGCTGCATGGGGGTTCCCTCAATGTTGTACCCCAAAACCCCAATTCTGCACTTTTTTCCGCCTCCCATTCATAGGCGATACTTTTTCGCCTATTACAATGAATTGACTTTCCGCCTAGGCGGAAAGTCTTCCACATTGAATATGGGGTAAAAGTCAAACAGATGAAAAATTACATAATCGGCGAAAAGTTTCTGCCAAAAACATGCGGAAACTGACTTTTTGCTCCAAAGTGATTACAGGCCTATGTCTAGCAGGGGGGAGGGGGGGGGAGAGATTCTTACTGGAGTCCCATTCCCAGACAGCAGAGGGCTCGCCTCCAGTGGGACTGTATGGTTTGATCAATCTCCCCTGCTGTTTGTAATCTCCATATGCTAGACTTTGCCTGGATTAAACATTGTGGATTGATTATGCTGCCTGCCACAGTCTGAATGTATCGAGTGCTGAGCTGCTCATGCCAGGCACTCTGCTAAGACCCCCGAGGCGGCTACTATAAGATAAGACAGTGAGTGAAATGCTAATAATGCACACTTTTTAATGCCAAAGTTTATCATGTAAGCAAAGAGCAGGACCGGTGCAAGGCTTCTAGGCACCCTAGGCAAAACTTTTGCATGCACCCCCCCCTCTCTTTGCACAGGTGGAGTGCCGGATAACGTGTTGGGTATGAGATCCCGGCGGTCGGGATGCCGTTGGTCAGAATACCGCCAGCAGCATCCCGGAAGTCAGAATCCCGACCCCCGTAAGGACAAAAGATAAGTCTAACCCTTTCCCCTCGCTCCCCGTTGCCTAACCCTAACTCCCCCCCTAGTGCCTAAACCTAACCTTCCCCTCCCTGCACCCTAAACATAGCTCTCCCCCTAGTCAGGGTTGTCTTAACAGCAGTGTGGGCCCTGGGCAAAGCAATGCACTGGGGCCCCTACCCACCAATTCACGGGAAAAAAATGTAAATGGTCAATAAAATTAAAACCTCCTGCATGCCCCTCAGACCTCCCACAGATGCATAGAGACTCTGTCTGACTGGTCTGATTCTAGCGGGTTAAGTGAAACTGGGACTGAGGTGAGTTCTCGTCATGGGGGGGAGGGGTGGGGGAGATTAGATCAGAATACAGCGCACGGGCGGCCGGCTTATAAAAATATTACAAATTTACCAACTGGCCGCGGCTGCAGGGAAATTGCCCAAAAAGCCCAATGGAAGAGTTGGCCCTGCACCCTAACCCTGCACCCTAACCCACCCCTTAATGCCCGATACTTACCTTCGGGATGCCGGCGGTCGGGATTCTGGTGCCGGGATCCTGACGCTGTTGGGATTTCGGCCCCAGTATTTCGCCCATCGGCATCCTGCACTACCTCTCGTTTTGTGTATATACACACATAACTATATATACATATATATATATATATTGTGTATATATATATATATATATACACACACACACATATATACACATATATACGCACACACATTATATATATATATATATATATATATATACACACACAGTATACCTATATATATATAATATATAACCCTGCACCCTAACCCACCCCTTAATGCCCGATACTTACCTTCGGGATGCCGGCGGTCGGGATTCTGGTGCCGGGATCCTGACGCTGTTGGGATTTCGGCCCCAGTATTTCGGCCATCGGCATCCTGCACTACCTCTCGTTTTCTGTATATACACACATAACTATATATACATATATATATATTGTATATATATATATATATATATATATATACACACACACACATATATACACATATATATGCACACACATTATATATATATATATATATATATACACACACACACAGTATACCTATATATATAATATATATATATATATAATATATATATATATATATATATATATATATATATATATATATACTGTATATATAATCTCTATCACAGACTTACTTTAATATTACATACTGGTGCCTACCTGGTGCCGCAGCATGCTGAGCACAGCCACTGGGCAGTTTGCTGCTGGGCGACTGCAGCCTGGCACAGCGCTGCATCGCATCTGTAAGGGTCTGGTGGCTGGAAGCGGGCCGCGGAGGTGCTGGAGGCGGAGCAAAGGCTTCGTCTGCCATTTTTTTTTAAACTGTATTAATCAGCGGAATCCCGGGGAGGGGTATCAGAGAGTGAAGAGCGGGCAGAGTGGCCACCGGCTGCTTACACTCAGAATGCAGCAGCGGAATCCCGGAGAGGGGGGGTTAGTTACTGAAGGGCGGGCTGAGTGGGAACTGGCCAGACGTCCCGGCAGCACAAACCACCCCTGGCATCTAGCAGCATAGTGGGCTGGCCAGTGACGTCTCAGACGCCTGCGTCGGACCCAGCTGCCGCAGCCTCTGTTTCTCTTTGCCTTCTCCGGGGGTGAGGGGAGGGAAGCGGTTGTAGATAGGCGCCCGCCGCTGGGATAACCCCCGGGTCTCTCAGCCTGCAGGACTGACTTCTGGGAGAGGGAAGCCCATGCCCTCTCTCAGAGGCAACCTCAGCGGGCCGCCCATCAGGTCCCAATGCCCTTAGGCAGCTGCCTAAAGCTGCCTAATGGAAGCTCCGGCCCTGGCTAAGAGGGTTGACTAAATCCTAAATAGGATTAAATAGGATTAAACATTGTGGATTGATTATGCTGTCTGCCATAGTCTGATTGTATTGAGTGTTGAGCTGCTCATGCCAGGCACTCTGCTAAAACCCCCGGGGCGGCTACTATAAGATGAGACAGTGAGTGAAATGCTAATAATGCACACTGTTTAATGCCAAAGTTTACCATGTAAACAAAGAGGGTTGACTAAATCCATATTTCATGTATGAGGCTGTTGGAAAAGTGATATAACATATAGGGGTGAGCGGGTTCGGATTTCTGAAATCCGAACCCCCCCGAGCCCCCCCGATCCGAGTCCGATCCGAGTCAGGCTCGACTTTTCCCGCCTGACTCGGATCTGAAATCGAGGCAAAACGTCATCTTCCCGCCTTCCGAGTCTCGCGGGTTTTGGATCCTATATAAGGTACACACGTCGGCGCCATTTTCTCACTCGGCTGTGGACAGTGAAGAGGGAGGGTGGGAGTTAGGGCTGTGTAGTGTAGTGTAGTGTAGTGCTGCTGTTGTCCACTACTTCAAAGTCCATAGGGGCTGGCTGTGTTGTGCTGTGCTGCTGTTGTTAATAGGGGCTGTGTCCACTACTTCAAAGTCCATAGGGGCTGGCTGGACTGTGTTGTGCAGTCAGTTCTCCATAGGGGCTGTGTCCACTCCAAAGTCCTGTGCAGTGTCCCAGTCCTAAAGGAGTGCTGTAGTGTTGTCCAGGGGGTGCTCTGTCCATCAGGGGTGCTCCCCCCAAGTGCTAAAAAAATAATATATTTTCTGTGTTTGTGAATTGTGTGCGCAGTAGCCGCACGTGCATCAACAAAGTAGTGCCAAGCGTGCGCCTGTGTCATAAGTAAAGGGCCGGCTGGCTTGACCGTTAAGGGTGCTGTAACCCCCGAAAGTACACTCCAGTCCAAACCAAAAAAAAAATTATTTTCTGTGTTTGTGAATTGTGTGCGCAGTAGCCGCACGTGCATCAACAAAGTAGTGCCAAGCGTGCGCCTGTGTCATAAGTAAAGGGCCGGCTGGCTTGACCGTTAAGGGTGCTGTAACCCCCGAAAGTACACTCCAGTCCAAACCAAAAAAAAAATTATTTTCTGTGTTTGTGAATTGTGTGCGCAGTAGCCGCACGTGCATCAACAAAGTAGTGCCAAGCGTGCGCCTGTGTCATAAGTAAAGGGCCGGCTGGCTTGACCATTAAAGGGTGCTTTAACCCCCAAAGTACACTCCAGTCCAAACAAAAAAAAAAATTATTTTCTGTGTTTGTGAATTGTGTGCGCAGTAGCCGCACGTGCATCAACAAAGTAGTGCCAAGTGTGCGCCTGTGTCATAAGTAAAGGGCCGGCTGGCTTGACCGTTAAAGGGTGCTGTAACCCTCAAAGTACACTCCAGTCCAAACCAAAAAAAAAATTATTTTCTGTGTTTGTGAATTGTGTGCGCAGTAGCCGCATGTGCATCAACAAAGTAGTGCCAAGCGTGCGCCTGTGTCATAAGTAAAGGGCCGGCTGGCTTGACCGTTAATGGGTGCTGTAACCCCCAAAGTACACTCCAGTCCAAACCAAAAAAAAAAATATTTTCTGTGTTTGTGAATTGTGTGCGCAGTAGCCGCAAGTGCATCAACAAAGTAGTGCCAAGTGTGCGCCTGTGTCATAAGTAAAGGGCCGGCTGGCTTGACCGTTAAAGGGTGCTGTAACCCCCGAAAGTACAGTCCAGTCCAAACCAAAAAAAAAATTATTTTCTGTGTTTGTGAATTGTGTGCGCAGTAGCCGCACGTGCATCAACAAAGTAGTGCAAGCGTGCGCCTGTGTCATAAGTAAAGGGCTGGCTGGCTTGACCGTTAAAGGGTGCTGTAACCCCCAAAGTACACTCCAGTCCAAACCAAAAAAAAAATTATTTTCTGTGTTTGTGAATTGTGTGCGCAGTAGCCGCACGTGCATCAACAAAGTAGTGCCAAGCGTGCGCCTGTGTCATAAGTAAAGGGCCGGCTGGCTTGACCATTAAAGGGTGCTGTAACCCCCAAAGTACACTCCAGTCCAAACCAAAAAAAAAATTATTTTCTGTGTTTGTGAATTGTGTGCGCAGTAGCCGCACGTGCATCAACAAAGTAGTGCAAGCGTGCGCCTGTGTCATAAGTAAAGGGCTGGCTGGCTTGACCGTTAAAGGGTGCTGTAACCCCCAAAGTACACTCCAGTCCAAACCAAAAAAAAAATTATTTTCTGTGTTTGTGAATTGTGTGCGCAGTAGCCGCACGTGCATCAACAAAGTAGTGCCAAGCGTGCGCCTGTGTCATAAGTAAAGGGCCGGCTGGCTTGACCATTAAAGGGTGCTGTAACCCCCAAAGTACACTCCAGTCCAAACCAAAAAAAAAATTATTTTCTGTGTTTGTGAATTGTGTGCGCAGTAGCCGCACGTGCATCAACAAAGTAGTGCCAAGCGTGCGCCTGTGTCATAAGTAAAGGGCCGGCTGGCTAGACCGTTAAAGGGTGCTGTAACCCCCGAAAGTACACTCCAGTCCAAACCAAAAAAAAAATTATTTTCTGTGTTTGTGAATTGTGTGCGCAGCAGCTGCACGTGCATCAACAAAGTAGTGCCAAGCGTGCGCCTGTGTCTTAAGTAAAGGGCCGGCTGGCTTGACCGTTAAAGGGTTCTGTAACCCCCAAAGTACACTCCAAACCAAAAAAATATATATTTTCTGTGTTTGTGACTTGTGTGCACTGTGGCTGCACGTGCATCAACAAAGGAGCAGCGCCAAGCATGCGCCTGTGTCCCATAAGTAAAGAGCCGGCTAGCTCATTTCTTAAAGGGTGGTGTAACCCACAAAGTGCACTACTCTCCAGCAAAAATAAAAAAATATTTTCTGTGTTTGTGTGCGCTTTAGCCGCACGTATATATATCAATATAACATAAATGGAGGACCAAACTTTCTCCGATAAAAATAAAATAGGGAAAGATCAAGAACCACTTCCTCCTAGTGCTGTTGCTGCTGCTGGGAGTTGTTCATCATCCCAGAGAGGAAGTAGGAACATCACTACTTTTACTAAACAATTGACCCTCCAACAGTCCCTAGCGATGAGGATGAAGTACGACAGCAGTCATCCTGAAGCAAAACGTATAACTGAGGCCTTGACTGCTATGTTGGTGTTAGACGTGCGTCCGGTATCCGACATTAGTGCAGTGGGATTTAGACAATTGATGGAGGTAGTGTGTCCTCGGTTCCAAATCCCGTCTAGATTCCACCTGCATCCTCAAAGCAGCAGCGACAAGCGTGCGTCTGTCTGTTAAAGGGTGGTGACACCCTCAAAGTGTGCTACACAAACAATTAAAATATTGTTCTTTTTTTTTCTGTCTTTGTGAATTGTGTGGGCTGTAGCCGCACTTGCATCCTCAAAGCAGCAGCGACAAGCGTGCGTCTGTCTGTTAAAAGGTGTTGTAACTCTCAAAGTGCTCCAAAAAATCTAATTTTTTTTTTTAATGTGTTTGTGACTTGTGTGCGATGTAGCCACACTTGCATCCTCAAAGCAGCAGCGACAAGCGTGCGTCTGTCTGTTAAAGGGTGGTGACACCCTCAAAGTGTGCTACACAAACAATAAAAATATTCTTCTTCTTTTTTCTGTCTTTGTGAATTGTGTGGGCTGTAGCCGCACCTGCATCCTTAAAGCAGCAGCGACAAGCGTGCGTCTGTCTGTTAAAGGGTGGTGACACCCTCACAGTGTGCTACACAAACAATTAAAATATTGTTCTTTTTTTTTCGGTCTTTGTGAAATGTGTGGGCTGTAGCCGCACCTGCATCCTTAAAGCAGCAGCGACAAGCGTGCGTCTGTCTGTTAAAGGGTGATGTAACTCTCAAAGTGCTCCAAAAAATAAAAAACTATTTTTGTAATGTGTTTGTGACTTGTGTGCGATGTAGCCGCACTTGCATCCTCAAAGCAGCAGCGACAAGCGTGCGTCTGTCTGTTAAAGGGTGGTGACACCCTCAAAGTGTGCTACACAAACAATAAAAATATTCTTCTTCTTTTTTCTGTCTTTGTGAATTGTGTGGGCTGTAGCCGCACCTGCATCCTTAAAGCAGCAGCGACAAGCGTGCGTCTGTCTGTTAAAGGGTGGTGACACCCTCAAAGTGTGCTACACAAACAATTAAAATATTGTTCTTTTTTTTTCTGTCTTTGTGAATTGTGTGGGCTGTAGCCGCACTTGCATCCTCAAAGCAGCAGCGACAAGCGTGCGTCTGTCTGTTAAAAGGTGTTGTAACTCTCAAAGTGCTCCAAAAAATCAAATTTTTTTTTTTAATGTGTTTGTGACTTGTGTGCGATTTAGCCACACTTGCATCCTCAAAGCAGCAGCGACAAGCGTGCGTCTGTCTGTTAAAGGGTGGTGACACCCTCAAAGTGTGCTACACAAACAATAAAAATATTCTTCTTCTTTTTTCTGTCTTTGTGAATTGTGTGGGCTGTAGCCGCACCTGCATCCTTAAAGCAGCAGCGACAAGCGTGCGTCTGTCTGTTAAAGGGTGGTGACACCCTCAAAGTGTGCTACACAAACAATTAAAATATTGTTCTTTTGTTTTCGGTCTTTGTGAAATGTGTGGGCTGTAGCCGCACCTGCATCCTTAAAGCAGCAGCGACAAGCGTGCGTCTGTCTGTTAAAGGGTGGTGACACCCTCAAAGTGTGCTACACAAACAATAAAAATATTCTTCTTTTTTCTGTCTTTGTGAATTGTGTGGGCTGTAGCCGCACTTGCATCCTCAAAGCAGCAGCGACAAGCGTGCGTCTGTCTGTTAAAGGGTGGTGACACCCTCAAAGTGTGCTACACAAACAATAAAAATATTCTTCTTCTTTTTTCTGTCTTTGTGAATTGTGTGGGCTGTAGCCGCACCTGCATCCTTAAAGCAGCAGCGACAAGCGTGCGTCTGTCTGTTAAAGGGTGGTGACACCCTCAAAGTGTGCTACACAAACAATAAAAATATTCTTCTTTTTTTTCTGTCTTTGTGAAATGTGTGGGCTGTAGCCGCACTTGAATCCTCAAAGCAGCAGCGACAAGCGTGCGTCTGTCTGTTAAAGGATTACATCGGTGACAGCATCCAAGTAGGCATGTCAGACAGTCCGTACCTGTACTGGCAGGAAAAAGAAGCAATTTGGAGGTCCCTGTACAAACTGGCTCTATTTTACCTGAGTTGCCCCCCCTCCAGTGTGTACTCCGAAAGAGTGTTTAGTGCAGCCGGGAACCTTGTCAGCGAAAGGCGTAGGAGGTTGCTTCCACAAAATGTGGAGAAGATGATGTTCATAAAATGAATTATCAACTCTTCCAGGGAGACCAGCCTCCAGAACGTACAGAGGGACCTGTGGTTCCAGCAGGGACAAATTAATACTCTGTGAGGATGAGGATGTACACACTGAAGAGGGTGAGGAATCGGTGGATGAGGAGGATGAGGATGACATCTTTCCTCCGTAGAGCCAGTTTGTGCAGGGACAGATTAATTGCCAGCTTGTTTTGTGGGGGCCCAAACGAACCAATCATTTCAGCCACAGTTGTGTGGCAGACCCTGGCGCTGAAATGATTGGTTTGTTAAAGTGTGCATGTCCTGTTTATACAACACAAGGGTGGGTGGGAGGGCCCAAGGACAATTCCATCTTGCACC
Organism: Taudactylus pleione; assembly: GCA_031769625.1. NCBI lineage: Eukaryota > Metazoa > Chordata > Amphibia > Anura > Myobatrachidae > Taudactylus > Taudactylus pleione. The sequence goes on from JAUIMM010000053.1 coordinate 8,396,500, forward strand.
TCTTTTTTTTCTTTGCATTATGTACAGTTTGGGGCCTAGTTTTTCAATGCCATCCTGTCTGCCACTGCAGTTTCACGCCTAGATGGGTCACGTGGTTGTGCCGCCCACTCGTGTCGCTTAGCATAGTCATCCAGCTACCTCGGTGCAACCTTTTGGACATAAAAACACTATTGTGAGGTGTGAGGTATTCAGAATAGACTGGAAATGAGTGGAAATTAAGGTTATTGAGGTTAATAATAGCATAGGAGCAGAAAAAGCTACAAATTCTGTGATTTTAGCTGTTTTTATGCTTTTTTTCAAAAAAATACAGATCCAAAACACAAAACCCAGAACCCAAAACACGGAAGGGTGGTTTTGGCAAAACCAATCCAGATCCAAAACACGAAGAAAGATCCAGATCCAAAACCAAAACACAAAACACGAAAAGTGGCCGGTGCACACCCCTAATAACATAGCACTTTGGAAGAAATTACAGTGTGACAGTGTGTGTATGAAGCCAGCCCCTCAGCCAGCCTCAGAACACTGGCGTCACTAGTGGAGTATGGGGGGTGCAGGTGCACTGGGTGACACCATCCAAGGGGGTGATACCAAAATAGCAGAGCTGCTGTGCTATTTTGGTATCACCCCGTCAGATGGTGTCACTGTGAAGCCAGGACATGGAGAGAGGAAGGGCAGAGACTGTGGAGTGCTGGGGAAGCCCACTGTGTTCCGAGAACGGGAGGCGATAACGCCCCCAAGATTGGCACACATAAGGGGCTGTGGCTTTGTGGGTTGTGGCCACGCCCATTTCCATTAAGGCATGCCCCTTTCAAGGCAAAATGCCTTAATCCAGCCGCATCAGGTGTCACCCAGGTAAGTGACACCTGATGCCTCAGAACCTGTGTAATTTATAAGTGTCCCAGTTTTATGGGATTGTGTGACAGTGTGTGACCCTGACGAAGTTTAAATCTAGGCAAAAACCTATTCCTGGTCACACTACACCACCATGCCAAATTTAGTGGAGCTAGGTGCAAAATTCTGGCCGTCCATAAAGGACAAACAGACACACACTTTCTCGCTTATTATATAAATATATCTATCTATTTATACATTTATAAAGAGAGAGAGAGAGAGAAATTATATGGGGTGTAGGGAAATAAACTATTGCAAACCTACCAGTTATATGTTGCAGATCTGTGTCCACAACAAATGTTGAGCTGCTGCCAAACATGCACCAGGGAGCTGGCCAGAAGTTCCTTGCATGTAGAGCACGCAACAAGCCAACTGTGGGAGAAATGGAAGATAGGGACTGGCTTGAGATGACATCTTCAGAGGCCAGATGGGAAAGACATATCGTATGTTCGTCTTTTTGGCTGTACACACTGTACACATGTGCTCAACATCATTAAAGAAATCTTATCATCTGCTGTGTAGTACATCAGATAGGATGCCATGAACGTCACACATATATATCTATATATATCATTTAGTGTGTACCCAGCCTAAGGCTTTGGGGTCTGCAGTGGGCTATCAGCAGAGGGGGTGGCTGGGATTAGTTCAGGAAGCAGCAGAACACTCCAATTGCAGAGTGTCTCCACTGTGTCATCAGAAGGCTCCAAGCGCACATACCAGGAGGACGCCTGTGGGGGACCAGTACATGTGCTAGGTAATGGGATGATATTTGTGGAAGAAATCCTCATTGAAGTTGGAGAGATGGCTTTAAATCCTAAATGTGGAAGCACTGTACAAGAATTTTGTATGGTGAATAGCGCAGAGTGCTGTACTCCCAACATAATCCAGGTTTATTTGATGAGATCTTTCTCCTAGGCCAGTGTACTTGGTTATGGAGTGGCTGTATGGCTTTTCCCTCGCTCGATGTCAGAGCTCTCACCTTTCCTATGATAATAGGCTATAACTGACACCCCACAGATGATAATGACCTGTGTGAGGATCAGTACACATAGGATCATCACCCAAATGTATTCAAAGAATGGAGATTTGTTAGACTCAATCCCTGGAAAAAAAGAGAGAGTGGAATTATGAGTAGATGACATTTACTGCCTTATTCACTTCCTATATCACCTTTCTATATCTGTTTCAGCTACATCTCCTATTCTAATTATGAATTTTTTCTCCTAATAGCTGACCTATCTAAAATTACTTCTATAGTCTTACTTGTGGTGGTTCTAAGCATGCTTTCCTTCTGGCCTTGCTGCAGAGGATGCAGGCCTCACTGACCTTGCCACTGTGGGCACTAGACCAGAACCAGATTAAGGGGGGGAGGGCAAAAGGGTCATGTGTCCCAGGCCCCCCTCTCTCAGTGGGACCCCTGGGAATTGTTTAACGCTGCAGTGCAGAGCAGGAGTCAGACTCAGGATTGCACTGTGATGCTACCAGTTGTAGAAGAGGAGACTGAAAGAGAGATGGAGTAGAAGCGGGGGTTGAGCTACATGGCACTATACAGTCAATAACAGAGCAGCATGGGAGAGAGAAGGGAGAAGCAGCTACAGACAGTGGCCCTGATTCAGAGCCGCTCGCTCTGAATCAGGGCGTTTCTTTTTTGTGCGGCCTCCTGGCTGCTTGCATAGCTATGGGTGACCACCCACAGCTATTGTGAGTGGCCAGGATGATGGTCGTGATGGTCTAGACCATCGCGACAATCGGGGCTTGCGACGAGACCCTTGTGGTAGGGTCTTGTGGCCGCAAGCCCCAGGGAGCTTCTGGCTCTAATAGAGCCGGAAGCTCTCCCACTGACATCACTGGTGATGTCAGTGGGGCCGCCCACAAATGGCAGGCGTTCGCATGGGAACACCTCTGATTGTGATGCCATCCCCCCGCCACGCCTACAAAACAGGGCGAGCTGTCGATCAACATCGACAGCCGCCCCTTTTGTAGTCAGCCTCGGAGCACAGAGAGTTTCTCTCTTGCTCCAGGGCTTGTGCATGTGCAGTGCGGCCGCTGTGCGTGTGCAGAGCACACCATCGACCCGCTCACGAGCGCTCAAGCGCTTGTGAGCAGGTCTGAATCAGGCTGTGTGCCCAGAGGAATAGGCATTAGCCAGCCTGTAAGGTGAGAGAGGGGGTGGTGGCTGTGTCACTATATGTATGTGTGTATATAAGTGTGTGACTGCATCTGTGTGTATAAGTGTGTGACTGTATACAGATGTGTCCACATACATCTTACCTCCGTGTGCAACAAGCCGTGTTAATTATAACGAGTGAGCGTCATATGACTTGGTAGCGCCTTATTCGCAAAGCAATGCAAATAGGATGCACAAGCAGCTTCTACTGATTAAAATGATATGCTCCATGTCTATATTCTGTGTGCGACTTGTGGGTGTATCTGCATGCGAAATACGTTACTGTGTCAGTGGCTGTGACACTGTAATTTAGCATTTTGCATGCAGATACACCTGCAGTCACATGCAATAAGAGAATAAGATGCATTTGAAAGTAAAAAGTCACAACAAAAAGATGCTCAGCGCTACGACACACCACGGCATTGCACGACTAGAAGGACTGTTTAACGCACAAGGAAATAAGAAGTATGTGGACACATTTGTATGTGTGTCTGACTGTAAATATGTGTATAAGTGTGTGACTATGTATGTGTGTGCATTAGTATTTGGATAAGAGTGTGACTGTATATATGTGTTTGTGTGTAAAAGTGTGACTGTATGTATATGTGTGTGACTGCATGTACTCGAACGTGTGTGTATTACTGTTTGACTTCATGTATGTCGGCTGGGTACAGAATTCCTGCAGTCGGGATTGTGACCGCTGGCATCCCGACTGCCGGGATGCCGACTACATGCCATGTATGTATTTATGTATATGTGTTACTATGTAAGTAGGTATATGTGTGACTATATATTTGTGCTTTTGTGTAACTATGGGCAGGATGTACTAAACATCGCTTCTGAAATGCGGTACATCCTCCCTGACTTTGCGTACATACAGCGGTTCATTACCGCGGTATGTACCAAGGATTTTGCAAAAGACAGCTCTCCTGATAAGAGCTGTCCTTTGCGATGTTGCCGGGCAGAGGGACTTCCGGGTTGAACACCCAGAAGTCCTTCTGCGCATGCGCAGAAGGCCGCGGGCTGCGGGGGCTCATGGTTAAGAAGCCCATAGGCTTCTATTGGGTAACGCCACCAGAAGGTGGTGTTACATAGTGATGCGAAGCATTCTGCTGCTTAGTACATACAGGGAATGCGGTAAAATGCCAGAAATCTGTATTTCCGGAAGTTTTACTGCATTTTACCCTTTAGTACATCCCGCCATATATGTGTTTATATTTGTTGACTAAATATGTGTGTGCATGTGTGTAACTATGCATGTGTATATATGTGTGACTGTATATATGTATGTGTACATATGTGTGATAGTGTGTATGTTTGATAGTGTGAAGACCATAGGCTTCTATTGGGTAACATCTGAAGGTGGCGTTACCTAGCGATGCGAAGCAGCAGAATGCATTGCAATCTGCTTCTTAGTACATACGGGGAATGCGGTAAAACATCAGAAATCTGCATTTTCAGGGGTTTACCCCATTTTCCCCTTTAGTACATCCCGCCATATATGTGTTTATATTTGTTGATCTGCTTCTTAGTACATACGGGGAATGCGGTAAAACATCAGAAATCTGCATTTTCAGGGGTTTACCCCATTTTCCCCTTTAGTACATCCCGCCATATATGTGTTTATATTTGTTGATTGTATATGTGTGTGCATGTGTGTAACTATGCATGTGTATATATGTGTGACTGTATATATAACCCTAACCTCCCCCCTTAGTGCCTAACCCTAACCTCCCCCCTTAGTGCCTAACCCTAACCTCCCCCCGTTAAGCTGGCCACACACATAGAGATTTTTTACCCGATTTGCCCGATTTCGACCAAACGTGAAGACAAATCATGTAAATATGCCCAACTCGTGAGTTTCTACTCATGATCACAATGCCAATGCACGTCCCCGCTCATCGTACATCGCATCTTCAGATCTGCCATGCTGTAGGGCAGATTTCCAATCAGGGACACTATGCACTGGATGCACAATAGATCTTAAATCAGATTGGACATTTTTTACTCCAAATCGTGACCACGATTGCCGGGGAGCTGCCTGGGGAGAAATCGTACACATCGTGGGATTGTGATCACATCACTATGTCTGTGGGCACCTTAAGTGCCTAAATCCCCGCTCCCTAAACCTAACCCTCCCGGGGGGGTGCCTAACCCTAACCTCCCGCCCTAGTGCCTAATCCTAACCCACCCTTCCCCTAACCTAACCCTAACCTTCCCGGGGAAGTGCCTAACCCTAAGTCCCCCCGGGGTGCCCTAAACCTAACCCTCTTCCCCCGCGGCTAAGCAGAATGGGCGCCCGTACTTACCTTGATTGGGCCCAGGTCGTTCTACTTTCCGGAGTCGGGATTATGACAGGCGTTGGTATGTTGACGCCTGTCATAACTCTTTAGCTGGCGTTCCAGCGTCAGGATTATGACCGGCGACCACACGTTACATAACTACATCTCGATTAGAATATGTGGCATTGTAACCAGCAACCAATTAGACTTTCTAGCATAGTTTAAAATAAGGAAACAAATGCATATTTGCAATGGGCAAAACCACATGTCCTGTGTATTTACCTTTGTGACAGGTAATTGTGCAGAACAGATGGTGTTGCCCATAGCATCCAATCAGATATTTACTTGAATATTCTGTACTGTTCTAAACAATTGTAGACATACTGTATAGGACCATATCCAATTAGCCAAGTTAAAGGCTTTTTCCCCAATAAGCTTTAATTTCTGAGACCTTTTCACCATCTCTGAGCAGGTGATAAGTTGTACAAAAATCTCTATTTTTTGGTAAAAATGTTGGGAATTGTTGCAGAACCCCTTGGACACCCCCCTTAATGACAAATTAGGCAATTAAAAATAATTAGCCTAATTTGGCCAATAATTACGTCGTTTTTGGGGTGAAAAATTAAAAAGTGTTGAAAATGAGTTTAAAGCTTGCAAGCAGGGCCCTCTTACCTCTATGTCTGTCTGTTATTACCCTGTTTTGTTCTATCAATGTTTCCAATTGTAAAGCGCAACGGAATATGCTGCGCTATATAAGAAACTGTTAATAAATAAATAAATAAGTGGTGGATCAGGTATTTGGGGGGGCTGTATGGATGGGACATGTGTGTTTTAAACATTGCAGGTTGCTGCACCAACTGTATTTTAAATTTTTTTAAAAAGTGTCCTACAATGACACAAAAATATACTTACACCCATGTTAATGTACCCCTAATTTACCTGCAGCATTTATTTTGGCCAAAGAAATCTTACTTCTATAATTTTTTCACTGTTATATTAAAATGCATATAACAGTAATTTGGCACAATTTAGGAACCCCAAACCCTTTGATTATGTCACTAACACACTTCTATACTATTCCCCTATCTTTATGGGGGTACAGGCTGATTTCCCCATTAATATCTGCACTTTTCACCGGTCTTCAATGCAAGAATTATAGGGTAAATGTGTTATCGCATCTTTTGCAATAGGATTGCACAATAAACGAGAGCGCGTAAAAATGCGAAATGCGGCAAATTTGGTCGCATTATATGAAAAGTTCTCGCTGGAGAAAACATGACGCTATCGGGGCTAATTTGATATGGCCCTAAATCTGAGTTGCTTTGTGGCCACTGTCATTAATCTCTGGTGTGACCCCTAACATTTGTCACTGAGGCAATAGCTGAAGTGAAGCAAAGTTATTTTATTGGTAAATGCTGTAACATCAGGAATACATCAGACAATAACCAATATTGTGCTATGTGCAGGACAAGGTACAGATCCCCAAGGCCAGACTAGGTCAGGGTAACAGCCAAGGTCACATAATAAATACAATGATGTGGGATACACTGATACACAGGTACTTAGGGCCTGAGTGAGAGCTGTATGCTAATACTAATATATGCTAATGCTGTATGAGGTGTCTTGTGTAAATAGATGCCTCCTGTATGCTTCTGTGATCTGTAGCCGAGGACGCAGCCATCAGATCATCTGCAGAAACATTGGCCATCTGAGTAACTTTCAGGTTATACAGTATGGCCACTGTATTCACTCTGCCAGGGATAATAAAGCTGCATCAGAAGACGTAGCCACTGGCCTCAGCACACATTGATAACGGGGCCGATGCTCACTTTCACCTTCTGCTCACCACCAAACTTAGGTGGGACTGTGACTGCTGTCTGTAAGTGATCGGCACATGCACAGTACAGATCCTGCGTATGTGCCGATCATTATACATCAAACTTGTACGTAATCCATCGGGTTTGCTTACAAGTCTGAGTCAGGCCCTTATTACAGATGGAAATAATACAAGGTGATTTGGATATAGCAGATAGCGCTGTTGGTAATTCACAATGTCACATCAAAGTCCAGAATGTAAAGGAATAAACAGGTAAACAGACCGGTGAAATAGCCAATAGCAATAGTACAATAAAACGTGTGATGTATATACAGGTGTTCTAATGTCACAATGAGCAGAGCCATCCCCATCCTTTGTTTTCATGTATGTAATTATTTTGCCTACCTTATACAGTATGTACCTGATTACGTGTGATGTGTCCCCCCATGTCTAGCATTACGGAGCACTGTAACATGATATTATAAATAATAATAACACATTAAGATATAATTGTATATGAGCCCTAATGCCTATAATACATTCAGTGTAGGTTGTTACATCAAAGGTGTCAATGACATTTTGACTCACACTTGTCACAAAACTGATATATGTCACTCACTGTAACTAAATAACATGACATACTGTACACTTACACTATCTATGTAGTCATCATATTCTGCTGCATATATGCAATATGGCTCATGAAGAAATGCAAGGACTGTAAATACAAAACAACATGTTTAAACCTTTATCTGTATAATTCAACAGTTGAAGTAGTTGTTAAGCCAAGTGTCTGTCATGCACGTCTAGATTACCACAGGGCTCCTGCAGACTACTAATGGTGCTCACCTATAACAGCCGCCTTTCCCGTGTAAGTAAGTTCACCTGGTGCTAAGATGCTTCCAGGACTTAACTTACAGTAAGTGCAAAGAGACTTAAATAAAGACTTAAATAAAGACTTAAGGATAAATTGGACCTGCTCTGGAGGCACTCAAAAGTAAGAGTTCAAAAAAACATGTAAAACCCTGCACCCAATTGAAAACTAAAAATCTTGCGCCTTTAGGGAAAACCCCACAGGTGTAAAAATTTTGGTAAACTTGCACCTAATTGAATATGCCCCTTACTGTCTTCTACTATAGACAAATATGGAACAGAAAACCGCATTTTCTCATTTACTTTCATACACTCAGCATGACTAAGAAAGAACAATGTGGACATTAGGGAAACCATAGGGGCAGGGATAGGAGGTGTCTATGCAGAGAAATGTGAGCAATACACCTGTATATCTCTAGTTACATCTTACAGAATAAATATAAAATAATGTTACTTGTACATAGAGCTAATGATTGGTAGAATACTTACAGCATAGGATCAATATGTGTATGTGTGAGGGGTGGGTGCGGTGCAATGCCTGCTGCCGTGCAGGTGTACGTCTGTTACTTACCTTGCGTCGCACCCTCTCACCTTCAGGCCGTGTGTTGAGCAGACGGTCCTGGAACCTCCAAATAGAGCACGGACATGATGACCTAGGGGGGGGAAGGAGACGAGGTGAGTACCGTCCTTCCTCACGTCGACCGACACGCCCTACCGAACCGGGGGATAAATTCAGGTTTTAAGTGAAGATCATCATGGGCACTTTTGGCCTCAGATCCCGAATTTTCACCTATCGGTACTCACGCACCAGGTGAAGATCCGTCCTTGCTCCGGGTTGCAAGGTTCACCGTCCGCCCAGAAGGAAGGAGAGATAGATAGTGACAAACAGGGAGAGACAGTACACACAGATATTCCTCACCGTGTCCACTCTTGCTCTTCGTCCGCTCACTCGCCTACAGGTCCCTGTAAGGAGATACACAACACAGCCGTGCAGGGCCTAAACCTATGTCAAGCAACTACAAATACTAAAACGGCATCACCCTCAACCTACAGTGTGTGTAGTGCGACAGATATAACAACAACTAAACTTTTGCCCTGCACGGAACACCAGCCACAGACTAAATATACAAGAGCAAAACACGGTGCTGTCCCTTTAAATGTCTGCTACCTATCCAGAGCTGGCCAGCTCCTCTTCTCGGTGACTGGGGAAACCACTACCTCATGGGTGGAAGCCGTACAGCTCTCCACCACTGCTCACACCTCTAATCATCTATGCGGAAGCTACCTAATGGGCTCAGGGCCCTGGACCTAACGCCCAGGGTCTTACCAGCGGCTCAGGGCTTATGCCTGCCTACTGCGGGGTACTCAAGGGACTTGGGCCTACTGCCCAGAGTCCCACTCTATTTTGCAGCTCAGGCCTAGTGGCCTGCCTAACGTTGGGCTCTGGTAGTGGCCTGGGCCTAATGTCCAGACCACTTTTATTGGGGCTCAGATATAGGGCCTAGTGCCCTCCTGTATGGGTACAGGCCTACGCCTGATTTATGGCCACGGGCCTGGTGCCCGCCTACTCGATCATTTAGTGGCCTGGGCCTAGTACTCAGGCCACTCACACCTTATTACGGGCCAATCCTTTTATGGGGCCTAATGCCCGCTACTGTCCCCCGGGCTTTGTGCCCGACTAATTGCCCATGGGCCTAGTGCCCGACAATACTCCACGGGCCTAGCGCCCGACAATCCTGGCGGTCTAGGGAGGGGGGTATATGGTGGGCCTCACGGAGGGCCTACCTGCTACGTTGGAAGAGGCTGCGGGGGGAACTTCGTGACGCTCTTTTACTTTCCTCCCCCGCAGTCCTCTCCGGTCCTCAGCCGCATTCTTCGGCCGCTGGCCTGTCCTGGCCAGCGGCGCCGCCTCTTCTTCTCTTCTTCCAGCCGGCGCCGCCTGTCTTCTCTCTTGACAGTGGCGTCTTCTGGCCTCTTCCGCGGCCGCCGCCCCTGTTGACGCGCCGAACTGCTGCTCTTCGGGAGGTCTTCTCTCCTTCCTCTCCGCCGCCGAACTGACTTTTCCCGCTCGGCGCCGTCTAATACAAGACGGCGTGAGTGGGCGGGGCTATGATGCGGCGAGCCGCGATTGGCTCGTCGCGTCCGCCTCTGATTGGCTGCTGGCCCGCGAGCCAGATTTGGCTCGCGGCCAGAGCCAAACACCCGCCGCACAGTACACCGCGCCCAACGCCTGACCGGCGCTGGGAGCAGGTACTCTCTCCCAGCGCCGGCTACCCGCCGCTTCTTGGCTGCCGGGCGCCAAGCTCCGCTGAGCTTGCGCCCGGAGCCAAGCTTCTCCCGGGGCCACAGTACCGCCGGCACTGGTGAAAGGGACCAGGCGGTCCCTTCACCAGGTGCCCGCGGTGTCTGCACCGACGCTAGGGACATTACTGTCCCAGCGCCGGCAACGGATGTGTCCCGCAGAGGACACATCCCTCCTGCCTGCCCCTGCACCTCGGCTGATGCTGGGATCAAACACGTGATCCCAGCACAGCCTTCCACATATGCACTGTATCCACTTCATTGCAAATCAATGGCTTGTGCTTGGGATACACCAGACACAAGTAGCATGCATTATGACATTACACATTGTGATTTCATAATAGAGAAATTGCACCTAACTAATAAGTGAGCTATATAAGGATTAGAAGTTATACAGGTAGAACTACCTTTGGCAATACAGCCTATTAGTGTGCTAGGAACTACTGGCATACCCTTTGTGTATCATGCCTCTGTGATGTCACTAGCTCCTAGTGTGTTCATATTGTAAATGGTTTGTTTTTATGTTGCTACACAGCAAGAAGAAGAAAACTGTTTTTAGGGGTATGCTTATATAATGTAGATGTGTTTAAGTATATAAAAATAACTTTTATCATATATGAATTAAAAAGGGTAAGGAGTCAATTGGACACCAGATGCGAGTGCTAATAGGGACAATAAATCACAGAAATAAATCACAGAAAATATAGTAAAAGTTTTGGTGCACATTACAATTATATGATCAAGCAGTATGAAAATAATAGGAGGTGGGATCAGCAGAGAGGGCCTCCTGTGACCCACTGACAGTGACACCACTAACATTGTGTCCTGCAGTTGGATTTCCCAGACACCTCCCATCCTGGATTACAGACTCTGGATAGCACTGCTGATTTCCAGACTGGAGGAATCATGGACGGGTGACACTGGCAATCCTATTTATATCACATACCGTTGTGCCTGTCATAGTATCCCTATTCTGCTGTGCAGGGGCGTTTCTAGGGAGGAGGGTGCCCCCTCCTCTCCGCCCGGCGGCCGGCAGCGCACTGAGCTGTGCGCGGCCAGCGCCGGAGTTATAGATTCTGGAGTGTGCCCAGAGTCTATAGTGTATGCACAGGTCACTGGGAAAATGGCCGCGGTGGCCATTTTCCCTGTACTGCGCATGTGCAAATGACAGGAAAATGGGCGCCGCGGCCATTTTCCAGTCATTTTACAGGGCCAGACCCCCGCGCCAACGTGGGACTCCGGAGAGGTAAGTAATATTAGGGTGCAGGGTGTGCGGGGCGGGGCCCCCCTGGATCCAGGGGCCCGTGTTCCCCGCGCACCCTTCACCCATTATAGATATGCCCCTGCTGCTGTGATTTTCTTGGTTGCTAATCCTCATCCTTTTTGATTTGTGGCTGTTTGTTTTTCTTCTCCTCTACATGTTGCTTGAACCATGACTATCTAGTTGAAGTGGTAATAGAAAATAAGTATTGTAGCCAGTTTTTATAAATAGGCCCCTAAATGTTTCCAGCACTCATCCGGTAATACCAAATTAATACCCTCAACCCCACCTGCAAAAAATACACAAAGAAAAAGTGGCAAAAGTATGAAGTGTTTTTTCATGTTTTTTTGATGAAAAAGGGGTTATTCTCCTTTCTACAGAATGAATAAAAGGGTACTGTAGAGTGTGAAGAAATCAGCAATTTCTCTAGTGACGTCTTCAGCTTCTGTTAATAACATTATCGCCATAGCCAGCTATGATGGAAAAGCATTATGGGCAATTACTAAGTGATGAAAAGCTGAGCTTTCCATTGCTTGCCCACTAATGCCCCATATGAGGATGGAGCTATGTGTTATTTACCAGCTCCCAATGCATGCACTGTAATGTGATCTTGCAGTTTTGCGATATCTTGTGCATGTATGATGGGGCCCCTGGGAGTCATTCTGATCACATCAGTACTAGGCTGACGCAATCAGGGCCGGATTAAGGAGGGGGCGACAGGGGCGGTCATCTCGGGAAAACCACACACAGCGGGGCCCCCACCACTAGAGCACGGCACGCTGACAGTGACAGAACAATTTCCCCTGCTAGCATGGCCGATGTGGGGGCGGGGCAAATATGACAAACCCCGCCCCCATATGACCCGTGAATCGCAGGATTTTGGCATGAGGGGGCGGAGCCTAATGAAGGGAACAGCAGCTGTATAAAATGTAAGTGTATGTGTACTTTTTTATTGTTTATATATGTGTATGTTTGTATTAGGGGTGAGCGGGTTCGGATTTCTGAAATCCGAACCCCCCCGAGCCCCCCCGATCCGAGTCCGATCCGAGTCAGGCTCGACTTTTCCCGCCTGACTCGGATCTGAAATCGAGGCAAAACGTCATCTTCCCGCCTTCCGAGTCTCGCGGGTTTTGGATCCTATATAAGGTACACACGTCGGCGCCATTTTCTCACTCGGCTGTGGACAGTGAAGAGGGAGGGTGGGAGTTAGGGCTGTGTAGTGTAGTGTAGTGTAGTGCTGCTGTTGTCCACTACTTCAAAGTCCATAGGGGCTGGCTGTGTTGTGCTGTGCTGCTGTTGTTAATAGGGGCTGTGTCCACTACTTCAAAGTCCATAGGGGCTGGCTGGACTGTGTTGTGCAGTCAGTTCTCCATAGGGGCTGTGTCCACTCCAAAGTCCTGTGCAGTGTCCCAGTCCTAAAGGAGTGCTGTAGTGTTGTCCAGGGGGTGCTCTGTCCATCAGGGGTGCTCCCCCCAAGTGCTAAAAAAATAATATATTTTCTGTGTTTGTGAATTGTGTGCGCAGTAGCCGCACGTGCATCAACAAAGTAGTGCCAAGCGTGCGCCTGTGTCATAAGTAAAGGGCCGGCTGGCTTGACCGTTAAGGGTGCTGTAACCCCCGAAAGTACACTCCAGTCCAAACCAAAAAAAAAATTATTTTCTGTGTTTGTGAATTGTGTGCGCAGTAGCCGCACGTGCATCAACAAAGTAGTGCCAAGCGTGCGCCTGTGTCATAAGTAAAGGGCCGGCTGGCTTGACCGTTAAGGGTGCTGTAACCCCCGAAAGTACACTCCAGTCCAAACCAAAAAAAAAATTATTTTCTGTGTTTGTGAATTGTGTGCGCAGTAGCCGCACGTGCATCAACAAAGTAGTGCCAAGCGTGCGCCTGTGTCATAAGTAAAGGGCCGGCTGGCTTGACCGTTAAGGGTGCTGTAACCCCCGAAAGTACACTCCAGTCCAAACCAAAAAAAATATTATTTTCTGTGTTTGTGAATTGTGTGCGCAGTAGTCGCACGTGCATCAACAAAGTAGTGCCAAGCGTGCGCCTGTGTCATAAGTAAAGGGCCGGCTGGCTTGACCGTTAAAGGGTGCTGTAACCCCCAAGTACACTCCAGTCCAAACCAAAAAAAAAATTATTTTCTGTGTTTGTGAATTGTGTGCGCAGTAGCCGCACGTGCATCAACAAAGTAGTGCCAAGCGTGCGCCTGTGTCATAAGTAAAGGGCCGGCTGGCTTGACCGTTAAGGGTGCTGTAACCCCCGAAAGTACACTCCAGTCCAAACCAAAAAAAAAATTATTTTCTGTGTTTGTGAATTGTGTGCGCAGTAGCCGCACGTGCATCAACAAAGTAGTGCCAAGCGTGCGCCTGTGTCATAAGTAAAGGGCCGGCTGGCTTGACCGTTAAAGGGTGCTGTAACCCCCGAAAGTACACTCCAGTCCTAACCAAAAAAAAATTATTTTCTGTGTTTGTGAATTGTGTGCGCAGTAGCCGCACGTGCATCAACAAAGTAGTGCCAAGAGTGCGCCTGTGTCATAAGTAAAGGGCCGGCTGGCTTGACCGTTAAGGGTGCTGTAACCCCCGAAAGTACACTCCAGTCCAAACCAAAAAAAAAATTATTTTCTGTGTTTGTGAATTGTGTGCGCAGTAGCCGCACGTGCATCAACAAAGTAGTGCCAAGCGTGCGCCTGTGTCATAAGTAAAGGGCCGGCTGGCTTGACCGTTAAGGGTGCTGTAACCCCCGAAAGTACACTCCAGTCCAAACCAAAAAAAAAATTATTTTCTGTGTTTGTGAATTGTGTGCGCAGTAGCCGCACGTGCATCAACAAAGTAGTGCCAAGCGTGCGCCTGTGTCATAAGTAAAGGGCCGGCTGGCTTGACCGTTAAAGGGTGCTGTAACCCCCGAAAGTACACTCCAGTCCAAACCAAAAAAAAATTATTTTCTGTGTTTGTGAATTGTGTGCGCAGTAGCCGCACGTGCATCAACAAAGTAGTGCCAAGAGTGCGCCTGTGTCATAAGTAAAGGGCCGGCTGGCTTGACCGTTAAAGGGTGCTGTAACCCCCGAAAGTACACTCCAGGCCAAACCAAAAAAAAATTATTTTCTGTGTTTGTGAATTGTGTGCGCAGTAGCCGCACGTGCATCAACAAAGTAGTGCCAAGAGTGCGCCTGTGTCATAAGTAAAGGGCCGGCTGGCTTGACCGTTAAAGGGTGCTGTAACCCACAAAGTACACTCCAGTCCAAACCAAAAAAAAAATTATTTTCTGTGTTTAGCCGCACGTATATATCAAATCGATATAACATAAATGGAGGACCAAACTTTCTCCGATAAAAATAAAATAGAGAAAGATCAAGAACCACTTCCTCCTAGTGCTGAAGCTGCTGCCACTAGTCATGACATAGACGATAACATGCCATCAACGTCGTCTGCCAAGGCCGATGCCCAATGTCATAGTAGAGGGCACATACAATCCCAAATGGCAAAGTTCAGGAAAATGACCTTGAAAAAGACATTTAAATCAGCTGAAGAGAAACGTAAACTTGCCAATATGCCATTTACGACACGGAGTGGCAAGGAACGGCTAAGGTCGATCCCTAGTATGTTCATGACTAGTGGTTCAGCTTCACATGACGATGGAAGCCCTCCTCCCACTAAAAAAATCAAAAGAGTTAAGCTGGCAAAAGCACAGCGAAGAACTGTGCTTTCTAAGAAGATATCACAAATCCCCAAGGAGAGTCCAAGTGTGGTGGTGGTTGCGATGCCTGACCTTCCCAGCACTGGACGGGAAGAGGTGGCTCTTTCCACCATTTGCATGCCCCCTGCAAGTGCTGAAAGGAGCACCCACAGTCCACTTGCTGATATGCAAATTGAAGATGTCACTGTTGAAGTACAACAGGATGAGGATACTGGTGTAGCTGGCGCTGAGGAGGAAGTTGGCGAGGAGGATTCTGATGGTGATGTGGTTTGTTTAAATCAGGCTCCGGGGGAGACAGTTGTTGTCCGTGGGATGAAAAAGCCCATCACGGTCATGCCTGGGCAGAAGACCAAACATTCCACCTCTTTGGTCTGGCAATATTTCTATCCAAATCCGGACAACAACTGTCTTGCCATATGTACCATATGTAAAGGTGAAATAAGTAGGGGTAGGGACGTCAACCACCTAGGAACATCCTCCCTTATACGGCACCTGCAGCGCGTTCATAAAAAGTTACTGTCAAGTTCAGAAACTTTGGCTAAGACCGTAAGCAGTCCAGGGACACCTAAATCCCGTTGTCCTGTTGTATCCAAGCGCCTGCAAACCACACCGTCAACTCCCTCCTCGTCAATTTCCTCCTTAGTCAGGATCGGAAGTAGTCCTGCAGGCCATGTCACTGGCATGACTGACTCTCCTATCCGGGATTCCTCTGGAGGATCCTGCATTGCTACGCCTACTGCTGCCGCTGCTGCTGTTGCTGCTGCTGGGAGTCGTTCATCATCCCAGAGAGGAAGTAGGAACACCACTACTTTTACTAAACAATTGACCCTCCAACAGTCCTTAGCGAGGAGGATGAAGTACGACAGCAGTCATCCTGAAGCAAAACGTATAACTGAGGCCTTGACTGCTATGTTGGTGTTAGACGTGCGTCCGGTATCCGCCATTAGTGCAGTGGGATTTAGACAATTGATGGAGGTAGTGTGTCCCCGGTTCCAAATACCGTCTAGATTCCACTTCACTAGGCAGGCGATACCGAGACTGTACAGAAACGTCAGAAAAAGTGTCCTCAGTGTCCTGAAAAATGCCGTTGTACACAATGTCCACTTAACCACGGACATGTGGACAAGTGGAACAGGGCAGACTAAGGACTATATGACTGTGACAGCCCACTGGGTAGATGTATCACCTTACGCAGCAACAGCAGCAGCGTCACCAGTAGCAGCATCTCAGAAACGCCAGCTCGTTACAAGGCAGGCTACGCTGTGTATCACTGGTTTCAGTAAGAGGCACACCGCCGACAACCTCTTAGAGAAACTGAGGGAAATCATCGCCCAGTGGCTTACCCCACTTAGACTCTCCTGGGGATTTGTGATATCTGACAACGCCACCAATATTGTGCGGGCATTACATCTGGGCAAATTCCAGCACGTCCCATGTTTTGCTCACACAATAAACTTGGTGGTGCAGAATTTTCTGAAAAGCGACAGGGGCGTGCAGGAGACGCTTTGGGTGGCCCGAAAAATTTCTGGCCACTTTCGCCATTCAGCGACTGCGTGCCGAAGACTGGAGCGCCAGCAAACACTCTTGAACCTGCCCCGCCATCACCTGAAGCAAGAGGTTGTGACACGGTGGAACTCAACCCTCTATATGCTTCAGAGGATGGAGGAGCAGCAAAAGGCCATACAAGCCTATACATCCACCTATGACATAGGCAAAGGAGGGGGTATGCACCTGACTCAAGCGCAGTGGAGAATGATTTCCGTGTTGTGCAAGGTTCTCCAGCCCTTCGAACTTGCCACACGTGAAGTCAGTTCAGACACTGCCAGCTTGAGTCAGGTCATTCCCCTCATCAGGCTTTTGCAGAAGCAGCTGGAGAAAGTGAAGGAGGAGCTAAGACGGAGCGATTCCGCTCGGCATGTGGGACTTGTGGATGAAGCCCTTCATTCGCTTTGCCAGGATTCCAGGGTGGTCAATCTGTTGAAATCAGACCACTACATTTTGGCCACCGTGCTCGATCCTAGGTTTAAAGCCTATGTGGTGTCTCTCTTTCCGGCCGACACAAGCCTGCAGAGGTGCAAAGACCTGCTGGTGAACACACTGTCAGCTGAAGCGGAACGTGACACGTCAACAGCTCCTTCTTCATTTTCTCCTGCAACTGGGGCTGCCAGGAAAAAACTTAGGTATCCTAAGCAACCCGCTGGCGGTGATGCAGGACAGGCAGGACCAAGTTTGGACATCTGGTCCGGACTGAAGGACCTGGCAACAATTTCTGACATGTCTACTGTCACTGCATATGATACTGTCACCATTGACAGAATGGTGGAGGATTACATCGGTGACAGCATCCAAGTAGGCATGGCAGACAGTCCATACCTGTACTGGCAGGAAAAAGAGGCAATTTGGAGGCCCCTGTACAAACTGGCTCTATTTTACCTGAGTTGCCCCCCCTCCAGTGTGTACTCCGAAAGAGTGTTTAGTGCAGCCGGGAACCTTGTCAGCGAAAGGCGTAGGAGGTTGCTTCCACAGAATGTGGAGAAGATGATGTTCATCAAAATGAATTATCAGCTCTTCCAGGGAGACCAGCCTCCAGAAGGTACAGAGGGACCTGTGGTGGTGGATTCAAGTGGGGACGAGTTAATACTTTGTGAGGATGAGGATGTACACACTGAAGAGGGTGAGGAATCGGTGGATGAGGAGGATGAGGATGACATCTTGCCTCCATAGAGCCAGTTTGTGCAGGGACACATTAATTGCCAGCTTGTTTTGTGGGGGCCCAAACGAACCAATCATTTCAGCCACAGTTGTGTGGCAGACCCTGGCGCTGAAATGATTGGTTTGTTAAAGTGTGCATGTCCTGTTTATACAACATAAGGGTGGGTGGGAGGGCCCAAGGACAATTCCATCTTGCACCTCTTTTTTTTCTTTGCATTATGTACAGTTTGGGGCCTAGTTTTTCAAACTGCCATCCTGTCTGCCACTGCAGTTTCACGCCTAGATGGGTCACGTGTTTGTGCCGCCCACTCGTGTCGCTTAGCATAGTCATCCAGCTACCTCGGTGCAACGTTTTGGACATAAAAACACTATTGTGAGGTGTGAGGTGTTCAGAATAGACTGGAAATGAGTGGAAATTAAGGTTATTGAGGTTAATAATAGCATAGGAGCAGAAAAACCTACAAATTCTGTGATTTTAGCTGTTTTTATGCTTTTTTAAAAAAAAATACAGATCCAAAACACAAAACCCAGAACCCAAAACACGGAAGGGTGGTTTTGGCAAAACCAATCCAGATCCAAAACACGAAGAAAGATCCAGATCCAAAACCAAAACACAAAACACGAAAAGTGGCCGGTGCACACC
Source organism: Taudactylus pleione (assembly GCA_031769625.1). Classification (NCBI taxonomy): domain Eukaryota; kingdom Metazoa; phylum Chordata; class Amphibia; order Anura; family Myobatrachidae; genus Taudactylus; species Taudactylus pleione. Next base: position 8,415,136 of record JAUIMM010000053.1, read on the forward strand.
CCTAGTTTGTATGTTTATACAGTATGTGTACTGTCGAAGCCGGATGATTGGCTGAGACCAGATCTTGAAATTAATATCTGCACAACGCCATTTTGCGTTGTCCGCACGACGCCATCTTGCGGCGCCTACACGATACCTTCGTGTAGGGCGCTATGTTATGATTATTAGTGTTGTGCGTCTACCACTGCCTTACATTAAAAGTCCTCACAATACCATACATACATTTATTAGAACATATAATATGAACAACCCCTCAAAGCATGTACCATGGTGTACTCCACAAACACGTAGATGCACAACGCATACTAGCGTCTTTACTTAAATATCCCTACACTTACATATTGCACACTTACACTGAAAGGTTCCCTAGCATTAAGGTTAGTATTAGAGGTTTTATTCGTTATCAATTATGTCATGAAATGAATGTATTTGAGATCTAAGGTTTAGTACATAATAAGCAGACTGTGTTTGGTGCCATTCTAAACCACTGTCTATTTGCAGATCTCCGGTTCCATCGGCAAGGAGATGGCAACATGCGTCTGCAAGTTATGAATTATGGAGAATTAGGTGATAGAATGTACTTTGTATGTAGTGTCTATTGATTACTTATTCGGTGGGAAAACACACACAAAGAGCCATTGGAGGGCTGAACCACTACTTTACAAATTCACCTATGAACTGTACCGTAACAGAAGAACCAAGAGGAAGAACCAATGGGATTATGCCAACTCGTTTCTATTGTATTGCCTACTCTCTGTAAAGGTATATATTCAGGTGCACTATTTCCAGTAGTCAGTCATCTTATACTTTCTTTTGACGGAGGCTTAACCTTTGATGCAGGGAAATCTGGATTCAGAGCACCTGCGCATGTATCGACTGTACCTTGTGAATGTTTCCACTGCAAAGCATGGATGAGGAGGAGTGATTGTGTGGGGGTGCTTTGCTGGTGACATTGTTCGTGATTTAGTCAAAATTCAAGACACACTTAACCAGCATGGTTACCACAGCATTCTGCAGCGCCATGCCATCCCACCTGGTTTGCACTTACTGGGACCATCATTTGTTTCTTAACAAGACAATAACCCCAAACACACCTCCAGGCTATGTAACTGCTACTTGACCAAGAAGGAAAGTGATGGAGTGCTGCGTCAGATGACCTGGCCTCCACAATCACCCGACCTAAACCAATTGAGCTGGTTTTCGATGAGTTGGACCTCAGAGTGAAGGAAAAGCAGCCAACAAGTGCTCAGCACCTCTGGGAACTCCTTCAAAACTGTTGGAAAACTATTCCAGGAGACTACCTCATGAAGCTGATTGAGAGAATGCCAAGAGTGTGCAAAGTTGTCATCCAAGCAAAAGGGGGCTACTTTGAGGAATCTAAAATATAAAACATATTTTGATTTGTTTAACACTTTTTTGTTTACAACATAATTCCATATGTGTTCTTTCATAGTTTTTTTTTCTTTCAATATTCAATTTTTATTGATTTTCAAAAAGAAATATGCATAATAGAAACATTCAAAGAACAGAAATATGGGGGTAAAGTAAAATTACAGAAACAACTTAAAACCACTTAGAAAGGTACATAAAATGTAATTGTATCATTAAGTCAGAATGGACCTTAAACTCAATGACGAAAAGTATAGCACTGATGCTGAAAACATACATTCACTTAGTCGTGATTTCCTACTTATATAGTAACATCTCAATGTTTAACACAATGATCAATATTACCGTAAAACCTTATTATAAGCTGTGTTGAATAAAGCCTTGAAAATATTATTGCATTGTTTTTATTCATGTTAGTTATCAAGGGCCCGTTTATGATTCCTATATTCGGACCATATGAACCAGCGGACCAAAGGGTTAGAAACCGATGACGAGTACTGGGTACCTGCTGTTTCAAATTCATAATGGGCCTGAAGTTTATTTTCTATAGCTTGTATGTTAGGGATAATATTAGATTTCCACTGTTGAGAATTAGTAATTTTGTGGTAATTAGTATGTGTCCCATTATATAACGGTCACTATTGGAAATGGGTCTTTGATATATATGGAAGATAGCTATTAAAGGGTCTGGGGCTATAGAGATCTTCAAAACCTGTGTTATGAGTTTAAATACTTGACTCCATAGTGGACGTAACATGGGACACGACCAAAACATGTGTGGTATAGTGCCACCAGATCACAGTGTCGCCAACATAGATTGGAAACTGAGGGCCAGATCATATGAAGTTTCTCTGGGCTTAGGTACCATCTATGTAGTAGTTTATAGTATTGTTCTACATGGGAAACACATTTGAAAGTGTAAAGCAGTTACGGAAGACTGACTGCCAGTCTTCTTCAGTCAATGAGCATGACAGATATGATTCCCATTTAACCAAAGAGGAAAATTTAGAGGGTTTTGTAGAATCAATTATAAGGGAATACCACCAGGTAATGCCACCTTTGGGAGTAACTGTATCCATCCTTTTTTGCAAATATTTTGGCATTATATAATCAGTGGCATAATTGGAGAAATTTAAAGAAATCCTTTACTGGAATAGAAAACTTCTCACATATCTGGGCAAAAGAGCTCAGAGTGCCATCTGCAGTTATATTGCCCAAGGAGATCGCCCCTCTGTCTATCCAGTTATCAAAACATAAATTTGGAATTAGGGATGCGATTCCCTTAAGGGAGAGATTAGTAGTGGGTAGGGTAATGTCATCCAGTCTAGAAACTATATAGAGCCAAGCCTTTCTAGAGGATGTGATAGCTGTTAGGTACCTTGTACTTTGAAGGTTACTGGATTGGGGTAGCCATAGTAAATCTATCAGAGGTAGCGGAAAAATCACGTCTCTCTCTAATATAACCCATGTTTTTGTTTGTTTAATTCGAACTACTCTCCTATTTGACTCATTAAGCATGCTAATTGGTATATTTGTAAATTTGGAAATGCCAATCCCCCTTTCCGTTTTGGCAAGGATAAGATATTCCTAGCTACTCTAGGCTTCTTCCTTTTCCACACATATGTAATGAACAATGCATGAAATTTATCCAATATATATTTTGGAACCAACATCGGAATTGTTCTAAAAAGATACATAAGTTTGGGGAGAAGCATCATTTTCAGTGCGGCAATACGTCCCAGCCAAGAAACCTCCTGCATCATTCAATCTTTCAATAATAGAGATAGCGCATTCAATAAAGGGAGGTAGTTACTTGATATTAAGTTAGATATTTGTGGGGTAATTTGGATACCAAGGTATTTAAGGCTTCCAGTTTTCCAAACATATGAATAAGATGCTTTGAGCGAGGCAAGCATGTTTGGTTCAATATTGATCGGGGGGGCTTCAGTCTTGGACGTGTTCAGTTTATAGTATGATATGTGCGAGTAACTCTCTAGTACATCATGTAGTTTTGACAAACTAGAAATGGGATGAGTAAGGGTCAATAACACATCATCTGCAAATAAACAGATTTTATTATGTACTCCCGCAATAATAGGTCCTTGAATAGCTGATGTGGATCTAATAGATTCTGCCAAGGGTTCAATAGCTAGCATGAATATTAGCGGGGATAATGGACAGCCCTGGCCGGTGCCATTAGTTATATCAAACCCATTAGAAAGCATACCATTTGAAAACACTTTGACTGTGGGGTCAGAATATAGGGCCATTATAGAGGACAAGGCTCTATTACATATTCCGAAGGGTAGTAACACCGCTGTTAAATAGCCCTAGTGGTCTATCGAAAGCCTTCTCCGCATCCAGGGAAAGCACCAACAATGGCTCACCCAAACCGGGGAAAGCCTCGATCAGATCAATTACTCATCTGGTACCATCTGGGGCATGGTGGCCCAAGACAAAACCCACTTGATCATGGTGTATCAGGGAGGGTAGGAATAATTTCAGTCTATTTGCAATAAGTTTTGCGTAAATTTTTATATCTGTGTTTAATAATGCTATCGGGCAATAGTTTGAAATGAGGGAAGGGTTCTTGCTTGGTTTGGGGAATGCCACCAGGTTGGGGAATGCCACCGGGCTAGCTTCCAACATTTCCTTGGGTAAAGAGCCACATTCAGAAACTTTATTAAAAAGGTTTGCCAAAGTGGGATTCAGCAAATCTCTAATCTCTTTATAAAATTTATTGATATACCCGTCTGGGCCAGGAGCTTTTTCTAGGGGTAGAGAGGTAATCACTTCATTCACCTCTTCAATCGACCATGGCTCATTCAGGGAAGCGGCGGCTGTGTCTAGGTTCTTTCATAGTTTTGATGTCTTCAGTATTAATCTACTATGTTGAAAATAATTTACATAAACAAAAACCATTGAATGAGAAGATGTGTCCAAACTTTTGACTGGTACTGTATATATGTGTATGTATGTATATACAGTATGTGTATGAATGTATATATATGTGTGTGTTTATGTGTATATATGTGTATGTATGTGTTTGTGTATATGTTTCTGTTATTGTATATACAGTATGTGTTTGTGTGTGTATACTGTGTTTGTATGTGTTATTGTATATACAGTATGTGTTTGTATACTGTGTATGTATGTGTTTGTGTATATATGTGTGTGTGTTATTGTACATACAGTATGTGTTTGTGTGTGTATACTGTGTGTGTATGTGTTATTGTATATACAGTATGTGTTTGTATACTGTGTATGTATGTGTTTTTGTATATATGTGTGTGTGTTATTGTACATACAGTATGTGTTTGTGTGTGCATACTGTGTGTGTGTATATGTTATTGTATATACAGTATGTGTTTGTGTGTGTATACTGTATATGTGTGTATATATGTGTATGTATGTGTTTGTGTGTATATATTAGGGATGAGCAGGTTTGGATTTCTGAAATCCGAACCCCCCCGATCCGAGCCGGGAACCGAGTCCAGCTCGGGTTTTCCCACCTGACTCGGAACTGAAATCGAGGCAAAACGTCATCATCCCGACTTCCGGATCTCACGGGTTTTGGATTTTATAAAAGGTCCCCGCGTTGGCGCCATTTCTCACTCCGGCTGTGGACAGTGAAGAGGGAGGGTGGAAGCTAGGGCTGGCTGGGCTGTGTTGTGTTGCTGTTGTCCATAAGGGCTGTGTCCACTCAGTCCATAGGGGCTGACTGGGCTGTGTTGTGCTGCTGTTGTCCATAGGGGCTGGCTGGGCTTGTTTGTGCTGCTGTCAAAGGGGCTGGCTGGGCTGTGTTGTGCAGTCAGTTGTCCAAAGGGGCTGTGTCCACTCCAAAGTCTATAGGGGCTGGCTGGACTGTGTTGTGCAGTGTCCCATAAAGGCTGTAGTCCTAAAGGGGTGCTGTAGTGTTGTCCAGGGGGTGATCTGTCCATCAGGGGTGCTCCCCCAAAGTGCACTCCAAAAAAAAATTAAAACATTTTTTTTCTGTTTGTGAATTGTGTGCGCAGTAGCCGCACATGCATCAACAAAGTAGCGCCAAGCGTGTGCCTGTGTCATAAATCAAGGGCTGGCTGGCTTGTCCGTTAAAGGGTGCTGTAACCCCCAATGTGCACTCCCCAAAAAATATATATATTTTTTTTGAGTTTGTGAATTGTGTGCGCAGTAGCCGCACGTGCAAAAGTAGCGCCAAGCCAGTGTCATAAGTAAAGGGCCGGCTGGCTTGACCGTTAAAGGGTGCTGTAACCCCCAAAGTGCACTCCAAACAAAATAAAAAATTATTTTCTGTGTTTGTGAATTGTGTGCACTGTGGCTGCACGTGCATCAACAAAGGAGCAGCGCCAAGCGTGCGCCTGTGTCATAAGTAAAGGGCCGGCTGCCTCGTCTGTTAAAGGGTGCTGTAACCCCCAAAGTGCACTCCAAACAAAATAAAAAAATATTTTTTGGGGTTTGTGAATTGTATGCGCTGTAGCTGCATGTGCATCCACAAAGTAGCGCCAAGCATGCACCTGTGTAATAAATCAAGGGCCAGCTGGCTTGACCGTTAAAGGGTGCTGTAACCCCCAAAGTGCACTCCAAACAAAATAAAAAATTATTTTCTGTGTTTGTGAATTGTGTGCACTGTGGTTGCACATGCATCAACAAAGGAGCAGCGCCAAGCATGCACCTGTGTCCCATAAGTCTGTTAAAGGGTGGTGAAACCCCTAAAGTGCACTCCAAAAAAATGTTACAATTATTATTTTCTGTGTTGTGAATTGTGTGCGCTGTAGCCGCACGTCCATCAACAAAGGAGCAGCGCCAAGCGTGTGCCTGTGTCATAAATCAAAGGCCGGCTGGCTTGACCGTTAAAGGGTGCTGTAACCCCCAAAGTGCACTCCAAAAAAAATAAAAAATTATTCTTTTCTGTGTTGTGAATTGTGTGCGCTGTAGCCGCACGTCCATCAACAAAGGAGCAGCGCCAAGCGTGTGCCTGTGTCATAAATCAAGGGCCGGCTGGCTTGACCATTAAAGGGAGCTGTAACCCCCAAAGTGCACTATTCTTTTCTGTGTTGTGAATTGTGTGCGCTGTAGCCGCACGTCCATCAACAAAGGAGCAGCGCCAAGCGTGCGCCTGTGTCATAAATCAAGGGCCAGCTGGCTTGACCATTAAATGGTGCTGTAACCCCTAAAGTGCACTCCAAAAAATTTTTTTAATTCTTCTTTTCTGTGTTTGTGTGCGCCTTAGCCACACGTATATATCAATCATTACAACATAAATGGAGGACCAAACTTTCTCCCCTAAAAATAAAATAGGGAAAGATCAAGAACCACTTCCTCCTAGTGCTGAAGCTGCTGCCACTAGTCATGACATAGACAATAAAATACAATCAACATCATCTGCCAAGGTCGATGCCCAATGTCATAGTAGAAGGCACATAAAATCCCAAATGACGAAGTTCAGGAAAATGACCTTAAAATTTTTTTTAAATCATTTGAGGAGAAACGTAAACTTGCCAATATGCCATTTATGACACGGAGTGGTAAGGAACGGCTAGGGTCTTTCCCTATGTTCCTGACTAGTAGTTCAGCTTCACATGATGATGGAAGCCCTCCTCTCGCTACAAAAATCAAACGAGTTAAGCTGGCAAAAGCACAGTGAAGAACTGTGGGCCTGATTCAGAGCCAGACGCTATTTGCGCTCGCTCGTTCAGAAAAAGGGGCCAGATATTTAAATAGAGCGCTCGCTCTTTGCGGTCTGTTGACGCCTCTATGTCTGAGCGAGCGAACGAAATATGCGCTCGCTATTTTGTAAAAACGCCCCCTGGCCGTTCGCATCATATGTCATCTCAGCTATTTATTAGATTAATCGAGTACATCGAAAGGCATCTGAACTGCTCGCAGTGCTTGTGGTAGGATTTTCCTACCGCAATCATGCGAACAGTTCAGGCTAAGAGCCAACCAAGTGACGTGGCCGATGACGCTGCTTTGTTAATTATGCACATCCTTAAAACTTTGACTGTTTGGCACGCCTGCGTTCGGATCTCCACTCCCTGTTTTCAAGCACCTTCCCCTCTTACCACCCACAAACGCCTCATCCTGTCACTCAAATTAGCAGGCACTCGCTATTTTGCGAACACACGATTTCCGACCGCACTGACTGGTTGGCGCATGCGCATTACGACCCATACACATGTGCAGATGTGCGAACATCGCTCAGAGCGAATGAGCGGCCGCTTATGAGCGGCTCTGAATCAGGCCCTGTGTTCTATGCGTTCTAAGAAGATATCACAAATCCCCAAGGAGAGTCCAAGTGTGGTGGCGGTTGCGATGCCTGACCTTCCCAACACTGGACGGGAAGAGGTGGCTCTTTCCTCTATTTGCATGCCCTCTGCAAGAGCTGAAAGGAGCACTCACAGTCCACTTGCTGATATGTAAATTGAAGATGTCACTGTTGAAGTACAACAGGATGAGGATACTGGTGTAGCTGGTGCTGAGGAGGAAGTTGGCGAGAAGGATTCTGATGGTGATGTGGTTTGTTTAAATCAGGCTCCAGGGGAGACAGTTTATGTCCGTGGGATGAAAAAGCCCATCACGGTCATGCCTGGGCAGAAGACCAAACATTCCACCTCTTTGGTCTGGCAATATTTCTCTCCAAATCCGGACAACAACTGTCTTGCCATATGTACCATATGTAAAGGTGAAATAAGTAGGGGGAGGGACGTTAATCACCTAGGAACATCCTCCCTTATACTTCACCTGCAGTGCGTTCATAAAAAGTTACTGTCAAGTTCAGAAACTTTGGCTAAGACCATAAGCATTCCAGGGACACCTAAATCCCCTTGTCCTGTTGTATCCAAGCACCTGCAAACCACACCGTCAACTCCCTCCTCTTCAATTTCCTCCTTAGTCAGGATCGGAAGTAGTCCTGCAGGCCATGTCACTGGCATGACTGACTCTCCTATCCGAGATTCTGCACTGCTACGCCTACTGCTGCTGTTGCTGCTGGGAGTCATTCATCATCCAAGAGAGGAAGTAGGAACACCACTACTTTAACTAAACAATTGACTCTCCAACAGTCCTTAGCGAGGAGGATGTAGTACAACAGCAGTCATCCTGAAGCAAAACGTATAACTGAGGCCTTGACTGCTATGTTGGTGTTAGACGTGCATCCGGTATCCGCCATTAGTGCACTGGGATTTAGACAATTGATGGAGGTAGTGTGTCCCCGGTTCCAAATCCCGTCTAGAATCCACTTCACTAGGCAGGCGATACTGAGACTGTAAAGAAACGTCAGAAAAAGTGTCCTCAGTGTCCTGAAAAATGTGGTTGTACCCAATGTCCACTTAACCACGGACATGTGGACAAGTGGAACAGGGCAGACTAAGGACTATATGACTGACAGCCCACTGGGTAGATGTATCAACTTATGCAGCAACAACAGTAGCGTCATCACTAGCAGCATCTCAGAAACACCAGCTCGTTCCAAGGCAGGCTACGCTGTGTATCACTGGTTTCAGTAAGAGGCACACCACTGACAACCTCTGAAAGAAACTGAGGGAAATCATCGCCCAGTGGCTTACCCCACTTAGACTCTCCTGGGGATTTGTGATATTTGACAATGCCACCAATATTGTGCGGGCATTACATCTGGGCAAATTCCAGCACATCCCATGTTTTGCTCACACAATAAATTTGGTGGTGCAGAATTTTCTGAAAAGCGACAGGGGCGTGCATGAGATGCTTTGGGTGGCCCGAAAAATTTCTGCCCACTTTTGCCATTCAGCGACTGCGTGCCGAAGACTGGAGCACCAGCAAACACTCTTGAACCTGCCCCGCCATCACCTGAAGCAAGAGGTTGTGACGCGGTGGAACTCAACCCTCTATATGCTTCAGGGGATGGAGGAGCAGCAAAAGGCCATTCAAGCCTATACATCCACCTATGACATAGGCAAAGGAGGGGGTATGCACCTGACTCAAGCGCAGTGGAGAATGATTTCCATGTTGTGCAAGGTTCTCCAGCCCTTTGATCTTGCCACACGTGAAGTCAGTTCAGACACTGCCAGCTTGAGTCAGGTCATTCCCCTCATCAGGCTTTTGCAGAAGCAGCTGGAGAAAGTGAAGGAGGAGCTAAGATGGAGCGATTGCGCTCGGCATGTGGGACTTGTGGATGAAGCCCTTCATTCGCTTTGCCAGGATTCCAGGGTGGTCAATCTGTTAAAATCAGACCACTACATTTTGGCCACCGTGCTCGATCCTAGGTTTAAAGCCTATGTGGTGTCTCTCTTTCCGACCGACACAAGCCTGCAGAGGTGCAAAGACCTGCTGGTGAAAACACTGTCAGCTAAAGCGGAACATGACACGTCAACAGCTCCTTCTGCCAGGAAACAACTTAGGACTGAAGGACCTGGCAACAATTTCTGATATGTCTACTGTCACTGCATATGATACTGTCACCATTGACAGAATGGTGGAGGATTACATCGGTCACAGCATCCAAGTAGGCATGTCAGACAGTCTGTACCTGTACTGGCAGGAAAAAGAGGCAATTTGGAGGCCCCTGTACAAACTGGCTCTATTTTACCTGAGTTACCCCCCCTCCAGTGTGTACTCCAAAAGAGTGTTTAGTGCAGCCGGGAACCTTGTCAGCAAAAGGCGTAGGAGGTTGCTTCCAGAAATTGTGGAGAAGATGATGTTCATAAAAATGAATTATCAACTCTTCCAGGGAGACCAGCCTCCAGAACGTACAGAGGGACCTGTGGTGGTGGATTCCAGCGGGGATGAATTAATACTCTGTGAGGATGAGGATGTACACAACACTGAAGAGGGTGAGGAATCGGTGGATGAGGAGGATGAGGACGACATGTTGCCTCCGTAAAGCCAGTTTGTGCAGGGACAGATTAATTGCCAGCTTGTTTTATGGGGGCCCAAACAAACCAATCATTTCAGCCACAGTCGTGTGGCAGACCCTGGCGCTGAAATGATTGGTTTGTTAAAGTGTGCATGTCCTGTTTATACAACATAAGGGTGGGTGGGAGGGCCCAAGGACAATTCCATCTTGCACCTCTTTTTTTTCTTTGCATTATGTACTGTTTGGGGCCTAGTTTTTCAAACTGCCATCCTGTCTGCCACTGCAGTGTCACTCCTAGATGGGCCACGTGTTTGTGCCGCCCACTCATGTCGCTTAGCACAGTCATCCAGCTACCTCGGTGCAACCTTTTGGACATAAAATTACTATTGTGAGGTGTGAGGTGTTCAGAATAGACTGGAAATGAGTGGAAATTAAGGTTATTGAGGTTGTTAATAGCATAGGAGCAGAAAAACCCACAAATTCTGTGATTTTTAACTGTTTTTATTCTTTTTTTAAAAAAAAATACAGATCCAAAACACAAAACCCAGAACCCAATACACTCAAGGGTGGTTTTGGCAAAACCAATCCAGATCCAAAACACGAAGAAAGATCCAGATCCAAAACCAAAACACAAAACACGAAAAGTGGCCGGTGCACACCCCTAGTATATATGTGTATTGTATATACAGTATGTGTTAGTGTGCGTATACTGTGTTTGTGTTAGTGTATATGTTAGGGGTGTGCACCGGACACTTTTCGTGTTTTGTGTTTTGGTTTTGGATCTGGATCTTTCTTCGTGTTTTGGATCTGGATTGGTTTTGCCAAAACCACCCTTCCGTGTTTTGGGTTCTGGGTTTTGTGTTTTGGATCTGGATTTTTTCTTAAAAAATAAAAAAAACCCGCTAAAATCACATAAATGGGCCTTTTTTTGTTCCTACGCTATTAATAACCCCAATAACATTAATTTCCACTCATTTCCACTCTATTCTGAACACCTCACACCTCACAATATTGTTTTTAGGCCAAAAGGTTGTACCGAGGAAGCTGGATGACTATGCTAAGCGACACAAGGGGGCGGCACAAACACGTGGCCCATCTAGGAGTGGCACTGCAGTGGCAGACAGGAAGCCAATCAGCGTTATGGTGCCCATTTGCATGTAGCACGAACCCGGGAGATCCGTGCTACATGCATCTGTGTGATTGGCACAGAGCAATGACAGGTCCGTGAGACCCGTCTGTGCTGCTGTGGTAAAAAAAAAAAAAAAAACCTGTGTAAAAAAAGAAAAAAATGGCGTGCACCCCCCCAAAAAAGAGCAACCAGCCCCGGGCATTAGTAACCCAGTGCTGGGTGTGCTTAAATACAGGGGACAAACGACGTAGGGGTCCCCTGTACTTAAGCACAACCAGCACCGGGCTAGTCAGAACCAGCGCTGGTTGCCAAAATACGGGGGACAAACGACGTAGGGGTCCCCTGTATTCTGCGCAACCAGCTCTGGGCTCTGATCCGGTCCTGGTTCTGGAAATATAGGGGACAAAAAATGAGTAGGGTTCCCCTGTATGTTCCAGAACCAGCACTGGACTTTTTCTAGCGGGGGGCTGATGCCACAGCCAGGGGAGCCCTTTCACCGGGCCCCCCAGCCGCAGCATCAACCCTGACCGCTAGTCAGCCCAGGCCGGGGATCCCTGGAGAGCTGGGGACCCCCCCAATAAAGGGGTCACCCTCTCCAGGGCACCCCAGGCCCAGGCTGATAGCCCGGGGCTATCCCCGCCACCCCTGGTGGCGGTGGGTGGCGGGTTGATTGTGTGGTGTGGTGTAAATAAAGAATATCAAACATTGTCTTTACAAGTAGAACTGCAAGTCCCAGCTAGCCTGCCCCGCATGCTGGTACTTGGAGAACCACAAGTACCAGCATGCAGGGCATTAAGGGCCCACTAGTACCTGTAGTTCACCTGTAAAAAAAATGTTTAAAAAAACACAGGACACACACACCGTGACAGTATAAGTTTATTAAACATACATACACACACACACATGTACACATACTCACCTATGTAACCTGTAGCATCGGTCCACTTGTCCGGTAAAGTATCCATAGGGGACCTGTGAAAAAAAACATACTCACCATCTCCTATGCGAGGTTCTGTCCTCTTCGTTCCAAAGTAGGCATCCCCGGACTTGGCAAAAAAAAAAAACGAAAACGCGATCCACGAACTTAGTACCGTTCTATAGAACGGTACTTCCCGAATGAGAGCTTAGCGGCGGGGTATCACCATGGAAACCCCGCTGCTAAGCGTTCATTGGCTGAGAGAGGTCATCTCCCGTCTCTCAGCCAATGAACGGCTCCCTCCATTGTAGTCAATGGTGGGAACCGCAGGGTAAACTTTAATAACCTTGCGGCTCCCAGCATTGACTACAATGGAGGGAGCCGTTCATTGGCTGAGAGAGACGGGAGATGGCCTCTCTCAGCCAATGAACGCTTAGCAGCGGGGTTTCCATGGTGATACCCCGCCGCTAAGCTCTCATTCGGGAAGTACCGTTCTATAGAACGGTACTAAGTTCGTGGATCGCGTTTTCGTTTTTTTTTTTTTGCCAAGTCCGGGGATGCCTACTTTGGAACGAAGAGGACAGAACCTCGCATAGGAGATGGTGAGTATGTTTTTTTTCACAGGTCCCCTATGGATACTTTACCGGACAAGTGGACCGATGCTACAGGGTTACATAGGTGAGTATGTGTACATGTGTGTGTGTGTGTGTGTGTGTATGTATGTTTAATAAACTTATACTGTCACGGTGTGTGTGTCCTGTGTTTTTTTTAAACATTTTTTTACAGGTGAACTACAGGTACTAGTGGGCCCTTAATGCCCTGCATGCTGGTACTTGTGGTTCTCCAAGTACCAGCATGCGGGGCAGGCTAGCTGGGACTTGCAGTTCTACTTGTAAAGACAATGTTTGATATTCTTTATTTACACCACACCACACAATCAACCCGCCACCCACCGCCACCAGGGGTGGCGGGGATAGCCCCGGGCTATCAGCCTGGGCCTGGGGTGCCCTGGAGAGGGTGACCCCTTTATTGGGGGGGTCCCCAGCTCTCCAGGGATCCCCGGCCTGGGCTGACTAGCGGTCAGGGCTGATGCTGCGGCTGGGGGGCCCGGTGAAAGGGCTCCCCTGGCTGTGGCATCAGCCCCCCGCTAGAAAAAGTCCAGTGCTGGTTCTGGAACATACAGGGGAACCCTACTAATTTTTTTCCCCTGTATTTCCAGAACCAGGACCGGATCAGAGCCCAGAGCTGGTTGCGCAGAATACGGGGGACCCCTACGTCGTTTGTCCCCCGTATTTTGGCAACCAGCTCTGGTTCTGACTAGCCCGGTGCTGGTTGTGTTTAAGTACAGGGGACCCCTATGTCATTTGTCCCCTGTATTTAAGCACACCCAGCACTGGGTCACTAATGCCCGGGGCTGGTTGCTCTTTTTTTGGGGGGGAGGACGCCATTTTTTTCTCTTTTTACACAGGTTTTTTTTTTTTTATTTACCACAGCAGCACAGACGGGTCTCACGGACCCGTTAGTGCTCTGTGTCAATGACACAGATGCAAGTAGCACGGATCTCCTGGTCCGTGCGTGCATCTGTGTCATTGAAATACACAGCAGCACAGACGGGTCTCACTGACCCATCTGTGCTCTGTGTCACTGTCAATCACACAGATGCATGTAGCACGGATCTCACGAGTCCGTGCTACATGCAAATGAGCACCATAATGCTGATTGGCTGAGAGCCGTGACAGACGGCTCTGTCAGCCAATCAGCACTTTGCCCATTAAAGGCAAAGGCATTTTTTTTTAAATGGCCGCTCGAGGCAAAACCTCGAGATCCGACAGCAGATCTCGAGGTTTTGCCTCGGGAGAGGGATCCGGGGCAGACAGGGAGATCCGAGCTTGGGCTCGGATCGCCCCGGATCCCCGAAGTTCGGGTGGGTTCGGTTCTCAGGGAACCGAACCCGCTCATCCCTAGTATATGTATGTGTTAATGTGTATATATAAGCTAGTGTGTGTATACTGTGTATGTATATGTGTTAGTGTGTATGAGTTTGTGTGTATACTGTATATGTGTGTGTTAGTTTGTAAGTAATATAAAATATATGTTTGCTACATATATATTATATGTGTGTGTGCATGTCTAATGTGTGGCAGGGGAGGGGAATAGGCTCCATGTGGCTTGGAGGGGGTCCCCACGACTTAGTTGCCCCAGGGCCCCCACAAGCCTTAATCCGGCCCTGGATGCAATACAGGTAGTACAGAGGTTGCAGGAGGGGTGAGTTATTGTAACTACTCTGTGGCGAATTTCTCTGTAATTCATTTCAGCGCTGAAACTTTCTGCATCACTAAGCTGCGATGCAGGATGTCTCTTAGCACTAAGATAAGGGGCAATTTTATACATTGATCCCAATGAGCAGAACGGAATCGGTATGAAATTCGATTCCCGGCAGCGCCTGGCCGACCAAAGCAGAGTTCCCGGCAGCGGAAGCCCGACAGCGGTGGAAATCCCGATCATCGATAGGTAAGTACTTACTAACCTAACCTAACCCCCTGACCCTAACCCTCCTTAGGGGTGCCTAACCCTAACCTACCCCCCCAAGTGCCTAACCCTAATCCTCCCTCTAAGTGCCTAACCCTAACCCTCCCTCCCCCTAGCCTAACCCTCCCAGGAGGGTGCCTAACCCTAAGTCCCCTCCCCGTGGCCCTAAACCTAACCCTCCCCCCCACGGTTGTCTGCTCGCGGCGCCCGGAATCCCTTTGATCATGATGCCGGGCGCCAGTCTCCCGGCATCGGGGAAATGTCAGGCGTCTACATCTAGCCGGTGTTAAGGCAGCCGACTTCCCGATTGTATACCAGCAGAACACAAGCCGCCACTACTACAGGGGATACATAATGGGAAAGAAATAAAGACCTATACTATAGGCTGTTACACAGAGAAGCTTGTACAAATTAAGGGCCTGATTCAGACCCACTCGCGAGCGGCTGTCCGCTCGCAAGTGGGTCGATGTTATGCACTGAGCATGCGCACGACGGAGGGAGCTCCGTCGTGCGCATGCGCCAGACGCGACGAGCGAAGGAAAGTCCTTCGCTCGTTGTGTCTGATCAAAGGGGGCGTGCTGTCGATGTTGATTGACAGCACGCCCCCTTTGGTGGGCGTGCCGGGGACGTGCCTCCCTGACGGGGGCGTTACCACGGGAACGCCTCCCGTCAGAAGCCGGCCCACTGACATCACTAGTGATAGAGCCAAAATCACTCTGGAGCTTGCGGTTGAAAACCTCAACCGCAGGCTCTGGCTCGCAGTTTCGCGGCCATCAAAATGCACGCTCGTATAGGCTGTGGGTGGTGACCCACAGCTATACGAGCGTCCAGGAGGACGCTCCATTTTCATGGAGGGCGGCCCTCATTCAGAGCGTGCGCTCTGCTCAGAGCGTACGGCTCTGAATGAGGGCCTAAATGACAAATGCCCTCTTACACAGACACCAACAAGAAAAGAGAATCAGTGCATGAAGTACTTGGTGAAAATGATGCAGAATTGTTAAATATATTAAATATTTGCTGATATGGATGAAAAAGATCAAATAGAAAGTGATCATAGTTTCACTGAGGTAATCAATCTGATGTCTGCAATCCAGTTACTGCAGCCAATCACTCAGAAGAATGACACAACCATCACAGCTTTATAGATATGTGATCTCCCAGCACAAGGACGTCACACATAGGAGGTTGGATGGACCAGGGCCATAACCAGTGGCGGGCTGGCCCGGGGGGCAGGGTGCCATGTGCCCCCCCGGGCCGCGGCGTCATTCGGGCCGCGGGCAGTCTGTGTCACTGTGACACAGACTGCACCGCGTGTGTAGCGCTGACCGGACGGAGTTCGGTCAGCGCTACACAAGTGACAAACACACAGCCGCCGGCTCTGTTTGTTTTGATCAGCAGCCAATGAGAGTCTGTCAGACTCTCATTAGCTGCTGCTGCGCCCACTGCGGGAGCCGCTCCATCTTCCGGCTCCCACAGTGGGCAATGGGAGAGGCGTCATGATGTCATGACGTCTCTCCCATAATGCAGAGCGGCCCGACCCGGGAAGGACAGACGGAGGAGCGGATGGCGATGGCAGGAGCGGGGATTGAGGTAAGTGTTTTTTTTGTTTTTTTATTACGTGTGTCTACTGGGGGAGGGGCGGGCACTACAAGGGGGGGACTACTAATACTGGGGCACTACAAGGGGAGGGGACAACTACTAGGGGCACTGCATAGGAGGGAGGGGACTACTACTAGTGGCACTACATAGGGGGAGGGGACTACTACTAGGGGCACTACATAGGGGAGAGGGGACTACCACTGGGAGCACTGCATCGAGGGACCACTGCTGGGGGCTCTTTAAAAAGGGCAATAAAGGGGGTACTGCATAGGAGGAGACTACAACTGGTGCCACTATTTAAGGGGCACTGCATAAGGGTTACCACTATTGGGGACACTGCATGGGGGGTGGACTGCTACTGGGGGCACTATATAAGGGGCACTGCATAGGGGTACCACTACTGGGGGCACTATACAAGGGGCTTACTACTGGGGGCACAAGGGGCATTGCACATGGGGAACCACTACTGGGGGCACTGTATAAGGGGCACTGCATAGGGGCGATCACTACTGGGGGCACTACTGGAGGCCTGCATAAGGGGGTCCTCTCGCGCACGCACGTTCTTCAGGCACCCTGGCTACACGCTACTCCTCTGCCAGGGCCGCCTGCATACATTTGCCCCCCAGGCTAAAAGTTGCCAGCCAGCCCCTGGCCATAACTAGGGTGGTGCAACCTGTGCCATGGCACAGGGCACCACAGGGCAGGGGGCACTGTTCGGGCCTGACAAGTTTCCTGTTTATCATTCCCACTTGTAGCTTCCTCTTCTTTTATCCCCAGCATTTCCAGGCTGCCCCATCTCTTCCCTGGCCCTTCCCCAAGAGGCCATGGCTCTTTTTTCAGGTGCACTAACTTATATCCCTATTTAAAAAATGGGGGGGGGGCAAATGCTCTCTCTGGCAGAGGGATCTAAAAGTCTAGTTACGGCTCTGGGATGGACATTATTACTGTACGTACAATCAGCTGAATTTGGAGCAAAACAATCCTTATGTCATGTCTCCTGATTTGATTATAACATACTTTATATTTTTGCTTTTTACAGTAAATATTCATTTATACCAGCCTAAACATTAGTAGATGGTGAGATTGTTTATTTTATTATATTTAAGGAAAATAGGATGAATCCCGCACCATAACTTATTAATACCTTATCCAGAGATCGTTGAAATACTATATTTTATTAAACATAGTGTGTGCACTTTTCCTTTTTCTGTACATATTTAATTACATATAACGTGTCCCAAACTGTTTGGCGTGGCACCTGGGGTGCTGCAGTGCACTTACATGGATGACGCGCAGGGCCATGCAATCTACTGCCGGGCATTTTTTTAATAAGAGAGCCAACCCAGTCTCTGGGCCCCTGCGGTTCTCCCGGTTTTGGTTGAACCTCATTAGGGAAGCACCATGTGGTGGTGAGAGATACTGAGCTACAGCTTCAAATCTTCCTTACTGCTGCTCTATGGTGGGGAGACTCTGGGTTCAGAGGAGCGTGTGCTGAGCCCTGATTGGTGGAGCTCAGCCCATGCTCTTCTGACCCCAGGAGAGGGAGGGACTACAGCTGCATGTCCTGGCATCATGAAGGGTATGAGCTGCTGATTCCACATCAAGGTGAGAGGTACCTCAGTCTGTCTGGTTGTCCCTGTCTGTATGTATGTGTGACCCTCCCTGCCTGTATGTATGTGTCTATGTGTGACCCACCCTGCCTATAGGTAGTGTCAAAGTCGAATAATTGCATGCAACCGCAATTCAACTGTTATCGGATGATTTGGTCGTCTGCTGCCCGATTTACGTTGGTACAATCCACGATGTAACATTGCGTTCGCACGCACCCAGTGTGCGCACGTATCCACACATTCGCACAACACTAAAAAGTGAATAATATACAACACTCTCACACTGACAAACACAATATTCATGCAGGGTTTAGTTAGTAACAAGAAACAGCTTCTGTATACATGTCTGAGAAAAGTAATTAAAAAACAATACACCAGGATACTGTGTTTTACATATAAATTGGGAAGCCCCGCATATAGACAAGTATGGCTGTGGAAATTGAAATATAACCCAGATATTGATATACACAATTTAATTTGTCTGAATTAACAATGGTCAGAGGTTTTGCTTACCAGACGCAGTGGCAACGACAATCAGCTGGGGGTCCCCACCCTGCTTGAAAGTGAACCTAGCTGCGTGTAACACCTTGCATTATAGTTTTAAAAATATGTTAGTAAGGGATAAAATATATATATATATATATATATATATATATATATATATATTAAATCCATCATAAATAGACATACATGCATATAACACACACACACATAGACTCACATGCATAAACACCGCACATTATGCACAGTTGCGCTGTTTATCATAAGCACTCTACAAATAAATGCACCACGCATATTAGCAACTTTATGCAATATTCTCTTACACTTACACATACACAAATTACATAAAAAGGTTCCGCAGTAATAAAAGTTATTACCCAAAGTGTTATTTATATTTGCAATGATATAAAGTGCATATTATATGATATCTATGGTTTAGTACATAATAAGTAGATCATGTTTGGTGCGGTACTATCGGTGGGGAAATCGCTACAAGCATCTGCAAGTTATGAACTATAGGGAATTAGGTAATAGAATGTACAATGTATGAAGTGTTCATTGCTTAGTTATGCGGCAGGAAAAAGTACACAAAGAGCCACTGGGAGGCTGAACTTCTCAAGTACAAACAGACCAATTAACTATGTCGTAACAGAAGACCAAAGAAGAAGAACCAATGAAACAATACCAGCTCATGTCCATTGTATTGCCAATTCCTGAAAGAGTATATATGTGCGCTCTCTGACCGCAGTCTTGAGTCTTCTTGCTGTGCTGTTGACGGAGGTTTCTTGCTGATGCCGGTATCTGGGACCAGAGCGCATGCATATATAACAACTATACCTTGGGTCTGTATGATTTAATTGCGCTAACTGTCTTTAGATCACAGCGTGTAACCATCTATTTTTATGTTGAATAATAACTTTTTGTGCTTTGAAAACACGTTCAAAGTCTGAAGGCATTTATTTACTGTGCAACTTATTACGCTAAATTGCGACAATTTTAGAAGGTATAGCCAGGATTTTAGAGGTTTAAATCAGGTATCGATAGTAGCATGTGTCTATGTGTGACCCACCCTGCCTATATGTATGTATGTGTCTATGTGTGACTTTGCCTCTATGTATGTATGTATGTACAGTATGTATGTATGTTTGTGTGACTCAGCCTGTATGTACAGTGCATCCGGAAAGTATTCACAGCGCTTCACTTTTTTTTTTATGTTACAGCCTTATTCCAAAATGGAATAAATTTATTTTTGTCCTCAAAATTCTACACATAATACTCCATAATGACAACGTGTAAAATGTTTTTTTGGAGATTTTTGTAAATATAATAATAATAATAATAATAATAATAATAATAATAAAAAAACTAAGAAAGCACGTGTACATACTTATTCACAGCCTTTGCTCAATACTTTGTTGATGCACCTTTGGCAGCAATTACAGCAATGATTCCCAACCTCGGTTCTCAAAGCACACTAACAGTCCTGGTTTTAGTGATATCCATGATTGTGCATAGATGGTTAAATCAATATAATCGAGGTACTAATTAAGTCACTTGTGCTCAAGTATGGCTATCCCTAAAACCTGGACTGCTAGTGCCTTGAGGACCGTGGTTGGGAACACCTGAACTACACCCTCAAGTCTTTTTGAATATGATGCCACAAGCTTGGCACACCTATCTTTGGGCAGTTTCACCCATTCCTCTTTGCAGCACCTCTCAAGCTCCATCAGGTTGGTTGGGAATCGTTGATGCACAGCCATATTCAGATGTTGAATTGGATTCAAGTTTTGCTCTGGCTGGGACACTCAAGGACATTCACAGAGTTGTCCTAAAGGCACTCCTCTGATATCTTGGCTGTGTGCTTAGAGTCGTTGTCCTGCTAAAAGATGACCCGTCGCCCCAGTCTGAGGTCA
The DNA here is from genome assembly GCA_031769625.1 of Taudactylus pleione. Taxonomy (NCBI): domain Eukaryota; kingdom Metazoa; phylum Chordata; class Amphibia; order Anura; family Myobatrachidae; genus Taudactylus; species Taudactylus pleione. The sequence continues at coordinate 8,435,555 of JAUIMM010000053.1, forward strand.
AGAGTGCTCTGGAGCTGGTTTTCATCCAGGATGTCTCTGTACATTGCTGCATTCATCTTTCCCTCTATCCTGACTAGTCTCCCAGTTCCTGGCACTGAAAAACATCCCCACAGCATGATGCTACCACCACCATGCTTCACTGTGGGGATGGTATTGGCCTGGTGATGAGCAGTGCCTGGTTTCCTCCAAACATTACACCTGGCATTCACACCAAAGAGTTCAATCTTTGTCTCATCAGACCAGAGAATTTTGTTTCTCATGGTCTGAGAGTCCTTTAGGTGCATTGTGGCAAACTCCAGGTGGGCTGCCATGTGCTTTTTACTAAGGAGTGGCTTCCATGTGGCCACTCTACCATACAGGCTTTGGTATTGCTGCAGAGGTGGTAGTCCTTCTGGAAGGTTCTCCTCTCTCCACAGAGGAATGCTGTAGCTCTGACAGAGTGACCATCAGGTTCTTGGGTCACCTCCCTGACTAGAGCCCTCCTCCCCGAATCGTTCAGTTTTAAAGGCTGGCCAACTCTAGGAAGAGTCCTGGTGGTTCCGAACTTCTTCCATTTATGGATGATGGAGGTCACTGTGCTCATTGGGACCTTCAAAGCAGCATATATTTTCTATACCCTTCCCCAGATTTGTGCCTCGAGACAATCCTGACTCGGAGGTCTACAGACAATTTTTTGGATTTCATGCTTGGTTTGTGCTCTGACATGCACTGTCAGGTGTGGAACCTTATATAGACAGGTGTATGCCTTTCAAAATCATGTCCAATCAACTGAATTTACCACAGGTGGACTCCAATTAAGCTGTAGGAACATCTCAAGGATGATCAGTGGAAATAGGGTGCAACTGAGCTCAATTTTGAGCTTCATGGCAAAGGCTGTGAATACTTATGTACATGTGATTTCTTAGGGTTTTTTTTATAAAATTTAGCAAAATCTCAAAAAAATGTTTTACCCATTGTCATTATGGGGTATTGTGTGTAGAATTTTGAGGACAAAAATTAATTTATTCCATTTTGGAATAAGGCTGTAACATAACAAAATTGTGTAAAAAGTGAAGCGCTGTGATGCATTGTATGTATGTATGTGTCTACTGTATGTATGTGTTAAGTCCTGGATACATTTATTTAATTTGTTAGTACTAGGGATGTTAGGGACCCATCTTATGGGGTTCACCTTGACGTGGTGGATGGGCAAACATTTTTGTCTAAACATGTACTAAGAACCTCACTTATACTCCATGTTAATTGTAGAGTTTTTCAGGATTATTTTGATTTTCATTGTTCTTAGGGACCAATTCAGACCCACTCGCTAGGCTGCGTTCGCTCGCAGCTGGCCGATTTTCACTATCTGCGCATGTGTGCGCATTGCAGTGCGCAAGCCAGTCACTGTGATTGGGGAAGCGATCGCATGTTAAGCTCAGACGGCTCGCAACAGGACCAGTGACAGGATGAGCCATTTGTGGATGGTTGCAGGGGAAGGTCAATGAAAACAGGGGTGTGGATTTGAGATTGCAGATGTGACTGTGCGTTCTAATGGCGTTTCATGGGCATGCATAATTAACATGGTGCATCATTGTACACGTCACCTGGTTATGTTTCACACTGCAGAGATTGCAGTGCTTGCGGTGGGGTAGGGTCAACCACAAGTGCTGCGAGCGGCTCTGATGGTACCCGATGTAACTGATTTTGCATACACTTCCTGGAGATGACGTGTGCTGCGATGGGAAAGGGGGCATCATAAGACTGGCTTGTGATCGCACTGCCATCGCACGCTAAGGCATAGTGGGCGTACTAATGTCTTACCGTGAGATCGCAGCATTTGCATATATTAGCAGCTGACAGCTGTGTGCGAACGCATTTAGCGAGCAGGTCGGAATCGAGCCCTTGCTACCTAGAGTGTGCGCCTGCATTCTATATCCCCTGCAGTGATTTCCACTATACAGCATTTTTCGAATATATGTAATGAGGTCTCACTTCTTTTTAACCCTCTGTGATTTTACTTCCCCCCCTCTATTATTTCATACTTATCTTCTAGGGGGCATATTAAATTAGTTTTGGGACTTACAACAGGCTTTTAGCTCCCAGGAAAGCCTAATGCTATTCAATTACTGTCTGCGCATGGCAGCACGGGCGCACTTTACATGGATTTCTGCTCACACCTCAGGAGGGTGCGAACAGAAATCTGCATTAAAGGCACCCTCAGGGCTTGCATGGTAACAGCATAGGTCCTGGCACAACCCGAAATATATGCCTTATTGTGGGATATGGGGCTTACTGTGGAATATAATTGAATATCTCTGGGCACTTAAATATAAGAGCTAAAAGCCTATGGTAATTCCCACGGCTAATTGAATATGTGTGGGGGCAATTAAATTGTTGTGTGGGGGCGGCGATAATTAATGGGCACAAAATGTTGCAATTCAGTTGTTCTAGGCACTTCTAAAGGGTGCGAGCAGAAATACTGCCACTGCTGGCAATCGCGCCCAAATGGACCAATAATTGAATTGCTCCATCCAGCGTCCTAGTGTATATGCACTATGGGCCTGATTCAGCAAGGATCGCAATTGCAAATCTGCACGCAAGCAGCTTTACAATTGCAATATTTGCAGATATGGTAATGCAGCAGGAGGAATCACGCCTCCTGTGCATTACTTGTCCGAGCTGTTTTGTCCAATGCAGTATCAGATAATCTGTGTAACATTGGCTGGCTAAGTGACTAATGGGGTCAGGCAGCCGGCCACCGCAGTTGAGAGGAAGAGGTCAGGAAATCTCCATCAGCCGACAGAGATCCTGGCTTCTTTCCTTTCCTTAGCGGTGGCGACACGCCTCCATTTCAGGAAATGGAGGCAATCGCTGCCCCCTCCCTGCCCACAAGTGGCATCAGACTGTCAATCACTGACAGTCTGCTGCCAGTCTGCGAGCAGGATTGCATACCCGTTCTGCACATTCTGAATCAGGCCTTATGTGCGCTCCTACATCGGGGTTGTTCCAGCAGCCGTTTATGCACTGCCCAGCTGCTGATGCCAGGAAGGTGAATGGTGCAGGTGAGCGATATGATTTCACCTCCTCTGTTCTGTATTCTCCTCCTGTCTCCTATCATGTATCTCTAATGACTTATCTTCTTTCTCTATCTTCACATCTATGAATACAGGATCTCCCCAGGAAGAGACAGCCCTCTCCTCACTCCTGCCTGCAGGGGGAGGCAGGACATGGAGGTGGCCATTACAGTAACTGATGATGTCAGGGTACATTTACTGAAGGGGATCTATCCGCAGTGAATAGGGGGCCTATTCATCATCAAAGACCATATGGCCTCCGATGATGAAGTTTTGAACTCGCTGCGAGAGATACTTAAGTATCCAACTCGCAGCAGGGGAAACGTGACACCAGAGCAATTCATCATTGCTTCGGTGAGGGGACAACTGCTCCAAAAAGCAGTTATCCCCTCGATTAGTATCGCAGCTACAGATGCAGCTGTGTTACTTACCTCTTCCCTGGTAGGTAGTGGGAGGGATCCGCTCTGATCCCGCTTTGCATCCCCGGAACTCCTTCCCATAGGAAGGAGCGGGGATCCGGCAACAATCGCCATCTGAAGATGGAGCTTGTTCTCGGCAGCAAACTCCCAAAAAATTCAGTTTTCGGAGTTTACTGAATACCTCCCGAATGAAGCACTCAGATGCGGCTTTTCCCTTTGTACTGCCATATCTGAGCATTCATTGGCTGAGAGAGGTCAGCCCCTGCTTCTCTAAGTCAATGAACGGCTCCCTCTATTGAAGCTTCATTCGGGAGGTAACAACCATCGTGGTTGTTACCTGTTGCGTGGTTTGTGTTTTAAAATTTTTTATTTTACCAAGACAATGGATGCCTACAGGGAGAAGAGGACCAGTCCAGGTAATGCAGGTGAGTATGTGAGAGTGTGGAATCAGTATGATTTACCGCCGGCCGCATGGCATGGTTTTAATCCCGACAGCGGTAGCCCGGCAGAGGTGAAAATTCTGATAGTTCTTTCTGGTAAGTATAGCTAACCTAATTCCCTACCCTAACCCTTCTTTAGGGGTGCTTAACCCTAACCTCCCCCCAAGTGCCTAACCCTTATGAATTCCTAATAACCTTTATACCCAAAATGTCGCTGTTTAGCGGAGCGTATGCATATGAAATAATCGCTTTCCAGACTTTGAGTGCGGTTCCAAAGCACAAAAAAGATATTATTCACATAAAAAGAATTTAGTTACACGCTGTGATCTAAATACAATTAGCGCAAAAGGTTATACATAAACAAGGTATAGTCGATACATTACGCAAGCGCACCGGTCCCAGTTAAAGTCATCAATCCAGAGGTCTGTGGTCATCCAAGAGAATGGCTACTAATTGGGCCCGGGACACAGGCTTTATACCCTAACAGATCATGATAACAACAATGTAGACAGACAAACATAATTCCATTGGTTCTTGCTCTTGGTCTCTGTAGTACGCTGTAGTTCATAGGACAGTTCACTAGGGGTATGTCCCAATTCTCCAGATTACATTGTCATACTTTAATTGATTTAAATTAGATAGAGACACTACATTACAGTGTATATATTCTAACCAATAATTTCCTATATTCCATAACCATCGAACGCAAGATGCGGCTCCCTCTCTGATAGGTTCAGATATCTGGAAATAAACAGTGTGTCAGTTTAGTACCAAACATGCCATGTCTATCATGTTGTATACCATAAATATTAAATACATGCATTTTACATCATAATTAATGACTTTAATATAAACCATAATGTGCAGGAACCTTTTATGAGTGCGTGTATATTTATGATTATATGTAAGTATGCGTTGTGTGTCTTCATGCAGCATAAAAGGTGCACTGTGTGTTTCTATTTATAATTGCAGCTGTATATATATGTGTGCACACATTGTGGATACCCATGTGATCGTCTAAGTGCATACACATATATATATATATATATATACACATACATACACATATCTATATATATACATATATATATACAAATACACACCCACATATATATATATATCCATATGCATATATATCCTCAAACTGTTTATTATTTATTTTACTTCTGTCTGAACTAAAAGAATGACAGACAATGAGGTTTTGTCCTGTTCATAGATGGAACAAGCTTTGGCAAACAATCTGATAATTTTAACAAAAGGCTCTCCTAATACAACTGTTAGTTCTATTTAACTACATCAGCATTGGATATAAGGCCTAGAATTGCTAACAATAGCTACACGTCTGGCAATTGTTTATAAATCCACATTTATGACACTTCAATTGTGCATATCAGTGTCTGGGTTACATTTCAATTGCCACAGACATAATGTGTACATATTTGAAGTAAACACTCACAGTATCTTTGTGTATTCTTGATTATTTGTCACAGACATGTCTACAAGACAAGTCTGTCATCACTGAATATATGAAGTCTTTAAATATATATTTATATGTGTATCCATGCCTATGGGGTATGATAGGATTTTAAACAGTATGCAGTGGTAATGCGATCGCACGATGCTAATAATAGCATATTAGTATCACACACCATGGTTTCATGCTGACGACGCAAGATGGCATCATCAGAGGCAACCTAAAATGGCGTTGCTCGATATTAATTTTAAGATCTGGTCTAAGTCAATCATCTGGCTTCGACAGTCCACCCTTTGATAGCAAACAACACGCTATCACACTCTGGTCTTATATTTTTTTATTTTTAGACTTACACTATGGGATATTATTTAATGTTATATTATGGGATGGCACAATGTGGTCATTAAACCATCAATAATGTGACATAAAACTACCCTCATACGGACACAGCGGATCTTTGGAGATCATGGGAAAGATGTGGGGATGCACCTAACCTATAAAGGTAGTCTTGAAGGGGATATGGACTTACATTATTTAAGATGTTTAAAATAACATTTCATAATACATTTCATGCATGACTAATTTTATACATCATCTGATGGTACACTCTAATTCAGGATTGTAATACAGTTCTTCCTTGATCTTGGTATCCATAATATCATTGCTCATCACCATCATCTCGGTTTCTCTGTTCACCCTTGTACATTTTCCACACTTCAATACATTATGAACACACCTAAGACAATTACTAAGATGACAATCAGTATAAGGATCAGGAGTTTACCCACAGTAGCAACCAGTTCCTGGACCCACTCTCCTAGACCGGAGAACCATTTCACAAGGTTCAACCAAGTGAACCACTCTTCTACCTTTTCCTCTACTTCAACCAGTGAAGCATTATGGTTCTTCCGAAATTCCCATTTCAGCTGCAGAATTTCATCCATCTTCTGGTCTATCACCTCCCTGGGGTCACTAGTGTTCATAATGCGTATGAAGATATGGAGATGGTGTGTTTTCATGCATAACAAGCATTTCACCATGTGTAAGGGTCATAACCTCTGGAAGTATCCTTCCCAAATAACATAAACCTTCGGAACTCGTAGAGAGCTACTTATACGCTTTCCTTCCACATATAAAATATACATCATTGGGGAGAACATAAGGGATAGAGGACCTCATTCAGAGTCGGTCGAAGCGGTCGGACGGTCGTACGCGAAAAGGGGCCGTATATGCAAATGATTCCCTCGCAAGTTGCGTCCCTAAGTTCAGATCGGTAGTTGGCCGACCAAGGGGAGGAAGCGGTCGGAAGACAAAAAAATACGCCCCCTTCTCGTACGCATTGCACATCATCTCTGGGCATATAAGGATTAATCGAGACCATCGGCAACCATCGGAACTGGTCGTAGAGCTTAAGGTTGACCATACCCTCGCTTAAGCTCTACGATCATGTCAGTGTAAAAACCTCCCATATCACATGTGCCATGACGCTACTTTGTTAATTATGCACTCCCATAAACCGTATGCACTCCCACAAAACGCCGTCCGCATAATTAGGCACGCCTGCGTTCGGATCTCCACTCCCCCGTTTTCAAGCACCTTCCCCTGTTACCACCCGCAAACGCCTCCATCTGTCACTCAAACTACCGACCTGGCTGTGTTCAAGGAGAGAGAAATTTCTGATCGTAGCGGCTAGGTTTGCGCACGCGCATTCCGAACTGTATGCATGCGCAGTATAGCGAACATCGGTGGCGTACGACCGTGCGGCCGCTTCGACCGACTCTGAATGAGGTCCAGAGTCCCAATGTTTTTCCTCAAGCAGATCAAACAGGACATTGCTTTCTTTTCCACTTGGGAAGAAAAACCCAGTGCACACCAGTATGCTATCAACAACTTGCACAATCCTTGCTTTCCCAGGTGAGTCAGACCATGCGCTGCCTCAGCCAGGCTTGGGTAGTACGCCTTGGGAGCCACTGACTTATCTTGTCCATCTTTCCAAAGTCCAGAGGGCTCTTGCCCAAATCCCTTGGACCTCCAGACTGCCTTTTCCTGAATGGAACACAAATTTTGCATCTCAATTAATTTCTGCATATCAATCATTTGAAACACCATCATCATTTGATTAATTGGCATATTTACTCTTAAACCTGCTGCCCATTTGGCAGCTTTGTGTGCCATTTTATTGCCCAGTGACACTGGATCATCTTCACATGTATGAGCTTTACACTTAATGACGGCTACTGCTTTTGGTTTTTGGATCGCTGTCAATAGTCCTTTTATGTGGTATGAGTGTGCTACTGGTGTGCCTGCTGCTGTCATAAAATTTCTCAGATGCCAAAGAGCACCAAGATCATGTGCTACCCCGAAGGCATACCTAGAATCAGTGTAGATATTAGCAGATTTGTCTTTTGCTAATTCACATGCTCTCTTTTGTGCCACCAGCTCCGCCACTTGGGCTGAGTGAGGTGGACCAAGGGGTTCGGCTTCTATGATGTCTTCATCATTTACAAAAGCATAACCTGTACATAACTCTCCAGTGTCAGTTTGTCTATGACAACTCCCATCCATGTAAAATGTCACATCTACATTTTCTAAAGGTGTATCCCATATGTCAGGTCTTGCAGAAAAGGTCTGATTTAAATATTCCATACAATCATGTGCATCAGTATACCTGCAAAACTCACCTTCCGCCAGCGACTCACCTCTCTCCACCCTTTGTGCATCCTGAAGCACATATGGTAAATACGTTGCTGGGTTTAACGTACTGCACCGTTTGATGGTGATGTTCGCAGGTGCAATTAGAGCTAGTTCCCATTTTGTGAACCTAGCTGAGGAAACATGTCTGGTTTGGGCAAAATTCAGCAAAGCAGATACAGCATGGGGTGTATAAACAATCATATCATGACCTAATACTACATCCACACTCTTACTGACCAATAGGACAGTTGCTGCTACACTTCTTTAACACGTTGGTAGTGATCTTGCCACAGTGTCCAATTATGCACTGCAGTATGCTACGGGCCTCCTGGCATCACCATGTTTTTGTGTGAGGACACCTGCTGCACAACTGTCAGCTTCCGTACAATACAAAATCAAAAGGTTTTTCATAATCAGGTATTCCCAATGCAGGTGCTCTTGTCAGACTATCCTTAAGATTAAGGAAAGCCTGCTTTGTTTCCTCTGTGTTTACGATATGATCAGGCTTTGAGGAAGAGACTAAGGACCTCATTCAGAGGCGGTCGTAAGCAGCCGCTCAGTCGTACGCCTAACGATCGAGAATCAGAACGAAAAACAATCGCACTGCCGGGCAATCGCAACCAAAGTGACGCCCATACATGATCAAAGCACCTCCTCTAGCTAGCGAGTGATAGGAGCCAACAATCGAGTCAATCGTAGTCAGGCACTGTTAGTCGCTGTATGTTAATTTCGTTCTGATGGTTGTGGCCGTATGTGTTGTATTGATGGCCACATGTCATGTTTACCTGGTCTATCGATCAGCTTGTAACTAGCTTGTTGTGAATTATGTAATTAGTGAGCTCAATTGTTGCTGCTCTTTTTTTAAACCCTCTTGCAATTTGTCAATAATCTTTACTGTTCAAATGTAATTTAGTTAATGCTGTTGTTTGACTGTGAGAGTGTTTATTTGTTTGCAAACAATAAATAAATGTTTATTACTTATAAATGCTCTGATGTGGTTATTTGCAAGTTTGAATTTGCAAATGTTTTTTCCGTTTGTTTATTTAGCCCTGTTAACTTTGCCATCGCACATTGCGTGTCTTAGCCAATAATTTTTTTTGGGTCACATGATTAATGCATTGTCCAATACAATTTTTTTTAGAAAAGTCAGTATATATTGTAGCCAATCAATTTTCATGTCACCCATGTATATTTCTTGTTTATTGTAAAGGTGCCCACACACATACCGATGTGCTCACGAACAGATTACTTGTCCAATTTCCTCATGAACTTTCACGGGAGCTCCCTTGCCATCGTGATCACGATTTTGCAAAAAAGACACCCAATCTGTTTTACGATCTCACGATCTATCGGATCGTACGCATCGTGAGATTGGCCATAACAAATCGTGAGTTTAAAAAAACAAACAAACAGGCTCTTGACTATTGGTGGGAAATATATATAGCCATAACAATGGGAGGGGCTATCTAGGGAGTATAAACAGCAGGAACCCTTTAAACTCTGTGTACATTCTGCTCTGCTACTAGATGAGGCTAGGTGTATTCCTGCTGAATCCTGTACATTGCTACTGTGCTTTTTGTATTTGGCTTGCCTTTTACAAAGTTTATTCTACCTGCAAGTGTGTGCTACCTACCTGCATTATATCCTGATCCTGAATTCTGTACTGATGCATCCCTATCGGTATAGAGTGTTGGTTGCTGAAGCTGGGGTCTGGGAGATTAGGAAGAGGGCCCAGCGAAGAAGGACGAGAGCATGCTGGACCAAGGAGTGGCTTCTAGAAAGGGATACCTGCTCTCATATGTCCCTGCTGTTGGAGATCAAGGAGAACAACCCGGATGACTATCGGAACTACCTGCGCATGGATGACGCCACCTTCCAGGAATTGCTGCATCTGGTGACCCCCCACATCCAGAGACAGGACACAAGGTGGTGGAGGGCAATCCCTGCTGAAAACAGACTGGTGGCTACCCTGAGTTACCTGAAGTTTGGGACCCTCATCTCTCCTCAGTCCTTGGGCGTCATCATTCCAGAGACCTGCAAAGCCATCGTAAAAGTGCTACAGTACCACTATTGCAAGGTAAGTAAAAAAAAACACACCACACATTGGTTTCTTGTGTAAAGAAATTTTTTTTTTATTATTTTTTACTCAATATAAAGCAAAAAATAGCCTTCATTGCACTAACCTGCAGGCAACTGAAAGTGTGCACTAAACTGTGTGCAATATACTTTTTTTGTAACAAGTTCACAAAAGAACATTATCACCAAATTTTATGAATCCCAATAGGTAGCTGGCTGTATGTGATAGGGTGGGTCAGACGCCAGTTTGAACAGGCCAATACACACATGGCACAAGTATATATTGTGGCCTTGGCCCCCAGCAATGTGTACTTGTGCCATGTGCGTAGTGACCTTGTGCAAATAGCGTCATCACCACCCTATCCCATGCAGCAAGCACCTATTAGAATTCAAAAAATTTGGTGATATTAAAAGCAAGACAAAAAAACAGCCAAATTAAATATCACCAAATTTTATGAATCCCAATAGGTAGCTGGCTGTATGTGATAGGGTGGGTCAGACGCCAGTTTGAACAGGCCAATACACACATGGCACAAGAACACATTGTGGCCCCGGCTTCCAGCATTGTGTACTTGTGCCATGTGCATAGTGACCTTGTCCAAATGGCCTCATCACCACCCTATCCCATGCAGCAAGCACCTATTAGAATTCATAAAATTTGGTGATATTAAAAGCAAGACAAAAATTGACATCTCTGTATATTGGAGTGACTCATCCACTGCATCCAGCAGAGCATTATACAAGGTCGTGCTGGTGCTTGGGTTGCTTGGTGGGGGAATAATATCTACCTGGGCAGGGGGGGGGACGACATACCTATTTGGGGCAGGGGAAAATAGCATTGGATCTGCAATGTATGTAGAATTTGAGATATTTTTGCTCATACAGCGACTCAACAGGTTGTAGTTTAACCTTAGAACATTTCTTTGGATATCTGTATCCATATTTGTCAATGTGCTGTTCACATGAGCTGTGAAATCATCTATTGCATCTGGGGGTTTCTGCAGCAGCCGTTCTGCGTTTTGGAAAAAATTGTCCTCGCGTTCAGTAAGATTCTCCTTTCTCCCTTGTTTTTTTTTCTTTTTTTGGGGGTTGTTGAGAAGATGAGGGTCCAGGTGGAAGTTGAGTTTCCACTTGTGTGGTATTCTCCGGCTCACTGTCACCACCGAGCAGACTGAGGTCCGGTGTGGATGCTAAATCTGGGTATTAGGTGGGAGTCTATATAGGGAAAAAAGATATAATAAAATATTATAGTCATGTTTTAACCCCTTTTTTACTATTTTTACAGTTTCCTAACACCGTGGAGGAGTGGATCAGCATCGCGGAAGATTTTGAACAACGTTGGAATTTCCCTAACTGCAGAGGAGCCATCGATGGGAAACACATCCACATCAACCCACCTGCCAACATCGGATCATATTACTACAACTACAAAGGATTCTTCAGCATCGTTCTCATGGCAGTGGTGAATGCCAACAACGAATTTCTGTTTGTGGATGTCGGCAAGAATGGCAGTGCTTCGGATGGTGGGTCCTTCAAAAAGACAGCTTTCTACCAGAGACTCGCCAACAAAACCCTCAATTTGCCCTCACTGGACCAGACAAAGCAAGGCCTAAATTACGTTTTCGTCGCAGACGAGGCTTTTGCATTACATGAACATGTGATGAAGCCATTTGCACAAAGGAGCCTGACCAGAGAGAAAAGGATCTACAACTACTGTCTATCCCGGGCACGGCGCATTGTGGAAAATGCGTTTGGAATAATGAGCAACCGCTTCCGCATTTTCCACACCACCATCAATCTACGTGTGGAGAAGATAGACTGGGTCGTGATGGCGTACTGTGTGCTGCACAACTTTCTGCGAAGGAAATCTACTCAACGAGGACTACTCCCAGCTAGACCAGAAGATGTAGGACCCCTGGAGGACATTGAACATTTGACATCTCTGTCTGCACCACCAACTACAACAATTTAATCTGCGGGCGCAAATACATAGGCGTAAGTATGGATTTGCGTTTTTTTTTTGTCTTAAAAAAAGTCTACATGTCTTCTATATGTTTTAAAATATGTTACCAAGCAATAATGTATGTAGTCCCTATTGAACAGTATGTGTCAAGTGTACTTTAAGTAAATGAAATTTGTTAAAATTTACAGACAATAGACAGTTAACTTTTTAGTTATGCCATATGCTAGTTCCGTGAGGGACTATAAAATGTTTCAAAATCGAAGATGGTAACCGCATTTCTCACTTCTTAGGCCAACAGCAGAGATGGAGAAGGGCCCAGAGAAATGGCCGCAATGCGGGGCAAAACCAGCAACCCAACACCTCCCCTTCCCCACCCGCTCAACCTAGCCTTCCATCCACACCCCAAATCTCCCTAATAACCCTCCCTCCCTGGGCCAATACTCCCCCAGTAACCCCTGCCCACTCATCCCAAATCACCAGTCCCGAGCACGAATCCTCCGCCCAACTTACCCCTCCCTATTCCGACTTTGCCACATTTTCCCCTCCCTTCCCCCATTTCTAGACGACGCTTCTCCTTCCCCGGCATCAAATCAAGGTAATGTGTTTTACAGAGTTTACATTTTTAAACAATATGTGACTTAATGTAAATAGGATGTATGTGTACTGTTCTCCATTTTGTGGTTGGTCAGATTGACCAGCTAATATGTGTTAAACTGGGCCTTTTTAAAAGTATGGGTGTGTGAATGTTGGCACAGTAATCATGTCACACAATATACTGATGTTAGGTTTTGATGCTGTGACGTTTCAAACTTTACATTGTTCCTGCTTTATCATGGATTTTTGAGTTAGTAAATGATAACACTGTGCACCAATGTGTTTAGTGATTTTTCCAATGTGATGCTAATCTTTGGTTACCTGCATGTAGAATGTTTTTTATGGAGTGCAAATTTTAAAGGGGTAAGCTAGGGATAATGTAAAGTTCATAAATGTCTACACAGTCGACTCATAATGTAACGTCACTGTTAACACTTTATACAGTGTACATTTGAAAGCTATAGTTTTTTAAAAATTACACCAGCATCCTCATGTCTTCTCCAAGTTACCCAGTTGTTTAATCAAATTAGTAGTAATAACTTTATAGTGTATACTGTAATTGGTTGACAAATGCAATAGATTATGTAATTATTTTAAGCACACATAAGTCTTATACCTTGAGAATTTAGGCAGTGTTTTTTAGTCACCAAACATTAGTTTTGTTTCTCATTGGCCCCAAAAAAGGAAGATTCTCTCACCTAGGCCATGCCACCGGACTTGGGGAGGTGATAGTAAACTTATTTACATTGGGAATGTTGTTAACACTATGTATTATTTAGTAAGCAACATAGATTGGAGTCCCCTGTGTAATATGCTCCTTTAAGTAGAAGCAATTTTTAAAATGTGTGTTTTTAGAATCCAAGAACATTGATTTTACATTGATTTATATAATTCATCTGTTTGATGGTTTTGCAGTTTGAAGCCATCCAACATTACTACAATGTGGCTAAACCCCTGGCCTTCAGTTGTTTTTTGCCTAGGCCTACAAATGACCATGTTTTTTTGGGGATTAAAAATTTACTTATAGGAAACACCACAACTTCATTGTGACAACCTCACTTTGTAGGGCATCTAATAATGTTTTTTTTTCAATGTTGGCTTCTGTTTATAAATGATGTATCTAAACATTTAAAATCTCATCTCTACAGATACCCAGAGGCTCATTGAAAGCCTGAGAGAGGAGCTTAGGATATCCAGGCATCATTTGCTGGAAATGTGAAACTCTTTTGGCCACATGATCACCTCATTGGACCACTTTGGGGTCTAAGTTTAGGCTGACATTGTTTTTGTTAATAAAAATGTTAATCCGTACTACCATAGTCATCATTTTTGAAAATAAGGGACAGTGTAATCTTGGCTTTAGAAAGCCTCTTTTATTAAGTTGCTGTCTGTCCCATAGTGTTCCATTACCCTAAATATGTAACATATGTTTACCAACCTTGATCTGTGTTTCCGTTTATTGCTTTGTGTTTGCTACATTTGCAACATTAAAACACAACCTCAAAACCAGACTTGGGACTCAAAAAACCCAAAAATTACACACCACTAAAAAGTGGGGACAACATGGTTTTAGGTTTGAACCTAATTGAAAAACCTTAAAACACGAACAAATTGGGATGTGATGTGGCAAAATTACATTTATTGTTTTGTGAAACGCCAACAAAACACAGAAAGAACATTCAAATGTAAACAAGCACAAGGACCAAACAAATGTTGTTACAAACAAAATTACGAAATGATCCAAATGTACATTCACATGGTGGTCCAATCCAGCAAAAATGTGTTTTAGTCCCAAAAAACATACCGGGGTATTGGCAATGTTTTTGAAATGTTTTTCGTTTGAAAAATTGTGGTAGGGAGAAGAAAAACAAAGTAAGAAATCAAAATTAGTACATGACATTGTACAAACTTAAAAGTCAAACAAGTAAAAACACACAAACAGAAATGCTTAAATGTTACAAACTTTTTTTTTAAAAATGGTAACTTAAAATATACATGAAATATCTAGCAACCATATCATTGCATCTGGCCCCCCCGGACAGTTTCACACCACCTACCTCCTGGGGGCCATCATCAGGCAAGGCATCCTCTGGCTGCATGGGTACTCGACTCCTTATGGCGATGTTATGAAATATCCCACACAGGACCACGATCCTCGAAACCATATCCGGCGAATACATTAGGTTGCCACCAGAGCGGTGGCGACATCTGAATCTGCCCTTCAAAAGACCAATACAGCGCTCCACCACCTGCTTGGTGGCAGTAAACGTGGCATTAAATTGTGTTTGTGGCCCTGGTGTGGGTGCCAAATAAGGAGTCAGTAGCAAGGGTGTGCAAGGAAAACCACTGTCACCTGTAGGAAAGGAGACATCTTAAGAAAACACTCTAAAAAACACTTTCCAACACTTTTATTGAAAAAACATAACAAAGAATCACTTTCCCAGAAGCCACGCGTCACCAGCTTGCAGTGTGGTTAATTTTGGCCAAATCCCTGAATGCTGTATCAAGTATGCATCATGTGAGGTGCCTGGAAATTTAGAATTCAGGGAGAGGATCTGGAGGGAGGCATCACATAGCAACATCACATTCAATGAATGGTAATGTTTTCAGTTCCTATAAATGTGTACATTTCGTGCTGGTGGCTGAAGTGCTATGTGAGTGCCATTCTCTACCCCTATGACATGTGGAAAGCCAGCAATGTCCCTAAACTGCTGCTTTACCACAACAAGGGCTTCCGTATCCAAAGGCAGACTAATAAATTGAGCAATATATTTAAAAAATGCATCCAGCACATGCCTCAGGATCCTGGTGAATGATGGCTGGGAGATGCCAGCCACCAGACCCATAGTGGTCTGGGAGGATCCTGAGGTGCAAAAATTTAACACCACCAACAACTGTGTTAGTGGTGGTATTCATGTAGGAATGTGTATTTGACTTTCTAGATCATTCTTTATTAATGAAAGAGTGTCAAGCATAATTGTGGGTGGGAGGCGGTAAGTTGTTAACACCACATCATCTGGCAATCCAAAAAGGGTGACACGTGTTTTAATATCTTGGGCCTTGCATGCCTCCTATGCCTACACTGAGGAGGAGGAGGTAGGTTAGGGTGTGGCAGCATGGCTGGCCCACGTCGCTCTGAAATGTGTGTAAATAAAAAATAGTGTGCCAGATAATTAATCTTTCAGAATGTTTTAAAAATACTTAGCTTATTCCAAATGAAGCAAATTCTTACAGGGTTGGGTAGGGCCATCTTGGGTAACACCTACATGTGTTGTATGTGTAAAAATTCAAAAAAAATTAATGTCAGTATATCAAGGAAATACATTTTTTCAAATATCTGCAAAACACATACAAACTCAAATTTCTGAAGGGTAAACAAACAGAAGCATTCTTTTTCAAACTTTTTGTACAATCCTTAATTTTTCACAAACGTTTCTAAACCAAAAACATCGCAAAAACACTTACCGGGACACACTATAAAGTCTGAAAAATTAAAAAAACAACAAAAAAATCCCCCAAAACTACATTGTGTAAATAATAAAAAAAACAAAAAATATAAAAAAAAGGAAAACATGTAATGGCCACAATGGAATGATGCAAGCAGGAGTCCGATACACTTAGCTGGGACCTCTATAAAGTGGCCTGCAAACCACCTTAAAGCCCACAAACACCAAAACTACATTGGGTCAAAAAAAGAAAAAAACTGTTTTAATATTGGCAAACATGTAATGGCCACAATGGAATGATGCAAGCAGGAGTCAGATACACTTACCTGACTCTCAAGGCAATGATGTTTTGTACAAAACTCCTCTCCACGCCAACCAGCCAACCAACCAACCAACCGTCAACCACCAACAATGCACAAGTAATGGACCATTTAGCTTAGACTTAAATGGGTTCGCAAATAACACATTGATTGATTAATGAAGTAAAGGTGTGCATTCTGCACAGGGAAACCGGTATGCACGCACATCCAAACCATGGATGCGCTCACATCTCAGCCAACCCCCGCATTGATTGATTAATGAAGTAAAGGTGTGCATTCTGTGCAGGGAAACCGGGATTAACGCACATACAAACCATGGATGTGCTCACATCTCAGCCAACCCCTGCATTGATTGATTAATGAAGTAAAGGTGTGCATTCTGTGCAGGGAAACTGGGATGCATGCACATCCAAACCATGGACGCGCTCACATCTCAGCCAACCCCCGCATTGATTGATTAATGAAGTAAAGGTGTGCATTCTGTGCAGGGAAACTGGGATGCATACACATCCAAACCATGGACGCGCTCACATCTCAGCCAACCCCCACATTGATTGGTTAATGAAGTAAAGGTGTGCATTCTGCACAGGGAAACCGGGATGCACGCACATCCAAACCATGGATGTGCTCACAAGTATAAATTTGGCTCCAAAACACAGTACTATTCATGCTTTCTCTATCTTTTGAACAATGGCTACTGAGGAGCATGCTAACTAGAGCACAAGCAACCCAAGTAAGTTTGGTTACCAATGTTTGCAATTGTCTCTTTTACGTTTCAAATGAATTCAACATGCATTCGAAAGGTAATTTCAAACTAACATGTTGTAGGTCCCCAAACTCTACAAACTCCAACAGAGGAGGAGGCGGCAGGCCCAAGCCAAAGAAAGAGTCGTAAGCCTCCATTTTCTAGGGCGGAGATAGAGACATTGGTGACAATGATGATGGATAATTTAGTCCATGCCCCTAGAAATATGGGGGCTGGCCAAAAGGACAGGATATAGGATGAGATAACCAGGGCTGTCAATACTGTGGGGAACACACAAAGATCCGCTAATGTGGTTTGCAAAAGGTACGGAATTGTTATTGTGAATGTTGTTTTTGATAAATTTGTAAAAATGTGCCTGGAATAACCCAAACAAATTAAATGAAAACATTGACAGATGGACGGACTTCAAATATCGTCTGAAGAGGAAATTACAAAATAGGGTGGATCATGCTGGGGGACAGGTGGTGGTACCATCCCTGAGGACCTTATCTTAACTCCTTTGGAGGAGTTGGCTCAGGGGTGTGTGGAGGAAGAGGAGTAAGTCGGCGTGTCCACTATGGACACTGACATGGCCGACTTTAACGCTCCACATGGCCAAGAAGGTAAGTATTTACTGCTAAAAAGCACGTTGTGTGCCTCCAAAAACTCAATAAAAAAACCATAAAAATTTGTGTTTCTTTACAGACCCAGAGGAGGAAGTGTCTGCTCCGGTGGTGAGGTCTGGGGCCAGCACTGATGGAGACTCTGCAGGGGAGGATCCAATTTCTCCATCTGGGGACCCTGTGGAGGCCACTCCAGGGGCACCAGCTGCCCCAGCATTGTCTCTTCTCACCGAGTTGGTCGGCCAAACTCAGGAGAACAGATCTGTTCTCCTGAGGATGGAGACCCATCTGGTGAGGATTGATGGCAAATTGCTGAGGGTGGCGGAGGCCCTGGAGACCTGTGCTGTGGCCCAGGTTCGTTTGGCCAATGGCCAGGAGCACGCAAACCGAATTGCCATGATGGAACGAGACTCAATTTCTCCCAGGACCCCCACCTCTGGCAGCCCAACAGCCACCCCCCAAATATGGAGAGCCCTATGCCTAGGCCAGAGGCTATTCCATCTACCTCTGGCCAGGCCAGTCGGCGTGTTACACGCCAGTCGGCTGTTCATAACAAGGCTCTTCAGCCGAGCCGTGCAAAATGGCGAAAGTAGCCCTGGCTATCTCATCCCTCACCTGTTGATGTCCAGTCCCCATATTTCTAGTCACCAATGTCTCCATCTCCTTTTTTTTTTTTATTTTAAATTTTTTTTTTTAAATGTAAATTTGTTTGTGGTCAATATTTACAAATGTCTGTTTTATGTTTTATTTAGGCATGCTGAAAAATGACACACAATATGCATGTGTTGAAATGTGCATTAATTTCCATTTCAAAGTATACATGTTTTAAAAAGCATTGGATCAGAAAACCCTGCTTCTGGCAAATCAATGCTATTTTGTATTTAAAAACCAAAAAAAAAAAATCCAAAGGCATACACAATAAATTTAAACTTGTAAAAACATTACGCTAATGCAAACGCAACAATTAGCAGTGTTATTAGTAACAACGAATGATTATTAGGAAACACACACACACACACCACGCTGGTGTACAGATAAATATAAATAATAAAATTGAATAAATTAGCAAAAAATATTGCAAATGAAATAGTACATAGAATAAATCAACATGACAATGTCAAAAAAAACATACGAATATTGGCAGGAATTAAAAACCATGAATGAATAGTAAAAATTAGGTAATAACTAGCTTTTGTGCAAAATGAGTATACTGATTTGTGCTAGGTTGGAATCGGAAGTGACAATTCCTGCATGGAAGAGTTCAAAATAAAAATATGAAAGACGTTTTGACACACTTTGTTAGTTAATTCATAGTCTTGAAATTATGTAACCACTTATCTGCAAACAATGTATCAGTTTAAATATCCATGATGATTGAAAATCTGGAGCTTGTATAGCACAACAGTTAATGGCTTTTTGGATATTTGAAATGTTAACCCCGTCGGGCACACAATGCTGAAATTTTTTTTAAAGTACTGACCAGTTTAAAAGTCTTGAACAATTGCACGGTAGAGATGGTTAAATGTCTCACCGGCTATGCAGTATATCACTGACCAGGTCAGAATGCACTCAAGGACACCCGTCTCAAAGATCAGGTGCAGAGGCTCTCCGTCCGGCTACATAGTATGATTACCTGCCGGATACCGGGGTCAAGAGAACGCTGAGAGGAGATCCGGGTAGATGATTAGGTACTGCCGCGACTTGTAGATTCTCCTCGCACCAGGATCAGACACTGCGGGCACTGGCAGCACTTTGCAGGAGCAGGTTACAGGACAAGACACTATGAGCAGGTAAGGGCAGTACACAATTAGTAAACAAACATTTGGCAAAATAAACCAAATAAAAGAAATTCCTTACATGGGGCACTCATTAATCTGGAATCCAAGTTCCAGAGGTGAAAAAAATAATAAAGTAGAAGAATTATTGTATATCATAAAATATATAACCTTTATTACAGATATTTAAAAAAATAGGGATAATCAGACTCAATATATAAATGGCTAGTCTGCCCCAAAATAAATTCCTTTTGAAAAATGTGATCATAAAATTCTATCATAAATAATTCACATCCATCCACCAATGTGAAGCTTAATAGGTGTAGCAGCGAATGTATAAACAATAAGAAATCACCTAGGGTTGATATAATTAATACACTATACAGTGACCTTATTAATATGTATTAAATAATTATCTCTCTCTGTATTGGTTTGTGTAGTTCAAAACATCCATTTGTAATAGAGATACAGATAAAAATCAAAAGAATCAATTTGCACAGTTTGGGTATAATGTTGCTAAACCATTTGTAAATTACTATCCCTCTTGGTAAAACGGACACTGAGGATATCTTGAGACAGTTGGTATGTGATATTACAAACATCAATGTTGCAAAAAATGTGTTGCTCAAACCTCTGAAATTACTTAGGCACAGAGAATTAATTATTTATGGTTTACTAGCCTTCTCTGTAGGAAAAGGCACTGGGGGTATCCCTAAGCAATTATTATATCATGTAGTGCTGTGCATACATCGATATAGTATATCAATTTTGAAAATGATGTGTTGCTTAAGCCTCTAAAATAACTTAAGCACAGGAATTTAATTCCTTATAAATTGCTAGCCTTCTTTATAAGAAAAGCCACTAAGAATATCCTTAAACAATTAATATATCATACAGTGCTGTGCATACATCGGTAGTGCTAGTGAATATTGGTTCAAAAACCTCTGAGATTTAAGATAGAAATAATATAGTTCCACATAAACATAAGATATGAATCAAAACATTATGTGAGTGTTTGAATGGGCACATCTTATAAATAGATCACATCATATGAGGGCGGAACACATAACATCAAAGTGTATATTTAGAACCTGAAAAAAGTATGTCCGCAAATACAAAAAAACAATTTAAATATAAATAAACCACAACATTGTGATATCTCCATCCCCCTTCATATTTCAGCACAGAAGCAAATCCCAAAAAGTTAATTGTATATTAGAAACCTACAGTAATGACCGCAAAAATGGGGAGGAATTTGAGGACAGTTAAAGTACGGCACTTTTGATGTCTCACGTCCCCTCTGCTGTTGAGTGTCTTACATGACACCCGATGAGAGAGGGACCCCGACAGTGCCGATAGAAGAATAGTTAGGGTGTGAGTGAGAACTCCCGTGCCAAGTGTTAGATGGTCTCTGGTGCTGTGAGCATTGCAGAGACCAAATACGCCACAGGAGTACTGCTCACACTGAAAGAAGATACCTGTTGGATGTCAAATGTCTGTACACCTCCTAGGTGATATGTAATGAACCCCGCAATGACAGGTTTTGTGAAAGACGCGCATTTTGCCTTTACAGCTTGTTCACCTGCAACCCAAATGGTGCAACTGAATGCCATTTTTATCTACATACAGATGGCCAATCCCAAGGCATTAACTCTGACAGGGAGTAAAAAATGAAAAATAAGAAAAAATAAAAATAAATAAAAAATAAAAAGAGACTGACATATACTATTAGTAAAACTACCACCATCATCCTTATCCTTAGTACCATTTCCACAAGTGACTAGGATGGACCTACACACCAGAACAGGTTCAACATTAATGAGACTAACAAATGTCTAAAGGACTATACCTGACCATTACAAGCAGTAATGATCCAGAGTTACCTATGAACTAGGAATACTATGTTCCAAGATCCATATGAAAGGTTGGACTAGAACTATAATTATGTTTCACACTACATAAGACACACAGATAGACTAATAAAAAAGGATTGGCCTAGGCAACCATTAAGAGATAATCAATAATGCAATTAATCTTTGGTGAACAGCGCTCTAAATTCATAAAGAAACTAATAGAAGAATAAGCAATGCAAAATATCATATCCAAAATGGCTGCCCACCTAGTGGAGACCATTTCTGTGTATCCATACTCCCGGTGATCAGGCCACTGACAGTATCACAGTTCAACATGTTGACATACCGCAATGATCGAGTATGTCTGCACTAAGCCTACAGAGCATGTGCAGTCACTCACACACACAGAAGAACAGAGCAGTCTCTAGCGGCTGCTGCAGAGCGCTCAGACGGACCGCGGAAACTGGAAGTAACAGGACCTGGTCGATTTGGACACATTTCACAAGGTATTTAAGCCCTCAGACCTTGGTCACCTATTCACCTACCCTTGAAAAAGTCCCCACATGGGATGAAACGTGTTGGGACACACTGGAACACCATCTTCTTACCATCCCAAATCCTCACCTATATGTATGTTCTATTCATTGTGATACATGCATTGGAGTAGTGTTGACTACTAGTGTTTTTATACTCCCTGCAACCACATTAGCCTAGACAGGCATGTGGGCAGAGAAATAAACAAAACCTTTATATCTCCTCCTTGCACATAGTGTTATCTGTACCCATTGGACCGTAGAGTCTGCTGCCCCTCTTTTTTCCCCTCCTCACCCACACACATCAACCGAGCCACAGGAATACGTCAGGTGGACCAGCAGAAAAACATCGGAACCTGGATGAACTTACCTGCTCCAAGTTATTGCAAACCAGCGATTGATTACTATTGACCGAACTCTGAAATTGTTTTTATAAGAACACCCACCCTACAGCTTGCATTAGGTGGATCACACTGAGACTATATAGACACTACCTTATAAACTTAATTCATGTGAACAATAATCATTTTATATATTTCCATATTGACTACGTATTACCGACATAGCAGGACATCTAAGCGCTGACACTGTACTCCATTCCATATCATTACGCAGGAAGGTTGGGATACCCTTCTAGTGTCTAGCAGCTAGAGGCTCTAATTCTTTAGCAAAACCTTTGAGCGCGGACTTTTACATCAATCCTCTAAGTCAATTTACCAAATCCTAAAGGTTTGCAGCTTAGGTAAAAAGCAACACAAAATACACATGGGCATATTAGATTTGAGAGAGTCACAAATAGATAGGGCAAATCTATTACTAACCGATTTGAACAATCAGAATTTACTAAATCCTACCAATGACACATTTTGCCAGATATTTATTAAATTAGAGAAGTTGTTGGAAAAGGAAACCAAATTATGGTGGGATAAACAAGTCATACAGTGGTATATCGCACAAAACATCAAACCCAAGGGTTTAAAGATAAAAAGGAAATCCACAAACAATAGTAACAATATCAATTTCACCAAACAATGGGACAATATATTGCATGAATGTTCATCATGACTAATGAAACTGATTGTAACAGAGAGGGAATCTGAGTTAGAAGTTGTAGGGAATGAGATACGCATGCTTGACACTATTCTGGAACCCTATAAAAAGGATAAGGAATATCAAACATTAGAACAACTTATCAAACACAAACTAGACAGAGAGGAAGAACACATTATCAATACGAAAAAATCCAAAATATTAAGAGACAAGTTTGGTGTGAAAGGGCCACATAGAAACATCCCCGAAAAAAGAAATATAACAATAGAAAAATCTAAAAAATCTCACGATAAAGCAAAAAAGAAGCCACTGATCACAAAAATAACATTGACACCAAATCAGCACCTGAATCAAAGAAAGACAAAAAACCCTGGGACACCGATATATAAGAAAGTAAATCTAACCTACCAGCAGTTCATGACACGTTTACACACCAAACTGTCAGTGAATGACCAAGACATAGATTTACTAAACCTTAGCATCCATAGTGAGGAAGAATTAGACGAATTCTCAATCCACTCTATCAAAGACCCAAGTCCTGATACAGATCATTACACAAACATTGTGAGACAATCTTTTGAAAGAGGTTGGAAGGATTCCTTAGGCAATCCAGAAATACGTCTGGTAGAACCAAAACAAATAACCACTCCCCCATTAAACATTGACACGTCAGAATCACTAATTAGTGCGATACAAGAAGACCTATCATGCGCAAAGAAATGGGGGATACTTTTTTAGATATGGGCACACACATACCCGTTTTAAAGAACAGAACGCAAATATCAAAAGAAAGAAAATTAAACACGGTAGAAGAGGATGTAGAGGAGGCCAAAACAAACCTCAAAAAGAACAAGAAAGAAGAGTTAACTACTCTGACAACCACGAACCAATAGGAATATTTAATCTAAGCACTAAAATATTGACAGAACCTCAAACTTCTGTATTAAGCAAAGGCCTGAAATTTGCACCTGACAACAAATTAGACAAATTTTCCACGTACTTAGATCTCAAGAATTTTTAGAGAAAACTTAGTCTAAAGAAATAATTCATGGATAAACCAATAGGGAATTTACCAACTTCCATTACGGATAACTACAAACATACAACATTGAGACCCCAGTCCCAATTTAATTCCACCTTCACGAAAGGACATTATATACACACTTTTGAAAAAAACGTGATGAACGACATAGAAAAAATTAAATCACAGCAAGTGTATACTAAGACAAATTTGACGAGAGCAGATGCACAGCTCTTACTGACTTACAGAAAGACACAAATTTGGTTACCAAGCCAGCTGATAAGGGGGGGATTGTTCTTCTTGACAAGGCAGATTATATAAAAGAAGCGTCAAGGATCCTGGGGTACACTCATACCTACACCAGACTTAGAGGAGATCCTACCAAACAATGTCATGAAGAATTACACAAACTCCTCAGAGAATGTTTTGATACCAGAATTTTAAGAAAACACAAATTTGATTTCCTTAACATAGTCTATCCAGTAATTCCGGTATTTTATTACCTCCCCAAATTACATAAGGATGCAGTACACCCACCAGGAAGGCCCATTACATCTGGGATTAATTCCTTGACATTGGCACTCTCCGAATACATAGATCATTATCTACAAATTTATGTGAAGAAACAGAGGTCGTATCTGAGGGATACTACACAAGTGCTTAATATCCTACAAAACATCAACTGGAACACAGAGTGTTGGCTAGCAACAAGTGACGTTATGTCACTTTACACCATCATCAATCACACTCAGGGTATGCGTAGCACCAAACACTTCCTAGAACAGGATCCAGATATGGGGCACACACAAGCTGATTTCATACTGCGTGGGATGGAGTTCATCCTCACCCACAATTATATGTGGTTCGGGGATGAATTCTATCTACAGCAATGCGGTACAGCTATGGGAACCAAGTTTGCCCTGAGCTACGCAAACCTCTTCATGAGTCTTTGGGAGGACGATAAGATCTGGTCCTCTAGTGAGTTCGGGGCAAGCTTGGTTCTCTGGAGGCATTATATAGATGACTTGCTTTTTGTTTGGCAAGGTAGTGAATCATCTCTTCAAAATTTTCTGACATATATAAACGACAATGACCGCAATCTGATGTTTACTACACAGTACAGCAGAGATTGAGTGCAGTTCTTGGACTTAGACATATTTATCCTAAATAATGAGATACACACAAAAACACATTACAAGAAAGTTGATGTAAACAGCTACATCAGGGCGGACAGTAACCATCATCCCAATTGGATTAATAGCGTACCACTTAGCCAGTTTACACGAGTGAGGAGAAATTGCTCCAATATAGAAGATTTTGTAGAACAGGGTAATGACCTAAAAAACTTAAAAAAAAAAAAATTACGATGTGGAAAGGGACGAGAAGGTATTCAACAAATCACTAATGAGCCACGAGGCCGGATTTTAGAATATAAAGATAAAAGGACACAGGAAGAGACAAACAAAGTTTATTTTATCACAAATTACACAAAATCTGCCAATAGGTTCAGAAACATCATTAAAAAACATTGGCCCATACTCCGTATGGATGAAAAATTACAGATATTATTACCAACAGTACCAGACACATTAGAAACAATAAGAAACACCACAAACAATCCACTTTGGATGGACAAATAGTAAAATCAGGGTTTTATCATTGTGGGCGATGCAAGGCATGCAAACTACTTAAATATAACAGCACCACACCAACACAGGAATTGATTGCATTAAGAACTGGGAGATCATATAAAATTAAGGACACCATCACCTGTGATAGCCATAACATCATATATGTTCTGGAATGTCCGTGCCAACTTCAATATATAGGAAGAACAATGAGACATTTAAAAGTGAGGATTAATTAACTCATCAACAACATTAAGAAGGGGTTCACCGGCCATAGTGTTTCAGATCATTTCAGAACAAAGCATAATGGCAAACCAGATTGTCTAAAATTCACTGGACTAGAGAAAGTGGAGCCAAATTGGAGGGGGGGAGACCATTCGAAAAAAATCAACAAAGTGGAAAGTCGATGGATCATCCAGATGAAGACCCTTCAACCAGAGGGCCTAAATATAGACCCATAAAGATTGGAGAATAGTACAGAGAGACACATTTAACAAAGTCTCCCCGATTTCACGACACCAATCATTACATGATAGTCACCCCAAAGCAATCTTGCAATCTGAATGGAAGGTGACATTATGTTATATTAATTGAAACAACATACTCCTCAGAAGCCCATTAGACATTACACAGCATATTGCGGAGTGAAGACAATAGTTCCCCTCCCAACCTTATCAACCTTGTCCACTTTTTAAGGCAACCATCCTTGGAAATAGAGAGGTATTTCACCTTCATATAGGCATATGTGATCCATGTCCACACATATATCAACGCATGCTTGGTGGGATACGCTTAAGGGACATAAGGATATAGGGATATATATATATATATATAAAATAAGAAAAAATTAAAATAAATAAAAAATAAAAAGAGACTGACATATACTATTAGTAAAACTACCACCATCATCTTTATCCTTAGTACC
The DNA here is from genome assembly GCA_031769625.1 of Taudactylus pleione. NCBI lineage: Eukaryota > Metazoa > Chordata > Amphibia > Anura > Myobatrachidae > Taudactylus > Taudactylus pleione. The sequence goes on from JAUIMM010000053.1 coordinate 8,462,187, forward strand.
ATTTCCAAAAGTGACCAGGATGAACCTACACACCGGAACAGATTCAACATTAATGAGACTAACAAATGTCTAAAGGACTATACCTGACCATTACAAGCAGTAATGATCCATAGTTACCTATGAACTAGGAATACTATGTTCCAAGATCCATATGAAAGGTTGGACTAGAACTATAATTATTTTTCACACTACATAAGACACACAGATAGACTAATAAAAAAGGATTGGCCTAGGCAACCATTAAGTGATAATCAATAATGCAATTAATCTTTGGTGAACAGCGCTCTAAATTCATAAAGAAACTAATAGAAGAATAAGCAATGCAAAATATCATATCCAAAGTGGCCGCCCACCTAGTGGAGACCATTTCTGTGTATCCATACTCCCGGTGATCAGGCCACTGACAGTATCACAGTTCAACATGTTGACATACCGCAATGATCGAGTATGTCTGCACTAAGCCTACAGAGCATGCACAGTCACTCACACACACAGAAGAACAGAGCTGTCTCTAGCGGACCGCGGAAACCAGAAGTAACGGGACCTGGTCGATTTGGACACATTTAACAAGGTATTTAAGACCTTGGTCACCTATTCACCTACCCTTGAAAAAGTCCACACATGGGATGAAACATGTTGGAACACACTGGAACACCATCTTCTTACCATCCCAAATTCTGACCTATATGTATGTTCTATTCATTGTGATACATGCATTGGAGTAGTGTTAACTACTAGTGTTTTTATACTCCCTGCAACCACATTAGCCTAGACAGGCACGTGGGCAGAGAAATAAACAAAACCTTTAGATATCCTCCTTGCACATAGTGTTATCTGTAACCACTGGACCATAGAGTCTGCTGCCCCTCTTTTTTCCCCTCCCCCCCCTCACCCACACACATCAACTGAGCCACAGGAATACGTCAGGTGGACCAGCAGAAAACCATCGGAACCTGGATGAACTTACCTGCCCCAAGTTATTGCAAACCAGCGATTGATTACTATTCACCGAACACTGAAATTGTTTTTATAAGAACACCCACCCTACAGCTTGCATTAGGTGGATCACACTGAGACTAAATATACACTACCTTATAAACTTAATCCATGTGAACAATAATCATTTTATATATTTCCATACTGATTACGTATTACCAACATAACAGGACCTCTAAGCGCTGACACTATACTCCATTCCATTAACTCTGACAGACATTTATTCCAACCAATAGAATGCTTACTTTGGATTTTCCAGGGAGCAATTAGGCTAATGACATTGTTCTCTCATTCTATGCACTTGCCTCAGAGAATTTTCACTACATAGTTTAATTACCTCATAGAGATTTGCTGCATAGTAAAAATGGTAACAGAAAAAATTGATTCTCTGTAGATTATATTGTATTATTAAAAGTCATATATCATCTTTGATATCCTAATAAATAATAAATAAAGATATAAAAGAGATCATTATGAGAGAAATTAAATAGAAAATTAAATAAAACTAAAATGAAATAACCCCTGATCTTCTATCCAAAGTTACAATACCACATGTGCACTAAGTAAAAGATTAATGGAAGTCAGTAAATAATATATATATATATATATATATATATATATATATATATATATATCCCTTTAGTCGTGATTCTAGTGGTGTAAATTAGCAAAGAAAGTTTTTTGTAGATCCAAGCCTTTATCAAAAATAATCTTATGAATTTATATTCTTGGATTTCAACAGATGTAAACAAATAATAACAATAGTAATAAAAGTAATAGTAATAATAAGCTTCATGTATGAGTGAATACAAATGTGCATGCAAAATTAAGCACACATGAATAAATATATTTCTTTAAGTGCACACTTGTACATATATGAATAAATATATCCAACAATATGGAGCATATCTCATGAGTTATGTGTAAAATTAATATTAATATAGTTATAAAAACATTGTGTGATAACCATGTGATGCAACGAAGTGAGAGACAAAATATGTACTAAAGAGAATGTGAATAAAGGTAAAAATAAAATTGGTGAATATTGTGATAAAATAAAAACAAGGAAAGAATAAAAAGAAAAGAAAGGAAAAAGGGTGTGTGTGTGTAATAAGTCCCATACAATAGTTTAACATAATTAGTAAAAAATGCGCCAAGTGTTCAAAGGCATGCTGCCGACGATGTGAAAAAACTCCATTCTGTCACGGCTGGGTCTGGGTTAGGAGCCGGTGTCGAGACAGAGGACGTCAGTGGACCGGTTTGCTGGTACTGGAAGGATGCCGGTTTCAAGGGGGTGCGAATCATGAATGACGAGACGACAAGAAGATCCGGACAGATACTGCAGAAGCGAAGGTATGTCGGACCCGGGCACTGGAGTGGAGAACTAGGACCAGAGTCTCGGGGACGGCAGGCCCTCCTGGGGAGCAGGAACCGAGAGCGACACACTGGAACTGGGGACAGCGGAAGACAAGCTGGAGCTGAACTGCAAATACAGACAGACTGTGACAACCTGCAGCGGACGGGAGCTCAGGAACTAACACACAGCTCACGCTGTGTACGACGTTGCACTGGCAAGGAAAGAGTGTGCAAGGCACCCTTAAGTACCATGGGTTGTGCAGGGATTGGCTGGAGCTCAGGAGCAATGTAGGAATGGGATAGGCTTCCCCCAGGTCACGTGTCTGCCGCACAGAAAAAAAAGAGAGATTTGCCCTCCAGCACACTGCAGCAAAAACAATACTTAAATCCTACATAATAATAGAGATTTAGAGGTATTGGTTACACATATTTGCAAATATATGAATAAGCGCCAGGCCAATCGTCAAGGCTCCTCTATACTGGCGTCCCTAATATTAGGGGCTCACGTCCGAGAAGCAAGGCACCCCAAAAAAATTCCAACCAAGGGCCATCCCCAGGGCATCACACGAAAAAGGGAAAAAGGTGATAGTGAAGTATGTAGGAAAGATGTGTAAAGATAAATCAATAAGTGTTAATGAAATGATAAAGAATTAAAATGACATATATAATGTACAAACAAATAAAGAAGTGATAAAAGTATTCTATGTGAATTAAGTGGTGATGCCATGAGAAAGGCCCAGTCAGAACCCCCCCGGGGGCCCCACTCCCAAACGCTCACCCCAAAATAATTATTGCTACATAATGGTAGCACCCACTCTGGGTCATATAATTACAATTGATGTACTGCATGATAACAGTACATATGTAAGCTGAGAGCTAACTTATCTTGGAGGTACCCCAAAAAACCTCCACATGGCACTATAAGCATCAGCACCTCCTCCTAATGCTGACTGCCTTCATGCCTCTCCAAATTTACAAATTTACACGTGTCTGCCGCAAGATGGCGGCGCCCAGCAGCCGCCGGTGAACACAGAGGTCCGCTGCCATCAGCCCCCCAGCGCCCGGATCACCACCAGGAGCCGCCGCAGGAAGGACCCTGCCAGAGCGCCCGGACAGGTAAGGTCCGAGTGCTCCATGGCAACGCCGCCCGGATCGTGACACATTCTCTGTGTAGTGTTATTAATAGTATGCGTGAAAAGAATATGGTAAAGATGTGGGAAATAATGTGGTGAGAATAGTAGTGAATGTAAATGCCATAGCGTTGCATTAACTGTCATATAAATGTTTGTGATGGTGCCATGGTGAATGTGTGAAATCTATATAGACATAAATGTAATAATAAAAAAAAGATATATAGTAAATAATGAAATGTGTGCCCATAATTAGAAAAAAAGATAGTATAGCTAAAGAAGGAAAAGGGGGGACAAAGTGAGTGAACATAAATTTAACATCCACATTTAAATATATCTCTCAACCGTGCATATATGTGTATATATAACCTTCAGGGTATCATTTAATAAAAGGAGAGAATCTACAGTGAACATGATCCATCATTAAATGTATCTAGATCTTAAATAAAGGTTAAAAAATCTCTATTGTGAGCTAATACCTTGGGTTAATAATAAGTAAATAACTAAATAGTTGGATAAAATGTAAAGTTTATAATATATTATTATTATTCTATGATGTTGTAAGTTTCATTTTTTAAGAAAGACTGAATAATTGATATATTAATTTAGGCCCCTAGGTGCTAAGGTTCCTATGTTGAAAGTCCATTCACTTTCTTTCATGAGAAGTTCTACCCACCTCTAATGCCCATTCTCACACATTCAAGGCCAAACACTCTCATTACATGTGTTTTGTCATGACGGAAAGAGTGAAAGTGTTTGGCTACCGTAGTCAATTGCTTCATGTTGGTGAGATCTCTAGATACATTTCTTATGTTCACTGCATGTTCCAGGACACATTGTTTGAGCATTCTTGTGGTAATTCCAACATACATCTTCTCTCAAGGACAGATTATGCAGTAGACTATATTTGTTGTTTTACAGTTGAAATAATCCTTTATCTTAATAGTGTTTCCAAAGATGTCCACAATTTCTTGTTTATTGCACATATAACTGCAGGCCTTGCATGAGCTGCAGGTATATGTGCCATTGATAGGGGATATGTTACACTTGTTCTTACAGAGATGGCTTTTAACCAAATGGTCACGAAGATTGGGGGCCTCCTCCAGCTCCTGGATACCTTAGGTTGTAATCTATTGGCAAGTTCCGGATCGGACAATAGGATAGGCCAAAGTTTTTGTATGGCTCTCCTTATTTCTCTCCACTCTCTACAAAAATCTCCAACAAACCGAATTTCATTGGAATCTTCCTTTTGTTTCTTCATTTGGAAGATGAGAGTGTCCCTCTTAACAGAATCATTTGATGCCTTAGCTCTCTTAATAGATCTGTGGCTATAGCCATGCTCCTTAAGGCGTTCTGTAAGTTCCATGCTTTTTTCTTTAAATATTGTTTCATCAGAACAGTTCTGTTTTAATCTTAAAAACTCCCCCTTTGGAATATTGTCAATTGTTGGGGGGAAATGGGAACTGGATTGATGTAAAACACTATTCGTTGCCGTTGCCTTGCGAAATAATTCAGTGGCTAGCATGTTATTACTATCCTTGTACATCTTCAAGTCCAAAAAGGAAATACTGGTATCACTATATTCATATGTAAACTTTAGGTTTAATATGTTGTTGTTCAACCTTGTCATAAAGTTAATGAGCTCCTCCTTAGTGCCCTCCCAAATGATGAAAAGATCATCTATATATCGCAACCATGTAACAATGCGTTTGGTATATATCTCATTTTCTTCTGTGAAAACATGCTCTCTCTCCCAACACCCCAGGAAGAGGTTATCATATGTGGGGGCACAAGCGGCCCCCATAGCTGTACCTCTTACCTGGAGATAGTGGCAGTCATCGAACACAAAGTAATTCCTGGTAAGCACAAATCTTAATAGTTTTAAGATGAAAAACTGAAAATCCCCCAATCCTTCCATCTGAAGAAAATATTCAACTGCCTTGAGTCCTAGTTCATGTTGTATGCATGTATATAGTGACTCTACGTCCATGCTCACTAAGAACTGTTTTTCTTCCAATCTCACATCATTAATTTTTCTCCAAACATCAGATGTATCTCTAATGTAAAATGATAATTCCATAACAAATGATCTGAGATGCGTATCCACAAAAATACTCGCCTTCTCCGTAATTCCACCTATCCTAGAGATGATAGGTCTCCCTGGTGGATTGATTACATTTTTGTGTACTTTTGGGAGAAGGTAGAGTGTGGGTGTTTTGGGATTGTCCACTTTAAGAAAATCATGTTCTTGCATCGTAATAGTTCCACATGATCTTGCTCGATCTATAATGGAAAGGTAGATCTCTTTATAATTCTCTGTGGGATTAAAGATGAGATATTGATAACAGGAGGTATCACTCAGTTGTTTCATGGCCTCTCTGATATACATTTCCTTTGGCCAATGTACTGTATTCCCACCCTTATTGGATGATTTAATTACTAGGTCATCCCAAGTCTTGATTTCATCCATTGCCTTCTTCTTCTGATGAGTCAGATTGTGTGGGATTCTACTATATTTATTCTTCTTATAAAGTAGATCTAATTCATGTGATACCATATTCATGAAGATCTTAGCTTCCGGTGAGATATTTTCTGGGGGAAAGAAAGTTGAGTTGTTTTTGCATATAGGTCTGCTTTTATTTTCAATATTATCACTTCTGTCTTCACAGTAATCTTGTCCTATTAGTTCTTCCAGAATACCTATTGGTTATTGTTCTTGACTAGATGCCAAAAGATCCTCACTATTTTGAGCCTCATTGGTTTGTGAACTATGGGTATTTATTGTATCACTATTGTCTTTGTTAGCAAAAAATTTTGTGAGAAATAATTTCCTACCGAAGATTTGTAAGTGCTTCTCCCAATGAAAATGATTAAAACCTTTTGAGGGTGAAAATGAAAGACCTTTTTTCAGAACATTGATCTGATCAACCGTCAAGGTACGTTTTGACAGATTGATAATGTTAAATTCTGCTACATGTTCTTGTTTGTTCTTGTTGAGTAGCGTGCCGGGGAAGTGGATTCCCATCTTCGACGATTCCCTCTTCCTTTTACCCCCTCTCCTCGTCTTTCTCTTGGTGGTCGTCCTTGTGAAGAAGTAGTGTTTCTCTGTTCTTGTTCATTAGTTTCTTCATTCCTGGAGAACTCTAGTTCAGATGAGGAGTACTGTTCTTTAGGGTTAAATGTTGAGGGTCTGTCCTTATTGGTTTTCCAACTAAAAATCCTTCCAAGGTCAAAATCCCTTTTATCTCTAATAATTTTTTTTCTCTCTATAATAGTTTCATATACCTCTAGATCTTTTTTGTTGTTTTCAAAACTTTTTTGGAAACTACTATTAAGTTCCCATGTTTCAAGTTTTTTGCCAATCTCATTAATTCTCTTTTCACATTCCTCCAAGGCCAAGTTGTTATGTTTAATAAGAATGCTAATCAATTCTAAAGAACATTTGAGGAGACAATTCTCCCATTCAGTTTTTAAATTATCCGTAATTAACTCAAATGCCGGAAATATTTTTGGGCGTAGTCCCCTAGGGACTATTTTATTCTTTAGATAATTTTCTAAACTAATCAAATCCCAATTGGTCGGCACCTGTTTCTGTAATAATTTCCTAAGTTTAAGGAAGTCTGTTTCCCAATTGGGTTCAGGTCCTATAGTGCAAGAAGTACTGGGAAAGATATTTTCTAAATTATCAGTCTTTCTTTTAAAGGTTAATTCAGATAGAAGATTGAAACTAGTCATAGTAGAAAATATTTTTTATATATCAAATTTAAAGATCAAGTGATAATTTCTTATTCGTTGAAAAATTAGTATGAAAAATATGTAGATGTCCGTGCGTGGATTAGAGCTGAGAGAGAATCTCAGGAAACTAGTAAGTGTAGAAGGTTCAAAGGAGATCCTGCACCAGACTAGAATAAGTTATTAAATCAAAAACCAACTCATAATGAAAAAAATTTATTCAAAAATACAAAAGAAAAAAATACAAAAAAATGTTTTTTTTTTGTAAATGGTTGTCGGTGCTCCCAAGGAAATGTAAATAAGTACACAATTAGTAAACAAACATTTGGCAAAAGAAACCAAATAAAAGAAATTCCTTACATGGGACACTCATTAATCTGGGATCCAAGTTCCAGAGGTGAAAAAAATAATAATAAAGTAGAAGAATTATTGTATATCATAAAATATATAACCTCTATTATAGATATTTAAAAAATTAGGGGTAATCAGACTCAGTATATAAATGGCTAGTTCCTGTGCTTAAGTTATTTTAAAGGCTTAAGCAACACATCTTTTTCAAAATTGATATACTATATCAATGTATGCACAGCACTACATGATATAATAATTGCTTAGGGATACCCCCAGTGCCTTTTCCTACAGAGAAGGCTAGTAAACCATAAATAATGAATTCTCTGTGCCTAAGTAATTTCAGAGGTTTGAGCAACACATTTTTTGCAACATTGATGTTTGTAATATCACATACCAACTGTCTCAAGATATCCTCAGTGTCTGTTTTACTAAGAGGGATAGTAATTTAGAAATAGTTATTTAGCAACATTATACCCAAACTGCGCAAATTTATTATTTTTTCATAATTTTTTCCTTTCTTTGAAAATACCTGTATCTACATTGCTGTATAATAATAGGGATATATTTTTATCTGTATCTCTATTACAAATGGATGTTGTGAACTACACAAACCAATACAGAGAGAGACAATTATTTAATACATATTAATAGGGTCACTGTATATTGTATTCATTATATCAACCCCTAGGTGATTTCTTATTGTTTATACATTTGCTGCTACACCTATTAAGCTTCACATTGGTGGATGGATGTGAATTATTTATGATCCAAATTTATGATCACATTTTTCAAAAGGAATTTATTTTGGGGCAGACTAGCCATTTATATATTGAGTGTGATTACCCCTAATTTTTTAAATATCTATAATAAAGGTTATATATTTTATGATATACAATAATTCTTCTACTTTATTATTTATTATTTTTTTCACCTCTGGAACTTGGATTCCAGATTAATGAGTGCCCCATGTAAAGAATTTCTTTTATTTGGTTTCTTTTGCCAAATGTTTGTTTACTAAGGTTGAAAAGATGGTAAACAGTCGTGTAAGGCCTTGTAGAAACTACTGGGGCTGTCTATGAAGCCCTGGGGCAATCGTGTCCATGTGTATTGTACCCCACTGTATGTAAATGCAAATAGGTACTGACAGTCAGGATGAAGAGGGACAGAGAAGAAGGCAGAACAGAGGTCAATGACAGTAAAATGGGTTGCATTTGGTGGGATCTGCATTAGAATGACTCACTACCACCTTATTAACCCTTCTAAGGTCCTGTACCAGCCTATAACCCCTCCCACCACTCTTCTTTATAGGAAAGATGGGACTGTTGGCTACACTCGCTGTACGAACTAAAATTCCCTGTTGCAATAATTGCTCAATTATGGGATAAACCCCTATCTCTACCTCCTGTTTAAATGGGTATTAGGGAATTTTTGGAGCTTGCCTACCACATGTTAGGTTTACCATTACGGGAGCTACATTTCCCATCTATCCAGTGTCCTGTCCATCTTTGGTCCAAAGTGAACCTGGTATTTGAGATAACATCTGCTCTACCTGGGATGGATTCTTATCTGGAACAGTAGAGTGAAATATTAACCTTTGGGGAGTGTCCAATATATCCCTCACCTCGTGTGCAACTCTCTCTGGGATATCTAAAAATATACCATCCGGGGTACAATAAATGACACATCCCATTTTGCATAACAAATCCCTTCCCAGTAGGTTAGTAGGGGCCGCTGCTGCCAGGAGAAAGGAATGCCTGGTATGCAATGGACTGATAGTAACCTCTGCAGATTTGGTTAAAGGATAATGTTGCACTTTACCCGTTACACCCATTGCTGGTATTGTTTTGCTGGTCACCTTTAAATTAGATGGAGATTTTATCACTGATCTGGTCGCCCCTGTGTCTACAAGAAAAGAATGTTTATTACCAGCTACATCAACTATCATTACCGGTTCTTCTCTAATATCCCCAGTTAACTTGACTGACTGTAGACTACAGGTGTGACCTGACCCCTAGAGCTGACTATCTTCTTCCAGCAAAGCATTCACTGTTGCAACGTGAGCAGGTGATGGCTGGAATTGACCTGACTGCTGTGGGTGCCCCTCTGTGGGTATCTGGGTGTTCCCTGGTTTGGCATTTCCCACTTTTTGGTTTTACAGAATTTACTTATGTGGCCCTCCTTGTTACATCTATAACACCTTCGTCATTGACGTGTTGTGAAAGGTTGTTGTTGTGTGGGTTGCAGAATGAGGAAAGATTGTGGTTGTATGTAGGGATAAGGGTTTGGAGGTTGTATGGGATGAGTGTATTGTGGCTGTGTGTGATAAGAGTGCTGCGGTGTTATTTGCATTCCTTCCAGAGCTTGAATACTAACAGCCATTAGTTTCTCGCTCTGCATTTCTCTCTTCCTAAAGATGTTTTTGCCATGTTCAATTGCAGATTCCCTGAGTGTGTCTACCGTAACTCCCCTCCAACCAGGAAGTGAGGTCTGAACCCTGGCCTTTAGAGTGTCCTTAAGACCATCCATAAGCACTGTGATTGTCATTTCCCTGTGATGGGTGTTGTCTTTTATATCCTCTATGCCTGTGTATTGGGTAATAGTCTGCAGCGCTCTTTTAAAATAATCTGCTGCAGACTCACTCTCTTTCTGCTTAATCGTGAAGATTTTACTCCAGTTTACAATTAATGGGAAAAATACAGCCAATTGGGTGACAATATGGGTTATATTGTCTTGATTACCTGCATCAGTTATGGGACTATCTCCATCCAATACACAGGCTGTGATAAACTTTTTCATGTCGGTATTGTGTGTAAGACATGCCCGTAATACCACTCGCCAATCTTTATTGGTTGGCTCATGAGCATTACCTAAATCCTTTACAAATCTCTGGAACTTTGCTAGTTCTTTCCTAGTGTCAGGGGAATCTGTCATTATGGAACGTAGTTCTGCTCTTGTCCATGGACAATGCATCGCTACATTCCTTGTGGCCACTACACCATGTGCATCCGGATTCCCATTGGGAACAGTTATTGTCCGGATGGGATGGATGACTGCCACACTGCTACCATTGGCCTGATTACCTGGTTGAGGGTTCAGCATACTACTACTACGTATAGTATTAGTAATCTCCGCTACTATTACAGTGGGTGTTAATACTTCCTGCACTGGTGGGGCTACCTCCATTTCTGGTACTAGCGGGGCAGCTACCTGTGCTTGCTGTGGTGGTACATTTAACATTTGTGCAACATGGGAAAGAGCGGACATAACAACAGGTTCATCATCTGCATCATAAACATGTTCTTTATAGTTACTTAGAAGAGGGTACAAATTACTTGTTACATTTTTATGATTTTTGAGATCGACTATACCTTGACCCACATCCAAATAGGGCGGAGGTGGTGTGCATGCGCTACTAACAATACCTTCCGCAATGCTACCTTGCTGTGCATGCACGCTCTTTTGCATCATGGGCGTGACGCTAGTTAGCGTCACATGCACACCGCTAAGCCACATGTTCCCCTCATGCTGCCATAACTTCAAGCAATCATTAAGTTTTACCCTTTTCTGTCTATACTGTCTCTGAGATTGTTCAGAACCTCCGAATCAAAGCTACCAATCTTGGGAAAAGGTGTTCTACATTTCTTGGTAATTTTGATCCATATGTCGCAGTACGCAGTAGCGTATGCACCATACTTTTTAAACATAACATACAGGCTGACCCTAACGGCCATTCCACCTGCAGCACATCATCGACCATTACTAGAGATTGCCTTGCACCCATCTGAGTAAACGCTTAGGAATTTCTAGAGAATTTCGATTGGTGAATGATTTTCAAAGAGCTACGTTCACGCTCACGCCCTCCCGTTATACACAGCAGACCCACCTGGCATTACATTTGGCTTGTATAACGAGGAGCAGAATAACCACCTATTGCAAATTATTCTACTTGCGACGATATTAACTCAAGCTTCCGTCGCTCGCTTCCTACTTTGAGTTTACTCCTGCTGGTAGCATCTAGAAGTTCTAATAACTCCTAACCTCGCCAGCAGTTTCGGGAAGCCGTTGTGTTTTTTAAACATTTCTCTACAGGTGAACTACAGGTACCAGCAGGCCCTTAATGCTCCACATGCTGGTACTTGTGGTTCTCCAAGTACCAGCATGCAGGGGAGGCTTGCTGGGATCTGCAGTTCTACACGTAAGGACAATGTTTCCCACCCTAGGCTTATACGCGAGTCAATAAGTTTTACCAGTTTTTTGTGGTAAATTAGGTACCTCGGCTTATATTCGGGTCGACTTATACTCGAGTATATACAGTAATCTATAATGCAATCACTCCTAGGGGTATATTTATTAAAGTGAGAGTTTTTAGAAGTGGAGATGTTGCCCATAGCAACCAATGAGATTCTAGCTATTATCTTCCAGAGCAAGTCTGATATTTCCTAAAATCGTTAGAGACCACTTGAGATGTAAGTACCGTATGTTAATGGGTTTTTTTCTCACACCACAGGGTTTTAAGCTCCGAAAACCACCAACCATTTTTTTTATTGGATACCGCGGGTATTGGGAGCGCAGAAACCCGCTGTAATCGAGAATTGGGTGCAAGGTTTTTTACCTCGCTAAACTTTGCACCCAATTGGATATGCCGCTATGGGGGCTGCTTTTGCAGTTGAAATTGGGGGATCACAGCAAATAATCTGCTGTGGTCACCCTTAAATTTATCTCAGGGATACTTAATATTTGTGGTATACCTGAGAAGTAGTGTTTTTAGGGAATATCCTGCAAATAGTCCTTGATAAACAGGTCCCATAAATATGTCAAAGTTTGCAAATATAGGCTCTTATTTAACAATGAAAACAAATACCGGTTGAATTTTTCGTTTAGTATCACTGTGATACTAACGAAAAATCCACTGGTATTTACCAATACTTACCCCTCCAGCAAGGTCCCGCGAAGTCCTCGTCCTCAGCTGGTCTGCTGGTGGCCTAATGCTGCAAGCAACGGGGCTCAATGTAATGTGCACGCGTGACACTCTGTCTACGCATGTACATGACACGAGGACCAGGTAGTGCCTAGAAGGCTTCGCTGAAGCCGTAAGGGCAGCGCTGGGTCTCCTTTGCTGGCAATGGAGACCTCATCATTCTCGCCATCTAAAAGATGGCGAGAGCGATGCTTGACAAACAGCGGTAATCTTAGATTACCGCTGTTTGCAAAATCCAGAAAGAGGACATAACCGGTTATGCTTCATTGTTAAATAGGGGCCATATAATTACAAATCTCAGCACACATGTTGGAGTAGTGGGATAGGTAAAGTCTACTTCACAAAATGTTTTCATTGGAAAGTACATTATGGACCATAAAAATATTTTCCAAACATAGTATGAGCCCAATCATCATCCAAGACAATTGCCCACAAAAGCTGATACTGGAAATTTGAACAATTTCCGTGGCATAGCTAGTGGCATTTGGGACCTGGTTCAAAATTTCAGCCTCAGGCTTCCTGTAATATATACTGGACAATGACGGCTGCTTTGCCTAGATACTCCTCCCATTTTGCACAGAGCCTTTTCTCCTTTGTACAGAAACTACCTCCATTGTTGCAGAGCTAATCTAACTCTTTGCTCAGTGACCTTTCCCCATTGCATACACACTCTCTCCCACTTTTCATAGACCCAACCCCTATGTACAAAGACTTCACCTTCTTTGCATAGACTTATATCCAATGTAATTCACCCGATCCCCTGCAAATAGGAACAACCTCCTCTTTGTGCTTCACCCCAGGGAACAGCAGAGCTGCATGCAGATTCACAGGTTTTTATTTGCATAGTCCCAGGGCCGCCCTTAGTTGCTGGTGTGAAGGAACCTCCACTGGGTGCTGAAAACAATTGTGCAGCTTGTCTGTCATACTAAGGGTGGGTACAAATGACGTGATGGTCGTCCCGATTTCCCTTCATCCCAGAATAAGCGATATAGGCCCTCATTCAGAGCCGTACGCTCTGAGCAGAGCGCATGCTCTGAATGAGGGCCGCCCTCCATGAAAATGGAGCGTCCTCCTGGACGCTCGTATAGCTGTGGGTCACCACCCACAGCCTATACGAGCGTGCATTTTGATGGCTGCGATGGTCGCGACCATCGCGACCATCGAAACTGCGAGCCGGAGCCTGTGGTTGAGGTTTTCAACCGCAAGCTCCGGAGTGATTTTGGCTCTATCAGAGCCAAAATCACTCCCACTGACATCACTAGTGATGTCAGTGGGCCGGCTTCTGACGGGAGGCGTTCCCGTGGGAACGCCTCCGTCTGGGAGGCACGCCCCCGGCACGCCCACCAAAGGGGGCGTGCTGTCAATCAACATCGACAGCACGCCCCCTTTGATCAGACACAACGAGCGAAGGACTTTCTTTCGCTCGTCGCGTCTGGCGCATGCGCACGACGGAGCTCCCTCCATCGTGCGCATGCTCAGTGCATAACATCGACCCACTTGCGAGCGGACAGCCGCTCGCGAGTGGGTCTGAATCAGGCCCATAGTGCGTACACACTATACGACACAACAATGCAACTATATATTGTTTGGTCGTTAGATCATGTACGTTATATTGTTTGCTTTAAAACCACTATAAAACCATCCTAGAGATTTCAGGAAAATTTATATTCCCTTTTTCGAGTACTGCAAATTATTTAAACAAAATGCCATTTTACTGTATGTCTTTGCAGTTCTGCTTTGTGCCTAGTGAGGCTTGGTTTATACCTGCTGAACACTCTACATAGCTTTACTGCTTTGCTTTGTTTTGTTTACAAAGTGATTCTATTACTATGGATGCGATAGATGCTTTCCACTGTCAAGTTGTGGCATCATACACTGTGGCTATGGTGTCGTTTCTTGGAAGGCAGAGGGCATAGCAGGGGCGAAGAGTGCAGAGGTCCTGGTGGACAAAGGAGTGGCTGCTGCAGAGGCATTCTCTCTCTCACATGCCGCTGCTCATGGACATTCGGGAAAACAATCCCAACGATTACCGCAATTTCCTGTGTATGGATGAGGCCACCGTCCAGGAGTTACTTCATCTGGTGACTTCATACGTTGAGAGGTGAGATTCCAAGTTAACGGGGGCCATTCCTGCTGAGGAGAGACTAGTTGCTACCCTGCTATTCCTGGCTACAGGAAAATCCCTGGCTGTCCTGAAATTTGACTCACTCATTTCATCTCAAGCTTCGGGACTCATCATTGCTGAGACCTACAAAGCCATCATTCATGTACTAAAACAGCAGTACTTAAAGGTAAGAAAAAAGGAGTCTGTTATTTCTTGTAAAAAAAAAAATATGTTTTTTATTTTTTAATTATATATTTTTATTATTTTGGTTTTTTTTTAAATTAAAAGTACTATCAAATTAGCACCATACAAAACAGTTCTTAAACTAACAAGCACATTTTTGAAAAATTATACATTTTGTTAACTAACAATTTGTTATTTTTTACATTGTGAAAATTATGTCAATCTTTATTAAAAAAAAAGGTCACAAAGGGTAGTATTGTGAGTCAGTAGGAGTATGGGAGTAGCATCATGTGATGGGGTACTTGGTGCATACTGCTTCTTGACACTGTACATGGCACTATGAATGGGTGTGGAAGACTGGCCACCATAGTAGTGTAGGGTATGCAACATTGGTTAGTTTAGGGATGGACGCTGTATTGGTCTATATACATAGGCTCATGCTTCAAGTAGGCCATCTAGACCCTTCGACATTCACTCATAAACAATGCGCTCAGCATGGGGCCTCTGCTCCTGACTCATATGCTGCATCTTAAAGACCACACTAAAACCAAAAACATCCCACTCATCTGGAGACTTGCACTATACTTTATGTACATGTGTTAGGACTTGGTGTGTGAGCTGGTAGTTTTCATCCTTTACATCCTCAACCACTGTTTTTCTTTGGTGGCACTGGCTCTGCATCGACTGTAGCTTCACAATCCAGCTTCTGGCTAGTCATGCTTGTTTCTGGTGACAGGTTGATAGGTAGTTCAGGTGTTGCAGTCTGTAAAGTATAAAAGATATGTTCACATGATGTTTTACAATAATTACGTTTTTTTATCTAGTTCCCTACAACTGTAGAGAAATGGCAAAGTATTGCTGAAGAGATGGAAAATACAGTATGTGAGGATAACCCCACCTGCCAAAAGCAGATCCTTTTATATTAATTACAAGGGATTCTTTAGCATTGTATTGATGGCTGTGGTCAGTGCCAATTATGAATTTATTTTTTGAATGTTGGCAAAAATGGTAGAGCTTCAGATGGTAGCTCCTTTAGTTTAAACAGACAATTTTCTACTAGAAACTGATGTTCAATACCCTCAATATGCCATCTGCTAAGGAAACAAAGCATAGCCTAAATTTTGTATTTGTAGCTGATGAGGCCTTTGCTCTACCTGAGAATGACGCCATATCCTCAAAGGGCACTCACCAAAGAGAGGCACATATTTAACTGCAGGCATTCAACAACATGGTGGATTGTGGAAAGTGCCTTTGTGATTTTAAGTAAAAGATTCAGGATCTTCCACACAGCCATCAATCTGCGTGCTGACAAGAATGACTGGGTCATCATGGCATGCTGTGTACTGAATCATTTCATAAGGTGGAAAACCCACTAGCAAAGGCCAATGTACACAATTATGCCAGATGAGTCAGAGTACGTGGAAGAAATGGATAGATGGACATCATTGACAGCAGGGGTTGGACAAACAGCCTTTGCACGTGCCAAGGAGGTATGTGAGGAATACCTCACATACTTCAATGGTGTGGGGGCAGCGCCGTGGCAGGATGACTTCACAAACTAAAACATTCTGCAAGGGGTATTTCCACTTACCAAATAATTGCTGCAACATTCTTACATGTTATCATCCTTATCTTCACCCAGTCCTGGTTCTAACAACCTCAAAAATGGTCTCTGTGGCTCATGAGCTAAAGTGAAGGTCAGCAAATTGTAATACCACAGGATGGGCACATATATGTCACCTTCTTCTGTTTTTTTAGGAAGACGGTCCTAAAATTTTGGATCTTCTTCTTGACCCTGTACGCATCTACTGAACTGTGGTACTTTTTGCTGATTAAATTCAATTGCCTCAGATATTTTAACATCATTGGAGTAATCTTTGGATTGTATCCACCACAACCATTCATTCTCCCTGGAGACCTCCTGGGACTTTTGAACAAATTTCCAGTTTTTATTTCTATGGACTTGATATCTAGAATAAAGGGCAGAATATATTAACAACAAACTTTAGCAGTACAACATACTCAATGTCAAATTAAATAAAGGTTCTTAATGTTGTATTTAAATAAATAATGTTAATGTTGAATTTTGTGTTTTAATTTATTTTATATGAATTAATTGTAAAATACTGTATAAATGTATAAATTTCACTCCTTATTTACAAAAAAATTGAATATATGTATATACAGTTATTACATGAAGTATATCTGTACAGCATTCATTCTTCTACAATATACTTCAATGCCCTTTATTGTGTAAAATGACTCCCAAAATCATAGCAATTACATACGCAGAGACATTGAAAGGACAATCTTTAGGCAGCATGCCAATTACATTTTCTACTAGCCCAGTGCCCTCCGTAGGTGTCCTCAGTAGATCTACAATACAGATTCTAAAGGCGGTGGCACTCTGTAATTAAAAGATGCTGAAATGCAGAACTTATTAACCAATGTTTCTATACTTTAATGTATCATCTCAGGGTACAAAAGAATACATAGAGAGACTCACCTTATATCCCATTACACCATTTGCAAAAACATGGCAGCGGGACCCGGAAATGAGACGCCCACTGATGATGTCACCTGTGCATCCTGCTGTCCTATAGACAAAGTGCATACATACAATTTAAAAACATATACATGGCAGAAGACTGCGAAGAGCATGAGATACATATACGTGCATAACATCATCAATAAACACTATCAATTTGCAAACATCGATGGTCATAATTAATTGATGCAGTGGTTATCATTGTTAAAGCATAAATTATAGCCCAAACTACATCTTACAGTAACCGTTGGAGATAGACCTTCATCATGAAGTGTCAAGCACTGTTGGATGAAACATCGATACACTACTGATACATCAATACAAATAATATCAAGGCATATTCACAGAAATAAATTTATATGGTCACCAAACAGAGATAATGTCACAAAATGATACCTAATGTCACCGATTATACTTCAAATAAGGTTCCACCAATCATATGATACAAAATATCAAGGGTAATAATGTTAAATAAGAAAAAAACACCAATATAGTAAACTGCAATAAAACATGTTAAATTAGTGTCTGCAAGAGGAGGCTCATCAAGATGCTCTCATCCATCAGCATTTTCACCAGTTATTCAAAAACAATCAAACTGCATGTCATAAGCATGTCCATGCAGAACACTATTAAAAACAGTTAATCGTGAATTTGCGTGACCCCTGCGTCCCCAACTGAATCACACCCTTAACTGCAGACCAACATTGAAGACTATGTCTAGCAGGGGGGGATTCTGGTACTGGAGTTCCATTCCCAGACAGCAGAGGGCTCACCTGCAGTGGGACTGCATGGTTGGATCAATCTCCCCTGCTGTTTGTAATCTCCATATGCTAAGCTTTGCCAGGATTAAACATTGTGGATTGATTATGCTGTCTGCCACAATCTGAATGTATCGAGTGCTGAGCTGCTCATGCCAGACATTCTGCTAAAACCCCCGGGGCGGCTACTATAAGATGAGACAGTGAGTGAAATGCTAATAATGCACACTATTTAATGCCAAAGTTTATCATGTAAACAAAGAGGGGTGACTAAACCATATTTCTTGTATGATGCTGTTGGAAAAGTGATATAACACAGCACTTTGGAAGAAATTACAGTGTGACAGTGTGAATATGAAGCCAGACCCTCAGCCAGCCTCAGAACACTAGCGTCACTAGTGGGGCACGGGCCGCACTGGGTGACACCATCCGAGGGGGTGACACCAAAATAGCAGAGCTGCTATGGTGTCGAAGACTATGAAGACAAGAAATGGAGAGAGGAAGGGTAGAGACTGTGGGCTGACCCAGCAGCTGCAGGAGTGCTGGGGCAGCCCACTGTGTGCCGAGAACGGGAGGCGATAACGTCCCCAAGATTGGCATACATAAGGGGTTGTGGCTTTGCGGGTCATGGCCACGGCCATTTCCATTGAGCCACGCCCCTTTCAAGGCAAAATGCCTCAATCCAGCCACATCGGGTGTCACCCAGGTAAGTGACGCCTCTGCCTTAGAACCTGTGTAATTTATAAGTGTCCCAGTTTTATGGGATTGTATGACAGTGTGTGACCCTGACAAAGTTTAAACCTAGGCAAAAACCTATTCCTGGTCAAACTACACCACCATGTCAAATTTGGTGGAGCTAGGTACAAAATTCTGGCCGTCCATAAAGTACAAACAGACACACACTTTCTCGCTTATTATATAAATATATCTATCTATACATTTATAAAGAGAGAGAGAGAGACAGAGAAATTATATGGGGTGTAGGGAATTAAACTATTGCAAACCTACCAGTTATATCTTGCAGATCTGTGTCCACGACAAACATTGAGCTGCTGCCAAACATGCACCAGGGAGCTGGCCAGAAGTTCCTTGCATGTAGAGCACGCAATAAGCTGACTGTGGGAGAAAATGGAAGATGGGGACTGACTTGAGGCGACATCTTCAGAGGCCAGATCGGAACGACATATCTTATGGTCATCTGTTTGGCCGTACACACTGTACACACGTGCTCAATATCGTTATCGTCAATATCTGCTGTGTAGTGCATTAGCTAGGATGCCATGAATGTCACACATGAGCACGTAATTGTGCATACACATTAGACAATATGAACTATATGTTCCAATTCACCCCAAAATGACAAATCATCCAATATATCATTTAGTTTGTACCCAGCATAAGGCTTTGGGGTCTGCAGTGGGCTGTCAACAGAGGGGGTGGCCGGGATTAGTTCAGGAAGCAGCAAAACAGTCCAATTGCCGAGTGTCTCAACTGTGTCATCAGAGGTTCCAAGCGCACATACCAGGAGGACACCTGAGGGTGACCAGTACATGTGCTAGGTAATGGGATGATATTTGTGGAAGAAATCCTCATTGAAGTTGGAGAGATGGCTTTAAATCCTAAATGTGGAAGCACTGTACAAGAATTTTGTATGGTGAATAGCGCAGAGTGCTGTACTCCCAACATAATCCAGGTTTATTTGATGAGATCTTTCTCCTAGGCCAGTGTACTTGGTTATGGAGTGGCTGTATGGCTTTTCCCTCGCTCGATGTCAGAGCTCTCACCTTTCCTATGATAGTAGGCTATAACTGCCACCCCACAGATGATAATGACCTGCGTGAGGATCAGCACACATAGGATCATCACCCAAATGTATTCAAAGAATGGAGATTTGTTAGAATCAATCCCTGGAAAAAAAGAGAGAGTGGAATTATGAGTAGAGGACATTTACTGCCTTAACCACTTCTTATATCACCTTTCTATCTCTGTTTCAGCCACAACTCCAATTCTAATTATTAATGTATTTCTCCTTATAGCTGACCTATCTAAAACTACCTCTATAGTCTTACTTCTGGTGGTTCTAAGCACGCTCTCCTTTCCGGCCTTGCTGCAGAGGATGCAGGCCTCACTGACCTTGCCACTGTGGGCACTAGACCAGAACTGGATTAAGGGGAGGAAGGTACAGAGGTCATGTGTCCCAGTCCCCCTCTCTCAGGGGGACCCTTGGAAATTGTTTAACGCTACAGTGCAGAGCAGGAGTCAGACTCAGAACTGTACTGCAGTGCTTCCAGTTGTAGAAGAGGAGACTGAAAGAGAGATGGAGTAGAAGCGGGGGTTGAGCTACATGGCACTATACAGTCAGTACCAGAGTGGTATGGGAGAGAGAAGGGAGGAGCAGCTACAAACAGTGTGCCCAGAGGAATGAGTATTAGCCAGCCTGTAAGGTGAGAGAGGGGGTGGTGGCTGTGTCACTATATGTATGTGTGTATATAAGTGTGTGACTGCATCTGTGTGTATAAGTGTGTGACTGTGTACAGATGTGTCCACATACATCTTACCTCCATGAGCGTCGTATTACTTGGTAGCACCTTATTCACAAAGCAATGCAAATAATACGCACAAGCAGCTTCTACTGATTAAAATGCTAAACGTTAAAAAAAAAAAGTCTATATGCTGTGTTGCGGCTTGCGGGTGTATCTGCATGCAAAATACTACGGTACTGTGTCAGTGGCTGTGACTCTGTAATGAAATATTTTGCATGCAGATACACCTGCAGTCACAGGCAATAAGCGAATAAGATGCATTTGAAAGTAAAAAGTCACAACAATAAGATGCTCAGAGCTACTTAGTCACACCACGGCATGGCGCGACTAGAAGGACTATTTAACGCACAAGGAAATCAGAAGTATGTGGACATATTTGTATGTGTGTGCGACTGTAAATATGTGTATAAGTGTGTGACTATGTATGTGTGTGCATTAGTGTGTGGATAAGTGTGTGACTGTATATATGTGTTTATGTATTTGTGTAAAATTGTGTCTGTATGTATGTGTGTGTGACTGTACTCGTATGTGTGTGTATTAATATTTGACTTTATGTATGTGGGTTGGGTACAGAATTCCGGCGGTCGGGATTGGGACCGCTGGCATCCCAACTGCCGGGATGCTGACTACATGCCATGTATGTATTTATGCATATGCGTTACTATGTAAGTAGGTATATGTGTGACTATATATTTGTGCTTTTGTGTAACTATGAGCAGGATGCTTCTGCGATGCGGTACCTCCCCCCTGACTTTGCGTACATACAGCGGTTCATTACTGCAGTATGTACCAAGGATTTCACAAAGGACAGCTCTCCCGATAACAGCTGTCCTTTGCGACACTGCCGGGCAGAGGGACTTCTGGGTTGAACACCCAGAAGTCCTTCTGCGCACGCGCAGAAGGCCGCAGGCCGTGGGGGCTCATGGGAGGGATTTGATCGGATCCCTCCCAGCCAGGAGCGTCAAGTTAAGAAGAAGACCATAGGCTTCTATTGGGTAACATCTGAAGGTGGCGTTACCTAGCGATGCGAAGCAGCAGAATGCATTGCAATCTGCTTCTTAGTACATACGGGGAATGCGGTAAAACATCAGAAATCTGCATTTTCAGGGGTTTACCACATTTTCCCCTTTAGTACATCCCGCCATATATGTGTTTATATTTGTTGATTGCATATGTGTGTGCATGTGTGTAACTATGCATGTGTATATATATATATGTGTGATAGTGTGTATGTTTGTATGTGCATGACTATGTATATATGCATAACAAACACGGGGCATTCCTGCTTTTCAGGGGGAAAGGTCTGGAGGGGACTGACACCTGCTGTGCGAAGCTGGGGAAGCGATTTACACCAGCCAGTGAGACTTGAAATGGGAGTGTGATGTGTGGCCATGCCCCCTTTTTATGTGCCTGCAAAGGCCTGCATATTAGAACCCGACCCTGTGTCACAATTAATGCTCTTTAGGGTGCCCTAGTATCAGTGGCATAACTATGGGGGTGCGGGCTGCAAAATACCAGCTCCTCTTCAGTGACAGGAGCTGGGTGCTGCAGTGTGACATTCTCCTGCAGCTCTTGGCTCCTGTCACAGAGGAGGAGCTGACAGTGCAGGAACTAGTCTCTGGGGGCATCCCAGCATCACCAGGAATTCTGGGCATGCCCCCAGAGGGATTTCCTGCTAGAGCATGCCCTTTAGGCCAAACCCCCTTCCATGCAGGGCTGAGCCGTGCGAGGGGGATAGGAGAGCTCACGGGGTGTCACCAGACCCCGGTGATGCCTCTGCCTAGTATCAAGTGCCCAGGGCCTCCCAAAGCCTTAATCCAGCTCTGCAATAGACTCTCTGCTGTCGGCACTGGCTTTTATGTCCTTACCACTTGGGGTGCTGGTCTCTCCCTTGGGGGCATTGGCCTCTCCACTGGGGACGCTGGCTTCTTCAGTCTCTTTGCTGGAGGCACTGGACTCTCTACTGGTCTTACCAGCCTCTTCACTGAGGGGGCTGTCCTCTATGATCCCTCCAATAAGGGCACTGGCCTCTCCAGTGGGTGAGCTGGCCACTATGTCCTCTTCACTGAAGCCCCTGTCCTCCACGGTCTCATCGCTGGGGGCACTATTTGCTCTTCGCTTTCCACTGGGAGCGCTGTCCTTTACCTTACTTGGTATAAGGAGAGCCTATATAAATGTAAGAGATAAATATGAAACAGTTCAAATCCCGACAGGGAGAGCCCGGAAGGACAGAATGCCGACAGTGCAGGTAAGTCAGTCTAACCCTCCCCCCCCTACCCCCCAACCCTAACCTGCCTTTAGGGGTGCCTAACCCTAACCTCCCCCAGTTAGCTATACCTAATTCCCCACTCCCTAAACCTAACCCTCTCGGGGGAGTGCCTAACCCAAACCTCCACCCCCTAGTGCCTAACCTTACCCCCCCTTCCCCTAGCCTAACCCTAACCTTCCCGGGGAAGTGCCCACCCCTAAGTCCCCCCGGGGTGTCCTAAACCTAACCCTCACAGCTAAGTAGAATGGGCACCAGGGGCGTCGAGAGGGGGGGAGCGGGTACAAATTACCCAGGCCCGGGCTTGCTGGAGGGGCCAGGCGGGGGCCCGGGTCTGGTAGCCCCCTGTCTTTCGTCACAGCAGCCCAGCTCAGGCAACTGTGTGCTGGGCTGCACTGGGAGACTGCTCACGGCTGCTATGAAGCAGCCACAGCAGTCTCCTATGCCTCGAAGGGGGTGTGGCCACACCTCCCGCGATTAGGCTATGCCCCGTTTACCTGGGCACGCCGTGGCTCTCGGCTGGGATGGGCACCCGTACTTACCTCGATTGGGCTCGCGTCGTCCTACTTTCCAGGGGCGGGATTATGTCAGGCGTTGGCATCTTGAAAGTCTGTCATAACTCCTTAGCTGGCGTTCCGGTGTCGGGATTGTGACCGGCGGCCGCAAGTCACATAACTACATCCCGATTAGAATATGTGGCATTGTAACCAGCAACCAATTAGACTTTCTAGCATAGTTTAAAATACGGAAATTCGCCAGAGGCGTTACGATAGTTCAAACCCTCTGGCGACCTCTCTGTTGCCTGTATTGCATCAGCCTAGTGCTGATGTGATCACAATGACCCCCTGGGGTCCCATTGTGCACGTGCTAGATCTTACAAAACGGCAAGATCTCATTACAGCACATGTGTGAGGAGCTGGTAACACATAACACCATCTTCCGATGTCGCTATGTGTGAGTGGGTAAGCGTTAGAAATCTCAGGATCACTGGAGAAATTGATGATTTCCTCATGTTCTGCTTTTTTTATAAATTCTATAGAAGCAGGAATAATGCCTTTATCAGGGTTGTGGTGTTACCCGAAGAGTGCTAGAAACATTTTGGGGCCTATTTATAAAAATTGATTACAACACTTATTTCCTTTTTTTTCTTGCATAATATTTTTTATTAAAGTATTTTGCATCAAGACAACACATCGAGACAACACAGAGAATAAACAACATTATTACATAAACATACAAAAAAATAGAAGGAAAACAAATGATCCATGAATAGAAAATATTAATTAAAAGTATTTGTCCAACGTACGATAATATTAAGTGTACAAGCGGAAATGCCACAAATGACATACAAAAATGGGGGGGGGAGGGGCGGGAGTAAAATGAAAATGTAAGTGTGCTGAGGGGGAGCTATGGCAAAGGTACCATTAGCCTGATTATCATACACCAATCAAGGTCAACTGAGTAGAATTGGAGGTTAATTGGTGACCATCATAAGCTTGCACTTATGCTGGGCATACACTATACAATTATCTGTCCAATCTGGCTGGTTGGAATTAAAATCTGGTAGTGTATGTGAGCAAATGACAATCGACCATTTGCTCTCAAACACTGGAAAACAGATAAAACTGGTCATTCAGACAAATTGGTTAAAACACACGAATTTAACCATATGACCGACTGTCATTTGCTCCCATACATTACCAGGTTTTCATTCCAACCAGCCAGATTGGACAGATATCTGACAGATAATTGTATAGAGTATGCCCAGCATAGAGGTGTGTTGTACACTCTTGTGGATTGCATATCTAATAGCAATAGGGAGTGTAGCGATCTTCTGTTCTGAAGAATAGTCTCACAATCCATACGGAAGTTCCTCAGGTGGGGACAAGAGCCAGGGGATTATGGTGGCTAGGGAATAACTAGGTAAGACAGACTACGTCTCCCTATTGCAGGCAAACCCAGGTTTGGCTAGACCTGCCCAGAGGCATGGAGTCTAACCCTCTTGGTGGTCTTCTCCAGAGACCCCTCCAATCGGGATTTGGGCTTCGCTGTGTCAAGTGAGCAGGTCGTGGCCCTCTGTACAGGTACCTGGCAGTGGCAGGAAGACTGGAACTATATTAAAATGAATATTAGCATTGAACTAATACTTGAACATAGACAAGCGTATGAACCGAATACTAGAACACAGGGGGTGACCTGAATACTTGAACACAGGAGATGAACTGAATACTTGAACATAGGATATGAACTGAATACTTGAACACAGGATATGAACTGAATAATTGAACACAGAGACCAGCGTATGAACTGTGTACTTGAACACGGGAGATCAGCATGTGAGCTGAATATTTGAACACATGAGATGAACTGAATACAGGAGATGAACTGACTACTTGAACAAAGGAGATGAACTGAATACTTGAACACAGGAGTTGAACTGAATACTTGAACACAGCAGATGAACTGAATACTTGAACACAGGAGAATGTACTGGAATAGCTAGCGGTCCAGCTGAAAGCTATCCAGCAATTAGCATGAAAGCTGACACCACAGGAACACAGGGATTTATAAGAAACACTGGAGTTCTGTGAGAGCTGAAGTAACACGCTGGGAATTAGCATGGGAGCTAATATAAGTAACACTGGTGGTCAGCGTGAGGGCTGGAACAACAAACTGTAGATACTTTGTGGAAAACACCAGAGAGCATAATAATCACTGGAACAGCGAAGTTGAACAGCAGTTTCTTGTTCCTGGAGTTAGACTTAAATACCCCTGGGTAGCTGGTCATTGAAATACCCCTGGGTAGCTGGTCATTGGATCAGCTGAGTGACCACAGGAGAGACTAGTCAGGTGATATGGAACATGGCTGCGCCCATGCCTGGCATCCCGGAAACCAGGACTCACGCACGGAAGCCCTAGCAGACCCCGGGGAGAATACTCAGACACCACTCACCTCCACTCCCAGTGACTGAACACCTAAACCCAAGGACGCCGGCACGGAGGTGAGTAATGGCCGATCCCAGGCCACATCCTGACAAATAGTTTTTCTACCTGGTGCGCTTATTGCCAAAAGTAACTTTTTACTACCTTTTAGTAATGTAAATCTCTGACTCTCTGAGAAAGCCCCCAAAACTGTCCACTCAGGGGCAAATGGGACATAGGGCCTGATTCAGACCCCATCGCTATCTGCGTATGCTCGCTGGATGCGTATGCACATTTTTCAAAGTGACGCCACGGGAAGTGAACGCTCACCAAGGCATAAGCACGCCCACCATGTCTTAGCGAGCGGCCACTTTGTGTGAGTGTGCGCCCAATCGCACAGGCAGAGCCGCCCACCAGCACATGTCATCTCCAGGAAGTGTATTAAAACATTGGTACATCAAGCACCATCAGATGTGAACGCAGTGCTTGTGGTAGCTTTTCCCTACCGCAAGCATTGCGAGGAAATCAGGTTAAAAAAAAGGCTGGTGAAGTGTACAATGATGCTGCCTGTTAATTATGCACGCCTCTAAAATGATGTTGAAACACTCAGGCACTCCTGCGTTCGCATCTCCAACCCCTCGTTATTAGTGTCCTGCCCGTTACCACCCACAAACTGTCACTCATTACACTGGGCTGCCTTTGCTGGGTGAGCGAGAGGGTTGCGATCGCAGTGTGTAGTTCGGGCACGTGCATAACGAAGCGTGCGCATACGCACAACATCAGGCCGCTTGCGAACGCACAGCGCTAGTGGGCGGCTCTGAATCAAGCCCATAGTTCACCAGCTGATTTTTAGCATAACTGCATGCTAAAAACCAGAAATGTCTAACCAGAGGACAGTCCCATATGGTTACATTTGGGACAATGACTAAAATCTAAGGCCCTCATTCAGAGCCGTTCGCTATTTGCGGTCGTTCGTTCAAAAACAAGGGGTGGCTATTCAAATGATCCGTTCGCACATTGCAGTCTGTTCACACCTCTAAGTCTGAACGAGCGAGCAAAACATACGCTCGTTTATTTGATAAAAACGCCCCTTGGCCGTTCGCACCATACGTCATGTCCGCTATTTATTAGATTAATCGAGTACATCGTACAGCGTATGAACTGCTCGCTATTATTGTGGTTGGTTTTTTCAACCGCTATTTTGCGAGCAGTTCTGAGTTAAAAAAAAACAAGTGACGTGGTCAATGACGCTGCTGTATTAATTATGCACTCCCTTAAAACGCCCGTTTTGACCTTTAAGCACGCCTGCGTTCGAATCCCACTCCCCCGTTTTCAAGCACCTTCCCCTGTTACCACCCACATACGCCTCATTCTGTCACTCAAAATAGCAGGCACTCGCTATATAGCGTACAAACGATTTTCGGCCGCACTGACTGGTTCGCGCATGCGTACTAAAAACCGTACGCATGCGCAGATGTGCGAACATCGCTCGGAACGAGCGTACTGCCGCTAGCGAGCGGCTCTGAATCAGGCCCTAAGTCTCATTAAATAGCATCTCTTTGGGGATAAGCATGTATATTAAAAAATATGAAGTAGTAATTCAGTAAACATGCTAGATGATGAGTTCATGGGAAGAATGAAGGGATTCAGCCATTTGGGGAATGGTAAGGTAGCCACTAAGTCATACCTGTTTCAATTGAGGAGTGATTCACCACCTCCTTAAAAAACATATAATGTATAGTGAGAGCTTGTCCCAAAATGGGATCAAGGGCATTTCTCAACTTGAGTTCTCAAAAAGCCCTAATGGTATTACTGATATAACAATGTGCCTGTAAAAAGGTCATAGGTTAGAATCTTAAGACCTCACATTTATCAGAAGCCTCAGTAAACGTAAGTGTGCCTTTACATGTTTTACTGACTATGAACCGTATTCAATTTGAGCTGACCTGTGATACTTTTCCACCTCCCAGACTTTTCACCTACATCGCGTGTTTTGTAGGCGGAAAAGTATCACGCGCGTGCCCGCGTATCGCCATATTCAATTTGAAAGTTCGCGAAAACGGGATCCGGCGAAACTTAAACAAGCGGAAAGTACTGTCAGATTTAGGGAATCAGCCTGACACCCCCCAAAAGATGCTGTGGGGGTTAGGTATGGTACCCCCTGATTTGGCTTGCTGAAGGTATTTGGTGTTTTTAAACGGGCTCAATAGCGTTATTGTATAAGTGGTGCAGAATAGTAGTTTTTTTTTGCAGAAGATAGCTTATCCCAGCAAATTTGGGGTACTTGAAAATGGGGGCCAGCATATTTTAAAGTTGCTAAAGTTAAGTTTAAAAAATCGTGAAAAATCCACCTGCCGCAAGCCCTTGCAATGAAAAAAAGACCTTGGGCATACTTGGGGCATTCTGCACTTTTTTTCGCCTGCTATTCATAGGCGAAAGTTTTCTGCCTATTACATTGCATTGACTTTCCGCTTAGGCAAAAAGTCTTCCAAATTGAATATGGAGGAAAGTCAAAACAGGCGAAAATGACGTCATCGGCGAAAAGTTTCCGCCAAAAACACGCGAAAACGGCTTTTCGCCTCATATTGAGTACGGGCCTAAATGGGAAATGGTGTGCAGGCCTTCCACCCGCCATATCATAAAGGTCTAAGAAGCCATGCCTCCTTGACAGTATGGGTTGTTGAGGAATGATACATGTAGTGATTTCTGTGCATTCAAGTTGGCTTTAGAATTTACCAAAGTTTACGGCTACTCCATAATAAAGGGTTATCTATGAGGCCTTAAGGAATCTCCTGGTTAGGTTGGTGGAGGAATCGTTTAAAGTTCAGGGGGTAAACAAAACTCTGCTCTAGCCCAGTGCAGGTATATAACTTAGTGTTGTTCAGCCAATCACGCAGTGTAGGATGGCTGCATGGTTATAATCAGTGATATTGGGTAAATTCATTTATCCTCCGTTATTCTTAAGGGGGGTATCCACTAGGCGTTTTTAGCAAGCGATTGCACGATAACGACATCGTTATTGTGCAATCGTTTGCAAATCGCGCATACATCGTGCATGTTTTGGTCGGAAGCAACCAGCGATGCGCGTGCCCGTTGGTCGCTTCCGACATCTATCATCACCCGTACATGCTGGTCAACCTGACGATCCGTCAGGTTCAGCATGTGCGGGGATGATGGATTTGCCTGGACTGAACGTTCAGTCTAGGCACATCACTAGATATACAAACGAGAGCACGATTGCAATGTCGTAATCGTGCTCTCGTTTGTATATTTAGTAGTGGATACCCACCAAGTATGGTGTAACTTCTGAAGGCTAATCAGAGTGTGTCCACCTTTCCAAATACATTTGAGATAGAAAGAATGAATAACTTTTGAATCCTTTAAAGGAGATTAGGAAGAGATTGGAGTAAATAAATCAATTTTGGGAATGAGATAATTTTAATTAGATTGCCTCTGCCGAGGAAGGAAAGTAACAGATGGTTCCAACCTCTGCCCCTAAGTCTTTAATCGCATTAGTGATATTTAAGTTATAAAGTTATGCAGGGTTTTAGGGAGCTTGATCCCCAGATATGGAAGACTTGTAACCCACTATCAGTGGCATAACTAGGGTATTTGGAGCCCAGGCAAAATTTGAAAAGGCAGCCCCCCCCAACACCCCGATGTGTGCGCGCGCCGAAGGCTGGGGGGCCCGGTGAAAGTGCTCCCCTGGCTGTGGCATCAGTCTCCCCGCTAGAAAGCGTCCGGTGCTGGTTGAGGAAATTACAGGGGAACCCTATGCTTTTTTCCCCTGTAATTCCAGAACCAGATAAGAGCCCAGTGCTGGTTGTGCTAAGTACAGGGGGAGCCCTACGCAATTTTTTCCCTGTACTTACACAACCAGGACTGGCTATGAAAAGTCCGGGGCTGGTTGTCTATTTAGGGGGTGAACCCCACGTCATTTTTTTTTTTTTTTTTACATTAACTTTCCAAGCTTTTTACAGTAAGATACATGCATACATCTCACTGATGTATGCATATATCTGTGTCAAATCGAACTACTCATGCTGAAAATGAATGCATGAAGTTCTTCTATTCATTTGGGGATTTGCAGTTCGAGTTTGAGTTCATTTTTTATTCGATTTACAAACCTATGTGAAAACATCGATGTTTTCAGAAATTCAATTTAATTTCAAATTCCTTTTTCTGTTCGATTTGACATTGGATTTTGCCTTTAGTAAATCCTTTCATAAAAAAATCGAACCAAAATCCAACAGAAAACAAAATCGAACTTTATTAAATTTACCCCCTGGACACATACAAACAGAGAAAGAAGATTAATGTAATAGAAAAGTCCCCAGGCCTGACCTCACCAAACCCACCAGTCATGGCCATGCATCTGTATGATATTTTGAAAGATTTCTGGAAAGCAACAGCTCAAACTGTAGCCACTAGTGTCAAAGGGAATGTAATTAGGACACTTTTGGGGAGATTCATTAAAGCTTGGAGAGAGATAAAATAGAGAGAAATTAAGTAATATCCAATCAGCTCCTGTCATTTTTCAAACACAGCCAGTAAACCAATAGCCGATTGATTAGTACTTTATCTCTCTTAATTTTGTATCTCTCCAAGCTTTAATAAATGTGCCCCTTTGTACATCTTAATTTGTTCTCTATTAAATTATTTTATTGGTCAGATGATAATTACCAAATACAGTACCAAACAAGTGTTGTACACATATTATAACCAAGAAAGGAGCCATAATTCCCTCACCACAGGCAACTGTAGAGACCATGACCTAGTAAACCAAATAGAGGAAATTCAATTAGCTACAGTAAAAAGCTATTAATTAGCCTTTTACCCGTGCGGTAAACCAGGAGCTGACACGTGCTAACCCATTAATTCTACATAAAGGCCCTCATTCAGAGCCGTTCGCTATTTGCGGTCGTTCGTTCAAAAACAAGGGGTGGCTATTCAAATGATCCGTTCGCAAATTGCAGTCTGTTCACACCTCTAAGTCTGAACGAGCGAGCAAAACATACGCTCGTTTATTTGATAAAAACGCCCCCTGGCCGCTCGCACCATATGTCATGTCCGCTATTTATTTGATTAATCGAGTACATCGTACAGCGTATGAACTGCTCGCTATTCTTGTGGTTGGTTTTTTCAACCGCTATTTTGCGAGCAGTTCTGAGTTTAAAAAAACCAAGTGACGTGGTCAATGACGCTGCTGGATTAATTATGCACACCCTTAAAACGCCCGTTTTGACCTTTAAGCACGCCTGCGTTCGAATTCCACTCCCCCGTTTTCAAGCACCTTCCCCTGTTACCACCCACATACGCCTCATTCTGTCACTCAAAATAGCAGGCACTCGCTATATAGCGTACAAACGATTTTCGGCCGCACTGACTGGTTCGCGCATGCGTACTAAAAACCGTACGCATGCGCAGATGTGCGAACATCGCTCGGAACGAGCGTACTGCCGCTAACGAGCGGCTCTGAATGAGGGCCAAAGTGCGGAATAATATGAGATATGGTAAGAACTTACCCTTGTTATCTCTATTTTTACGAAGTCCATAGGGTTCCACAGGATACCTTGGGGTATAGACGATGGCGGCAGACATCCAGGCACCACAGAGTTACATTTTCAGCTTCCCAGGATGCACTGGGGTCCCTCTCCTATACCCCGCCCCTGAGCCTCAGGCCACTCAGTTTCATAACAAGCCATAGGCCGGAGCAGGAGCAAAAAAGAGAGAGAAGACAGTCTGGAACACACAAGAATCACATTCTCACCAGAAGGAGACGGAGAAACCGGTGACCAGATCAAAGCCCATCTGCAGTACAGGTGCGACAGGGCGGGAATCCTGTGGAACCCTATGGATAGAGATAACAAGAGTAAGTTCTTACCATATCTCATATTTTCTACTTCAGGGCCCATAGGGTATCCACAGGATACCTTGGGGA
Source organism: Taudactylus pleione (assembly GCA_031769625.1). Taxonomy (NCBI): domain Eukaryota; kingdom Metazoa; phylum Chordata; class Amphibia; order Anura; family Myobatrachidae; genus Taudactylus; species Taudactylus pleione. The sequence continues at coordinate 8,493,995 of JAUIMM010000053.1, forward strand.
TGTCCCAAAGCAGTATCCTTTAAGGGTGGGGACGCTCCTGTGCTGTAAGGAGAATCCGCCGCCCGAAGGAAGCATCCTGAGAGGCGAAGGTATCAAAAGCATAATACCTTACAAAAATATCACCGCTGAGGCGCCACGTCGAGCTGCCCACGAAGGACCCACAGACCTAGTGGAAGAGCTTTAATAGAGGATGGAACAGGAAGACCTGTGAATCCATCCTGCCAAAGTTAGCATAGTGGCAGGCCAACCCATTTTATGGAAACCAGAAAGGACAAAACCGAGAGTCTGATTTCCTAAATGGACTGGTACGGTCAACTTAAATTCTAGAGCCTGTATCACATCCAAAGAGGCCTCACCAAGAAAGGACTGGGGAAGTAAAGGCAGGTACTATAATTTCCTCATTGATGTGGAAACTAGACACCACCGTAGGTAAAAAACCAGGGCAAATGCGAAGCACTGCCCTGTTCCTTGGAAAGATGAGAAAAAGGGAAGTCTACATGACAGAGCCCCCCATTCTGAGATCCTACCGGCCGAATCAATGGCCAGAAGGAATACAGTCCTAGCCGTAAGCCATTTGAAATCCACTGAGCCCAGTGGATCAAATGGCGGTCCTCAGAAAGCCCTAAGGACCACAGCCAAATCCCAAGGAGCCACAGGTGGAACAAAGGGATGCTGAATATAGTGTACACCCTGCACAAAGGTGTGGACATCAGGAAGAGTAGCAATCCTACGATGAAACCAACAGGGCAGAAACCAGCACCTTCAGGTAAGCAAGGCAAAGACCGTTATCTAAGCCCACCTATAGGAAAGCCAACACTCTGGATATCCGGAATACCCGAGGAGTATAGCCTCTAGGGCGACACAACTGAAAGAAAGTATGCAATACCTGATGGTAAATTCTTGCAGATAAAAGCTTCCGAGCTCTTAGCATGGACAGAGGCCCTGTTGACTATAGAGCTGGAAAAACTCCTAGACCTTAAGAGGGCAGTCTCCACCGCCACACCGTCAAGGACAGACAACCCAGGTCTGGGTATCAGCCAGGATCCTGAGACAACAGGTCCGGTCGTAGAGGCAACAGGTTTGGAGTGTTAACTGAAAGGCTCCAAAGATCTGAGTAATAGTGCCGTCTGACCCACGCACGAGCTATCAGCAGGAGCGCGCCTCCTTCTTGCTATTACTGGAGGAAGAAGGGATAACGGAGGGATGAGGTACACAACTTGGAAGGTCCACTGGACCTACATACGTCTACCATAAGAGTCTCATCTCTGAAAGGCTCCATTTGTTCACCACAATATTGAACACCTCCTGATGAAGAGGATATTTCCCTGAATGCACGTCCTGACGGCTGGGAAAGCCTGCTTTCCATCTGAGGATTCCTGAATGAACACTGCCGATGACGGCAGAGATATAGCCTTCCACCCAAGCCAGAATTCGGGACACCACTGTTAGTGTCGCCCGACTTCGGGAACAGCCTAGGTGGTTTACATAAGCCATCATGATGGCGTTCTGTACCTGCACAGTATTTCCGTGGAGGACCTGTCCTGCATGCTGGAGAACCTTGAATACTGCTCAGAGTTCTCAGATGTTCATGGGAAGCGCAAAAACTACTGGTGTCCACCTGCCCTGGAACAAGTGTAGACCCGTCACTGCTTCCCAGCCACGGATACTGGCGTCCATTGTCAGAAGGACCCTGTCCGCAATCCCAAAGGGGGTGCCCCTTGTTTAGGTGAGCTTTCCGCAGCCACCAGGCCAGAGAGAGACAAACCTCCGGGAAAAGCACTATTGACTTTATCCTATGGGGCAACCCATCCCATCCGGAGAGGATCAATTTTTCTAGAGGTTCAGAGTGAAACTGGGTACTCTCCACCATGTCGAACAGCGACACCCTGGAACCCAGGAACCACATTGCCGAGTGAATAGACACTCGGCGACTCTGCAGGCAACTGCGTACCTTTGCCTGTAATGCAGAGATCCTTTCCTCAATCACAAAGATCCTCAGATGTTGGGATATGGAGCGTCCTCTGTGAAGAATCAGAGAGGACCATTTCCAGTGTATCAGTCAGCCCTAACGTAGCAAAACACAGATATTGTCCATTGCAGATGGCACTGAAGTATCTCTTGAGACCCTGGTAACAACAGGAGGTCTCCCGGATTGGGTAACAAGCGGACCCCCTGCATCCGCAGGTGGGCTGCCATAACTGCCATGACCCTGGTAAAACTGGAAATGCTTATCGACCACTGCAAACCTGAGGAAAAACACTGGTGTGCTAAGAAAATAGGGACATTCAGGTAGTCACCCTGAATATATCCAACGACACCACAAAATTCCCAGGATCCATTGAATGATGGAATGCAGGGTCCCCCTCCTGAACCGAGGAACCCTTAAGAATTTGTTGAAGGATTCGAGGTTGAGGATGTCCAGGTAAGACCCATTGAGTTTCTGTACCAGAAGGAGGATGGAGTAATACCTTGTTCCCCTTTGGGGCAACGGAATAGGTACTATATCTCCTGCCTGGAGCATAGAGTGTAACACCCTCAAAAATTACAGGGCCTTGTCTTGAATTGACAGAAGACCTGTAACTAAAAACCGTCTGGGAGGCTTTTACCGGGAGGAGAGGACATACCTTCAAGAAAATACTTCCCTTACCCCAGTGTCCGTGGTGGTCAGACACCAGCACTGGGCGAACTGGAGAAGCCGGCCTCCAACTCTGGGGTCCCCCGAGAGGAGGCCCGTCCCATGAGGCTGAAGGCTTATAGTCCAACTTGGGAGTAGAACGTCTTGCACTCCAAGCCTGTTCTTATGGTTGAGCAGATTTCCTGGCTACTGACTGTCTTGGAAAGCTATATTTTAGACTTACCCTGGCCTCACAGGGCCGAAAAAACTAAGCCCCAGACCCCGATGGGACTGTAGCCGATCGCAGACACGCAGACGTAGCTGCTGCCTGCGGGGCCACAATTGTGTCCAGATGAGGGCCAAACAGGACCTGTCCCGTAAAAGGCAAAGCATTCCAAATGGAATCTGCGTCCGCTTTCCAAGAGCGCAACCACAGGGAGTGGTGAGCCGCTACTGCTGCCGAGGAGATTCTACAAAGGAGTAGGCTATATGTAAGACTGTCTCATTATGAACGTGGCTAAGTGTCTGAGAATTTGCCACTATCCACCTGCTCTGCTGGAGAGTCAGTGTGCAGAGATCCAGTTACCTACCCAGCGCTCCATGGCTCTGGCCCCCCAGCACACGGCCATAGCCGGGCTGGAAGCCCCTCCAGCAAGGGAATAATTGGATTTTAGATATATTTGCACCTTGCAATGTGTAACCTCCTTCAAGAAGGACCTGGAGGGCATGGGCAACGTAGCACCCCTCACTAGGCGTGTAACATGAGAATCTACCTGTAAAGGTAACTCCCATTCGGAAAAATAATTATCCGCAAAGGGGTATGCAAAAGGTCAACCGTTTTTGAGGCTGGAACCGCTTACCCGGATTTTCCACGCCTCCTCTAAATGATCCACCTGACCAGATAGAGGAATTACAGCGGCAACACCCTTATCCTTAAAGAAGGCATATTTGGATTTAGCCACGGGGGATATGTAATAACCAAAGCCGCACGGACTGCCGTATAAGGCCAGGTATATAGACTTTAGACTCAGACTACACCTCCTTTGCACTAAGGGGCTCGTGTCTGAAAAAGTCAATAATGTCACAGTCATCAGACGTCATGTCCTTACCCGTCTGAGACCCGAAAGGCCGTTTAGAAGGCCGAAATGGTGACTCCCCCTGTAAAACGTCCATCAGGCGCTATACCATTTGGACAATAAATTCACCCACACAGGCTTCTGCGGGACCTGGGGGGCGAAAAACAGGATACACTGGGGTACCATCAACTGCCCAGGGACCCCTGCATGTGATGAGACCACCACTCGCTGCGATAACCTCTATGGGGAAACGCAGGGGGCGTTGCCCACAAGGGCTGTAAGCATCTTAGCCAGCCGAGGGCGGTCCCCTTTTTGTGCAGGCACAGTGACAGAAATGGGGCGTGATATATAATACAACATGCCCTCCATAAACCCTCAGCGTCTACATATCCTTCCGCTAACTGTACATGATATCAGTATATTATAGCTGGAAGAGGATATCCTCGTTCACTTTCAGACATGAGGAGTGTGAACGGAGCGTATGTGACCTCCCACACAGAAAAAACACGTTTACTGTGAGGTAATAAACACCCTGCAACACCGCACCGCAAGGGCTGTAGCAGAAGAATAACAGGGATAGGAAAATGGCTGACAGTCAGAAATGAAAGTACAGGCAAACAGCGCTAGCATTTAAGTCACATACAATGCACAGATAACATCCTGCATTACAAGCACTGCGATCAACTACACAGACCAGAGCCTGGTAGGAAACAGTGCTGCATACACTGACCTTAATTGAAGGAGAGGTATGCGGGGGACCCGGACCGCAATGGCACCTGTAACAGCTTCCAGCAGCGTTTGTCATTCCCAGCACATGTAGTGAGAAAATGGCCACCGAGGAGCAGAGAGGAGGCGGGCTCGGGGGAGGAGCACTGACACAGCCCGCTCAGACCGCTGTGGAATGGCACTGTGCAGCGGGGGAGACGCCGGCTGTGAGACAGGGAAGCCCATTATAGAAAAGTCAATAAAAATAAGCACAATAACATCAGAGTAAGATGGCAATATGCTGTCCCGACTCCTTACTGTAGCGTCTGAAGAACTCCCACTAAGTAGAATTCATGGTTCCACTTAAAAATAGCCACCACAATCGGTTTAGTGATGGAAGCAGCTAGGTCCGCTTCCGTACATTGACCCTGACATCATCAGCCAGTGTCCAATGTCATTCCCTACCATCCAAGTGGGCATAGAGGGGGAATATAATCATGTGGCGAGCTACGAGCCACCGAACCCGAAGCGTGGCGAGCGGCCAACTTTCTTTTTTTGCTGCACTATGTGGGCAGGAAACTGCTTTTCCGCCCTCAGTTCACGTCACTTCCAGGTACAGTATCTGAAGGGGATCTATACCCTACCATTTAGGGCAGTGTTGGCTAACCTTGACACTCCAGCTGTTATGGAACTACATAACCATACCCTCCAACTATACCGTTTCAGCCGGTACAGTACCGTTTTTTAATGGTCTGTACCGGCAACAGGGGCTGTACCGTTTTGTACCGGGTCGGTACAATCACCCGATTTCTTAAGCAGCGCTGCTGGGACACAGGACTCCCGCAGCGCTGCTGAGTGACAGCCGGCTATTCTCAGTCCTCCTTCCTCCTCTAAAGTTTGCCCTGACCGTCGCTAGCGCCTGTATATAGAACTTGCAGTATAACACTTATACTGCAAGTTTTAAACCTGCCAGCGCCGATGCCTCCAGCCCCGTGGACACGCCCCTTTATCTGTGGCCACGCCCCCATGCACCGGGTTCATACTCTAAAATGTTGGAGGGTATGCATAACCCAGCATGCACTACTACAGTTTTGCTATTAGGGCATGCTAAAACTGTGGCAGGGCATGCTGGGATATATAGTTCCACAACAGCTGGTGTGTCAAGGCTAGCCAACACTGGTTTAGGGACACACGGCATAATGCACTAATGTGTGAGTGACGCAGGAGGTATGATGACTGGGGCAGGACTCAGGAGCTTGAGCAGCCTTGACGTAACACGCCCTGACTTGGAAAGGGGGCGTGGTTTAGGCGCGTGCGTGGCGACGTCACCAGGACCTGTCACTAACATGTGACCACAGCACGTAGTAGGAAGGGGGGAGAGTGACAGCTCTGGCTGGTAATAGTCCTGCAGGGGGAGAGGCGGGTACCGGGCGCAGGGTAACACACATCACGGGGTGTGAGAGCAGCCGGCGTGTTTCCGTCACCGTGTCCCTGGAGACAGCCCGTACACACCCATCTTCACGCCGCGTCCCAGGAGGGCTCCCCCTGCTGGCCTTGGCCGAACAGGCGGCTGTGCCTCGCATATGGATGGGCAGGAGAGCCCCGGGAGCAGCGTTGGGAGAGGGGGGCCGGTACTGCACATAGTGGTAGTCGGCTTTCACCACAAGAAGGGCTGCCAGGTGAGACGTGTATTATTCCCTTCTGACAGCAGCATGCTCTGCCCCAGGTACAGCCCACATCACCCCCTGTGTCTTATTGCTGTGAAGCACACTGATAACACACCCAGCCAGTCTTCCTGCTGTGTATCTGTGTATGCGGGATATGCACTTTGCCGCTTGTATATATTCTGTTCAGCAATCACCTATACTGCTGTCATTTACTTCCTCACTAATCTGTTTTCAATACGTTTTCTATATCCTTTTTTTCCCTGTCCGCAGTCCTGTACTGCTCATAATTTACGTTAGAAATTTGTTGGACTAGGGGGCGGCAGAGAGGGGGAGAGATGTCTCATGCTGCAGAAGGGCCGACGGGCGATGTTACTAATGACCCGCGGGAGTGCGTGTATCGTGGGCACACACTAGATGATGTACCCTATATATATTGTCTAGAGCAGTGGTTCTCAAACTTGGTCCTCAGGACCCCACACAGGTCACGTTTTCCAGGTCACCAGCAGGTGCACAGGTGTATTCATTACTCACTGACACATTCAAAAAGATAACAGGTGGAGCTAATTATTTCACCTGTGATTGTTAGGAGACCTGTAAAACATGCACTGTGTGGGGGTCCTGAGGACCGAGTTTGAGAACCTGTGGTCTAGTGTGTACCCACCTTAAGTCTTGGATAGTTTATTATACGTTTTACTGATGAAAAAATGTTGTTTACCTGACATACATGAAGTTTGGTAGGTACCTGGCATCCTCCGTTCTGCTTTCAGAGTCTTGTGGGTGCAAACCACACTGCACCTCTGGGGAAAAAAAAGTATACTGGGGGAAGGAAAGTGTCACATGCTGCATTGTGGACATTTTGCTTTTCAAATTAAATGTATTCGACCTAATGTGCTATGTAAATAGCTGTTAATAAATAGAGTATGTCCAACAGTTACTTGTGCTAGTTATTTAATATTTTTATTGCATTTGGATCCGCTGACATTGGTATGATTAAGCTGCAGCAAGTATATGGACACATTTACAAACTATGGGCCTGATTCAGGAAGGATTGCAAAGCTGCACAGGATGCAAAGCTGTAGGCAGCTTTGCAATTGTGATCCTTGCAATAATGCAAATGCAGCAGGAGGTGTATAACACCCCCTGCTGCATTTGCGATCGCGACCATCGGTGGTCGACGGCCAGCTGAGTAAGAAGCCTCAACGCAGATCCTGGGCTGGTCACTCCCGGAAAATGGGATGGACATGCGCCTGTTTCCGGAAATGCCGGCTGCCCCCTGCCCCGTAAATGCCTCTGCCTGTCAATTAGGCAGAGGTATTCAAGGGTCTGCGTGCGTGTGCAGAATAGGTCCTGCACACGTGCAAATTCACGATAATTTTGAATCTGCAAACTGCTGCATCAGGCCCTATGCCCACATAGAGAACAGAAAAATGGCTTTCTGGATTCTAGTTGCAACATTTACCCTATGGATCTGCTAAATTTTGTCAAAAAAATCCACAAATTTAGACTGTTCCATGGTGCTGATCATTATTAAAATGAGATGTGAAGCAATATTTATTTGGAGAACAAACACATATTTTATTGTTTTGTTACCTGGTTTACATATTCTTCCTCTTTCCCCAGGTTACACACCTGGTATTATTTCTCACTTTACAGAATTTGTTGTGGCTATTTCCCTTGAGGGGCCTATGTGGCTAACTCACCTGTCTAAGTAATTCTGACACTGCGTTGTACAGTTGGAGCTATATAACTGTTTCTTTAGTTTGTAGACAACATTCTGTACATTAACAACTAGTCACTATTTTTGAATGACCATTTTATTTGCAAGAGCACTGCAGTGAATCATTACACAAGAGTGAAGCTGTACTATAAAGATGACCTATTAATACAGCAATGAGGGGAATTCAATTCTCATTGTGAAGATGTAGCTCCCAAGTGCCTGGAGCTATTCGATTGCTTGCACTATAAACTTCTGAGGATGCAAGCAGAAATCCTCATTAAATAGTGCCTCGTGGCTAGATGTGTTGTTACCTACTGCGGTAATGTATCGCATCTGTCACTTTTTGCCTAAACCTAATCTAAACCCCCTCTTCCTCTGGTGGTGCCTAACCTTAACCTCCCCCAGGGGTGCCTAAACCACTACTTCCCCTTGCCACAAATAGTTGGTCACTGGATCCTATTACTCATCTTTCTTCATATTCAAATCTTTAGAGCTGATTGGTTGGTATTTTATCTCTCTCCAACTTATCACTCTCCATGGCTTGGTACATCTTTCCCAGAAAATGCATAACCTCTATTTGATAAATTATATTCCCTGATACATTTGTGTAAATTATAATTAATTTTGTATTAATAGATATGTAACACCTCTAAAACGGTCTTCCTAAATTGCATTCTGAATGGAACACAGACTTTGCTATACCTTTTGTGTGTTTTCTTTATACAGAAAACCTGTGTAGTATTTTAAAGCATTTTTTTTTTTCATGTAGCATTTTCTATGGTTTGCCATGTGAAAACATCAACATGTTAGCCTAGCTACTTTATATTACACCCAACAGGCCAAGTGTAATAGTTGGGGGATGGAGGGAGTTTGAACACATTCATTTAATATGTTTCATGGTTCATACACAATTGAAATCCACAGAAACTAACAAACAAAAAGATAGGTAACAAATCTATAATTATCTGCAGAATGGCTTTCTGCAGAGCAATGTGATTGCTAGCATTAGAAAACAATGCACTAGAACAAGCATGTCAAACTCAAAATACCAACCGGGCCGAATATTCAAGGTCTACGAGTGTGTGGGCCACAACAAAAAAAAAAAAGTCATATGCAATTTTGAAAGGTTTATTATTAATAAAAACCAATGCAGTGCCCCCTGTAGTAGTACCCCTTCTGCAATTCCACCCTGTATTAGAGCCCTTTTTGCAATGCCCCCTGAATTTGTGCCCATTATGCAGTGCCCCAGTAATGCCCCTAGAAGTGCCCCTTATGCAGTGCCCCAGTAATGCCCCTTATGCAGAGCCCCCAGTAATGCCCCTTATGCAGAGTCCCCAGTAATGCCCCCAAGTAATGCCCCTTGTGCAGAGCCCCCAGTAATGTCCTCTGTAGTGCCCCTTATGCAGAGCCCCCAGTAATGTCCCTTATGTTGTGCCCCAGAATTGCCCATTATGCAGAGCCCCCAGTAATGTCCTTAGTAATGTCCCTTATGCTGTGCTCCCAGTAATGCCCTTAGTAGTGCCCCTTATGCAGAGCCCCCTGTAATTCCCCTTATGTTGTGCCCACATAATGCAAATAATGTTTATTCGGGCCGCATGTTTGACATGCCTGCACTAGAACAAGGAGTTGTTATTCACGGGCCGGCGCTGTTTACATTGCACATGGGTGCAGCGGCTCTCTCCAAGCGCCAGGGATGCGCCTCTTCCTATGCTGTGAACGGGACTTGGGTCTGATGACCCGGGTCACCTGTTCACACTCCAGTGTTACATGGGTCGTTCCCATGTTCAACTATGCTCGCTCGACCCGGGAATTCAACACTGGTCCCTTTTACACTGAGCCACAACCTGGGTTGACACTGCAATAACCCGGGTTATTTGGCCAGTGTAAAAGGGGTATCAGTCGGGTAACTGCAGACTCCTGTAAGTTTCCTTTCAGAGAAGTGTCACTACCTATATGTAATGTCCCAAGAACAGTTGTGATATAGGTATCCATTTAAAAAAATAATGGAAAAAAAAAGGGCAAAAGTATACTGGGAGAATAGCTTTGGGATGGTTCAGAATGTATTTGAAAGGGGAAGCTGACAAGTGGGTCTTTACAGTACCATTCATACTACTGCTGGCTAATATGCCAGCCATCTTGAATGGGTTTGAGGCACACCATTGACTTGTTCCACATTATAAACTCCAGAAAAACCCATGCAATTATATTATCCCTTGATGCCGAAAAGGCGCTTTATGTCCCGTAGTATGCACAATTTTGGTCTCTCTGGAAATCTCCTTATGGGTGTTGAAGCTCTCTATACTTGCCCCTTGGCTAGGATCATGGCAAATTGTGTCCCTTCAGTTCCTGTGACTATACACAATGGCACCCACCAGGGCTGTCCCTTGTCCTCATTTATATTTTTCCCTGATTTTTTTTGTAGCCTCTAGCAGCAACTATTCGAGCCTATAGGATTTTCATGGTGTGGCGCTGTGGACATTGAGAGAGAGAGATTTCTTTGTTCGCTAATGACATCCTGCTAACACTGCAGCAGCCTATGAACTCCCTCCCTACACTTTTCAATACCGTGGCCTACTACTAATCTTTTTCTACAAAATGAACTTTTCAATATTGGAAGCTATGCTGCTTAATCTTCCACCTTTGGAAACACAATTCCCCTTCTCCCAATACTGTCTCCTATGATTCTATATACTCAGAAATTCCCTAAACTTTTTGCCAAAATTCAGTAGGACCTTCATTACTGGAAATCTCTGATAATCTCGTGGCTGAACAGGATCATACCACTTAAGATGAATATCCTCCCTAAACTCCTGTATCTCTTCCAAACCTGGCTAGTCCAAGCCTCCTTCTCAGAATTTTTCTCTTCAGAGACTCCTTTCTAAATGAATTTGGATCAATAAGCAACCCCACACTGGACTGTCCTTACTGAAACCTACCGGGTGTGGGGATAGAGGGTTAAGCTTTACTATTGGGCAGTTTATATCAGCCAAATTACAGCCTCATTTGACCCTCCTCACACTTTATCATGGCTCAATATTGAATCCAAGTATCTTGCTATCTCCACTATTTCTAATGTCTGGGGTCTCTCTAAAGAGTACTGGATAGGTATAGTAAAGTCCCAACCTACTTTGAAATTCTCAGCAAAAATTTGGGACATGTGCAGATCTCTCCTTCTCTTTCAGACCCTGGTTTCGCCCATCAGCCCTCTGTGCGACAATTCTGATTTCCCTCTGGGTTTCTCTGCCACTTACTCCTCTCCATGGCTCAAATCTGGTCTGTATGGTCCATTCCTATACCAAATTCTCATCCTACCATCTTTGTATTTCCTTTCCTTACTATGAGGTATGATCGCTAGCCTTGATGGTATTGGGCACCACACTGGGACCTCAGGTTAGCCACGAGCAAGAGTGGGAGCGAGATCCTGGACCACACTATTTTCTTTTGAGGTGACCCTTCCCTCCCCCTTTTAACGCTTTGTGGTACATTTGCGGTTTGCTATGTTTACTTGTCTTTATTTTACAATTTTAAGTCTCGGGTTATGTAGGTGTGTGTATATTTCTGCCTCCATAACTCTTCTAGATTGTATCAGACTTTGTGTTCAATAATAAGTAAACAAAAATATATATTTTAATCAATAATGCACTTGGGGATCCCATTGTTTTGAGCACCTTCCGCTAGGTGTCTCTATGTATAGACTCCTCACGTAGCGATTCAATTGTTGCTCCGTTTGGAATCCTAAAGCTGCGGGAGGACTAATTTTTTTTCTCGCAGCCTCCTTAGGTGCGAGAAGAAAGGTGTGCAAAATCCTCTTTTTTTCTTTTTTTTTTGCACCCTAACCACTTCTTTAGACAGGTTTAGTCGCTGGTGTGGTAAATACTTATGGGCGCCAGAATGGAAAACATTTTGAACTGCTCCATCGGGCGCCTGTTCTTATAGACACCCAGCAGGGGGCTCACAAAACAATTGAATCGCCTCCTACATCAGTGGTTCCCAAACTGTGCATCGTGGCATCCTGGGGTGCCTCGGGACACTTGCAGGGGTGCCTCAGGTTGGTGGTCCAGCACCAAATCAAATTCTTTATGGTTGATGTAATTTAAATACGTGGACAAACAGAAGCACAAACCTGTCCCCCACCACATAACTGAACTTAAGGATGACAGGTTACCACAATTTACTTCACTTTACTACTTCAGTACATTTTATTCAGAATTTCTCAATAACAAACTTTTGGCTTAAGGGGTGCCCTGTAAACAATGCTGATACTCTAGGGCGCCGTGATTCCATGAGACTCTGCTAGCGCGGGCTTATTTTTTGCTGAAAATGTGTCTTAAGTTGCGATGTGACTCGGACGCCCCAGCAGACTCTGCTGATTAATATTGTATGCGACACTTGTATACGTGAGTCTCTAAAGCCAGGCACACCCTAAACGATATGTCGTTCGATCAGCCGGATCAGACAACATTTCGACCACATTGGGCAGTGTGTACCCGCTATGTCGCTGACAATACGCGCACCCGCGTGTTGTAAGCGACATCGCCCATCAGACCTCGATATCGTTGGCGGAGGCCATGCTCCTCAATGCAGCATGGCCTCCGCCGTCGCTCCCGGCATCGGTAAGTGTGTATGCACTTGCCGGGACCTGCCGCCTACGATAACGTGCTGGGTACACATCGGCTAATGTGTACCCAGCATCAAACTGTATGTGAAGTGCTACAATGTAGCGGCTACAGCTTTTTACATTTCAAGTTGAGTTGTGCTTCATATACAGGCTTGGGTGCACACAGACAAGTGTTCATATCAAATTGATAAGCACAGTCTGCTGGTGCGTTCTAGTCGCATCACATTGCGACTTAGATGCATTTCAGCAAATAACACAACGCCCAATGCTAGCAGAGTACCATGGGTTATGGCTGCTCACTAAACGCTGCGTGGTGTATTGAGGCTAGATATATGAGGATACATCTAAATATTTTTGTTTTGTGAATACATTGGGAAAATTACTTTGGTTTCAGCAAATTAAACTAAATCAAGTGCATCAGCAACAGTATTCTTTTTGGTTTTGATAAAAGAAACCAAATATTAATTTAAAAGTTAACTGATCCGAAGAATAAAATTAGCTACAATAACTGCTATGTAATAGTTTTTATTTTTGTGCACACATATAAAAAAAATTGACTTATGCACACACTTTTTTGGGGTTAATATTTACAGTTTTCAGAAGTATATCTAATGCTAATGTATGTCAGACACCGACAGACATTTTATCTGGCAGCCTGCAGATATCTGAGGCATACACTGTGAGATATCGCACAGTGTATTGGCCCCGATATCTGCGCTCCTCCCCTGGGGAGTAGACTTCCTCGTTCCTTCCCGGTGAATGAACAGGGGAAATGTCTGTCAGTCAGTTGCTGCCCGATGCAGCCAACATTTTACTTACAGAATATCACATTGGACAGGCATGCTGGACGATCCGGCATGCTCGACCGATCGATATTTGAGCCTCAGTCTGTCGCACATGCTACAATTATCAGGGAGATTTGGGGATATTGGGCAGATTGTCCAGATAATTGTAGCGAGTATGCCCAGCATAAGACATTTCTGCTTGACACAATACTTGATACTCTAATGCTATCGATTTCTGAGACATTCTGTTTGATGTATAACTATTACCTAGAGATCTCTGATACTACTGTATATGTATATATACTTCACCCCAACTGGTTTTATTATCTTGACACCATCCAATTAGATGCGATAACCTGTTTCCTCCCACAGACCCGTTGCCACGTGGTACAATTTTCGTGAGAGAACTTTTCTCCCTATCCTATTACATGTATTTCGAGAAAACTTTGTAATTTTTCTAAAATTTTTGTTGTCTCCAGAAAAGAAATCTCCAGAGTAAAGGTGCCTACACAAGGCGATATTTTACCCGATCTAGCCGATTCTGACGCATCGGAACGACAGATCGTGTAAAATATGCCCAAATTGTGAGTCCCCACTTACGATCACGATGCGATGCGCGTCCCCGCTGGTCGCACATCGCATCTTCAGATCTGCCGTGCTGTAGGGCATATCTGACAATCTCAAGTCACGATGCACTGGATAGTTTAGGAGGCACGATAGATCGTGTGTCAAATTGGCAGCTTTTTCAGACCAAATCGTGCCCACGACTGCTGGGGAGCTCCCGGGAATAGTTCAGGGGGAAATCGTAGGATTGTGAGCACATCGCTATGTGTGTAGGCACCTAAAACACTGGTTTTTCTTGGAATAGCTATACAATTACACGCGAAAACATTTTTTCAGGGGTTTGGGCTGGTTTTATCGGCAATCTTCTTTTCACCACCTCTGAGCAGGTGCTAAGTTGTGCAAAACCCCTATTTTTTGGCTAAAAATGGCAGGATTTGGTGCTGAACCACTGGGGTACCCTACTTAAAGACTATTAAGGCAAAAATAATTTAATTGGCTTAATTTGGCCAATAGTGACATGTCATTTTTGGGGGTGAAAAAGTGCAGGGAAATGGGTTAAATGATGTGGGACAGGTATATGGGGGTGCTGCATGAGTAGGATAGGTGTATTTAAGATTGCATGTGGGTATTAGAGGGGTATTTTGAAGTTTTCATTTAAAAGTGGCTTAAAATTACCCAAAAATATACCTATCCATTTTTATGCATCCCTAATTGAAATAGAACATTAATTTAGCAAGAAAACACTTGATTTGATATGTCATTTCCATCTCACCTTTTGTGACACTTCAAGCGGGAAAGGCAAGTTCAAATCTATCTAGCCACTTCTATAGCTTCCAAGAGTGGTGCACACAGTGAATATGCTAAAGTAGAGTAAACATTTTCAGGGAAAATTATGTAATGTTGTAAACTGTGTAGGCAAGCAGTGGAAACACAATGGTCTAAATGGTGTAAGGACTACGCCCCAGTAGCTCTTATACAGTGTGAGGTAATGGCGGGAAAGCGATAAGTTCCCACTCCCCAATCACACAATTGGTCTGTATTTGGGGGGTCTTTACGGAAGCTCGTTTGCATTAGGATACTGTGAAAACTATGAAACCGAAAGTAGTAGTTTTCTCACGATAGCCATGAAATCGGCAAAACACATAAACAAATTAGCTAACAAGAAAACAGTGACTTACAGTACAAAACAATGCAGGACAAGGGGGCATGGTTTATAAACATTGCTGCATTTGCGATCATTATACTCAAATAACCCACCGGGCGTTAGCAACCAAATGTTAGTTGCCCTTGTGGGGTGTTAGGAGTAGACAATACTATGAGTAAATGAAGCACATGAGTGAAGAGGGCTCATGATGGCTTAGGCCCCTACACGCGCAACGATACGATCTCGTTGACGTTTTCCCTTGAATTCTCTTGAACACTCCCGGACAAACTATATTGTGCATTCATATGGAACGATTGTAAAAATGATCAAACGATATAGATGGGTCGTTATTGACTGCAAATTGTTAACGATATATCGTTTGGCAGCAAACAACCTCACAATGCGTCTTCTGTCTTCCTGTCGGCTGGCACAAAATGGTGGAGGGGAGTGGCCAGGAAAAGTCCATGAAATTGTTCGTCGTGCGTACACACGGTACGATGTGTCAAATCGTGAAAGAAGGGTTGTGATCTTTCTGCATGTTCAAAAGATCAGAACCCGACCAACGACCAGTGGGAGCGCGCATCAAGCCTACCTCCCACAGACATAAATACCTAATTATATATATATATAATTTTTTTTTTTTTTTCTTATTTTCTTTTTACATAAGTTTAAAAAAAAAAAAATGGGTTGCTTACATGCTCAAGTAATATTTTTATATTTAAAATATGGGACTCCTGATTTACTACATGAGAAAGGAGGACTGCCTAAAAATGGGCATCCAATTTAATTAGGGATGTGCAGGCTCGGATAGGTTCGAGTTTGCACGTGGAGTTCGGATTTTTCCCTCCAAAAAAACGGAACTCACAACGAGGCAAAACGTCATCTTACATGGACGAACATCATCATTCCTGGACAAAAGACCAGGAATGATGATGTTCGTCCATGTAAGATGACGTTTTGCCTCGTTGTGAGTTCCGTTTTTTTGGAGGGAAAAATCCGAACTCCACGTGCAAACTCGAACCTATCCGAGCCTGCACATCCCTAAATTTAATCCACAACTAATGGTGCATACACACGGTCGGATATGTCAGATGAACGATTTTACCAACGATTTGAACGATTTCAGACAGTATTACAATGAATGGAATCGTTCAAATCTGACTGCTAACGCATCAGATGTCAGATATCGTTATCTGACAAACGGAAACTATGCGTTTATCGTTGCAGGCTCACATGTCAGATTTTTTTTCAGATATGAACGACTTTTATAATCGTTATCGTTCAGATCTGACAGAAAACCTGACAGTGTGTGTGCACCATAAAACAAGCCTTTATAAAGGTGCACTTTTTTTCATGTAAGTAGAGGTTCTACACTGTTACTTAGGATATATTTTTATTGTCCATTACATATTCATCAGGATTTAAAAGGGCAATAATACTAAAAGCAAAGCGCTCCTTATTTCGCATTTATTATTATGGCCCTTTTAAATGTTGCAGTCACAACCACCAACAAGCAGCAGGCTTGAAGAGTCAGCGTTTAGTAAATATACCCCTTATGCTAGGTAAATACTGGCTGATATATCGGCCTTTCAGTTGGTATATTTATCATGTGTGCATTGGCCTGTGTGTACAGACGATATATGCCTGTGAATGACGTCGTTCAGACATTTCGCATTGTGCTGTGTGTACAGGCGCCGGGAAGGAGGATACAAAGCCACCCCCAGCCAGATAAGCAATGATGGTTGTTCAGTGTCTATGAACAACCATCATCAAATTCCATGTTTCTATCTGCAGCTATATCTATCAGGTGTGCACCCAGCTGGGTACACACCTTAAGCTGGGCACACACTGATACATATATTGCCCGCTCGTTTGAATGGGCGATATATTTATAGTGGATAGTCGGGTGTGTACAGCAGATATGTCTGTGAACTATGACGTTCACAGACATATCTCACCTGCTGTGCAGCACAGCTGATGGCAGACATACCTGACACAGTTCTGCCATCTGCTGGTGTGTACGGGCGACCCGCTGATCGCCTGAACACATACTGCGTCACACGGCGGTGATTGACCTCTCATCTGGGAGGGTGATTTAAATGTCTGCCCATTTGAACTGTCAAGCCCGGCACATTGGGCAGACAGATTGGTAAGTGTGTATACCAGCTTAACAGATATATCTGCAGATCGAGATATCTACAGATATATCTGCAGATGATGGTTGTTCACTTTTGGATAAATCTCTCTTCCCTGTACTAGGGGGGTATTCAATTAGGTGCGAGAATAGCAAAAATCCCGCACCTGATGGGTTTTTCCTGCAGGTGCAGGATTTTTGCTATTCAGTTTGGTGCAGGGTTTTTTAGTTTTTGAGCGCTGGGTGTGTTTATTTATTTTTTGACCACCTCCAGAGCAGAACCAATTATTCCTAAAATGAATATTTTTAGGAAAAATGGTCAGGAAATGCTCTGGCACCCCGGCGGCACTCTTCCTAATGACTAATTAAGCAATTAGTCATTAATTACTCACCTTCTGAAGCGCTGTCTTTTTTTCCTGCAGCGTTGGGAGCCGTGTCTTCTGCAGCAGGGTGAGTACTTGAGTGTGTATGTGTGTGTGTGATCCCAGGTGTGTGTGTGACCCCCTCCCCTACCCCCTTTTATGTTTTTTAAAAACGCACTGTAGTGATTTTTAACAATGCTTATACCCATTTTCAGGTACCCCAAATTTGCTGGGACTACTTATTTTTTCCAAAAAAATCGCATAAATGCTATTCTTCACCACTTGTGCAAAGACGCTAAATAGCACCAATTGAGATCATTAAAACACCCCAAATACCTTCAGCAGGGCTATTCGGGGTTACCTATAGTAATCCCCCATGTCAGTGCATCTTTTGGGGGGTTGTCAGGCTGATTTCTCCAAATCTGATGGTACTTTTCGACTATCTCAGTTTCGCCGGGACGCATTCTCGTGTCCTTTGCAATTGAATAGGGCGAATTGCGGTGACGAGCACGATACTTTTCCATAGCCAAAACTGGTGAGGAGGGCGAAAACTCCGGCACGCATAAAGTCTGGGACTTTTCGCCGGCATTTGGATATGGCCCAATGTCTGAAAATAGAGTATCATAAGTTCTTTATACTTGGACATATTTTGGATCCCTTTCACTTAGTTTTTCTGATAAAACTACCTTAAGTGCAAAAACCTTCAAGATTGTTATTGCTTCCAAGCTAGTAAGGTCAGACCTTTCACCCTCCATTGACCTGTGGGGAACAATGTTACAATCAAAGAATACACTAATACCCCTTTTACACCAAAATCCCGGGTCCGACCCTGGAATTTGAACACTGGTCAATCCCGAGTCGAACTCCCCGTTTACACTGCAACTCGACCCGGGTTATTCCCGGGTTTGCCCCGTTTACACTGAACCCAGGTAATCCCTGCTTTTCTCTATAGAAGTCATTAAAAATGGTCTGTTTTAAGTTCTGCCAAAGATGGTCACAAAAGGCAACAAAAGAGAGGGGTGGGGAGTGATTACAGCATTGCTACAGGTTGCTGTTCTGGCTGTGGCAGGCTGTGTGCCTGCCTGCTTTTGTGGCTGCTGGTCAGGCTGCTGTGGTGCAGGAGGTTAGGCAGGCAAGCGATGGCTTCATGTGCGTCTCTCTCTGCAGGGCACTGACAAATTACATCATCCGCCGGTGCCCCAGAAGCTCCAATCAGCATCTTTCAGAGCTAGCCGAGTCAAATAAGCAGGGTAGCACCCGTTTACACTGCCTCATGACCCGGGAACTACCCGTTTTCAACCCTGCTCTCAACCCGAGTAAGATTGCCCGGTAAATCGACCCGGGTTTCTTTGTTGGGAGCCGTTCACACAGAGCCTCAACCCGGATCGACCTGGCAATAACCCGGGTTATTTGTTTGGTGTGAAAGGGGTATAATTTTTCAGTCATCCCACATTGTAGTGAAGGGATCTGTTTTAGGTTTTTTTTTTGGATAATGCCGCGTATCTACTAGCAGATAATAATGAGCAATTGCACGTTTACAACATCGTAATCGTGCAATCGCTCATTAATTGTGCATGAACCGGGCATGAAAGTGTCAAACGACCAGCGATACACGCTCCCGCTGGTCGTTTTCGACATCAGTTATCGCCTGAACATGCTGGTCAATCTGCCGATAACGACATTGACCATGTTCAGGGATGAGGGAGGGTGCCTACACTGAACGACATATCATTCAGTGTAGGCACTGCAGGGGAAGAGGAATGACTACGATTACAATATTGTAATCGTACTGTCGTTCCACTATCTGCTAGTGGATACGCACCGTGTCCACTGATTTGAAGTAGAGTTTAGTGTATAACTGGTTTACAAGTATATTGGAGCTGGCCTTCGCCAGGTCAGGGACTACACCTTCCAAGGTGCGAGTGTGAGTCTGTTCTGAGTCATAAATACTCCCACTGCGCATGTCTAAATTGAGACAGACCTGGTAGAATTATTTTATAGATCCTTTTTGGTTCCATTATGTTTGTAGCGGTGACCACTGTGTATGGCTGGTAGAGAGTGATTACTAAGCAACAGGGTTGGAAAAAAAAAAGTAATTTCTTTTTTTTGTTTGTTGTTAATTACTAATGTTGGTCATTGCTACTTAGGCATATGTTCTACCCCAAGCTGCTAATCACATCTGAGGTGTCCCCAACCTCAGGTACATATGATCATTTAAACAATGGTTGTGAATGCGTGTAAGGGTATTATTAGATTGTGTCTGTGATTTGTACCTAATGGTGTTCTTTGAAGATATCAATAGTCTATGACCTGGTGTAAACCACCTGATAAATGGGATGATGTTCAGTGCTGTAGGGTGGCTGTTCTTAAATGAATAATCCTCATATGTGAAATCAGTCTGCAGAAACTGTAGCTTGGGTGTTCATTCAGATTATTATTATTATTATTTTTTAATATGGCGCCACAAATGTTTTGCAGCGCCTTACAAAGTACATAAACAAGTTGTAGACAAACGACTTACAGAACAATACAGTACAGGACTAGGACATGGATTATATATGTTGCTACATTAGTGACCACAACACCCAGATAAGAAACAGAACATAAGCAGCCAAGTGTTAGGTTACAATGTCCTCTTAATTCTCACCGCGTCTATGCACGGTATATAGAGATAGGTACCATGGTTTCCGCCTTCCTTAAATATCCTTGTTAATGAAGCAGATTTTGCTGTCCATGTGTACTCAGTCTCTCCACCTTAAATTCACAGATAACACAGTATCAGGTATTTAAGGACACGAGTAGGCAAACTTTGCCGTGTTTGCTGGTCCTCAGTACTTCTGTGCCATGCCTTCTCTGCTGCATGCGTGTGTGTGAGGCGTGGTGCAGGAACGATTTACAGCACTTACAGGATTGTATAAATTAGATACAACTCTTTTATTTATATCTATATATGTGCCCATTTGTGCTGCGTGTTGCAGGTCCTAAGACTTCAATGCAAAGAAATGCAATGACACATTAAAAGTCCAAGTATCTGTGTGGTAGGCACTGGTCTTCCAACGTGTTTCGTCCCCCCCCATAGGGGCTTTTTCAAGGATAAGTAGTCCAATGCTCGGGTCCAAGGGTTTAAATACCTTGTACAGTGGCTCCGTCTTCACTCAATCCCGGCACTTCCAGGTTCTGCTGTTCCCGCCTGCGCACTTCACCCACCACTAGAGCACCACTCTGTCCCACACTATCACTTGATAGTGCACATGCCCAAGCTCGCGGTTAGACGTCTTCGTCCTAATTAGTGCGGAGCATTCTATGTGCAGTATTCAATTGTTTGCGCCGGCAGCTGTACCCCATTCGCGCACGACAGAGCTATTCAATTGTTGCTCATGTCGGGCGCAAACAGCTGCCGGCGCTGGCATTTTAGCTCACACCACCCAGGGGGAGGCAAGCTGAAATACGTGAAAGTGACCTGTTTTGGTGCCCAAACAGCACTTTTTGCGATCGCACCCAGCACTCTGGTCGGGTTTATCCCTTTTATGAGGCTAAACCAGACCTCTCTGGGCATGATCTGCACGATAATATGAATCAATTTAATAACTCCCGCGATCTCCCATCACTTTATACGGGAGATCAGGCACGATAAAGCAATTTAATACCGCCCTATGTAATTCTATTCACATTTCTCATGTTATTTCTCTAGTGCAGTGGTTCTCAAACTCTGTCCTCAGAAGTCATGGTGCCTTGCCAGCAGTTACAGCATAAACAATTTTTTTTTTTTTAATTATTATTTGCTTTAATCCAGCCACCCCTGTTAATCCAGTTTACTAAGTGTTTCTTATGTAATCTTAAGTGATCGCAAAATCCGCAATACAGGTAGTGAGGGATCCGGTCGCAAGTCTGCTTGCGGCAGAGCAGCCAATCACTGCCGGCGGTGATTGGCTGGGGAAATGCTGCCGGCGGTGATTGGCTGCTGCAGTGCACAAATACTCAGTGGGCGTATCACCACAGGCGGCGCTTCGTCCAATCACTGCCGACAGCATTCACCAATCAATGGCACCCTGCCTCCCGGCCCAGCCCGCCTCTGCTTGTGTCCTATTATAATAATAGTGGAGCAAACTACTATACCTTCTGCTTTCCTGTGTACCCTCCCAGCCCTGCTCTCCTGTGTACTCTGCCCTCCCACATCTGTGCCCCCGGTTCCCCCCCCTCCCGATGTCTGTACTCCTTCTGCTGTCCTGTGTACTCTCCTCTCCCACCCCTGTTCCCTTCTCCTCATGTCATTCTCAGTGCAAAATATGCGGCATAGTGCGTTTTTACATGCTATAGGCAGTGAGGCATAAATTATGATAGGACCCAGAAACTGGAGTAGTACCCCAACTTTTTAAGTGAGGGGTCCCTGGGACCCACATTTTTTTCGTTCAGCGTGATCACTGCTCTTTTTCAACATATGCTCAGAAACTAATTGCACACATATGTGAGATTACATTCACAACTGGACAGGCCAAATACAGGGCAGTTACAGAACCACACTGATTATAATAATAACTTGTTGTAAATGAGAAGGCGTACGTATCTCCATATTGTGTGAGGCTCTGTATATGTGGTGTGTAAAGTTACATGTAGCTGTCAGAAGGTTATCCTCAAAGCAAGGAGCAAAATCTGTGTTCTGCCTGATAGAAATTAAAATTTCAGTGTAATATATTAAAATTCTTAATATGAAAAAAGTTTTTGATAAATCATGTCTATTGTTTTGTCTTTTTAAATTCCTTCATGTATTATTATTTATGTATTTGTACAGGTGGAGTACTCATATCCCCCCTTGATTTCTGGAGAGGGGCACGATAGCCACATGTTACCCGAAGAATGGAAGTACCTGCCGTTTCTGGCGTTGCCGGATGGTGCACACAACTTCCAGGAAGGTATGACCACATCCACTTGAAGAAATTGAATCTGTAAATTAAAAATTTTCCCTGGATATTAAATATGAATCTTTATTGTATTAAAAGTTCAATATCATGTACATGATGCATATGCATCAGGATTCCTAATATACATATTGGGACACATAGTAGCCTTCCTGCCTCACAGAAAGACTAACTGTTTATATCTCCCCATGTTTTATGTGGGGCTCCTCTGGGTTCTCCAGTTTCCTTCCACACTCCAAATACAAAATTGTAGGTATATCAGAACTCTGATTATCTTAACTATTCTGGATGGTGAAAATTGTGTGTGTTTTGTAGATAGATCGATCTATCAATGTAATTTCCAGACTGGTGAACCGAGCTGTATGCAGAGAGACTGACATTTTGAGTCTAGGCTAAAAGCTTACCTTCCTGGTGGATTTAAATCTCCAGTGGAAGTAGATAACCAGTTGCTAACAAGACAGACTGGCTGAGAGACTGATTGTTTGATCCTATGCTATTAGTGGTATCCCGGACCACAAATGTGATTAAGAGTTTGGAGGCATACAATTATCTGAAGCCCAACTGGGATTAACACATACACCATTGCAACACCCCTGAGGAAGTCAGTCATGACGAAACACGTTAAGTGACAAGATATCAAGATCCAAAGTGGGCCTTAAAGGCTGTCAAAGAACTTGTCCCTATACAGGGAGATGGCAAGTGTACTAACATCTGTCCCACAGTGGTCAAGATATCTATGTACAGTATATGTGAGTTTAAGTTTTAAATGTGACTGTTGTTTAATAAAACTGTGTACTAAAAGGAAATAAGGTTATTTAGTTGTAGTTGGGTGAACTTGGGTTGAAAAGGTCTCATAGTAGGCCAGATAGGAGGAATAAATACTTCACCCTTATAACCTCACAACACTCTATGTATGTAATGGGAATTAAAATTATACAAAGGGGGAATTGGATCCCATATAGAGTTGTATAATTCAGTTTAGGCGTTCCCCAAATAAAACAACATTATCATTATTAATTCCATAGGCCCTTTCTGGCAAAGACCCTTTTGGGGATTAGCAGCCTTATTTGACTATCAGAAATTTATACCATCTGACCATTGCCAGTCACTAGCGCAATATTAGTATTTGTATATTGGACTATACTTTGGAGTGCTGTTTTTTTCCTATGTCTAAATTCTTATTTATCCTGTCACCCTCTGTGGTTACTTTTGCTTTTTGAGTACCCATCTCTTTTCAGGCATCCAAATAATTTGTTCATATAGTGTTTTATATATTCTAATTACACAGAAATATGTGTGTGTGTGAATGTATATATGTGTGTGTGTTTGTGTGTGTATATGTGTGTGTGTGTGTGTGTGTGTGTGTATATATATATATATATATATATATATATATATATATATATATATATATATATATATATATATTTTTAGTCTCAGCATTTAACAATACAGTTTTGTTTTTTTGAGCTAATATGCAAACACAAGGAGCACGACAGTCCAATGCAGTATTGTAACGCATAAGTTAATGTACAGTAAAGCACCTTCTGTTCTGTATGGGTGAATAGGGAATACCTGTCCTTGGTAAAGCCGTGTGGAGTGCTGGAGAGTTCAGAGCTCTGGATATGAGAGAAAGTCCTAGTAATGGAGCTGTATCACTGAATACTGTATTTCCATTGAAGCAAGTAAGAGGGAAGGGAAATTGGATGTGTGTGTAAATATTATTTGACATCCTAACAATAAATCACCAGGTTGTTTCAGCAGAACTATGTTGAGATAGTCATCTTGGAGTTGTCAGTGTCGCATGAGATTTGATTACCCTTATAATAATGTGTTCTTCACATATTTTCTTTCCCAATCTACTTTTCTTATATCCTTTCCTTCTTTATCTCACTGTATTTTTATTATCATGATTTGCTGTTGAGAGCATTTATAATTAATTGAATATTTAATGTTTGATCTGCCAGATAATCCCAAACAGGATATTTCATGTATCTACATATGAACTATTGTCCATACCTGATGAACTTCTCTTTACTCTCCATAGATACAGTATATTTTCACCTCCCACCAAGAAGTGGAGAGAGGAAGACTGTGTATGGTGTCTCTTGTTACAGGCAGATTGAAGCAAAGGTGCTCCTCCCTATTTATAGTGGCTGTTTTCTAGAACTGTATACTGTACTGTTATTGGGTATTGGGCACATAATTGCTGACGACAGTGTTCTGTATAAATGCTATCTATCCCAGTGTGTATACAAAGGGTGGGGGGGTCACGTTTGGTCTGCCATGGAAACTGATCTGGTGACATAATCTTCACGTCACTCGGACTTCCTCAATCTTATGGGTTGGGAGGAGACTTTGGGTTTTTGTGCATCTATAAAACCTTGCATCACTGATATATGAATTACTGATGGGTGTTGACAAGCATATTTTAATTGTGAGTAATCTGTTGCTGCACAGATGCCTCAGGTCCTCCCTATTTGCTTTCCACATGTTATAAAATAAAGATATAATAAAACAAAACAATTTATATGAATTCTGGCAAACACTCCACCCTCCAGTTCATACATGTAACTTAACTTGTCATTTCATTTGATTATTATTCATTAAGGTACACATATCAAATAACCTGATGTCTTACAAATACTGGCTCAGTCAGTGTTTAATTTGTAGATAAAAAAAAAAGTACTACATTTGCTACTATGTGATGCGCCTAAAAGAAAGATTTGCCTATGAGCTCTGAGTGGTGTAAACCAGCTGTTGCCCGAGGCTTCGCATGCAACATTTTTTTTAGGTGTTCTAGTTGTAAAGGCACACCTCCACTAGAAGACAGGCAAAAGACTGCACGATTACGACATTGTTATTGTGCAATCGTTTGTCTGTCTGTCTGTGATATGCCTTCACTGAATGAGCAGTCATTCAGTGAAGGCACATCAATCATCAGAGCGGTAAGTAGACTTTTTGATGCCCTGTGCCAGAAAGAGCATTGGTGCCCCCCTCATTTTTCAAAGGGACATAATGCACCCAAAAAAGGGCCATGGCTTCATGGGGAAGGGCCAGGGAATACAAAGGAGAGGCCAGGAGCTGCTGGGGATGAAATAAGAGGAAGCTATAAGTGAGTGATAATAAACAGACATTTGACAGGCCCAAACAGCGCCCCCTGACCTGTGGTGCCCTGTGCGATGGCACCAGCCGCACTACCCTAGCTATGGCCCTGTCAATCATCTGCAAACATGTTGAACCTGACGATATCGTCAGGTTGTACAACATATTTGTACGATGATAGATGTCTAAATGACCAGCGGGAGCGCGCATCGCTGGTCGTTTTAGACATCTTTTAAACAATCTGCAAACAATTATCTAACGATATCGTTATCGTTCAATCGCTCAATTTAATTGTCTAGTGGATGTGTGCGCCTTTTATCCTCTGCGTAGGGGTCCTGTCGCGTGAGTGGCCCACATGATCAACAGCGCTATACAGACTGGTGGCAGCAGCGCCGTCACCCACCACTCACACCAATGTCACTGTATGTCCTGTGCAGACTGCTATATAGCCTATCCTATTCATCCACCACTCGCACCAATGTCACTGTATGCCCTGTGCACAGACTGCTATATAGCCTATCCTATTCACCCACCACTCACACCAATGTCACTGTATGCCCTGTGCACAGACTGCTATATAGCCTATCCTATTCACCCACCACTCACACCAATGTCACTGTATGCCCTGTGCACAGACTGCTATATAGCCTATCCTATTCACCCACCACTCACACCAATATCACTGTATGCCCTGTGCACAGACTATGTAGCCTATCCTATTCACCCACCACTCACACCAATATCACTGTGTGCCCTGTGCACAGACTGTTATGTAGCCTATCCTATTCATCCACCACTCACACCAATATCACTGTATGTCCTGTGCACAGACTGCTATATAGCCTATCCTATTCACCCACCACTCACACCAATATCACTGTGTGCCCTGTGCACAGACTGCTATATAGCCTATCCTATTCACCCACCACTCACACCAATATCACTGTGTGCCCTGTGCACAGACTGCTATATAGCCTATCCTATTCACCCACCACTCACACCAATGTCACTGTATGCCCTGTGCACAGACTGCTATATAGCCTATCCTATTCACCCACCACTCACACCAATGTCACTGTATGCCCTGTGCACAGACTGCTATATAGCCTATCCTATTCACCCACCACTCACACCAATGTCACTGTATGCCCTGTGCACAGACTGCTATATAGCCTATCCTATTCACCCACCACTCACACCAATGTCACTGTATGCCCTGTGCACAGACTGCTATATAGCCTATCCTATTCACCCACCACTCACACCAATATCACTGTATGTCCTGTGCACAGACTGCTATATAGCCTATCCTATTCACCCACCACTCACACCAATATCACTGTGTGCCCTGTGCACAGACTGCTATATAGCCTATCCTATTCACCCACCACTCACACCAATATCACTGTGTGCCCTGTGCACAGACTGCTATATAGCCTATCCTATTCACCCACCACTCACACCAATATCACTGTGTGCCCTGTGCACAGACTGCTATATAGCCTATCCTATTCACCCACCACTCACACCAATGTCACTGTATGCCCTGTGCACAGACTGCTATATAGCCTATCCTATTCACCCACCACTCACACCAATGTCACTGTATGCCCTGTGCACAGACTGCTATATAGCCTATCCTATTCACCCACCACTCACACCAATGTCACTGTATGCCCTGTGCACAGACTGCTATATAGCCTATCCTATTCAAGTGAAAGCAGGCCCAAAGATTTCTCTCCCCACCCCTTACCAGCCGCGCGCATGTTGCCAAACCTATCTCTTGCATTGATGATATCAATAAATTTTGTTTTTGTTATTGTTCAGCTTTAGCTTGACAGATCAAGATGAAACATAGAGCAGGTTATTTCTAGGACTTTCCGCTACAAAATTATGCTGATTTCATGAAAATCTGTTAAGTAGCTTTTGTGCCAAATTGGAATAAACAGAGGCAAAATGTTCTTATATTATACAGTATAGATTACTGTATCAGCAGTGATCATTATCACCTATACTCAGCAGCAATTTATGTCTATTGTTTCTTAGACAACCAACTGCCAAAAGGATCTTTGCATTAACCTATGTCAAATAATTGACATACAGTATAACAATTGTACACATTTATGTTTGAGATATTTTTGTCTTGTTGTTGTGCTAATTTGAGTCTTTGAATCAGTTTATCATGAAAGCAGAAACCTTGAATTAATTAATGTTCTCCACAGGCCTTGAAAGTGCGTCAAGCAGATGTTACCCGGGAAACTGTACAGAAAAGTGTTTGTGTTTTGAGTCAGCTGGTAAGTCATTGCTTTGTACTTCCTTCAGGAAATGATTTGTGATTCAGCCATATTGACGCATCAATAGTTTTACACAGTAATGTTAGTTAAGATAGTGCAAGGTTATCAATGCTATATTTAATTACTCCATTGCAAATCTACTGGTGCCAAATACAATATAATTCTGGCCTATTTGTGCAATTTGAAAATAAAAATCACAATGTTTTGGATATACAGATCTATTCTACCCCTAAACTATGTTTATTGAACAGTAAAGGTGCGTACACACGGTACGATATCGTTCAACTATATATATCGTTCATTTATATGCAGTGAACGACCAGCGATGTGCGTTCCCGCATGAACGATAACGATATCTATGATCATTCGTACATGCGGGCCAATCTGGACGATATCGTCAACTTTTCCTGTTCAGAGATGTGGCAGGATGACTTCGCTGAAAGATGTATTTCAAGTCGTTGGTGGTACAGATCATTCCATGTATACCCAGCATTACATTTTTACATTATTTTATTAATGGCATATGAATTTCTTGAGTCATGTATCATATAGTTGCTATATTAACATTAGATTTGTATGGCTGATCTACAGAATGTCAACAAGCAGAAGGGGGTCATTACAGTACAGCGCTGTAAAGCACTCTGACACGCTGACTGCCTCACTGCATACAGCTGTGTAATGGCTGTTACAGCGCTGACAGCCTGGTTGGTGTAATGGCAACTACAGCCGCATGTTTAACTCGCAGACATAAACACACTGACCGCCTCACCGCACTTTTAGCAGTGTAAAGGCTGTTACAGCAGTGAACCAGCCCATTGCAACAGCTGTTAAAATTGTAATTACAGAAGAATTAAGTTTTCATCCTATTTACTGTGAGATCATAATTCAGTCAGTAGAGTCATTTATTTGTTTAATAAATAATAATTAGTTTGAAACTACCAATAAATAGCTATCATTGTTTTGCACCCATATATTAGTGTAACAACTTTGTTCATATTACATTCATTTTGATTAAACACAGAGGAACAGAGTAGTTTATAAGTTCTGCCTCCTAGATAATGTTTATATATTAATTATTCACAGTTTATTAATAAAGTAGGTAGTGTGTCCATTTATTTCAGTTTTTTTTTTTTTTTAGATCTAGAAACCATACTCAGCCTGTGACAATTGCAAGCTATAGGGCTCTACATTAAACTTGCAGTAAAATTACATCTATAATAATTATGGGGGATTGTAGTTGTAATATCTCATGTTTGCTCTTATGAAGAGAAAATAAAAATAAACGTTCAGTTAAGATAAAAAAAGCTACGCATGCAATATTGGTCCTGTAATAATAAGCTGAAGTACATAATGGGATTTACAACAAGCCCATTCATTTGGGTAAATATTGATTGTACTGTATACCAATTGAGCTTCTATAACAATATGTGAGGTGTGTGTGTATATATATATATATATATATATATATATATATATATATATATATATATATATATATATATATATATTAAGAGACAACAGTTAGTTGGGTGTTTTGATTAAAACTCCTACATAAGTATTGGTGCATACACACTGGGCGATTTTCACCCTGAACGATATCGTTGAACGATTTGGACGATTTTTGATCGTTGAATGATCAACGATCGTTGATCGTTCAACGACTTTATGCAAACGATTTTGTAAACGATTTTACAAACGATCAACGATCAGCGATATCGTTCAGATTAATAATAATAATAGAGGCTTTATTATTTTTAATGTAAAATAATGTGGGCAGGGCTATCATGAGGTGATAAAATTGTGTCGGCCATTTTAAAATCACTGCATTTATGCTCTGTGGCTAGTTTGGTTTGGTGTATTCCTTGCTGAACGCTGTTGCTTAGCTATTTGCTGTGGTTTGTTTTTGCTTTGGCTTTAAACAAACTGTACTTATCTGTCGTGATGGATACGTACCGTTATCGATTGATGGTTGCTTATGCAGGAGTGGTGGTGATAAGTGACCGGGAGAGGACTGAGAAGAGGAGAAGGCTTCGTTCATGCTGGACGAAGGAGTGGTTGCAGCAGAGGGATTCGTTCTCTCATATGCCACTGCTCATGCAGATTCGCGAGAACAACCCGGATGACTTCCGGAACTTCTTGCGAATGGACGATTCAACATTTCAAGAATTACTGGCCTTGGTGACTCCGTACATACAAAGGCAGGACACCAGGTTGCGTAGAGCCATTCCTGCAGAGGAGAGGCTCATTGCGACCCTGCGTTTCCTGGCTACAGGGAGATCTTTGGCCGACTTGAAATTCGGGACTCTCATCTCACCGCAGGCTTTGGGTCTTATTATTCCGGAGACCTGCAAAGCCATCTTTTACGTCCTCAAGCCGGAGTACTTTAAGGTATTTAAATTTTAATAACCCTGTCACAAATCTCCTAAATCTGTTACTTCTTTCTAAATGTCTTCAAAAATGTGTTAATATAGGTGCATGCCAGTTGTATGTCCCTGCTACTGCTCCCTACTATATCTCCTCCCAAATGTATATAAATAGCTGTTTAGCCATCCTCTGTCTTTGCTGCTCTCAAATTATATCCCGATTATATACCCCCCAAACGGCAAGCGTTCTCCCCTCTCTCCCGAGCACCACAGGCTTACACTGAAGCCGGGGCTTATCCCCATACCCCTGGAGTGGTTGGTATGGCGGTAATAGGGGGGCCAAAAAAAAGTCAAACTATTGTACTTTACAGTGGAGCTACAAGTGCCAGCATGCCTGCCATTTTGCACTTGTGGAACTACAAGTGCCAGCAGACATGCGGCACCTGTAACTTCACTTGAAATTTCAAAAGTTAAAAAGAGTCAAAACACACACACCGTGTCAACTTAAATTTTTTTACACATACCTACCCATTCACACATACTTACCTATACCAGATGTTTGGTCCCCTTGTCCACGTAGTATTTCCCAAAACCATGGCCCTGCAAGAAAGATTTCATACTCACCTACATCCAGCGCTGGTCTCCATTATCTTGGTTTTGTTAAAAGTAAAAAAAAAAATCCTTACACAACCCACGGAACACAGCTATCTGTATGTGTGTTCAATCAAAAAAACTATTGATTTGAGGGTCTCATTCAGACCCTCTTGCGAGTGCAGGACGCTCGCAAGCAGGTCGATGGTACCCAAATGTGCATGCGCACGATGGAGGCTGCTGTCGTGCACATGTGCGAGACCCGTTCAGCAACGGCAAAGCTGTTGCTCGGGGTCTCGCACCAAAGGGGGCGTGCTGTCGATGGTGAGTGACAGCACGCCCCCTTTGGTGGGCATGCCTGCCAGACGGACGCGTTGCCCTGGGAACGCCTACCGTCTGGGTCCGGCCCCACTGACTTCACAAGCGATGTCAGTGGGAGTCTTTTTGGCTCTGATAGAGCCAAAAGCACTCCTGGGCTTGCGGCAGGGAGACCCTACCGCAGGGTCTCTGTCGCAAGTCCGATGGTCGCGATGGTCTTGACCATTGCAACCATCATCAATGACGCTCGCTATAGCTGTGGGTGGTAACCCACAGCTATGCGAGCGTCCATGAGGCCGCTCCATTTTTAGGTGGGACGCCCCTGATTCAGAGCGAGCGCTCTGGTCAGAGCGTCCGGCTCTGAATCAGGGCCTGAATACGGTGTTATAGCAAAACTAGGGAAAATGATGTCTTGCATTCACAATTTTAACTTCAGATAATTTTTAACACCAAAATAAATACCCCTTATAAAAGTATTAATGTAATGTTTAAAATGTTTTTTTTTTTTTTTCTGTTTCTAGTTCCCTTCGACTGTTGAGGAATGGCAAGTTATTGCCAACGAATTTGAGACCCGGTGGAACTTCCCAAATTGTGGCGGCGCCATAGACGGGAAACACATCCGGATAACACAACCTGCAAACAC
The DNA here is from genome assembly GCA_031769625.1 of Taudactylus pleione. NCBI lineage: Eukaryota > Metazoa > Chordata > Amphibia > Anura > Myobatrachidae > Taudactylus > Taudactylus pleione. The sequence goes on from JAUIMM010000053.1 coordinate 8,525,611, forward strand.
TGGATCTATGTACTTCAACTACAAAGGATTCTTTAGTATGGTTATGATGGCGGTCGTGGATGCCAATTATAAATTCATCTTTGTTGACGTTGGCAAAAATGGAAGGTCTTCCGATGGTGGGTCTTTCCGAGAGACCGTCTTTTTTGAAAGACTAATGAAGAATCAGCTAAACATTCCTTCGGGATCGCAAACGAAATATGGTTTAAATTTTGTTTTTGTTGCAGATGAGGCATTTGGCCTTAATGAAAATTTAATGAGCCTTTTCCTCAAAGGGCATTAACACCTGAAAAAAGAATTTTTAATTACAGATTATCTCGTGCGAGGCGCACTGTTGAGAATGCCTTCGGCATAATGGCGAATAGGTTTCGCATTTTTCATACTTGTATAAATTTCCGGCGAGACAAAATCGAGTGGCTTGTCTTGGCATGTTGTGCCCTACATAATTTGCTTCGAGCCAAAAGAATTGGACAACCGCCTGCCACAAACTCATTGCCTGTCAACATTGACCATAGTGAGGAAAATATTGCCCTCTCATCTCTAAATCCCCCAAGATTTCCCTCTGCGGCCTCTGCCCGGGCAAAAGAGGTCAGAGAGAAATACTTAAATTATTTTAATGGTGAAGGTGCCATTTCATGGCAGGTTTAAATATGATCTGGAATTATGTTTCTTGATGTTTGTAAAAACTGAAAAATAATAAAAAAAATTTCACCTTGTGTTTATTTTTCATGTTAATATTTAATTTATTTTTTTGCAAAATTAGATTAATAAATACTTTAGTAAACCGAATTTTAACAATGAAAGTTAACTATTCAGTTTTAGGGGCCAAATTCAGAGGCGGTCGTAGGATGCAAGCTTTCATTCTGAAGCAGGGCGGCGGCTTGCATCCTGAACGGCCGCCTCCATGTCGCCGGTTAGGCTGTGGGTCAATATCCACCGCTGTAACGGCCGCTATTGGTGATGGTTGCAATGGTCAAGACCATCGCGACCATTGGGGGTAATGACTACACCTTAAGGTAGGGTCTCATCAACCTTAAGCCCCCGAACAGGAAGCTCTCCAGTGACATTATTGATGAAGTCAGTGGGGCTTCCCACCAAACAGCAAGCGTTCTGGCAGGAACGCTGCCGTTTGGCCAGGCACGCCCCCGTACCACCAAACAAACGTAGCAAACTGTCACTCAACATCGACAGCTTGTCCCGTCAGCTAGGAGACCCCTAACGACGGGTCACCTTCTGAATCAGGGCCCTCCTACCTGTTTTAGGAGCGTCCTCATGGACGCTCGCATAGCTGTGGGTTACCACCCACAGCTATAGCGAGCATCCATGAAGGTGGTTGCGATGGTCTTGACCATGGCGACCATTGGACTTGCAACGGAGACCCTGCGGTAGGGTCTCCCAGCCACAAGCCCTGGAGAAATGTTGACACTAGTGATGTCAGTGGGGCAGGCTTCAGACGGTAGGCGTTCCCATGGGAACGCCTCCGTCTGGCCGGCACGCCCACCTAAAGGGAGTGCGTGCTGTCAGTCACCATTGATAGCACGCCCCCTTTGGTGCAAGACCCGGACCAACAGATTGGCTGTCGCAGTCCGGGTCTCGCGTATGTGCATGACGGAGCAGACTCCGTCCTGCGCATGCGCATTTGGGTACCAACTACTCGCTTGTGAACGTACTGCCGCTCGCGAGCGGGTCTGAATTACCCCCTCAGTACCCTAAATAACACATTATGACATTACAATTTTTAAAATCCGTTAAATAAGAGACCACGCGATTTTTTTACTTTTTAAAAAAAAAATGTTTTACTTTTTGGACAGGATTCATTGAGACTAGACTTTAAGTGCCTCTGGAGACAAGATTACACAAATAGAGTGTGAAAAATAAGGCATTTGAGGAATACACCAATACAGTACAGAACAATATTCCTGATGTGAACATTTGAACAGGTTCAAGAACAGAAAACAGGATCTGGGCCCCGGTTTTGAAGGAACACAAAAAATACTTTAGAATCACAAAGAACAAGATACCAGGGGCAGATGAGGTGGAGTAGCCATCGCTATTGTACTACGACCATGCTACAGTCCACCATGAAACAAAGAGCCAAATCAATACAAGGAGTGATAAGTTTTTAAAAAATGAAAAATAACAACTGCCAATTTTGTAATAATTTATATATTTAAAAATTAATCTTCGCCAAATACAGTGGAGCGAGCACTGCCCAGTGCTGTGTGAACACCACTGGATGAAGTACTGGGAAAGACAGAAGGGGGCGAGGAGGTACGCGACAAAGAAAAGGGGTGGGACTGTAACGGAGAAGGGTTTTCTTGATGTGGATCCGCGTAAGATTCGTGAGGGACGGTGAGGTTGCCATACTCAAGTCCCCCTCAATAGCATGTACCAATGCCTTATAAACTAGACGTTTGAAAGGCTGGACCTGTTCCGGAGGAATGGTCCGCATTTCAATGGCGAGATTTTGGCCAAATATTTGATTATCATCCGGGGGTTTGGAAAGAACCTCCTCCGCATGTTTTAAAAAAGTATCACTCCTTGACGTTCCCGAAGTGGATGCTTGTGTTGTCCCTTTACGCTTCTTAGCGGGCGGCTTGGATGGCGGCTCAGCCACTCGCACAGGGACTTCCACTTGGGGCTCGCAGGACACCGGGTCAGGATCCTCTACCGCCAGCAGTAACTTAAAAGAAATGAAAATAAATCAAATTATAACATCAATAAAAACATTAAAAAAAAATTCTGTAATAAAAAGGCTAGGTTGATTTTAAAAAATTTTTGTAAACAATAATATTTCACAAACCTGCAAAAAAAATTTTGGCAATAAAAATATATTACATATTTAATGTTATAGTTAACACATGCGTAAATTATATTCAACATAAATGACCCACACCCACATTTCTGGTGTCATAAACAATAAAAAAAAAAAACACAACAGGGATTAAAAAGTCAAAATCTTTATAGTTGTAAAAAACCCTTTACATTTACCCAACCTTACCACTCCTTTAGCGTGCATAACCTGAAGCTCCCCCTTTCCCCAGCCTTACCCTATACCTCCCAACCCCCCTCCCCTCAGAAACCCATAACCAGTCATTCCCCCCCCCCCCACAACTATCCCTGCCCGGCTTAGCAGTGACATGGATACCATGCGTCTGGACTCATGCGTAGTTAAGGCATCGGGATTACGACGCCTGGCTTTTATCCACTGCAGGGTTTAAACATTTGGAAAGGCGAAGGTTGGCATTCCAACCATCGGCCTCCAGACCGATTACTGATTAAAAAACATGACTACATTTTGATTTTTTTTTTAAAAGTGACATTTTTAAAAAAAAAATAAAAAAAAAAAACTTACAGAATCCTGACTCACGGTGTCCTGTGGTACCACATCTGGTGACTGTGGCACCAGCGAGCTCCGGGAACCTTGACTTGGCTCTTGATCCAAGGTAAACAGCAGCAGGTCATAGTACCATAACGATGGCTTTCTCACCTCAGCTGCCCCTGCTCCGGATCTTTGCGAATCCAAGTATTTTTTGTGTTCCTTCAAAAACACGGTTCGCAGACCCTGGATTCTGTTCTTGACCCATTCAATGGTCACATCAGGTTTATACGCTGTACTGTATTGGCGTATTTTCTCAAATGCCTCATTTTTCAACACTCTATTCATGTAGTCTTTTCCTTTCAGTCTCCAGAGGCACTCATTAGCTTGATATAGCTCAATGAATCCTGTCCAAAAAACAGTGTCTTTGGATGAAGGCATATCTGAAAATTTAAAAAAAATAAAAATAAATATATATAAATTATTTTTTTTATGAGACAAAATAAAGATATGCCCCCAGTATAATTGCAGCCCCCCCCAGCACATGCTGTGCAATGCCCCTATTAGTCATGCTGCCCCCCCTCCCCCCTCCCATGCTGTGCAATGCCCCCATTAGTCATGCTGCCCCCCCTCCCCCCTCCCATGCTGTGCAATGCCCCCATTAGTCATGCTGCCCCCCCTCCCCCCTCCCATGCTGTGCAATGCCCCCATTAGTCATGCTGCCCCCCCTCCCCCCTCCCATGCTGTGCAATGCCCCCATTAGTCATGCTGCCCCCCCTCCCCCCTCCCATGCTGTGCAATGCCCCCATTAGTCATGCTGCCCCCCAGCACATGCTGTGCAATGCCCCTATTAGTCATGCTGCCCCCCCTCCCCCCTCCCATGCTGTGCAATGCCCCCATTAGTTATTATGCTGCCCCCCTCCCATGCTGTGCAATGCCCCCATTAGTTATGCTGCCCCCCCCCTCCCCCCTCCCATGCTGTGCAATGCCCCCATTAGTCATGCTGCCCCCCAGCACATGCTGTGCAATGCCCCTATTAGTCATGCTGCCCCCCCTCCCCCCTCCCATGCTGTGCAATGCCCCCATTAGTCATGCTGCCCCCCCTCCCCCCTCCCATGCTGTGCAATGCCCCCATTAGTTATTATGCTGCCCCCCAGCACATGCTGTGCAATGCCCCCATTAGTCATGCTGCCCCCCCCCTCCCCCCTCCCATGCTGTGCAATGCACCCATTAGTTATTATTCTGCCCCCCCTCCCCCCAGCACATGCTGTGCAATGCCCCCATTAGTCATGCTGCCCCCCCCTCCCATGCTGTGCAATGCCCCCATTAGTCATGCTGCCCCCCAGCACATGCTGTGCAATGCCCCCATTAGTCATGCTGCCCCCCCTCCCCCAGCACATGCTGTGCAATGCCCCCATTAGTCATGCTGCCCCCCCTCCACCTCCCATGCTGTGCAATGCCCCCATTAGTCATGCTGCCCCCCCCTCCCCCCTCCCATGCTGTGCAATGCACCCATTAGTTATTATTCTGCCCCCCCTCCCCCCAGCACATGCTGTGCAATGCCCCCATTAGTCATGCTGCCCCCCCCTCCCCCCAGCACATGCTGTGCAATGCCCCCATTAGTCATGCTGCCCCCCTCCACCTCCCATGCTGTGCAATGCCCCCATTAGTCATGCTGCCCCCCCCTCCCCCCTCCCATGCTGTGCAATGCACCCATTAGTTATTATTCTGCCCCCCCTCCCCCCAGCACATGCTGTGCAATGCCCCCATTAGTCATGCTGCCCCCCCCCTCCCATGCTGTGCAATGCCCACATTAGTTATTATGCTGCCCCCCCCTCCTCCTCCCATGCTGTGCAATGCCCCCAGCATTATGCTCCCTTTACTTATGCTGACTCTTGCCTAATAATGACCCCAAAAACATTGGTGGACAGTGGGGGACTTTACTTACCTTTTTTTTTGGCAGGACCACGCGCAGCAAACTTCCTCCAAGTTGAATAGCTGTAATGGCTGTGTCTGGCTCTCCGCGCGCCGCAATATCGTTATCTTTATCGTTTGATCGTTTGGCAAAAACATGTACTACATGCCGAACGATTAAACGATAACGATAAAGATATCGTCCTAATCGTGCTGCAAGTACCCGCGATGAACAATGTCGAAAACGACCAGCGGGAGCGCGCATCGCTGGTCGTTTTTGACATTGTGTTTAACGATTTTTGAACGATCAAGCGATTACGATATCGTAATCGTTTGATCTTTCATTAAAATCGCCCAGTGTGTATGCACCTTAACAATAACCAAAATGGGGGATTGGAGATGTAATATTCCTCTTTATCTGCTTCAATATTGAGGAAATAAACCTTGTTTTGCTGAAATTATCATCATTTATTTATATGGTGCCACAAGTGTTCCGCAGCGCCTTACAAAGCACATAAACAAAGAGGTTGACCAGTGCTGTACAATACAGGATGAGGACAAAGATAATATACATTGCTACATTAGCGACCATAACACCCAGATAAGCAACAGAGCAAAGCAACTAAGTGTTAGGTGCCCTAGTGGGGAGTAAGAAGTAGATGAAAGTAAAGTAAGGAGAAGAATAAGAGGGTAGAGGGCCCTACTCGTAAGAGATTACATTCTAAAGGGGAGAGGCAGACAAACAGGTGTGACACAGATGGGGTAGACAGGGCGGAAGGAGCATGTAGCAGCAAGTTAAGATGAAGGCTGGGAAGGCTTTGATGAAATATTGGGTCTTGAGAGCAACTACTTCATCAAAACATCTATATTTGTAACATTTGTGCTGTCAAGATAATATCAAGTACTTTATATAACTAACTTATTACAAGCCCATAAACTTGGGTAAATAATAATTGCACTATTTGATCTTTAGTTGCATCTACATCACTTTCATGTTTTTATCTGGGTACACACTTGTTGTTTTATTGTATGTTCAATCGACGAGCAATATATTGGTAGTCGATATGGCTAACGTGTTTTATGCAAAAAGTAGATTTAATTAAAATAACACCACAATTTATAAAAATATTCATGTATTTAACTAATACCAGTATACAGAAATTGACATTATAAAACATATAAGACAAAAACAGTGCAGTTATTATTGTCTCGTAAGATTGAGACTACGAAGGAGAGATACGCTTTTATACGTTTTACTGTAATCCTTCATGTACTGAGTTGTTCTGGTTCTCTTTATATGATACAGAGAATTGCCTCCAGTGAGGGAAAGATGGATGATGGGTGGCAGGGAGGATAAACCCCTTTTACCTTGATGGATCTTCTAGCGCTCATGGCTAGGTCTGTTTAGGTTGTTTGCTGGCAAACGTGGGATGTCTGGCGCAGTGCAAGCGTTCCTAGTGTCCCCTTACCTCGATGTAGTCAATGAGTTTCACCCAGGTAACTGGGCTTCATCAGGATGGCAAGTGTAGGCTGCTTCTTCTCCTTCTATACCCACTATAGATTGCGCCGTCCGCTTTACTTGCGCCCGGCTCCTGTGAGGTCACTTCCGCCTGGTGTGGTAATGCTCACTTCCGCCCACTGGTCAGGCAGTTATGATGCGGTGGTGTTCACTTCCGCCCGCTGTTTGGGACCTATGCCCGCTGTTTGGGCAGGTTCATCTAACGTCTTCCCGACTTCTGTGGAGTAATTTCCGCCCGGTTCTGGGGCGATTACTTCCGCCCTCTTTACAATAATGTTCCTTATGTAATTCTTAGTGTTTTTCATTTCAGTCCAATTATTTTTCCCACTGATGAGTGAGATAGATATAGTTCAATACATTTCTTGGGACTTCGTATTGTAGCGTGCCCTTTCTCTAGGTCCGGCGCCGTACCTAGAGTGAACACCATTTTCGTTTTTATAGTAAACATTTGTTTTTAGAGTAAATGCTCCTTATTGGGCATTTTGTTGGACAATATATTGCGCTGCATCTAGCGACACCCTATGACGAAGTCCTAGATACACCCAGCACATAAAAGGGGAGGGGATAGAATTAGATTCACCTTTCTCTGATCCTTTCATTTGTTTCGAATTCCTTTTCTGATTTTTCTTGATCCCTGTCTGTTTTTTTTTCTAAAATAGACCATTACAATTTTATAAGTCTAATCTTTCATGTTTCATTTTATTTATTAATTCATATACAATTTTATTTAGAAATATAAAAAACTTGGAATACATGTTTCCATATATCGCGTTTTTAATATATATATATATATATATATATATATATATATATATATATATATATATATATATAAATTATCTTAGTATGATCCATGTGTTGTGTTGTCAATCAATGTTCAGTTCACAAATTATACCTGATCCCTACCCGATCCATCAGTTTTACCCGACTTTCACATTATACCTCACTAGTTGTGGGGCGGATACGAAGGAAAATATGGACTGTGCCAAGTAAGGGCGAATACAATACGAACAAAGAAATCTAACCACTTAGATAGACGCTACAATACAGAGTCCCAAGAAATGTATTGGAATTATATCTATCTCACTTATCAGTGGGAGAAATAATTGGACTGAAATGAAGGACACTAAGAATTACATAAGGAACATTATTGTAAAGAGCGTGGAAGTAATCGCCCCAGAAATGACACCACATGAGTCGGGCAGAAGTTAGATGGACCTGCCCAAACAGCGAGTGGAAGTGGATACCACCGCATCAAAACTGCCTGACCTGTGGGCGAAAGTGAGCACCAGCAAACCAGCCCCCTGGAGACACTGAGCTTCCAGCTGCCTCAAGATCTCTCATGCCAGCTGCTCCCTGCATGTGAAGTGACAGTGCTGGCTTGACTTCTGGACTGTTAACCCTGCTCCTGGTGAGTCCTGTGATCCCTGCTAACATACAGTATATCCCTCCTGTATACCTGCTTTCCGGATGCCCTGCTTATCCTTGAGGTCTACCTAATATATTGTTACATACACCTACCCAGGATTACAAAGTGCTGCTTATTTTTTACAGGGGGCTCCACCAGTCACCATTATTCTTTCACTATACTTACCCTGACTTTCCTAATCTACTATACTGAAACCAGTTTTTTCCTCTGAATGTCAACTCCTGTGCACCGGTGACACCTGGTGGGGCTCTTTGATACTACGGAATTATTGACTTTTACCATTACGCCCGGTTATTATTTTACGAGCCAGGGATTGAAGTGCAGACATCCCAGTTTCCCACTCACAACCCGGGGATGGTTTCTTTCATATGCTGATGTCGGCCTAGCCATATTCTAGGGGGGGTGGGCCAACGGCGATCCTGATCGCAATATACTCTACTCAAGCTTTTAGAACCATCGGTGTCCTTTTATCCTTCCCTTTTTGCCCTCCCACTGTTTTCTTTTTGCTGCATGTTTCATGGGGAGAGGTAGGAGGAGTTCTCAAATGGAACAGAAGAGACCCCAGAAAAAAGACTCTGCTTGCTCTATACCTACTGCAGATTTGCGACAGTATCTTAGATCCCAGGGCTCTGCTCAGATGGGAGAGTCATCTGCACCGGCATCTCCCAGACTTTCCCTGGCATCTAACTCTCCGTCCCGGAACGAAGATTCTTCCATGGGTCCTGACTCTGCTCCGGGGAAGGGTGAGATCTCACAGATCCTAGAGATGCTGCGGTCCATGCCAACTAAACAAGATTTTGAGCAGTTGAAACGTATGATTCATGAGACTGTTCGCTCTGAAATTGCTTCGATTCAAGGAGACGTATCTCAACTCTGCAATCACCTGGCCTCCTTAGAAGATTTCACCTCCGATTCCGCAGTGGCACATAATGCCCTTCGTGCGTCAGTCCTAAGACAATCGGTGGCACTTCAACAATTTCAAGATCGCCTCGATGACTTGGACAACAGGGGGAGGCGGAATAATCTGCGGATCAGAGGGGTGTCGGAAGATATCTAACCACAGGGTCTTGTCGGCTTCCTCACCAAGGTCTTCAATGATATCCTGGGCCGGGATCCCGACTCTCGGATAGAGTTTGATAGAGCACATCGTGCCTTACGCCCCAGAGGAGCCCCGTCGGACCGCCCGAGAGATGTTATCTGTCGGCTCCATTATTATTCCCAGAAGGAGGATATCTTACGCAAGATCTGTCACTTGGATGTCATAAACATAGATGATCAGCAGATTCAGATCTTTCAGGATTTGTCTTGGTCGACACTCCAAAAACGCAGAGCTTTACATCCACTTACTGCTGAACTGCGGAGGCTCGATATTAAATACCGATGGGGATTCCTTTTTTAGCCTTCAAGTTTACCATAACGGCAAGTTGTCTACCTTCAAAGATCCATCTGACCTCCCCTCTTTCTGTTCCACCCTGAGCATTCCTTTGGTGTCTCTTCTGGATTGGCAAGAGTCACTTTTGAGTTCTCTCCCGCCAGAACTCTCTCATCCTAACAATGACTGGCACCTGGTTTGCCGAAATCTCCTACAAACCACCACAGGTCTTTGCCCTTGGCTCCCGAGGGATGATCTTCCTATATTCTGAGCCGTCTTCCATACTCCTATAAGGGGACTCGATGTTCAATGTTCAATGTTTTTTGGATGATGCCCTGTATGGAAACTGGCGAGGTAACCCCCCCTTTTTGCTCCTCCGATTGCATATCCTTTTAATATATTATTGTATTATTAGTATTATATTACTTATGCATGTTCCAGTTAAATATTACCAATAAGCATTCCCCAACGGACACTCTTGATTCGATCTACCTAGAAATGTTTTTTGTTTTTTTTAATGTTCTTTCTTTGTACTACAATCAAATTGGTGTCTTGTATCTGCAATGTTTTATCTGCAGTGTATTTCAACCGTTTTGTATGCTCCGGTTTTTATTAGGGTTGCTGTTTGTCATTACCCCTGATGACCCCCTTACCGCCCTGTTTCTCTTGGTCTCGGTCATGCTCCTCATGGCCGAGCTCCCAAGTGGCGGAAGTGTTTAGAAGCTATTGTTCTGTATGTTCATTATAATGTGTTCTTTGTTTTGTGTTGTCTCTTTTTCTTTCTCTTCCTTTTTTTTATTTTGACTACCCTAGTGTGTTTCCCTTTCCTGGGAGAGTTTTTGTGCTCCATCATGATCTATGTTCACTGTCACAGACGGTAGATGATGGCGGTTGATACACGAGCTACAACCATTAAAGTGGTTTCGCTGAATGTAAAAGGTCTAAATTTGCCAGAGAAAAGATCTAGGGTTCTACGTGACCTGTTCGCAGCTAGGGCGGATGTGGCGTTCCTCCAGGAAACGCACTTTAGGTCTGCTGATGCCCCTATCCTTAAAGATCGCAACTTCCCAATCTCTTTTTATAACAACCCTACTAGAGGCAAATCCCTAGGAGTTGCCATTCTGTTATCTAAACGCCTACCGTTCCAAGATGTGACTTCAGTTGCTTTGGAGGAGGGCAGGACACTTTTGGTTAGGTGCACAGTATTTGGCCAGCAATATACATTTATCAATCTTTATGTCCCCAACCAGAATCAGCCGTCTTTTTTTCTCAACCGTCTTGGATCGGATTGCCCCGCTGGTCGTAGGTATTCCGGCTCTTGGGGGTGACCTGAATTGGTCTCTCCAGTCGGAAGTAGATGTTTCGGGAACACCTTCTAGATGCTCATTGACTTCTCATCGTAAGGTTAGACGCTCCCTCCATGACCACCAGTTGGTTGACACCTGGCGGCTTCAACACCCGGGGGACAGAGACTACACTTTTTATTCCAGACCCCATGACGTATATTCCAGACTAGATTATTTTCTACTCCCACAGAGATTTTTACATTTGATTAATTCCACTGACATAGGCCTTATCACGTGGTCTGACCACGCCCCCGTTTCTCTGACCCTTGATACCTCGTGCCCCTATTCAAAGCAATGCGTGTGGCGTCTTAATGAACAAATTGTAACTGATCCACGATGTAAGTCTCAATTGGATGAGGCAATTAATGATTACTTCTCTTTTAATGAGACACCTGAGGTCTCTGGGGTCACAGTGTGGGAGGCCCACAAATGTGTATAACGGGGGAAACTTGTCCAACTGGGTTCAATGCTCAAACGAGAAAAAACAAGTAGGAAAATTGCCCTGTTCCAACAGCTTAGAGTGTTGGAAACAACACATAAGTCCTCCCCTTCCCCTCAAATTCTATCTGATTTGATTGACTAGGTCTGCCCTTAATGCTTTGCTCTTTGACGACATTAAAAAAGATTATCGACTCTGTAGAAATCTGTTCTACCAATGGGGAAATAAGCCGGGCAAGTTGCTTGCCAGAGCTTTGAGGGCCCAGAGAGCCACTTTGTATATTCAAACAGTCAAGGACTCATCGGGGAACCAGCGTTATCTTACTAGGGATATTGCCGACACGTCCCACGCTTATTACACCAAATTATATAACCTACGGGACCCATTGTCCCCAGAATCTTTAGCCTCCTCTCAGGACTTTGTGGCCCAATACCTTTGAGAATCTGGTTTTCCTAGATTATCAGAAGAAGATAGCGCCTGGTTAGACTCTCCATTCTCCCTTTTGGAGCTCCAGACAGCCCTTAAAGACACGCCTTCCGGAAAAAGTCCAGGTCCGGATGGCTTTTCTATCATTTATTATAACATTTTCAAGGATTCCCTTTTACCTAAAATGCTCCGAGCCTTCAATGCTATTATAGACAAGTGTGGGTTCTCTCCTCAATCACTTGAGGCTCACATAACCATTATCCCCAAGATGGGTAAAGACCCGGCCCAGTGTGCAAGCTACCGCCCCATCTCCTCAATACTGACGTGAAATTGTTTGCAAAACTTATTGCTAATAGAATCAAGGAGTTGCTTCTTAACTTAATACACTCGGACTAGGGATGTGCAGGCTCGGATAGGTTCGAGTTTGCACGTGGAGTTCGGATTTTTCCCTCCAAAACAACGGAACTCAGAACGAGGCAAAACGTCATCTTACATGGACGAACATCATCATTCCTGGACAAAAGTCCAGGAATGATGATGTTCGTCCATGTAAGATGACGTTTTGCCTCTTTCTGAGTTCCGTTTTTTTGGAGGGAAAAATCCGAACTCCACGTGCAAACTCGAACCTATCCGAGCCTGCACAACCCTAACTCGGACCAAGTAGGTTTTGTACCAGGGAGGGAAGCACGGGACAACACCACTAAAGCTATAGATCTTATCCATCTGGCCTCAGGTGGTCCTGTTCCTGTGGTGATGCTTTCAACAGATGCCGAGAAGGCATTTGATAGAATTAGCTGGATATTTATGGAAGGGGTTTTGCGACACTTTGGTCTGGGTCCTGCGAGTCTCCAACGAATATTAGCACTATATCGTTTCCCTTCTGCTCGGATTAAGATTAATGGTACCCTTTCGGACCCGGTTCAGATCAGTAATGGCACTAGACAAGGATGCCCCCTTTCTCCTAACATTTTTATTTTATGTATAGAGGCTCTCGCGTGTACCATTAGACTTAATCCTAACATCACAGGATTGAAGGTGGGTGATACGGACTATAAATTAGCTCTGTTTGCAGATGACCTGTCATCTTGATCCCTAACCTGATGGCCGAGTTTCATCACTTTCTCCCTCTCCAATTTTAAAATAAACTTTTCTAAATCTATGGCGGTGAATGTGTCGGCACCCTCACACTCTATCGCACGGCTCAAACACGCTTTCCCCTTTACATGGCATGCCACTAGTCTCAAGTACCTTGGAGTTACGCTACATACTGATTCTTCTTGTCTATTTGATGTCAATTTTAAACGATTGCTCCTTACACTCTGCTCAGATCTTAGGGACTGGTGTACCAAGCGGCTCTCATGGCTTGGTAGAATTAGTGTAATAAAAATGAATGTGCTCCCTAGAGTTTTTTGTTTTTCCTACAAGCCTTGCCTATACATATCCCCAAGTCATGGTTCCAAGAGCTACATAATGTCGTCAGAGACTTTGTATGGGTAAACAGACCTAGGTTTCAACACGCAGCTCTCTTCAGACGCAGACATATGGGAGGCCTTCAGCTGCCTCATTTTTCAGTATACTATGACGCCATAGTGTTGGGTAGGATAATGGAGTGGTCTCGGGCAACTGACGCCAAACAGTGGGTTCACCTTGAGAGTCATTCTCTTCCCATTACGCAATACCCCTGGAGATCCAGGGTCCCAGTTATCTCTCACCCCACTATTGGCCCCACATTAGCCCGATGGAATAGATTACGCAAACTAACGTGCGTGTCGTCTACTCTATCCCCCTTGACTCCCATCTTCAGTAACCCTGATTTCCCTCCGGGTGTTGCCGGCAGTGCATTTGCTATTTGGAAACGTCAGGGAGTGCAGCGAGTTGGCCAGCTGATCGAGGGGAGAGTGGTGCTCTCCTTCTACGCTCTACAGGCTACATGGGGACTCCCTCCGGCTGAGATCTGGAGATAACTCCAATTGAAGCACTTTCTACAAAGGAACGATGTTCGCACGGCGGTATCTAGATCTTTGACTCCCTTTGAGGATTTGTGCTTGACGCCTTTGCGCCTGGCGCATTTTCTCTCCCTGGGTTACGCACTTTTGATAGCATATTTGGGAAGAGTAGGGAACAAATGTTCAAAGGATTGATTTGGAGGAGAGTGATTGGAGCAAAGTTTTTCAAACTACGTTTGCTAGCTCGGTTAGCTATTCTGTGATTGAGACACAATTTAAGGTATTGTCCCGGTGGTACCGATGCCCTCTTACGTTAGTAAAAATGTTTCCGGGTTATCTGATAAATGTTGGAGGTGTGATATGGAGACAGGCTCCCCACTACACATCTGGTGGGACTGCAGTCTATTACGTCCCTTTTGGAATCAGGTGATTTCTATTACTAAGACTATAGTGGGTGCAGATCCCCCCTCTGATTCCTCCTTCTGGCTTCTCAATTTATTCCCTGGCTCTATTTCAATCTATAAAAAGTTCCTTTAAGTTTCTTAATAGTGCTGCCAAAGCTGTGATCCCGGTGCGTTGGCGTTCAACTTCTCCTCCCATGCTTAAGGAGTGGTTCACCCGTATAGACTTGTATATGTCCATGGAAGATCTCCGAATGGGCCCGGAAAGATATCAGGAGTTTATTTCTACCTGGCACCCATGCTTGGAATTTTAGTCTTCTAGTACATATTTAAGTTTTGCGTATTGAGCTCTGATTATTTACCTATTTTTTTTTTTTCTCTTTCTCTCTGTAAATGGGCTGTTCCTTCAGGAGCACGTATATATTTCTAATTAAGAGTCACCAACTCTTCCCCCCCCTCTCCCCCCCCCTCCCCCCCAACCACCCTCCTCTTTCTCACTTTCTCTTCCCCTCTTTTCTGTGTTAGATCAATATTCATTTATGTATTCATTTATTCATCTATTTTTTTTTTGTATTTTTATTTAATTGTGTTTTCTTTTCTTGATTATTGCTGTTAAGGTGTGGCTTTGTTTCTATATCTAGCACTTGTTATGTGTGATGTATATTTCAAACTATGATACCGAATGTATGTGGTTTTTCTCACAAATTGTTTCTTTTTTGGAAGCATAAATAACAACAAAAAATCTACCAATAACCATATATTGGAAAAAAAAAAAAAAAGGGGGTTTTCCTCCCCGCCACCTACCATCCATCTTTCCCTCATTGGAGGCTATTCTATATCCTACAAAAAGAGAACCAGAACAACTCAGTACATGAAGGACTGGAGTAAAAAACACAAAAGCTTCTCCCCTTCGTATTCCTAATCTTAGAGACAATAGTAACTGCACTGTTTTGTCTTGTATGTTTTGTATTGTCAATTTCTGTATACCAGTATTAAGTTAAATACATGAATATTTTTATAAATTGTGATGTTATCTTAATTAATTAAATATACTTTTTGCATAAAACACGTCAGGCATACAGTGCATACGGAAAGTATTCACAACACTTCACTTTTTCCACATTTTGTTATGTTACAACCTTATTCCAATATGGAATAAATTAATTTTTGTCCTCAAAATTCTACACCCAATACCCCATAATGACGACGTGTAAAACATTTTTTTGCAAATTTAAGAAAAAAAAAAAAATCTAAAATCACATGTACATAAGTATTCACAACCTTTACTCAATACTTTGTTGATGCACCTTTGCCAGCAATTACAACCTCAAGTCTTTTTGAATATGATGCCACAAGCTTGGCACACCTATCTTTGGCCAGTTTCGCCCATTCCTCTTTACAGCACCTCTCAAGCTCCATCAGGTCGGATGGGAAGCGTCGGCGCACAGCCATATTCCGATCTCTCCAGAGATGTTCAATTGGATTCAAGTCTGGGCTCTGGCTGGGCCACTCAAGGACATTCACAGAATTGTCCTCAAAAACACTCCTTTGATATCATGGCTGTGTGGTTAGGGTCATTGTCCTGCTGAAAGATTAACCTTCGCCCCAGTCTGAGGTCAAGAGCAGGTTTTCAACCAGGATGTCTCTGTACATTGCTGCATTCATCTTTCCCTCTATCCTGACTAGTCTCCCAGTTCCTGCCTCTGAAAAACATCCCCACAGCATGATGCTGCCACCACCATGCTTCACTGTAGGGATGGTATTGGCCTGGTGATGAGCGGTGCCTGGTTTCCTCCAAACATAATGCCTGGCATTCACGCCAAAGAGTTCAATCTTTGTCTCATCATGGTCTGAGAGTCCTTCAGGTGCATTTTGGTGAACTCCAGGTGGGCTGCCATGTGCTTTTTACTAAGGAGTGGCTTCCGTCTGGCCACTCTACCATACAGGCCTGATTGGTGGATTGCTGCAGAGATGGTTGTCCTTCTGGTTCTCCTCTCTCCACTGAGGAATGCTGTAGCTCTGACAGAGTGACCATCGGGTTCTTGTTCACCTCCCTGACTAGGGCACTTCTCCCCCGATCACTCAGTTTAGCTGGCCGGCCAACACTAGGAAGAGTCCTGGTGGTTCCGAACTTCTTCCATTTACGGATGATGGAGGCCACTGTGCTCATTGGGACCTTCAAAGCAGCAGATATTTTTCTGTACCCTTCCCCAGATATGTGCCTCGAGACAATTCTGTCTCGGAGGTCTACAGACAATTCATTGGACTTCATGCTTGGTTTGTGCTCTGACATGCACTGTCAAGTGTGGGACCTTATATAGACAGGTGTATGGCTTTCAAAATCCTGTCCAATCAACTGAATTTACCAAAGGTGGACTCCAATTAAGCTGTAGGAACATTTCAAGGATGATCAGTGGAAACAAGATGCACCTGAGCTCAATTTTGAGCTTCATGGCAAAGGCCGTGAATACTTATATACATGTGATTTCTTAAGGGGCACATCCACTAGACGATCTACTCCCTGTCCAATCTCTAAATGATTTTCCCTTGAATTTTTCCCCTGAAAATGTTATCTTTCAGTCTGAACGATTTGCAAACTATCTTTTAATAGATCAAGTGAAATTGACCTGCATGTTCAGTCGACTGACGAGACGATCAAACGACCAGCGGGAGCGTGCATCGTTGATCGTTAACGACGAAACACTGTAGTGGATGCCCCCCTTTAGTGTTTTTATTAAATTTGCAAAAATCTCAAACTTTTTTCGCTTTGTCATTATGGGGTATTGTGTGTAGAATTTTAAGGACAAAAATGAATTTATTCCATTTTGGAATAAGGCTGTAACAACAAAATGTGGAAAAAGTGAAGCGTTGTGAATACTTTCCGGATGCACTTGTATTATTTCTATATCTGTAAGAGAAGCGCTAGAGGTATAATAATCTTTTCCATTCAGCTTTGCACTCGGGGGAGGTGATTCCCTGTTAACCTCTTAGGCAGCATCCCTGACAGACTAGGTTCAACACAGCCCTCATTAATAACATTTTTCAATATATTGGTAGTGCATTGACCGACTGGAACGGGTGTGTACACCCGATAGGTCTATGAACGATGTCATTCACAGACCTATGAGGTTGGCCCTGCAGCACAGACAATGTAGATATATCAAACAGATATATGTGTATCTGCTAGAGTGTACGGGCGACCTGCAGAACTACCCATATACCGGCCGCAGGAACCGCCGACAATACTGTTACTTCCGTTTTCTGTGATCAGGCATTTCGGCTGGTGGATTTGTAAGTGTATATAAACAATGCAGAACACTTACCAAATCGGTGGATCGTTCAGCCCATCGGTTGGCAGGCTGATTAATGTGATTGAGCGCATAAAGGACCCAAACTAAAATCAAATGATTTTATAAGATCATCAATAAACAGGCTAAACATAGCTATACCAAATGTATTAGGTAGTAAGGCTGGAATACTATCATACTATGTTATAGGAAATAATACAGTATGTTTGCATATATGAGAATCTGCCCACTACAAATTACTGACTCTAGATCATGGATGGGCAACTAAGCGGCCCTCCAGCTGTTGTTGAAATACACATCCCAGCATGCCCTGCAACAGTGTTAGCATGAACATATAGCAAAACTGTGGCAGGGCATGCCTGGATCTGTAGTTCTACAACAGCTGAAGGGTCGCTTATTGCCCACCCCTGCTCTAGAGATAAGGAATATATTACCGGGGAAATAATTTCAGTCTAATTACTCAGGTCCACACTATATAGGGATTTTGCCTCTGTACACAGCCTTTATTTTAATTATTTCTTCCTGTAGCTTCTTTTTATTTCACTGGATTTTAAATGTAGACCACTTAATAGGTTATTGTTCAATTATAATTAATAAAAGTTATGTTTTACATATAAATTCATGAGACTATTGTGCACTCTACTAAATTACTCCTTTTTTCTGATTACAACATATAATATGCTGCCGTCCCCTATCTGCTTGTCGACACATTTCGTTTGTGTAGTAATTAACCATTTACTGGCTACCAAACATAGACCTGTGTTGTTCTGTTTGGTGGTCAGTGTGCATCCCGCCTGCCTACCTGCACTCTAGCTGTGTTGAAGGCATCATTCAGTGAGTGTTTATTTGATCCTTGGCCTTTGAAGTGCTGCACATAACCTTCAAACATCGAAGCTTTGTGAAGGCAATGGATATTGTATTGGTAGCCTTCTTAAAATGTTATCTGATGAAAGCAACATAAAGAAAATTGGTCTGTTCTTGTGATCAAAACCTGTTTGAGTATGATTGCACTTGTTGTGCCTTCTTAAATTGACTATAGAAATGAATGATTAGTGAAAACAAAGAAAAAAATGCTCCATCTGTGCTAGACTCCATGCACACACAGCTGCAGCCATCGGCCTGAGGAGAGGCTGCTGGGTGCACTGGCTCCTGCTGCGCCATGTTGCTTAGCCATGACCTGCTGAAGAGAGGGGACGGCAGTGCTCTAGTGCTGTCAGTAGCTGAGGCGCAGAGAACTGCATGTTGAACCCCAGGAGCTGTTGACCCCCACAGCTTGGCTGGAGGAGGCAAATGGCCACGATCCTCAGTAAGTGTGCCTGTGTACTTCCCAAGGGAGATGGGAGAAGGTGGGCTTACTGTGCGAGGGTGTGTATGTGGACGGAGGTGCCTGGTTCTGCTGCTGGGGAGAATGATCTTCCACTCCCATCTGCTGTACTTATACCCAACCTGCAGGACTGCTTGGCTGAATCATTTTTAGAGTATGATAGAAAGAACACGGAGGGGGACTAAAAGAGAACACTGAGTGGGGGAGAGAAGGGCAGAAGAGAGAAACTGGGGTGGAGGATAGAGAGAGAAAACGGGGAAGAAAGCGAGTGATGGGGAGGAAGAGATTGATAAATGGGGATAAAGAGACCAGGGGAAGAGAACTGGGAAGCACCTGTAATGCCAGTAATTTCTAGCGATCCGGTAAATGACTGGTCTAAAATATTAGTACTATAGTTATAATGTATAGAGGATTTATGCTTTGTTTTGATTAAAACTGTTAAATTAATGCATTTAACACTTGCACACCAACTAAACATTGAGCACTTTATGTTCACCTTTCAAAAGGCCCCTACACACTAGACGATATTTTGAATGATTTGGCCAATTCCAATGCATCGGAACGACATAGCCTTAAAATTGTCCAGTGTGTACGCACTATGCACGCTCCTGTGGCGTCCTTCGTCACATGTTCAGATCTTTTGCCTTTTGTACATGAAGGAAGATCTCTCTTATGCGGAACCTGATGCTGCTTTTTTCCATAACATGATTGAAGACTTTCTCTCCTATTCTTCCTCTATGCGTCCTCTTTAGGTGAGCTCATTAGCGCTTTTGGCCTGTAATGTCATCTCTATGCTGATGACACTCAGATCTACTTCTCACCCTCTCTCCTTAGTTGTATCTCCAACTGTCTTATCTGGCATTTCTTAATGGATGTCCCAGCGCTTTCTTTAACTCAACATGTCTTAAGTCTAAGCTGATCTTCCCACCCTTCTGCATAACCTCACCTCCCACAATTAAATTATCTATTTGCAACACAACCATCTACTTTAGCCCCCAAGTGCGCTGTCTTGGAGTTATCCTTGACTCCTTCCACCCACACATTCAGTACATTTTGCAGTCCTGCTGTTTCCAACTCAGAAATATTTCTAGGATAAGATCCTTTCTTACCCTGGAGGCAACGAAGACTCTCATCCATTCACTTGTCATCTCCACATTGAACTACTTTAACCTCTTCCTATCTGGCCTTCCTCTCTCCTATCGCTCCCCACTCCAATCAGTCCTCAGTGCTGCAGCCCTGCTCATTTTCCTCTCCAAATGTACATCTGTTTCTCCTCTCCTGCAAGCCCTACACTGGTTCCTCTTTCCCTTCAGAACCCAATTCAAGATTCTTATACTGCCTTGCAAAGCCCTAACCCAATTCTCTCCTATTTACATCTCAGACCTTATCTCCCATCACACTCCTTCCCACCCACTTTGTTCCACAAATGCATGCTGCCTCTCCTGCCAACTGATTACTTCCACCCACTCCTGCCTCCAAGATTTTGCCCGTGGTGCTCTCTACCTCTGGAACTCTCTCCCATTTAAGCTGCATAGGCACGCAGCGATCAGACAACGATATCGTGTGATCGTCCTGCGCCCTCCCTGGTCTGCTGGATGATCAATATCGATCAGCCAGCACACCACCAACAAGCCTACGACTGTAACGACCTGCATGCACTGGCGATGGACAATATCGCTATCGTCCATACGTGCCCGCGCATTGCAGGTCATTGGGGGGGTTGGAAGGGGCCAAAAACTGAACGATAACGATATGAACGATATCGTTCAAATCGTCCAGTTTTATCGTACCGTGTATATGCAGCATTAGACTCTCTACTAAACTTCAAAAGGGCTCTTAAAACTCACTTCTTCATCAAAGCCATCCAGCTCTCATCCTAACCCACTTATCCTTCCTCACTGTCTCCCATCTGTGTTACCCCGGTGTGTCTGCCCCTATCTTTTAGAATATAAGCTGTCACAAGCAGGGCCCTCTGCCCTTATGTGTTTCTCTTTTCCCTTACTTACACTATCATATACTCCGTACAACGGCACCTAACCTTTGGTTGATGCCGCCCTGCAGCTTATTTGAGTGCTGTGATCATGTATGCAGCAATGTTTCTTCTTCAGGGTCCATAGGATATCCACAGGGATACCATGGGGTGTGTGTGGTTGGAGAGGCATTCGGTGTGATTTACCTGCATGGTAAGTATAAACTAACCTAATTCTACTCCCTAACCCTAACCCTCGTTTAGGGTGCATAACCCTAACCCTAATCCCCCCTCTAAGTGCCTAAACCTAGCCCCCCTTCCCCTCCGCCTATACTTAAGACCTCCGGGGGGCTGCCTAACCCTAACCCCCCCTTCCCCTAGCCTGACCCTAACTTCCTGGGGGGGTGCCTAACTCTAAGTTTCCCCGGGAGCCCTAAACCTAACTCTCCCTCCCCCGCGGCTGTCCGCGCTCGGCATCCCTTCGATCGGGGTGCCGGTCTGCCGGCGTCGGTAAAATGACAGGCGTCTAGATTTAGACGCCTGTCATTTTATCCCTCACCGGGATTAAGCAGTCCGCCGGCTTCCTGAACATATACCGTTGGAGAGATCCGGGCGCCAAACAGTCAAAGCTTTAGCTCCCAGGATGCACCAGTCATCCTCCACATATACCCTGTCCCCAGCCACAGGCAGACAGTTTTACATTTGGTACCGGCAGGACCGGTCACACCTTTAGATAGGGGAACTGCTTCGGCAGCCCCAAGCTTTATTTTTTAGTTAATTTATTTTATTTTTTTCAGAGCAAGCAGCGAGACTGATGGGCGCCTGTTTATACTGCTCCATCTACCCCCGCCGGTGCCGCAACACCAGTGAATGGTCAAGTCATTACAACGTGCGCCATTGGGGCTTGGCTAGCCCTCCACTGGATCCCATGGCTGCAGCCGGACAAATGGGGAATTGCGTGTTTATGCAGTGCTTATCTCCGGTTGTGGAGACCAGCCGGAGGACGCTGTAGTGGGGTGTCTGGTTCGTCTGCACCCCTACTAGACCACTGGGGCAGTTAAGTCTGGCGTTGGGGTCCATGTTAAGGCCAGCAACACCCGGTGGCTGATACAGCAGTGGGGAGGTAAGCTCTCCCTCGGGAACAGCCCCTCCCCCAGCCCAGAGCGTGATCCATCACAAGAGGTTTCCCGCTTCTGAGCTGGTCGTCCTCCTCACCCTTCTCCCTATATGGGACGCTCAGCAGCCATTAATCAGGGCTTTTTTGAAGCTACAGATGTCGGGAGATTTGGGTCCAGTCTCCGTGTATACCTCTCTCTGGGGCCAGGTTATACAGCTATGCACTGATTGTGTGTTCCTGGCTGGTTATTACTATGTCTTCTTAGGGTAAACGGGAGCCTGAGGCCCCTGTGCTGGTTACTTGCAGATCCTGTTCAGCGGGCTTGTCCCCTCAGGATTTCACGTAGGATGGTCTGTGTGCTATTTGTTATGTACCACCTCTTCAGTCCACTTTACCAGCCACTGTCCAGGAGCCACCTTGGGTGTCCTCCATTTCCCAGGTTATGATGCAGCTAGTGGACTGCTCATCATCCCCCACGCTGCCTCCCACCAAGGGGGTACCCACATCTATTACAGCCTACTATGTCTGTATCCCCATCCGCCTTGGATGGATGTTTATGCCCACTCAGTTCAGAATATGGCTGAAACGTCTGCCGCCTATCAGCAAATGTTACAGACGGACAGACCGTTGGCCACCAAAGCACATAGGCGGGCTGTGTCATCCTCTCAGTCCACCCAGCTTTCAGATTGACGCATCATCTGAGGAGGCAGATTGATGCACAAGGTTCTCTCTCCGGGTCGAACTCGGGCGAGGAGAACAGTCATTCAACAGTGGATGTACCTTCTTTAGAGAGGGCAGTTAAATCGATCCTGAATATAGAGGATGATGAACCTGTCTCTAAGCCTAAAACCCTGATTAAACGTCAAAAGGTGGTTAAGGCTGAATTCCCTCAATCAGACCAGCTCACTGAGATCATGGGGGAAGCTTGGGGTACTCCTAGCAAACGATTCCAGGTCCCAAAAAGATTGGCATCCCTACTAGTGAGTGTACGAAGTGGGAAGTCTCTCCTACTGTTGATTCACATGTGGTACGCTTAGTTAGAAGCTCCACGCTGCCTTTACAGTCTACATCCTCCCTTAAGGATGCCACAGATAGAAAACTGGAAACTTCTCAAGTCTGTTTACTCGCTTTCTGACATTATCACTAGGCTGGCTATGGCCCCGGCCAAGGCTATTGAAGGATGAACAGAGGCACTGGAAGAGAGCCTGCCATCAGACATTACCAGGGAACAACTGGACTACATCTCCCATATTCAGGAAGTGGCCTCTTATTTGGGAGAAGCTGCGTTGGATACTGGGCTCCTTGCCTCTAAGGCATCTGCAACTTCCGTAGTTGCCCGCCAAGACCTTTTGGCTACGGTCCTGGAAGGCGGACACTGTATCCATGAAGGCACTCAAATCCTTACCCTTCTCTGGAGACGGGCTGTTCGGCGCAGAGTTGGACATAATGGTGGCTACCGTGGCAGACTCAAAATCTGCCTTTCTGCCATCAGCAGCTGCCCCTAAGCCTAGGCTGTCCTTTTGCCCCCTGGGTGAGGCAAAAGAACAGTCCTTTTCAAGGCAGTCTAGTTCTCACAAGACCACCAAGCCACGATCCAAGCAGTCTTGGTCGGCCAGACGTCTAGCTTCCAAGTCTGACGACAAACCCTCCACCTGATGGGTTGGGCCTCCTCCTGGGGGATCACAGGGTGGGACCCTGACTTCCTTAATTTTCCGACTCTTGTCGTCAAACAACAGATGCCTGTGTCCGCGAAGTGGTTTCTCAGGGGTATGCCCTCACCTTCCTGAGGCGTCCTCCCCAGCAATTTTTTTTTTGTACATGCCCCCCCCATCAGACCCCATGAAGGCCCTGGCCCTCCAGTAAGCAATTCACTCCCTGCTGCATTCAGGTGTGATTAATACCAGTTCCTTTGGCTCAGCAAGGAACTGGTTTTTAATCCACTCTCTCCTTGATTCAGAAAACGAATGGGTCTCATCTGCCTATTCTGAATCTCAAATCCCTCAACAAATTTATCCAAGTGCCCAAGTTCCGCATTGAAACTCTACGATCAATTGTCCTGGTGTTGGAGCCTGGGAATTCCAAGGTTTATCTGGACATTCAGGATGCATACCTGCATGTGCCTATTACTCCAACCCACCTACGGTTTGCTGTCCTGCAGCAACTACCAGTTTCGGGTGCTGCCTTGTGGTCTGTCAACAGCCCCTCAGGTCGTTACTAAAATAATGGCAGTTATGGCGGCCCACCTCAGACGCCAGGGAGTCAGAATCTTGCCATACCTAGACTACCTCTTAATCTTGTCACATTCAGCAGCTGTGTTAAAACGCCATCTCTAGCTGACATGGACTGCCTGCAAGCACACGGCTGGCTCATCAATTGGAATAAATCCTCCCCATCTCCGACATAGCGGGTGGTACATAAGGCAGCACTTCTTGCCAGCGGACACAATTTTGGCACTGCAATTGCCTGTGCACAACTTGCTCCACTTGCGGAGGGTATCACTCAGAAATGCAGGTCCTGGGGTCTATGGTATCCACCTTTTTGATATCGTGGAATATTCCCAGTTCCATACCCATCTGGACAAGGGTCGTCCCTTTTGGATTACAAACTGGGAACTTCTCACTACAGATGCCAACCTTCGCAGATGGGTCGCGGTAACCAATCATCATGCCTTTCAGGGACGGAGGACAACCCAGGAAAGTTGCCTGCCCATAAACATTCTGCAGCTGCAAGTAGTGTGCATAGTACTCACTCGGGCGCAAGACTTTCTCCGGGGCAGGCCAGGCCAAATCCAGTCCGACAACGCGACTGCAGTAGCCTACCTCAACCTTTGGGGAGGCACGCGAAGTCGGTCAGCCATGCGGGAAGTGGCAAGCATCCTTGTCTGGGCCAAATATCATCTCCCAGCAATCTCTGCAGTATTCATTCCCGGAGTTCTCAATTGGGAAGCGGACTTCCTAAGCTGTCAGGATATACATGCCTGAGAGTGGGCTCTCCACCCAGATGTCTTTCAACTCTTGGTGGACAAATAGGGCCTGACAGACGTAGACTTCATGGCCTCATGTCACAACCACAAGGTCCCCAGGTACGCGTCCAGGACCAGAAACCCCTCAGCCGCCTTCGTGGACGCTCTGGCAGTGAGGTGGGACTTCAATCTCTCATACCTCTTTCCTCCGATTTCCCTCCTCCCGAGGGTCCTCCGAAAGTTCAACCAAGAAGGCGGCACGGTGATACTAATAGCCCCAGCCTGGTCTTGGTGACATTGGTTCACCGACCTACGGAGTCTCTCCATAGACACTCCTTTTCCACTTCCTCTACGGCAGGATTTACTAGCACAGGGTCCTGCATCCGGATCTACCTAGTCTCTTTGACGGCGTGGCTCTTGTCATCCCTCCTTAAGAGCCAAGGGTTTCTCTCGCTCTGTGATCCAGACGATGCTCAGGGCACGTAAGTCTTTCTCAGCCAGCATCTATTAGAGTTTGGCACTCTTAATTTCAATGCTGCTCTCCCAGAGGCTATGACCCTACAGTTTTTAGGGTCTCCCGGGTGCTTGCCTTTCTCCAGGCTGGGTTAGAAATCTACCGCCTGGCCTCTCTTAGAGTTCAGGTTTCTGTTGTCAATCTGGTTCCAGCGAAGGATCGTTCCCCTGCCTGATGTTAGAACCTTCCTTCAGGGTGTTCTCCACCTTCAACCTCCTTTTGTCCCTCCGGGGGCTTCGCGGGATTTGTCCTTGGTTCTCCGGGCTCTACAGGCTCCTCCGTTTGAACCTCTGGACTCAGTAGACCTTCAGTGGCTGACAGCGAAGATACTTTTTTCTTCTTGCTATCTCCTCTGCCCACAGGGTATTTGATTTAGCAGCACTCTCCTGTCGCTCCCTGTTCTTGATCTTTCATCCAGACAGAGTTGTACTCCATACCAGGGCTGAATGAAGAGATTGTGGTTCCAGCCTTCTAGTCCTCGGAGCTTTCTGCAGTTGAAGCCTCCTTGCATGTGGTTCGTGCTCTTCGGATCTACGTGGATCGTACTAAGGAGCTCATTCAGACCCGATCGCTAAGCAGCGGCCGCTCGCTTGCAAAAGAGGTCGGGTATGAAAATCAAGCGTTCGCACTTTGCGGTGTAAGGACGCCCTCTATGTCCTAGAGAGTGATGGGAGTGACGTACGCAGGACTATAAAACCACCCACCTGTCACTCGCTGCACACGTCATCTCCAGGAAGTGTGTATTTAATCATGAACATCGAAGGCCATCGGAGCTGCTTGCAGCGCTTGTGATAGACCCTACCCTTCCGCAGGCACTGCGAGCTGTTCAGGCTAAAAATCAACCAAGTGACGTGTTCAATGACTCTACTTTGCTAATTATGCACACCCATTAAACTCCGTTATGACGGCCTGACGCCTGCATTCGCACATCCACACCCCTGTTCACAAGCACCTTCCCCTGTTACCACCCACAAACGGTGCTGTCTGTCACTCAAAGTAGCTACCAGTCTTTTTGTGCAAGACTGGCTTGCGCACGCGTATTGCGAACCATACGCAGATGTGCGATTATCTGCAACAGCGAGCAGCTGCTCCTTAGCGATTGGGTCTGAATGAGCTCCTGATTCTTTTAGGAAATCAGATTCTCTTTGTGTTGTACGGCTTTCACAAGCGAGGCTGGCCAGATAACAAGCAGACTCTCTTGCTTGATGGCACATTTTACTCGGTCTGTGGGACCCCCGTGGGCGGTTCGACTTGACGCTCCTGCTGAACAATTGTACAAGGTGGCCACATGGTCTTCGGTCCACACCTTTCTCAGGTTCTCTACGCCTTTGATACCTTTGCCTCTCAGTATGCTTCCTTTGGACGTCGGATTCTCCTTTGCTCAGGAGCGTCCCCACACTTAAGGGAAACTGCTATGGGACATACCCATGGTATCCCTGTAGATCCCCTATGGGCCCTGAAGTAGAAATTAAAAGTTATGGTAGACTTACCTTTTGTTAACCAGTGATCGTGCTGAGCAACAAAATATGGGTCCCAGGGACCCGCCACCTTAAAAAAAAAAAAAAAAATAGGGTCCTACCTCAACGTTTCTGGGTTCCATCATAATTTTATGCTTTGGAGCTCCCCATATGCCTCTCAGACCTCCCCACATACCACCACACTTCCTCACATACCCTAGAATGCCCATCTGATACCCCCAAGAGCATCAGTTTTGTACATAGAGGTCTGACAGCTGTACCCATTGAAAAATAATGGGGCCTGCAGTCTGCTGTGGTAGTTAGTATTCTGCAGGACATTTCTGTGAAATCTTCTGTATTAGACTGTTATAGCAGTGATATATAAAATTATGCAGAAACTGTAATATCTGCCTAATTTTTTTTAAACTGCGAACCAATAAATACATTTTAAAAATATACCAAAGACTTTCTCTGCTTCTAGTTCTGCACTGTTATATCCTATCCTTTTTTTGTTCTGTGTGAGCTGCATGGGGGCAGATGCACTCATGCTGCAGGCCCTTTATGGCTCCTCATCGTCTTGATGTGTGGGAGGCGGACTTGGGGACAGGTGTAGGAGGTGGGGAGCCGGTGACGGGAGGATTCAGGGAGTCAGATTATAGGTGGAGAGGAGCTGGGAACAGGAGGAGTAGGCAGGGACAGGAGAAGGGTCTGGGTGTCAGGTATTAGATGTGGAGGAGAGCCACGTACAGGAGAAGATGGCGCTGGGTATTAAATGGGGGAGAGCTGCTGCTGAAAGGAGGATGGGTAGGCAGGTGCAGGAGAAGGGGCTGGGAGCAACTGGGTATTAGAGGGGAGAGAAACCACTGACAAGAGGAGGTGGAAGAGTAGGCATGGACAGGAGAAGGGGCTGTGTGCCACTGGTTATTAGTGGGGGAGAGCAGCCGCTGACAGGAGGAGGTGGAGGGGTAGGCAGGTGCAGGAGAAGGGGCGGTGTGCCACTGGGTATTAGAGGGGCGAGGAACCACTGACAGGACGAGGTGGAGGGGAGCTGGATACAAGCAGTGCAAGTGTGTTCAGGAGAAATGCTGGGTTCCACCAGGTGTTAGAGTTGGAGGGGAGGCGGTGATTAAATGCAGAAAGCTGTGGATTGCTGGGGCCAGGCGCGCTGCGGTACTCCCACATTCACAGCAGCCTCCCCCCTCAATCCCCACCCGCTGCGCTACCTGCTTTACACTTGCCTGTCCCAGGGAGTGCATCCACACGCCTGGTCTGCGGCGCCTTCTTTATACCGGATGCCGGGAGCTGTCTTCATGCCGGGAGCCGGCGTGCTCTATATGAAGGATGGCAGGAGCTGTCGGCCAAACTCTGCACGCCTGGGAAGTCCCCTTATGCTGAGTGAGCAGCTGCATCAAGCAAGGGGCACATAATGGCTGGCTCCACCTCCTTTTTTTAATGTCTCCCCTGCAGCCGGGCCAAGGGAGACAGCAATCATGTAACCAGGAGCCAGGGGATTGGCCGGCAGCGCAGCGTGTCCCCGGGGACCCAAAGTGAGTCCCCGGTCCTCATTTGTGGGTAAAAATACGCGCTATAGAGTTTCTTGAGTGTACTGTTCTTCCTTCTCCTCTTTCCTGCTCCTGCCTTGGGCTTGTTTACAAAACTGACTGCTAAAGCTTTGACTGTTGGTGCCCGGAACTCTCCAACCACACACACCTCAAGGTATCCCTGTGGATCATATGGACATCGAAGAAATTTAGTTTACAAAGGTAAGTCTACCATAACTCTTAATTTATTAACCATGTCCTTGTGCTGCAGAACCTTTGTAGTGCAATAAAAATAAAGGATAAGGAGGTCCTTGGAGTTTGGTGGTCGAGGGTTGGTGTTCTTCAAAGATTTCTCTGCAGATGCCTGGATGACTACTGCAGCATGGGCTGACTGTCAGGCCTTGGGGTGGGACGACCCTTTTTAAATGATTTTCATTTGCTTGCTATACTTATTTGTTTTTCTATTCAGTTTTATCAATGTTTTGTTTTATACTTATGTTTTTATATCCTGTTTTGATTTCAGTGCACTAGACGTATTGCCATTGTTTGTTTTTCTTTCATCTGTTTTGTCCTAGCTCTCTGTTTGAATGTTTTTATACTGTTACATCCTAAAAATGTATTTTTCCTGTTATTATTTTGTGTCCTCCAGAGTTTGTCATGTTAAGGCAGGTATCCACTACCCGTCAGTGGAAAGATTGAACGATAACGATATCGTTATCGTTCAGTCGTTCACTACACTGCAGGGTGCCCACACTGAACGATATGTCGTTCAGTGCAGGCACAATCAATCATCTGCAAATATGCTGAACCTGACGATATCATCACATTGACCAGCATGTTTGCACAATGATGTCTAAAAGACCAAATTTTCAAACTATTTTCAAGCTATGTTCAAACGATTATTGAACGATATCGATATCGTTCAATCGCTCATTTTAATAGTCTAGTGCAGCGATTCCCAACCTCGGTCCTCAAGGCACACTAACAGTCCTGGTTTTAGTGATATCCATGCTTAAGCACAGATAGTTAAATCAAAATAACTAAGCTACTAATTAAGTCACCTGTGCTCAACTATGGCTATCCTTAAAACCTGGACTGTTAGTGTGCCTTGAGGACCGTGGTTGGGAACCCCTGTTCTAGTGGATAGGCACCTTTTTATCCTTTGTTTTCCTACTTGATTTTTTAGTGTTTAGGTTTTATATTTGGTTAGGCTATTTTGTTGATTATTTTTGGGAGTCTCATTGTTGCCTTTCCTTAGGGTACATGAGCCTAATTGCCCCTATATTTTCTGTGGTTGGGGGTTAGATAGTGTAGTGTAGTTGGGGTGAGTTTGTTCAGGGATTCAAGCATGCTATTAATTGGCAATATGGTTAATGAGGGTTGGGGTAACTGGGCTAAGGATTGTTTATTGCTATATTTTGTTGTCCATGTTTTGGAGATAATGGTTTGTGTATATGTTGTTAGTTCATCTCTATTGATGTGACATTTGTTTGATACAGTCCTGTCTTGCGTAGACAGGTTGACTTGCTCTAGTATTAAATGCTACGGTATAAATGCATTGCACTGATATTATTTCCAGAGCCAAATTCTTATTAGTCACAGTGATGCCTACTATTCTCCTAGTTGCTTGGGCTTTAATGGCTTCTTCGGGTACCTCCTCACTACTACGATATTGTATGGGGTATTAGTATATGTACGTTTTTATGCATTGTGTATTATTTGCTGCGTAATTGCCCCAGTCTCCATTTTCTTGTAATGCTACTGTGCTATCTACCAGATATGCTGTGTTTTGAAGAAATAAATGAATTCACTGTGAGTAATGCCAGCCACAGAAATGTGTTTGTAGTATTGAACGGTTTCATTTACTCTTCATAAATTGAACATGACTTATAGAAAATGCTTTCTGAGCTTGTCATTTAACCAAGCCCTCTGGGCTTTTGCTCCTTTTTTTAATGTACATGGCATTCCTGTTCTGAGAGCAGATCTTCTCTGTAAAGCTTGGCAAAGTGTTCTCATTGCTTATCTGCTTGACAGACATTGCTTGCCCTACCTGCTATGTGCAGGTATACATAGTGTTGTACTCTGTAGGGGCGATTCAATTGTTTTTTTCACAGCGGTAATTAATTTAGCGTTCCCACTAGGCTGTTGCTACAGCAACCTGCCTGGTGCAGTCCCCACCCGCGGGCTGCAGTGTCCTGCGGGTGAGAAAAATAGCTGTGCAGCTATCACCGCTGATGGATAGATGCCGGACACGTGCACCCAGCATCTATTCACAGAGAAGGGAGAGCTTGGGGGTAGCCCGGCATGTCTGTAAGTGCCGGGCACGCCCCCAAGAGCGACAAAAAGGGGGTTGCGTCTTAAAGACTTGTCCCCTTTTCTTGTAACCACACCCCCTTTTTGGGCGCATGTGCGAGTGCCCCCTTTCTACGTTCGGCGCCCTACCCGGCACAGGATCTAGAGTGAATACTATAATTGGTAAAAATTCCATTGTTTTTGGAAGCCCATTAATTATTGCGCTTGTTGCTCCCAATTAGACCAGGTTTAGCTGTTTAAAACGGCTAAACCCATCTAAAGTCCTGGTTAGCGCACCCACGGTCCTATCGCACATTTCTACTAGTCGCCTCAGCAGGGTACGAGCCGAAATGTGTGCTCCCATAGCAATTCATGCCCGAACAGAGCAAGAATTGGATTGCTTCAACAGGCACCCATTAGTATCAGCCACGGGCGCTAACAATTGAATCTCTCCCTGTGTTGCAGTGCTGAAAGCACCCGTCTAAACGTGCTCAACAGATTGAACTTTGTAACTGGCACTTGCAATCCAAATTTCTAACTGATCATATATCTGTGGTTTTAATTAAGTAGAGAACGTAATTAAAATAACTTTTTTTTAAATAGTTTTTAATTTAAACTATGACATTTTAATGTTTTTACAACGTAAAAGTCTCACTGTGTTTTCTGCCTTACAGCCTCTGTATGGATTACTGCAAGCGAAACTTCAGTTAATTACTCACGCTTATTTCGAAGAGAAAGATTTTTCACAAATATCTATTCTTAAGGTATGTATGTCCCCAAATGAGTGACTGAGATAAAAGGGTGACAGATCAGAAGACAAGTTACTTTATAAAAGAGATCGCATAATTTCTTGTAACAAAAATAGGATTCACAGCCTCAGTTGAGGGGCTGGATCACTGGGTAACACTCATATTTTTCAGCAAGGATTAATGTACAAACTGCATATCATTCACAGGATTATTTTAACTGAATCCTGAATAATAGCTGTAAAGAAAAAAAGTCCTATTTGATGGAGTGTCTTTAATGCACTCCTCAAGTATCTACCTAAACTTCTAGAAATCTGACTTCTTGTCACTTTGGGGGGTATTCAAATAAGGACCATTCGCCCGCCCGAATCTGTGCAGCAAGCACTGCGCTTAACGGCAGCGGGACCTTGCACAAAAGTGTTCGCTACCCCCATATGGTAGCGAACACTTTTGTGTGAATCAGGCATTCGGCTGGGCGATGGGTAGTAGTGGTAGACTTATGCTGGGTACACACTGGCTGACATATCGGCCATTCCATTTTAACGGCCGACTATAAAGTGGGCGCGTTGGCGGGTGTGCACCAACGATATGTCTGTGAACCGTTCGCGTTGGATCTGCAGCACAGCCGATGGACAATATATTTGCACTTGCTGCCGGTGACTGACATTGCATGTAGTCGAGCACATGTAAGTGACCGCCCAGTTGTGACGTTAGGCATGAGACATCGGCCAACGATTGATTAGTAAGTGTATATGCACTTACCAATCGTCAGATAGGCTAGCAGATCATTCGGCTAGCCAATCCGCTGTGATTTGCTGCGTACGCGGAAAAGAGGACATATCTGTACAATCTTGTTACAAAATTATACATTTATGCCACCAACTCCTAAATTCTAAATTTTGTCAGAGCTGATTTAATCAAATTCCATATTTTTTTTCTTACTCAATTACTGTACTATCATGTTTTACTGCTGTAGTTCTAAATGTTTCCATATTTCCCAGTAAACATAATGAAGTGACATTATTAAATCATGATACCAACACAGTATATGTAAAAATATTTGAAACTGTTCCCCAAGCCAGAGCTCTTGGGGTTGGTAAAAATCGTCTTTGTTTCATAGAGCTCCTCATAGTACAGGCCAAAAATTGGAATAATAAGCTAGTGGCTTCTGATTGGTCACCTACAAATATGTCCTATTAACATGTCTCATATTTACACCTTAATCATCTTATGCCACACAGTAGAGCCCTTTAATAATCTTATGCCACACAGCAATGTCCCTTATAAACATTATGCCACATAGTAGTGCCCCTTATTCACATGATGCCACACAGTATGGGCCTCCCTTACCTATCTGTTACTAAAGATTGGACAGGTCCTCTTGCCCAGCCACTCACCAGGGACTCAGACTATTGCCTGCCTGCCTGCCTACCTTTAGGGCACATAGTGACCTGAGCCTAATGCACAGAGTCCCAATTACTTGTGACACGGGCAGTCTGCCCATCTAACATGCCCCATATGCCTACGGCCAGATTGCGCCAATAGGCCTAATGCCTGACACATGGTGGTCTAGGAAGAGGGAGTGGTAAATTACCGGTGGTCAAGGCCCCCTACCTGTAAGTTGTTAGAGGCTGCAGTGGGGAGCTTTGTTTAGCTTTTTGCTTCCCACAACCTGCAACACTCTCCAGTCCTGATCCTTTTTCTTCTGCCGCTGGCCCGTTCTGGCCAGCGGCGCCAATGTTCTGACCTCTTCCGAAGCCGCCAGAACTCTTCAAGCAATGTCCTCTTCGATTGACCGCCATACTAAAGTCTTTGCTCAGCAACGTCTGACGCCTTAGCTGTGGGTGGAGCAATGACGTGAAATACGATTGGCTCACCACGTCATTTCTCCACCCTCAGCTATGGCTGCTTCGCGTCCGATGCCAAGTTCAAATAAAACCTATTGCCTATTAGCCTCCGACTGCGATAGGTTGGTGGCTAATAAACAATAGGAGCTATTTGATAGGCTTGCGGTCGGTGACAAACTTAAACTGGTGCTGCACCCGCTTGCCCAGCACTTAAGTCCAGGGCCCTTCTGCAACGCTAACCCCCGCTTGTCACAACACACCGACCCTGATTGTACCTTTTTAAAAGAGGCTGAGAAATAAAATAATGGCTCTAAAGGCTCACTTTTCACAGCAGACTCCTGATGGCTATTGGACCCTCCTCTTAACTCAAATGTAATCCATATTATGCTAATTTTATAAAAAACAAAAAAATGATTGCTGTGTGTGTATAGGCAGGTAACATGTATGCATAAGTTTAAATGGAAAGAATCACAAACTAATTGGAAGAGTATCCTATTTTTGTCTTAAGACCATTTGGGACTCTAGGCTGTACATAGCAATGCCCCTTAAGATTCTAAATGTGCTTATAATTATGCTATACAATACCTGGATCACACAAGGAGCAGAGAAGAACTAGTCTGGGAATTCATCCTGATAGATTACATATGGGGTGGGGCTCTCAAGCTCAGAAAGTAAATGTTTGTCTCCTGAGTTATTTACGTAGTTGCACTGCAATGATCAGTGAAATACTTCCTTTATTGCAGGCATTACGTTCTGGATGGGTGTGTACACACACACAAACACACACACAGTGTAAAAGTTTTAGGCAGGTGTGGGAAAAAATATTGCAAAGTAATGGGGGTATCCAGTTAGCAGCGCTAAAGCACTGCTAATTGATCGCGGCGTGGCTATTCTATTAGCCGCAAAGTGCCACCCGACACTGGCACTTATCATGGATGTTTTTCGGGGCTTGATGTGTCCCGAAAAATAATCCATAAGTGCAGTTTTTTCACTTTCTAAATGGCGAAAACACATAGATCTGCGAGCTTATCGCAGGTCCTATGTTTTTTTAGAGGATTATCCTATTTCTACCGAAATAGGATAGGGTGAAAAAAAAATTAGTCGCATCGGGATGACCCTCATGTTTCGCTGATTGCGGCTATCCATTAGCACACGAACTAGGTTACGGGGCTAATTGGATACCGCCCTAAGAAAGCTTTCAAAACTGAAAGTGCTAATATGAAGGCGCTTCTTTAAACAATGTATATATCGGATAGAATACAGAAGTTAACTTCCAGAGGGGAAAATGATGACGGTATCCTCTAGATTCTAATTCTTAGAGGCTTATTTAGTGCGTGGATGTACATAAAAAAAAAAAAAGAGAAGGAAAATTAAAAATGTGTAGTATTTAAAGAGAAAAATTTATTTTCCTGTTCCACATCACCAAAAATACTACACATATTTTTATTTTCCTTCTCTTTTTTTTATGTACATCCACGCATTGGGAGAGTCTAAATAAGCCTCTAAGAATGAGAAGCAATAAAGAATCTATAAGATACAGTTATCATTTCCCCCTCTGGAAGTTAACTTCTGTATTCTATCCGATATAGACGTTATTTAAAGAAGCGCCTTCATCTGAGCTCCATATTTTTTACTGTCAATTGGTGGGGTGTTGGTGACACCCAGGTGCTCGTGAAGGAGGGCAGCATCTAAGTGCGCAGAGGTTTAGGTCACCCTTGTTTTTAAAAGTGCTAATAGTTTATTTTAATCTATTAACAAAATACAAAGTGAATGAAGAGAAAATTCATTCAAAACAATATTTTGACTCCTTGTCCTTTTTTATGCTGAAGATAGTTCTTAATGGCATTGGCTGTATGTTTGGGGTCGTTGTCCTGCTGCAAAATATATTTGGAGCCAATTAGTGCCTCCCTGATGGTGTTGCATGATGGATAAACACCTGCCTGTATTTCTCAACATTGAGGACTCCATGAAAAGGGCAACGTTGAGGACCGTAGATGCAGTGGTTATCCAAGGAAACTTTAGTGGACTGATGAGTCAAAATTAGAAATATTTGGCTGTAACAAAAGGCAGTTTGTTCGCGAAGTGCTGGAAAGCGGTACAATAATAAGGGCTTGATCCAATTAGGTGCAATGTACTCGCATGTGCGAGTCATCGCGACAGTGGCCGTGCTTGACGGCCACCCGGATTCGCCTGGAAGTGCTCGCTGCCCAATACTTTTGCATTAGTTTAGGTAACTTAATTAAATTCCCGTATTTTTTTTTTAATTAAAAATAAGTTTTTTATAAAAAAAGAAATTTTAATATTTTTTATTTTTTTTACTTAAATCTTTTTTTTCTTTTTGGCATTATTTGTTAGAGATTAAACGAAAAGTTTCCTTTTTTACAATTTAAAAAAAAAAAAAAAAAAGTACAAATCGGCCATTTGACACATCCTTCTGTATGTTTCTGCTAACAATATTGTCTTTTTTGGGGAGGTCCAAGATGGTTTCCCCACTTTTTCATGCCTTTCTCCCAAGTTGCATGCTATAGAAATTTCGCCCAACCTCCCCATGAGTAGCACAAGTTGGCATTTCTAATTGGATTTGGCGTATCTTGAGAGCGATCATTCATGCAAAGTGTGCAAGTTTCATGAAGCAAACTCGTAGCTAATTAAATTGACCCCTAAGGATAATTACACTGCTCTTGCTGAATTTATTTAGTGAATGTTTTTGTTTTACTTGTTTAGATCTGTGTAGGTTGTAATGTTTTTCCGATCTATCTGTAAAAGTTAACTGTTTTCTTTAATATATTTGTTAGGTTAAGCTCCGAAACCCTTCTAACTTTTGTCTCTAAATCATCACACAGGAAGGACTGTATGTAATTTGAAACAATGGATATTTGTTGTTTTTCTTTTGTACAGGAGCTATATGAGCATATGAATGGCTCATTGGGAGGAAGTGCATTAGAGGTGTCTCAGTTATATCTGGGTAAGTTGCTTTTCCTATAAAGCCTGTTCGCTTTCACTTAATACTGATAGTGGGAGTGATTCCATTCCGTGCAATGCTGAATAACCCCAGGAAGGAGTTCCCAGAGCTATTCAATTGACCGCACTGTTACATCAAAGTAGCACCACTTACGTCGGAGAATGCCTGTTACTGCACCTTAAGCTGGGTGTTTGGTCATGGTAACCGGCATTCTCCGACAGAAGTTGCCGGCCGTGAGACTGTTAATGCTGTGCTAGCCGGAAAACAGCATCGCAGCCAGAACTTCAGTCAGATTTCTGTTCGCACCTCAGGAGGGTGTGAGCAGAAATCCTGTAGTCAAACTTAACAGCTCGCTTAATAGAATAGCCCCAGGATATTGAGCATCGCCCTGAATTACATCGCTCCCATTGATCACAACAAACACAAATGCAAATTATATTTTGAGGTATTGCGGCCGGCTTGCATTTCAAGGTCTTTTTTTAATACAGCCATAAGTAGTAATGAGAGAGAACTGTTATTTTTTTTTATTATTAATAAATTGTACTACGGATTATCTTTGGTTGCTGATTTTTAATACTTTTCAATGGTGTCCAAGATTAATGAAAGTTTGTGTTGCCACTTCTGCTTAATTCTCTCTCTTCCCCTCTCCTATTACAGAGATATGGCATCTGTGCTAGAGATAAGTGGCTCGGTTTTGATTCAGATCATCGCGCTAGATTCAAATTCGGGTCTGAGAGTGAGGGCACGCATCAGATTTTCAAAAATCCTGTTTCTTGTGTGCTTTGGATCATTTATACATTACATATGATCCAAAACAAGCAAGAGCCTTCATTATCGCATCAGTCAAACCAGAGCTGCTCATATCTAATCTGCTGTTGCTAACAGTGTCCTATCTTAGTATAGTAATAGGATTTGATTATTATGCAGTTGAATGCGTCTCTACCATTACTGCCTATCCCACTGCATATTCTGTAGCAAGAAACTGAGACTGGAAAGTGTTTTTATACAAATACATTGTTAACCTTTTATACTATATATTTCATGTACTCTAGAAATCTTTGCCAATAATGGAAAGCTGCAAATTGTCTTCGATGACATTTAGTAGCATTAAGGTAATAGATTAATACACAATATTCTTAAAGGGGAAGCAGTCAGGAAGCCGATGGATGGAATCCCGACCTTCTGCTTCTCGACTGTCTAATCCCGGCAAAAGCTAAATCACAGGCGTCGAAATCCCGAAGCCTGTCATTTTACCTACGCCGGGAGCCCGACACCCAACTTACTGATCGAAGGTAACCCGGGCGCGGACAGGGGATGGGTTAGGTTTAGGGTTCCCGGGGGGGACTTAGGGTTAGGCTAGGGGAAGGGAGGGTTAGGCACCCCCGGGGAGGAGGTTAGGGTTCCCGGGAGGGTGGGGATGCGCGTGTTTAGGCACTTAGAGGGGGGATTAGGGTTAGGCACCCCTAAGGGAGGGTTAGGGGGGAGAATATGTTAGTCAATATTTACCTCTCGACGATCGGGATTTTCACTGCTGCCGGGATGCCGCTGTTGGGATTTGAACCGCCGGCTACTGTTACCTCTTAAAGGTCTTATGACAAAAGAACAATGTCCAAATTATAAAACTAAAAGTCCAAAATAAATCTAATACTTAGAAGGGACTATGGGCCTGATTCTGAGATCCATACACCAGTTGTGTCTCTGGATGCCAATGGAAGACAGCGAGCTATCTCACAGGACCCATTATGCACATCGGGTTTGCGTACAGCTCTGAATCAGGCCCTTAGTACAGCAAACTCCAGGCTATCATAACCTGTAGAAAATGTGTGAAAGTCTGAGTTCACAACAGACTTTTTAATAGATAACTCCAACATCTGCACTAGAAATCAGGAAATGGGTAGGTATTGGAAATAATTATATTGATTTCCTACATCCTCTTGACTCCTATACATATCCTGCAAAATTGGAGAGCCACTTTTCTTAATGTGACTTCTTTAATCTTGGTAATGGAACATCACATAAAGCAGGGTTGGCCAACCTGCAGCTCTCGAGTCGCATGCTGCTCTTTTGTTTCTAAGATGCGGCTCCCCCCACTGGAACTGGGAACGCTGGTCTCTGAAACGATCAGAGACTAAAGAAGCCTCTGGTCGCTTCAAAGGCCAGCGTTCCCAGTGATACATTGCGCGGGTGGTGTCATGACTTCACCCGCGATGTGAGGAGCCTGCCCTGTGCGCCTGCTGGATCTAGTTAGATCCAGTCAGAGGCAGCATGAGACACAGCGGGAGCCAGAGCCAGCCTGGTCAGGTAAGTACTGGGCTCGGGGAACTGCTTAAGGAGCACTACTTTGGGGGCACAAATACAGGGGGTACTGCTTAAGGGGCACAAATACAGGGGGCAATGCATAAGGGCCAAAACTACAGGGGGCACTGCATAAGGGGCTCTGAATAAGGGACACAAATACAGGGGGCACTGCATAAGGGGCAAAAATAGGTCATGCTCCCGCAAATGTCATACCGAAGGTGTGTGCTCAAAATTTAGCAGACTGCATTATCTATATGAACCCCATTTGCAGCTGAATAAATGCCATCTGATCTTTCATGGAAAAGAAATCTAAAGTGACCGGTTAGGGAGACAACATCTGTCAAAAGGTCGCAATAACGTACAGGGGTGGAGTACGGGAACCGGTGGTCACAATACTGACAGCAGCATCCCGACCAGATTAGATGAGTGCCCTGACCCCCCCTAACGCTATCCTACCCTAGTCCCTAACCCTAATACTTACCTTTGGGATGCCGGCGATCAGGATTCTGGCGCCGGGTTTCCAATAGGAGACCTTATTAGTTTTGTATTCTACATTATTTCATGGAATTGTCACTTAATTTATTCAACATAATCGATGTGGAAAAATTTCACACCTAATATTACAATTAATCACTCATGTTTTTAAACTTTTAAATATATATACATACAGTGTAACCTTTTTATATATTTCCAGGCCTTTCTCCAAGAGATCTGATTCTTCAGTTTAGACTTAAGGTACTATTTCATAGTTTTGTTTTTATTGTTGCATCAGTGTGTAATAAATGCAGAACCCTAAACCGTTGTGACCTGAAAGGACTACTTTCAGTCTAGGATTCTTGAATAATGTACCTTTTCGTTAACATTATACCCCCCTTCCTCCCCCTGATCTGTGGCATTTTAAAACTGCTATGAAGACAAATTTAGCAAGTTACTTTAAAGAAAAATAAAACGGCAAGAGTAACTAATCTGTAAAATGTGTCACAATCATTGGAGGCTGTAATTCTGTCTAGTATTGTCCTAGTAGCTTTCAAAGCAAAATGCAACCTGAGTACATTTAGCCCAAAGCTCCACTATGAGTAGGAAAACTAGTAACATACTGGATAATCACTCACTCATGTTGCACTTAGATGTAACTGTTGTTTGCAAGTGCTAGATCTAGGTTAAGTTATTTAATAGGGCAATAATGTCTGCAGGAATACCTATTGAAACTTGGAGATGACCTTTGGATTTGCAAATAGTGATAACATGTATTTAGTGGATTGAGCTACATATAGTCTCGAGCAGTGGCGCCGATAAGGGGGGTAGGTAATTGCCTGGGCTTGTCCGAGGGGCCCAAATACCCCCTCTGGAGCGGGCAGCGGTCTGCATAGTATTTATCATTATACTATTGCTAATGAGGGAGTGGACATACCTAACTGATTTGGGCACACCCCCCTCTATCTCTCGGGCCCCGCATATATCTCAACGCCCTTCGTCACTACTGATTTGATGGGATATCATTTTGGAGACTAAATCAGGACTCAAATATTACTCAGGTAGTACTTTAGTGATGCCAGTGATTTCAGCAAATTAAATGGTGTATATTAGTAGGTGGCACTATCAACACAGTCAGAAAAAAATACAATAGCTAAAAATAACTCCTGAAAGTGGGGAAAGGTAAAAGCAATAATGTATTTAAAATGTAAAGGTGCTGCTAAGATGATGATTCAATATAATTACATCTAGCACTAATACATTAAAAAAAAAATAGAAATTAGGATTGCTAGTAACTACTCCAAGCCCCAACTGTCATCTACACACTCCAAATAAAGTTATTATCAGCAGCAGGCAATTTATCAGCGAAGAGTGGTGAGCATTTCTCTGGTTTGTATAGTTACTTTATTTCAAGGGGATAATTCCACACTTAGGGCAGTATTCAATTAGTTTCGCAGCCGCAATACTTTTTCGCATGCCGTACTTTTCGCCTACATTGCGTGTTTTGCATGCGGAAAAGTATAGGGCGCGCTCCCGCTATTTGTCGTATTCAATTAG
Source organism: Taudactylus pleione (assembly GCA_031769625.1). Lineage (NCBI taxonomy): Eukaryota > Metazoa > Chordata > Amphibia > Anura > Myobatrachidae > Taudactylus > Taudactylus pleione. Next base: position 8,566,087 of record JAUIMM010000053.1, read on the forward strand.
GACGCGAAAACTGCACCTGCCGAAACTGAAACAGGTGAAAAATCTTGTCAAAAATGGGGAATTCAGCCTGACACCCCCCAAAAGATGCACTAACATTGGGGATCACTCTAGATGCCCCCGATTAGCCCTAACAAAGGTATTTGGGCTACTTTGGTTGTGTCTATTGGTGCCAATTAGCGCATTAACACAAGTGATGAAGAATAGCATTAAGCAGTATTTTTTTTTTTAAAAGAAGTACTCCCAGCAAATTTGGGGTACTTGAAAATGGGTGTTAGCATATTTTTATGTAGCTAAAGTGAAGATTTAAATGTCGTGCCACAAGCACCTGCAAACCACAAAACACCTGCCCTATACTTTGGGACCCCCCAGAAGTCTATTTCGCTAGTTTTTAAGTTTGTCCCCCAACTTTGAACTTTTTCGCCCCCAAAATGAAAGTACTTTTTAGGGGGGTTTTAAAGTGTTTTTTTTACAGTTTATCTTTGGGTGACTGTCCCAAGGGTGCAGGGGGGTTTCCCGAAGTTTGCACCCCAAAACCGTAATTCTGCACTTTTATCTGCCTGCTATTCATAGGCGAAACATTTCCGCTGATTACATTGCATTGACTTTTCGCATACGCGAAAAGTCTTTGGAATTGAATATGGTGGAAACTTTCTGCCTGGCGAAATTATACTTTTCCGCGGATTCGAACTTTTCGCCACTAATTGAATATGGCCTTTAGTGCCAATTGAAAACCTTTTTCTGTCCTCTATTTGACTTATCACACTTGGTCATATTATTTACCAGCTTCATTGAAAATTAGGTAACACTTGGATTTAGGATATCCTAATTTCTATTTTTAATTTTTTTTATGTATTAGTGCTAGATGTATTAAATTAAGTCAACATCTTATTAGCACTGTTACATTTTCAATACATTATTGCTTTTTACCTTTCCCCACTCCCAGGAGTTATTTTCTAATGTTTCTTGTTTTTAGCAGTATTTTTTCCTGACTCTGTGTTGACAGTGTCACCTGCCTTCTCTTTTGTGTTTTATTGTACTAGGACTAGATTTATCTTTGCAGGTTGGCGGCTGTTAAGCCGTTTAGAGCAGTGGTTCCCAAACTTGTTTGTCCACATATTTTATGATTGGCAGCAACCAGCACTTGTTTTGCCAGAATCTTTGACCATAAATAATTTGATTTGGTCCTGAACCACCAAACCGTGGCACTCCTGCAAGTGTCCTGTGGCACCCGGTTTGGACACCACTGCTTTAGAGTAGTTTTTGGGCTCATTACTGTTTGGTACCAGGATTAATTTGTGCTTGCATATTAATTAGGCAGAATATTCGTTATTCCACTGTGTAAGTGACAGGTCCCATTTCAAACAACCTGATTCAAAATCATAAAGCACAAATTTAAAATAACCACTTATATTATTCATATGTGTCTGTAATGTAATTACATCTAATTTATCTTGTTTTTACTTTCTCTTAAACAGGTTTTAATTTTGTTTAAGCTGATTCTTCTTGAGAAAAAGGTAAGCTGGTAATTTGTGATAAGCAAAGTGTTTGAACGGTCATAAAAATGTATGTAATGTGTATATAATAGTATATAATAGATTCACTAAGAAATTTTTCAGTATCCTTTTTGTTGGGATAAAATATTGTACAGAGGAATTGTAAATCTGTGATCTGGCGAAAGTTACCATTCACTTGAAATTTTTCTACAAGGCACCCACCAAGGTGTTTTAAAAAAAAAACAAAAAAAAAACATATTTTTAAATATTCATATTGTGTCATATTAATTTCGTGCTGACCACAAGTTTTTTTTTTTTCCCCATCAGTCCAGTTTCAAGTATATGTGATGATCTAATTTGGTTGGTAACTATTTCATCTTGCCCTTTGACAGCCATTACAATAGGTAGCTTCTCTTTAAAGTTACATTGATATTGGTAGATAAATAAATAAAAAAACACCCTCAGGTGAAGTATAATGGAGCTCCTCTTCTGCCCCTGTGTCTTTCCTGTCTCTAGCATAGATAGGGTTAGGTAGTATTTGCTATTTTCTGTAGTGCAGCGGCATACCTTCCTTACCGTACAGGTGACGCACCATCTGATACTGCGGGGAAACACCAATATACTGCCACTGTAGCAGATCTGGTATTCAAAGAGTGCACGCCTGGATAGGCCGGTGTTTTGCTCGTGTGTGCACCATATTTTGCTCGTGTGTGTGTGCACCGTGTCATTAAGGAAGAGACAGACTTGAGAACATGCAGGAAAGGGCATCAGAACTGCTGAATGTTTTCTACAGTTTAGGCAGTGCTAGGACGCACACCTGGAGGAAACTGCATCCATAAGCAAGATGGATACTTAGGAGGACCCCAGACTTCTGAAAGACACCTGCTCAAAGTAGGCACCTAATTTAGGTATGTTTTTATATGGTGCACTTCTAGTGGACAATTCTTCTGCCTTAGTATTCTTTTGGGAAAGAAGGAAACAAAGGCACAGCAACACAGTCTGTGCAGCGATATATGGGCAAAATCCAAGACAATTCGGGTTATAGAGGAAATTGAAGAAACGCATAGGTAATTTTAATCTAGTTAATGTAGAAATCTTGCTCAAACATATATCTAAGTACATGGGAATAAATGAGGCAACTACATCCATGTTGGCACAAAAATCCCCCCTTTTCAGGAGTGCAGTCATAAAATTAGAGTCTTTTGGTACATCAGGTAATGACAGAGATAAATGTAAGTAGGTTTTGCGGACGTGTCTTGCATGTTTTTGCGCTGCCTATGCTTCATAGTGGAGCAAAAGCAACTATGGGCAGGGCTGAGTCACACAACTTTTCTGCATCTCCACTTGCAGCTGAAGGACGTCCACATGTTGCAGGCTATGCAGAGTTGTGCGTATGCGTAAATGCACCTGTTTTTAGATGGATAGGGTGACGACGTAGAACTGATGATTGCTGTCAAATCAGCATACAGATTGGAGGGAGTTGGACCACAGAGATGCGTCCAAGTATGCATAAAGGCAAACATCCACATTTAGTTGAATAGCCGCAATATGTGTGAAATTGCTGTCAGCGTTATTTAAACTCTGCATCAGCCTATTAATCAATAAAGAATGGGCACAGGTCGCAAAAATGCTGAATACAATTCTATGTGATGCCCCTTTAGACGCCACTTCCGCAGCAAGGTCTATGGCATGAACAGTAGTAGCTAGAAAATCCCTTTGGCTACGCCCCTCAAAGATCAATGGGTTTAAGAACTTGATACTGAATAGCTTCTTCAGTATCAATCTTTGTACAATCCAGGAACCCCATCGAACCCAGCGGAGTTGGAGGCATTGCATGATTGTTTACAGACATTAATCAAATCTCAATCAAACGTCCCAGTTCCTTCAGATAATTTTTCAGATTATTCCTTGTCCTAACATCCTCAGGAGCTTTTTGCACTATTCTATTCTGGCCCAGAGGAGACAACACTTTGTCAATGCCAGACCGTTTTGCATGGAAACTGGGAATTCTGTTACCAAGGTAATCTGCAAAGGAGATTTTACTTCCATCCATATATTCTAAAGATGCCTACTGTGAAGTTACAGTTCAGCACAGGATGTTTCTCAGGTTCTGCATCATGGGGCAACACTTCGCTGGTCTGTTTTTCGGCATGGCAACATCTCCAAGAACGTATACAAAGGTACTAGTTCCGTTAGTAGCAGAATTAAGAAAACAAGATCACAATATGGTCATATTTGGACAACACCCTGATCATATGTAAATGACATGATAAAGCAAACGATCATTATTTTGCAGAAGCCTGTCTTGATTGTGAACTGGATGAAGAGTCCACTTATCCCCTCACAGCAAGCTTGCTAACAGAGGTGTCTAGTTTACAAATTGGCCGTTTAACCCATTCCAGACTCCCGCACAGCAGCTGGATTCATTGACAGCAGGCTGGGCTCTATCCACAGCTTCTCTAGTCATTGCAATTTAGAGAATCTCCTCTACTGACTCTCGGATTGTGAGAAATATTCTCCACACAGCCACTTAAATAAATGTTTGATTTATATAGTCCTCTCGATTTTATTATTTGGGTATGACATCCCATTCTAATGGCTGTCATTGAGGAGTAAAGAGAGAAACTGAATTAGAAGTTTAGAATTCCTCTTCCTGAAATGCCACATGGCAGCCCAGATTTCACACCCTATGAGATGTTCTATGTATTTGTCAGAGAGCCAGGGGACAGTAATGGGCTGCATTATATACTGCCAGGCTGCTTATTATCAACCTGTTTCTAACTAATTTAGAAGGTACACTACCCATTGTAATGGGTGCAATGGAGTATATCAATGATTATCTGTAATAGTCATTTGCTGTTTCCTTTATGTATCCAGGAGTTATGTTAGGCATATTTCCATTTTTCATCTTTTATATTTAAACCTTCGATAGGGAAAAATATTGAAAAGATGCTATTTTGCAGCTAGTGCTTCCCCACTTTTAGCCAAAAATGTAATCCGCTTGTTCTCTCATCTAAGCAATACAAAATAGGTGGCTTCCATTAAAATGCCAATATCCATATTTGTTTATAAGTGATGGTAATGCTGATCTTAACTTTCGAATGTACAATATAGTGTGGTTGCACTGGGTAACAGATGCTGCCTTGTCAGCAGCCTCCCACTTCGACCATCAGTGTGTCATTTTTTTTTTCTTCTTCGCTGCACCTTTGTGAAGTATAAAACATTAGTTAGTGTCTGTGGGGATCTCACATGGAAGAGACATACTGTTTAGTGATAACAATGGATGCATGCTGGAACATTATCATGGGAGTTGTAGCTTATTGCCACTATCATTGCACGCAGTGCTTCGATGTCACTGCAGACTGTCCTTCCCCCCACTAGGATTGCATTTTGAAAAGATACAAAGCCAGAAAACTGCTACATGGATTCACTGAATTGACTACAAAAGGTAATCCCAGGGCCACAATAACATAACAGAAACACAAACCTGTTTTTGACAGATCTAAAAAACAAACATATGAATGTTTGTGGCAACTGCACACAACTATCTGCAAAAAGTGCATGCACCATAGAAAGAAATTGGCAATCGCAAGTGTGGACAGATTGTTCTTTCCTCAAGCATTCTTTCAGTGAAATTAGTATTTCTGGTCAGCAGCATGACAGTACTCATGCAAACGTCCGACACTGTTCCATCTCGTGGGAGTGCCATGGACGTGTAAGCCAACTTGCGTGAGGCGGGTACAAGTCCAGATACTAATGATGACAGTGGGCAGGATGGCCTTCCACATGCAGATGCACGGCTCATTCATGCGCAGCCATAGGGAAAATCACCCATGTGCGACTCAGAATCAGGCCTACTGTATGTGCACACAAAATGTGTGAGCAATTAAATGAAGGTGAAACTGTAGCCATTTTATTTAATTTTTACATTTGATCTATTTTATTCTACATTGTGCACCTTATGCTGGGTACACACCTAACAGATATATCTGCAGATGATTGTTGCTCATACACACTGAGGCACCATCTTCTGGCTGCAGGTCCCCCTGGCTGGCCTGCTAGTTGGGAGAGTGGCCACATGAAAAAGGAAAAAAAAAAAATCTTCCTACTACCTAACTAACCAGCATGATGCAACCTTATTAGATCATTGTTCTTGATAACATATGTTATAATATACTTTCTATGTAATAATTTATAGTGCATGGTCTGAAATATTGTGACTGATTATTGACTATAATTGATTTACCAATATATCTTCATGTCTCTCCCAGGTCCTTTTTTATGTCTCACCCGTTAACAGATTAGTGGGGGCATTGATGACTGCTTTGTCTCTCTTCCCAGGTCAGATGTCATTCTGCCTTATTTTTTTCATGTTTATTTATAATGTCAATAAATATACTATTACTATTTCTACTATAACTAATCCTTTAATTTGATATTCATTAACTACAAACTGTGCAGATGTTCGTGATTTGTTCATTACAATTTAGGGCCATACTCAGTTAGATGTGAACACGTTAAGTTTTCGCATGTGCAAACTTTTCGCACCCTTCGCCTAAATGTGTCACTTTTCACACAAATGCACGCCCCCGCTATTCGCGCAATCCTATTACAAAAGACTCGAAGCGACATCCGCCAGATAATTCTTCATTGTGTAATGTGTGAAAAGTAAACCGGTATGCCGACTGTCTAAATCCCGGCAAGGGTCTAATGACAGGCGTCGAAATCCCGACGATTGTCATTTTACCTATGCTGGGAGCCTGGCATCCCGATCGAAGGTAAGCCGGGCGTGGACAGCCGTGGGGGGACGACTTAGGGTTAGGCAGCCCCCCGGGTTCGGGTTAGGCTAGGGGAACGGGGGGTTAGGCACCCCTGGGGAGAGGTTAGGGTTAGGCACCCACCCCTGGGAGACTTGGGGTTAGGCAGTGGGGAAGCGGGGGTTAGATTTAGGCACGTATGGGGAGGTTAGAGTTGGGCATCCCTGGGGGGGGGGTTAGGTTAGTTTATACTTGCCTTTAGCGCAGTCGGGATCTTCACCTCTGCCGGGCTTCCGCTGTTGGGATTTGAACCTCCGGCCATGCGGCCGTCGGTTAATCATACTGGACACTCTAAGCAAGGTCCTGACATTTTTAGCCAAAAATAGGGGTTTTGCCAAATTTTTCACCTGCTCTAAGATGGTGAATACTCTTCGAAGGTTTTTGTCTATGGAGAATTCGCACGTTCAAAAACCGCAGCTAGTAGGATTGCACAATACGTATTTTTGGCAAAAACTTTGCACAGGTGTAAACTAGTCACAAAACCACGACTATTGCAGCTAATTGAATCCAGCCCTTAGTGTTGCTTTGCGATTAATTGAGAGTTTGCAAGTCGTAACAGATGTTTTATTTGCATTTATTTTAATGCTTTGAGCACCTCATTTATGAAGCGCGCTAGATTTGCACTTTGACTGCCTTAGATTTATGGGGCATTGGGACTGGCTTCATAATGAAATATGGCTATTTTTTTTGTCTTTTTGTATACTTATTTTCAGTTCTCCACTGAAGTCCACAACTGGGAGACGCAAAATATGTCCCACTAAAAGTATAGGATGAGACCAAATATCCACCAGTTCAAGCTGGTGCAAAAATCAAGGCCTTGAGTGTAGCGGAAATAAGTGTGCACCTCTTTGTACAGCAACTAATGCTCCTAAAATGTGTCCATTCCTCCCCAGTATGTAGTGTTTGTGATCTTGTACTGCACAATAAATAGAATTTTTGCATTACTTTGCTGAACTAGCTGCATAGTTGCACCTACTTCATACTGTGTAAAGAACGCCCTTGTGAATCCACCTATGGCTAATACACTTCTGCTTTTCCACTGACTGACACACTGCTCTCCAAACCCATGTACTTTGCTGGAAATCTAGGTGCACTTGGATAAATGGAAGGGGATTTTGTGTTGCGCTTTGTAAATGAGTGCCATTGTATTTTACTGGTAAGGTGAAGAAACCTATACACAAGCTGCTCATAAAGGCAACACCTTTTCACAAGAGCATGAAATAACAGGATTTTGGTACTTACCGATAAATCCCTTTCTCCGATTCCACAGGGGACACTGGAGTTCAAGACAGTGGGGTATAGACGGTGGTAGAGTAGAGCCTGGCACCTTAAATAATTTAGAAGTGTGACTAGCTCCTCCCCCTCTATGCCCCATCAGCCCCAGTTTAAGAACTGAGCCCGAGAAGAGACGGAGGACAACAGGAAAACGAGGAGAAGGAGAAGACCACAGAACGGAACAAGACCGACTGAAGGAGAACAGAGGAAACCACTGCAGGGAATCATGCAGTCACACAACCATAGAAGGAACGAAACAACTGGCAGGTATGCAGCGCTGGGCGGGCGTCCAGTGTCCCCTGTGGAATCGGAGAAAGGGATTTATCGGTAAGTACCAAAATCCTGTTTTCTCCTTCATCCACTAGGGGACACTGGAGTTCAAGACAGTGGGGACGTCCCAAAGCCAACCTCCTGGGTGGGAAGCGCTGAGAACATGCCAACCCTTTGGCCAACCGAACAGGGACCGCCAAGAACCAGAGGTTCAACGGAAAGGCAAGAGCTGAGGATCAAATGTCGTGTGCCAGGAGACAATCAAAACTCCCTGCGGAACAGACACAGAAATACCACAACTTACAGCATAAATAGAATGGAATAAGCGGCTAGCGAGAAAACACCCTCAGGTGAGAAGCATCCTAACGCTGTAAGCTCAGCTGAAAACAGACCAAGCCGGACTGTTGGGAGCAGAGAACTCCAACCCGAATCCATATGAGAAGGGCAGTAACCCGAGAACAAAACTCGAGAAAACCGTACCAGATTCAGAAACAGAAAGCTGCAACAGTCGCAGATAGCAGAATACCAGCACTGTTGGACATAGTCATAAAGATACAAGTAGAACGATACCAATCTACAGAAACAGAGCTGATCCTGTCCACAGACTCCTAACAGAGTATGCAGAGAGGTAAAAGACAAGGCCGAACAGTCACCATAAACCATTCTGGAAGTCCAACTACTACAAAGTTGTAAACCAGCGGAAGGGAGAGACCATAGAAGACTCCCAACGAGTGGAGATCACACTGGGAATGAGGCCGAGGCTGTTTGAGAGGATTGAGATTACAATACCTGTCAGAGGGTCAGACAGCAGAACAACCCATTCTGAAAACAGAGTAGAAAACAGCGACTGAACACCTGCAGTCGAAAGGCAAATCACAGCCACAAACTTCAAAACAACAGACAACTTCCAACATGATGGAAGTGCGTAGGCAGTACCAACCGCTGGCCTGAACATAGGGTGAACAACCAGGATACCCTAGTAGTTATAGAGCACGGATGCAACAGCCACGCAGGAAGCTACCAATATAGGGAAGCATTCCATACCACAAGGCTAGAGCACTAGGACAACCCTGAAGGTACCAGTCAGGTACCCGTCAATGTGATGAAAACATCCACAGAGACTGAACAGGAAATCCACCAGGCCCCCTGCGTAGGACATATTGACTGTCACACTTTAATGTAAAGATGTGCACTAGACCCTCAAAGCGCTTCAGTCCATAATCCCAACAGATCTAGTAGAAGAGTGTCACTAATCTCAATGTTGAAACTATGCACCAGGGAAGCTCTAAAGTGTAGAGCCAACTGATTAAAAAAGCAGATGGCTGCTAGGACCGCAGCTAGGGTGCATAAGGGAGAAAGCGGCTATGCAATGACAGGTTGAGCATTAGTGGGGTAAGCCCGCTTACCTGTGAGCGGCCAAAAGCCCTCTGGACGCTATGTAGAATGTCACTGACCTCTTTCATCTCACAGCAACCTGCCCCGTCAGGTATAGGGAATAGCTTCAGTGGGCTAAGACCCAATGCTCTACAGCACGGACTTCAGTCTGGAGATGTTGCAGTAGAAAACACTGTATAAACTAGCAAAATGTTAGTGGAGGCAGGAAGGTCGTTCAACAGGACTCTATACCTGAGCTTGTTATATTAGGGATGTGTATCCATATAGACATTATACCTATACCACAAAACGGTCTACTAGTTTAAGTATCAGTACATTAACACTTATAATGGAGAAGTGTGTATTACGCCCATCAATCTAATAAAATCCAGGCCTGACCCTGACTATATCGGCGGGGGCCGTAGGCCTTCATGTAATTTAACAAATGAATCCCTGATTACAGAATAGAACCTGGATTCTCTATGTACAGATAGAATGTACCTAGGGGCCCTTTAGAGACTCATGTTATTGAGATATGTGACAAGACAATAATATGGAGTACCGGAATCTATACTGAGAAGGGTACCTGTACATAGACAGAGTGCATTAGTTATCCCAAGAAAGGAAGGGACATATCTGTAGTGATAACCAATAGGGTTAAAAACCAGGTTTTGCCAATTATTAGAAATTATGCATACAAGTAATGGGAATATATCAGTATATATACACCCGTACATATAGATAAACATAGTTGCATAAGAAGGCCATCTCTTTGAAAGAAAGAGTAGTGCCAACATAGCAAGTTAACTTGTCAGACTCCGGCATCGGGAGATCAGCATGCTATATTTATATATATGTCCTGCTATATCCTGCATTCTCAGTGTCTTATAAGTTTGCTACCAAGTGCAAAGTTAAAATAATCATAGATCACCCTAAAGGGGGGCGCCATAGATAGGGACTAACAAGAAGGAACTATAACCCCAGAAGGATGGAAGTACATATCTTTATATACAAGAAGGCCCCAGTCATGTATAGGGTTCATAATATAAGCAATGTCTATCACTATGTAAGCTGCAGAACATGACTCTAGTCTACAGAGCCACCATTTAATATATATATATATATATATATATATATATATATATATATACACACACACACATATATATATACACATAGATAAGCTGACAGCTTTGGTAATCGCAGGCGGCTTCCCATCCGTGGAAATATAGGTACGTACACACACCCACATACAAATCCTTAGGGAGAGATGGTGTAAAGTGGAGTTATTGTACCAACTACTGGATGAGGAGAGTCCAGACTTCAATTGCAGAATCCTTCTTTTAAATAAGCTAAGTACCAGACATAAAACTGATAACAGATCCTACCTCTGCCTTATAAGGATAAGAAGCGATATATATATCTCCACATATGCATACCTACATAGTAGTACATAGATTAGTAGGTGCGATAATATTTAAAATTAGAACATGAGCAATACACGTATATGTTCTATAGCAGGGCTTAGTATAAATACATGTGGCTTACCTCAACGCAGGGAGACTGCTCAAGTGTTGCGTGTAGCCATCAGCCTGCTACGGTGTAATGGGCAGGATATTTTATCAGTGTGCTGTCCCAGACTGGTATCGAACCTGGGACCCTTCTGTTACTGGAGTGCTCGCCTTAATCAGTTGAGCTATATATGTGTGCAGAAGAGTAACAATCCACAAACTTAAGGGATTACTGTCCCCAAAAAGTGAGCTGTATTCTAACAGAGCCTCCCCAACATATTAAAAGGGAGACCTGTCCCTTGGGAAAAACCACAGCGCAATCCCCCAATCTAAACAGGGGATAAAGGCCTGCTGTTGTTATTAACACAGCTAAAGAAGTGGCCGTCCCGGCCTCTAATGCTGGGCCACAGGGATGGTAAGCCCAATATGGGATTCTCGTTCCTGAGAATGGATGATTCGGGAGGACCTGACCCAAGGCCTGCCCCCTCAGCCAACGCTGGGTTGAGACCCAACCCAATGGAGAGTTCTCCTCACCCACAGATATCGTTTCAATATTTTTGTATATGTGCTGCCAAAGCGTGCACTGGAACATTGTCAACCTTGCACAGTGTGCTAATTAACCTCTCTGGAATAAGGCTTGTCCATAGACCACCCGATTAGCAGAGTAGAAAAAAGGTATACACTATATATATCTATCTATATCTATCTATATCTATATATATATATATATATATATATCTATATCTATACATATACATACACACACACATATATATATACATACATCCCTATATGGGATTACATATACATCTACATACACACACACACACAACACGTACATTGTAGGCGCTGGGACACGGGGAGCGATCTGCAGAAGTGACAGAGATGACTCTTACACTGCGCTAGGGTAAAGTTATACCGCGCTGTGTGCGCAAAATGTCCATGCTAGCCTGGAGGAGTCCCGGCTAACATAAGCTGTCCCCTCAACAGAACCGCATAAAGCGGAGTCATAGTGCACCTGCTAAGCGCAAGTTTGAGGGAGGGGCAGCAAAAGGCTAGACATATCCATCAGAGCAGCAGGTGTTAGGGCAATGAGCTATACTGCTGTGGAGGGCGCCAAAGCGGCTTAAACACAAGAGCCCCGAAGTAGCTAGCGCCGGAGCTTATACATTAAAGCACCGCCTCAGCAGACTAACAGCTACGCTGTTATAAAACACACACAAGCACAGGGAGAATATACAAACTCCACACAGGGCCATAGTGGGAAACAAACCCATGACCTCAGTGCTGTGAGGCGGCAATGCTAACCATTATACAGTCTGTGCTGCCCTGTTAAATATATACAGGCTGCCTCAGTGCGACTGGCACTGTACCTACAGTGAGAGCTACAGCGCTTTTCGTAAGTGATAGCGCAGTCAGCCGTCTGTCACTTACCTGACCTACAGTTAACGGAGCTTCAATACACATCTCCCCCTTGTGGGGGGAGGGGCAGGAGACCCGGACTCAGCCGGCGGCGGGACCCTTTTCTTCCCCGAGCAGGAGTGAGTCAGTGCTGTGCTACACAACGGACCCTCTTAATAAAAGGGGGAGTTGTTTATATTGTAAGCTGTCCCCTCTCCTTAAGAGGGAAGCGCGCTCCCTTGCCGGCGCTGGTCCGCGCTGCATACTCTTAAAAGAACACCTCTCCTGCTAAGCAGGAGAGGAGAGCCTCAGCTGATGTCCACTGCTCCAGTGAAATGACTCAGCGCTGTGCTTGCCGGCTATTACTGCTGCGGAGCAATAAGGGGGAGAACCCTTACAAATGGCGCCGCTGTTGCAGGACGCGCCATAAGTGTTTGTTTAGGGCGGGTCTCGACGCCGGGTCCGTGCGCTGATTAAGACAGCGGGACTTAGTAGCCACAGCAGCCCGCCATGTGTGAGGAGGGCAAGCGCGATCGGCGCTGCTAACGAGCTCTCCTATGCAGCAGCGCCGACAGCCGCGTGGTGCCCACAGCGCGGCAGTGAGGAGGAAACCCGACTAAAATAGGCGCCGCTAGATTGCATGACGCGCCTCCAGCAGCCCCAGCGACGACCGGGGCTGTAATTTGCGCCCTCGCTGGTGACCCCCTTGTATCCGAAGTCGGGGAGAGGGTGGTGCGGGGCAGGGGAAAGTCGGGCCCTCCTAACAGTGACAGTGTCACTGAGCCCAGCTATACTTCCACTGCTCCTGCTAATCAGGAGCAGTGGTCATACTTACAGCTGTTGCGGCCGGGAAGCTGGGCTGAGGGGGCGGAGAGGAACCCGGACACATGCCGGTGTCAGCAGTGGCGGGTCTTCTCGGGGTCCGATGACTCCTTTGTGTGTGCCCCCTCCTCAGGGTCACCGGACACAGGCTGCAGTAGCCGTGTGGTGCCCTTCCCGGCGGCTCCCACGTAGCAGGCAGACTGCCACAGCAAGCAGCCTGCCTGTCCTCAGCTGTAACTGTTATAAAAATTAAAAAATATGAAAAAGGCTGGAGACAGCCTGATGTGCGACCGGCTCTCTCGGGCACATTCTAAAAACTGGGGCTGATGGGGCATAGAGGGGGAGGAGCTAGTCACACTTCTAAATTATTTAAGGTGCCAGGCTCTACTCTACCACCGTCTATACCCCACTGTCTTGAACTCCAGTGTCCCCTAGTGGATGAAGGAGAAAATGTAAAATGTTTTGTGCATTTCTGAAGAAGTGGAATATGTAGTTTCCATTTTGAATTTGGTACATTTCCTTTAATGAAAAATTGATTTCACTTGTGGTTTTTTTTATTTATTTTTTACCTATATTTCTTTTTTTAATATATTTCTCCCATCATACAGGCATGATTGAGCATGGCCTCACAGACAGTTCACATTACAGGCCTCGGCAGAGCGTTACAGATGAGGGGGAACTTCACACAGTTCCACCATCAAAGGACTGGGGCCCTCCAGCGCCTACTTCCAGTGCAAAAGATGGAGACAATGGAGACAAAAATGACTATTTAATTGAGTACAGCAAATCAGAAATGCCGCTTTCAGAACCTGAAGCGGACATCAATGGCAGTTTGGAACATCTGAGGCCCCCATCTCACACGTCCCCTGAATCTGTGGAAAGTGACTGGGAGACACTGGATCCAAGCATCCTGGAAGAGTGCATTGCAACAGATGAAGGGGAAGTGTGGAATTTAGGAACAGGACTTTCTGAAACTCTAATTAAGGACTCTGTCACTTCAGGAAGTGTTCCCATAACTGTGCAGCCTCAGTCTAAGACGGGCCAGGCAGTATTCGTTCCAGGGCTGATATCTGGACTAGAAGAAGACAAATATGGAATGCCTTTGGCCATTTTTACGAAGGTCAGTATGGTGACAACTGATAGTATAGACAGACTGCAAGGGGAAAGAATATGGCTGTTGCATGGGTTTCCTTAATACTGTGCATAACTTTAGGAAAAAAATACACCGCTCCCTCCTAAAAATAAATCATGAAGTGTGCTAAAAGCATACTACTCATGCAGATTGTTGTCACAATTAAAAAACAAAACAAAATAGTACACTACCAATAATGAGTTAAGCCTTTTAACTGAAATGTATTTTTAGAAAACTATATATTGTGTACATACAATGAAACCTGCTGCTTTATTTATAGAACATTTAAGTGTTTTGTTTTAGGCTTTTAACTAGGAAAAAGGTATTTTGCGAAGCCAAACACATTGGGTCTGATTCTGAGATGATGGAGCAGATGCGGCTGTCTTTATGCTGATGCTGCTACAAAGCAAGGACTGAGACACCCACTGACAGCATCCGTAGACTCTGAAATACCGCATGGCAGGTGCCGTTTCTCCGTCTGAGAATGGCCTCCAATGTGAATGGTTCAGCATCTTTGCAAGCAACCGCTATTATAGACATGCCTGCAGCAACTCCATACGTCTTTTTAGCCAAAACGCCTATGAATAGCAGGCGGAAAAAAGTACAGAATTGCGGTTTTGGGGTGCTAAGGTACAGAAACCAGTCTGCACCCTAGGGACAGCCCCCCAAAGGATGACTGCGTCAAAAAATCCCTAAAAAAAAAAAAAAGAGGAACGCCCAAAACAAGACTTTGAAAATGGGGGTGAAAAAGTACAAAGTGGGGGTACACACCTAAAAAGTAGCTAAATAGACTTTTGGGGAGCCTACAAGTATGAGGGAGGTGGTTTTTTCATTCAGGTGCTTGCTGAAGGTGTGTTTTTGCCGTCACTTAAAACTTCACTTAGGCGATTTTAAACCATACTTCCACCCATTTCAAGTACCCCAAATTTGACAGGACTACTTATTTTCTTGAAAAAATACAGCTAAATGCCATTCTTCACCACTTGTGCAAAGACGCTATTTAGAAGCAATTGACAGCACTTAAGTACCCCAAATAGCTACAGTAGGGCTAATCGGGGACATCTATATTGAACCCCAATGTTAGTGCATATTTTGGGGGGTGTCAGGCTGATTTCCCCATTTTTGACAGCACTTTTCGCCTGTTTGAGTTTCGCCGGGACGCGTTTTCGTGTCCTTTGGAATTGAATGCGGCGAATAGCAGGGGGTGCGCACGATAAGTTTCCGTGGCCAAAACACGCAATGTAGGCGGAAAAGTATCGCGGGTGCGAAACTAATTGAATACTAGCCAAAATCGGAACACGTGTGACTCCGATCATTCGCATATGAAAAATATTGCTCCATTTAGTCTGACATTGCCGCTGCATATGGCTCAGAATCTAACATTCACTTTACACTCCTACTGAGATTACTGTGACTATTCAAACGCACTGCAAAATAACAATGTGTTAAATAAAATAAACGCACTGTAATGCAAGTAAAGCTCACGTAAAACTACACATCTGTTCTGTTATTTTGGTGCATTGATTTTCATTTCCACATCTGTCTACATACACTTCCATGAAAACCATTATTCAAAATTTTACTACCATTGTGTTAATATCTGTAGTAAAAGTGGATTTGAATCAACCTTTACTACTTACCTGAAATCTAGAATAGATGTTATCCTTGGCATATACCAGCTTTTGAAACTCTTTATTTAATGCAGGAAGGCAACAAGCACGCAGCTATTTAAATATACCAAAAAACTGTGATCTTTATTTTCCCTTTGTATTTGTTTAATGTAGATATTTAAGCTATGAATATATACAATATACTGGTTTTAGGAATCTATTTTTATATGGTGCTGGTAAGATTTCTTAGAGATCACTTTCTTTTTTTTTATCTAGCGTTTTTGATTTCTCTTAAGGCCCCCATACATCAGCAACTGATTGCAGCAGTCATGCAATTTGCAATTGATTGTGTATAAAAATCTTTCCGTTTTTAATCGATTCCAGAGTTGCCACAATCGATTGAAAAACAGAAAGATTTTTATACACAATCGATTGCAAATTGCACGATTGCTGCAATCAATTGCTGATGTATGGGGGCCTTTACCCTCTGTCGTACTGAGATCTGCTCTTTTGATATTTGTGCATAGTGGTGTAGCCCAACCCTGTAGTTTGTGTTAAGGGGGCACTATTAAATGAATCTGTCAGCTGTGAATGTCATCTTAAATTCAGCTCTGGAAAATAAGTACATATATCTAAATATGTGGCACGAAGTAGGGGAAATATTGTAAGTGTGGATAATGTAGAAGTCACTGTTAGAAGGTGTGGAGCAGATGTGAATTGAAGATGTGAAGCTTAAAAGTTTGATAATTGAAACTATTTGAAAATGCATCCAAGTTCCATATTCATGCATAAATGTGAGCATATTTTTAGATAACTTCTAGCCATAAGTTAGTCCTATGCGATTTATCAACAAGACAATTTAAGATTACATTTCATCATAATTGTTATGACTCTTACATTCAACTTATAATGTACTGTATATAGTTCTGAAATGACCTTTTTACAGATATTGTGATTTAATTATGCACATTGATTTTATAAAAATGGAAACTGTTAAAATAGTAACTTTTAAAATGCTAACAATTTAATTTTAAAATGTCTCCTTATTTCTCCATTTTAAAGAAGTGCAGGGATATGTTAGGAGAACACATATCTCCTCCATTCATTGTTCAATAAACTTAGCGCTACCCTCTTACAAATGATGTGGCCCCTTAGTAGATATTCATGAGTAATCTCCAAACCGTAGCTATGCAGATACAATTATGGGGGAGATGGGGTGCGTAATCCTCCTCTCACCCATATACAGTATGGAAAGCTTATGTTTTTTACAGTGCAGAGTAATAGCTGTTAGGTGGCCAGCATCATTTGAAAGTGGGGACCCCCTCTTTCAAATGTGTTACCGCTGAGCTTATGGAGCCAGGTTCTGGAATATCTTCTCTTCCTTGACTGCATGATTTTACGAAACGTAGGGGTTAATGACTGGTGCTCACATTGATCACTAGACATTTGACTTTTATGGGGTCCCCTAGTTTGAATTGCAAAAGTGGATTCTCTCTTAAATGAGGATACCCCCATCTTTCTAGGTGCCATGGTTGGCAAGCCAGTACCACCATCAATTTACTGCTTCTACCTTACCATGTTTTTATTTTGCTGCTGTTCTGTAGTCATGTCTCTCATACAGTGTTACATGTTACAATCTATATAATATAATTTCAGGGGTACTTATGTTTACCATACATGGCACTACAGCAGCATCACCTACTCTCTGATGTGAGTATTCGTGGTTTTGTAGCTGGAGCCACTAACATCCTCTTTCGGCAACAGAAGCACCTCAGTGATGCCATTGTTGAGGTTGGTAATCTACGTACTTTTCAGATGATTTCAGAAATGGGTTTTTTTTCTTTTGTTAATTCTGCATTTAAGACTTTTTACTCCCCCAAGCAGGTATAAAGCTGTTTTTTCTCTTTGCTTCTCAATTCCTCTTTCAGCCCTGGCAAAAATAAAGGGGCAGTGTGGGGGCATTCTGAGCGAAAGAGACAATTGCAAACCATAATTAAGACTTTGCGGTTAATGTTTGGTCCTTTTTGCCCCTTTCCCCATCACTGTAGCTATTTGAAGTTACCCTTAATGATTTTCCAGTTCTGTATTGCAGAGCACCAGAAAAAGTGGCTGCATGTAGAAAAGGGGTTCCAATATAGATAAAATTATTTACTAAAAGGTGCTCATTCCCCTATGTCAGTGTTGGCTAACCTTGACACTCCAGCTGTTATGGAACTATATAACCCAGCATGCACTGTTACAGTTTTGCTATTAGGGCATGCTGGGATATATAGTTCCACAACAGCTGGAGTGTCAAGGTTAGCCAACACTGCCCTATGTGCTAATCTAGCGTTAAGTTATGGTTGAACACTCTTTTTGGATCCACGAAAGTCTACCATATATATATATCCACTACAAAGAGGTAGTTCACTCTAAAATCTTCCCTGTGCGAAGCAGACACTGCTGTATTGACTGTTGATATGCATGAAAATAACTTTTCTTCTTCAGGGTCCATAGGGATCCACAGGAATACCATGGGGATATTATTGTTGGAGAGATCCAGGTACCAAACAGTTAAAGCTTCAGCTCCCAGGTTGCCTCTGGTCCTCCTCCATATATACCCCACCCCTAGCCATAGGACTTCAGTTATTTGTTTGGTTTGGCAGGATCAAGACGCACCTTTGTAACGGGACTGCTCAGGCAGTCATAAGCTTTTATTTTATGTTTTATTTTACTTTGTTTTTGGGTTATCAGTACTAAGCGTCTGAATTAAGTCGCATGTACTGCGACTCCATCTACCTCCGCCGGGCCGCAACACCAGTAACTGGGCTGGTGATTCCCGGCAGGTCACGGTGATCGACTGCAACGGACGCACGGAGATGTCAGGTAAGGCGGTTCCTCACTTACGGGGAATCGCGTGCAGCAGTCCTTGCTTCTGGTGTCAGTCAGGGCCCGGGATTGTCCGAGTCCTCACTACACCGCCAGGGCCTTATCGTCTGACACTGGGGATCGGCAGCAGACTCTTCTGCTGTCACGTGGCCAGCCTACCCGGCTGGTTAACGCAGCTTAGGTGAGGTAGGCGCTCCCCCGGCAGCTCCGACCCAGATGCAGTCCCTATGAAGGGTTTCATGCATCTGGGTTGCTCCGGCGACCCTCCATGTGTATATGAGACGCTCACGGTCCATCAGTGCACTGCTGTAACTGTCGGTCTCAGGAGGGTTTGGGTCAGTCTCTGTATATGCCTCTCCCATGGTTAAGGTATACAGTGCTCTATATCCTACCATGCCTGGTGTTTGTAGTTGATTTAGAGTCCATTGTAATTAGATTACATATGCACTGTATGTGACTGTTTGCTATACGTCAACAATCAAGGTGTTTAGCCACAGTTTGGTCAGACGTGACCGAAACAGTCAGTATCCCAATACACTGGTTATTAAGGCAGGCAGGCAGGCAAAAACTGTAGGCAGTGTGTTCTGCAGATAGATGCAATCCTCATCCAATGTTGCTGTAGATAACCACCTCCTTCACCGCTCTCACCACCTCAGAAAAGGAACGTATTATCGGGGTGACAGGGACACTAGGTGTGCAGTATTAGGTAAGATAAACATACCATAGCATGATGTCTGCTGGTCCATCACTTCCCTGCGTCCTTAATCACTGTATATGTGTGTGGGTGAGGGGCCCTAGATGTGCAACCAGTTCAAAATGCCCTTGAAAAAGTCTCCAAGTGGGACGAAATGCGTTGGGTCTCTAACATTCGTTTTATGCTTTTTAAATGTCAATCCCTGTTTGAAGGGTATTCATGTGCCTATTCATTCGTTCCAGCTTAAACTCAATAAATAGTGTGTTAACATTATTATTGAACTGATTCTCTCAGTAACTGGTTGCACATCTAGGGCCCCTCACCCATAC
The DNA here is from genome assembly GCA_031769625.1 of Taudactylus pleione. Taxonomy (NCBI): domain Eukaryota; kingdom Metazoa; phylum Chordata; class Amphibia; order Anura; family Myobatrachidae; genus Taudactylus; species Taudactylus pleione. The sequence continues at coordinate 8,585,683 of JAUIMM010000053.1, forward strand.
ACACATACAGGCGTCAGGGAGTCCGAATTCTGCCATATATACGACCTTCTGATATTGGTAAAGACTCTGGTCGTTTTACAAAGCCATCTTCAACTGACCATAGCCTGCCTACGAAAGCACGGCTGGATAATCAATTGGAAGAAGTCATCAATTTCTCCAACACAGCAGATAGTACATCTGGGAGCGTTACTGGATTCTCGGGCTGGTGTTTCTGTCAGAGGACAAGATTGTGACGCTGTCTACGTACAAATACACAAGCGAAGGGTATCCATTCTGTTAGCAATGCAAGTATCCACCTTCAGCATGGTTGGGGTATGCTCCATTCCATTCCTGGCCACTGCAATGATTCTCTCCAAGTGGAACGGACAGTATCATCTAATTAAGGTCTGAGGATAGGTCTCACTCCAGAGTTTAGTTACTCTCTCTGTGGTGGCTGAGAAAGAATCATCATCTAAAAAGGACAAAACAAAGAACAAGAACAAAGGTTGCCCATTCTGGATTCGATGTAAGGTGCTTCTTACCACTGACTCCAGTCTTCGCGGATGGGGAGCAGTGACAGGTCACTGGCATTGTCTGACAGTGACACAACTTTCAGGGAAGATGTACAAATCAGGAAAGTCATCTGCCAATAAATATTCTGGAACTGCGAGCAGTGTACAAGGCACTTGTCATGGCACAGGACCTGCTCCTGCAGATTCAGTCCGACAATGCGGCTACAGTGACTACCTCAATCATCACGGAGGCACAAGAAGTTGCGCAGCCATGAAAGAAGTGACAAATGTTCTGATTTGGGCACAACGTCATCTCCTGGCCATCTTTGCAATATTCATACCGGGAGTTCTCAATTGGGAAGCAGACTTCCTAAGTCGCCAGGACATACACGCCAGAGAGTGGTCTCCATCCGGGAGTGTTTCAGCTCCTGGTAAATAAATGGGGTCTACCAGAGATAGATCTCATGGTGTCACGTCACAACCACAAGGTCCCCAGGTACGGGTCCAGGTCCAGAGACCCATCAGCAGCCTTCGTGGACGCACTGGCAGTAAGATGCGACTTCAAGCTGGCGTATCTATTTCCTCCGATTTCTCTCCTTCCAAGAGTTCTCAGGAAATTCATGAAGGAAGGCGGAACAGTAATACTGGTGGCTCTGGCTTGGCCCAGACATCATTGATTCACCGATATACAGAATCTGTCCGTAGACAGTCCGTATCCTCTTCCTCTATGACAGGATCTGCTAACACAGGGTCCCTGCTGGGATCCGGACTTACCTCATCTGGCTTTGACAGCGTGGCTCTTGAATCTTCCATCCTAAGAAAAAAAAAAAAGGGGTTTTATCTAGTTCTGTAATTCAAACGATGCTAGGGCACGGAAGCCTGCCTCTGCGCGAATTTATTACAGAGTTTGGCATTCTTTCGGTCAGTGGTGTTCCCATAGGAACTATGATCCTAAGGTGTTCAGGATTTCTAGGGTATTGGCTTTTCTAAAGGCGGGGTTAGACAGCGGTGTCCGCCTGCCACTTTGAGAGTTCAGGTTTCTGCACTGTCAGTCTGGTTCCAGAGGAAGATTGCCTCATTACCAGTTAGAATTTTTTTTCCAAGGAGTTCTGCGAGTTCAGCCTCCTTTTGTTCCACCAGTAGCACTGTGGGATTTCTCTTTGGTTCTTAAGGGGCTACAAGCTTTCCCATTTGAACCTTTAGATTCTGTAGATTTGAAGTGGTTGACAGCGAAGACTCCTGCTCGCAGAGTCTCTGATTTGGCAGAGCTTTCTTGTCGCTCTCCATTTTTGATTTTTCACCAGGATAAAGCTGTTCACCTTCCTAAGGTAGTGTCCCGTTTTCATGTAAATGAAGAAATTGTAGTTCCAGCTTTTCAGGCTCCAGATTTTTCTGTAGGTGATGCCTCCCTGGATGTAGTTTGTGCGCTCCAAATAGATACGTAGAGCACGATCTCTGTTAGAAAATCAGATGCTCTTTTTGTATTATATGGTTTTCACAAACGAGGATGACCAGCTAATAAGCAGACTCTGGCGAGATGGCTATGCATGACTATGTCTCAGGTGTACACACAGGCTGATCTCCCTGTCCCAAGCACGGGCACAGCACATTCTACTCTGTCTGTAGGGCCATTGTGGGCATTTAGTTGTGGTGCCTCTGCTAAACAATTGTGCAAGGCAGCCACGTGGTCTTCTGTACACACTTTTCTTAGCTTCTGTGCCTTTGATACTTTTGTCTCTGAAGATATGCTTCCTTTGAGTGACGAGTTCTCCTTCTACTCAGGAGTGTCTCCCACCCTAGGGGAACTGCTTTAGGACATCCCCATGATATCCCTGTGGACCCTGAAGAGGAGTTATGGTAGACTTACCTAGATAACTCCTTTTCTCCGAGGTCCACAGGGCACCCACACTGACGCACCTGGATGCATGGGTAGTTTTTTATTTCGGTCACAGATTCTCTCATTTTGTGTCTTCCTTCTCGTCTTTCCTTTTCCTGCCTTGAGGCTTGTTAACTAAACTGAAGACCTATGGCTAGGGGCGGGATATATATGGAGGAGGACCCGAGGCATCCTGGGAGCTGAAGCTGTAACTTATTGGTGCCTGGATCTCTCCAACCATAATATCCCAATGGTATACATGTGGACCCTATGGACCTCAAAGAAAGGGAGTTATTTGGGTAAGTCTACCCAATTTTATCTTTTTATCTTGTACAAATATAAATTGTCTTGTGCAAATTTATGTGAGTGAAATAAATCTTTTATGCACTGTGGAGTGCCCCTTTCTCATTATTTTTTTTTTTTTTATTATTTATCTTGTTTTTTAATTATTCTATAGTCTTATTATTAACTTATGTTGTATATGTAATTAGAAGTAAAATAATTAATTTTACATAAACACCCTTTCTACACATTGTTCTATTTTGTATGGCAAATCTCACATAAGAATATTTTGACATTCCTCAACACAACAATGTATTTTATTGGCAGATTAAAATCAAGAGGAAAATCTGTTTTAATAATTTTGGCTGCATCTTCCCTAAATTCATAAATACTACCAGGGCAGACTATATGGACCAAATTCTATGTTTCTATGTTACCAATATTCTAATACTGTTCTAATGTTAGAGAACAAAATAGAGCACATCCAGTCTCTATCTATGGGATATCTTAAATGTGGCCATACAGATGTGTCCACATACACCTGTCTTCAAATCGTGCCAAATAGCCTTGTTTAACCTACCACGGACTCTGCTACTACTTGGCAACGTCACTAATCTGAAGTACCTAGTATATATCAATTGTCTTCTTTTACCCTCACACACCTTTGTCAGCCATAAAAATGTTAGTCATTCTGTTCATTAAACCGAAAAGATAAAGAAGTGATCAAAAGTTTGAGAAGTCAAGAAAAGAAACTTAGTGCTGGTGTATCGCCATTGTTGATAAATAATATACAGTAAACATAACTGGAGTTTTTCTATTTAAAAATATCCACCATGGTCTCTCCTTTCTCTGCAGCAGGGCTTATGGTAGAAGGGAGCTGCTTTTTTAACTAAGCAGGCAGATTGGTGGATTTACTGTGCAAATGACGGTATTCACATTGTTGATTTGTTAGAGTTCCCATCAGGACGTCGTCATAAAGGTTTGGGAGGAGTTTCAGTTGCTTGTAATGGCGTGTTAAGGGTCTTACAGATGTGTCCTCATATACCTAGCCTCAATACGCCATACAGAGCGTGTAAGTTATGCCGTTTGGTGTTGCGACTAAAAGGCACATTTGAGCGAAAAAGACTCAACACAATGAGACAAACTGCTTCAAGAGACTGCACTAATTATTTTGATATGCAACACTTGTATCTGTGTGCAACGGAGTCTGATTCTATATACACAGATATTCAAGTGTGTCATATGAAATTGATCAGTATAGTCGCATTGAAGCGATTTGTTGCGACGAAGCGGCACATACGAGCGGAAAAAAAAGGGACCTGGCACGCCGAGAAAAGCTGTTTGGCGCGACTGCGGCAATAGTGTATGAGGATAGATATATATATTAGCTCATATCTGAAACTGTTAATTTTGGCTTTAGTGCTCCTTATTTAAGTTTTAGTTTTTAGCTCTTAAACCTTAAATTCTAGCATTATTCTTAATTGTGAAAAGAATGCATACAAGTGCAAATATCTTTCATTGTCATAGTCTTTGGATTTTGCATTTCAAGGTAGATGAAGCCCGAATCCATATTCATGACCCTGAGCTAAGGAAGATCCTGAACCCTACAACTGCTGACCTTCGATTCATTGACCACTTGGTAAAGCATGTCACTGAAAACCGGGATGATGTATTCCTTGATGGCACAGGCTGGGAGGGAGGAGACGAATGGATCAGGGCACAGTTTGCTCTTTACCTGCATTCTTTGCTGTCTGCCACTGCACAACCAGGTAGTGTATTCGTAGATCCAAAACTGATCAAGCACATAAAAAATATTTTGATAATATTTTACATTTTGATAGCACACATGACATACCTAATAGGAAATTTCATTTTGAGATAACACCAGATTACCACAATCGTTTTCTCCATAGACAATGAAAAGATTCTGTCCGACTATGGATCTGCTTTTATAGGAATGTGGAAAATTACACACAACTATAGAGTATGGAACAGCAATAAACACCCAGCTCTTGCAGAGGTGAATCCAAGGTAAGACTACAGACCCTAGGACAGGGGTGGGGAACCTTGTTTTCTGCTGAGGGCTATTTTGATATATATAACATCATAAGCGGGCCAGGTGCAGGCCACGCCCCCTCCATGTGCATTACACAGGGGCGGAACTGTAAGGGCAGCGGTGTGACAGTCTTATGGACGCTCCAGGTGGCACTGCTGCATAGATTCTGGCTGCAGGGTGCTATTCTAGGCACCCTGCTAGCCAGATGAGGCTAGCAGAAAAAAAGCTCAGAAGGCCAGACCAAATGATTCCGGGGGCCTTATACGGCCCCCGGAACTGAGGTTCCCCATCCCTGCCCTAGGAACTAAAAAGAATAATTGTAATGTATGCATGCATTTAGTGTGTCTTCCCATAATTAAATTTTCGTTTTGTTATCTAAGCACCCAGTATCTTTCTGCTATAACACTTCTCTTCTCTATTTGCTATTGATTATCCTCTGCCATCATAATAACATCAACCCTGGAAAGTCATTCTATTCACCAACTACTGTACTTCCTGCATAAAATATATATATTTTTTTACTTTGTGTGCTTTTATGTCCGCCAACAGTTCGTCGCTGTATAACTGTTATAAATATATTGCTTGACTACCTTTATTTGTCATGCTCGTCATGTCTTGGAAACTAAGCTTTTGAGCAGTCATGTGAGTAGTATCTTAAAGTACTGTAAAGCTTGGGTACTCACCTATACAATCGTTGGGACGGTCACCCAATTTGTATAGCTGTGGATTCGGGAGTGTTAGTCTATAAACGGCTTATAACGCTCCTGCAACTGTTGTATCAGGAGTTTGCGTCTTATGTGCTGTTTAATATTTTAGATGTCGACCTCCTTATCCCATTGTGGAAAGTACACACTGAGCTATGTCTAATTCAGTGTGTACAGCAGGGGTGGTCAACCTGCGGCTCTCAAGCCACATGCAGCTCTTTAGGTTTTGTGATGCAGCTTCCCCCACTGGAACTGTGAACGCTGGCCTCTAATGAGGTCAGAGGCTAAAGAAGCCTCTTATCGCTTCAGAGGCCAGCAATCCCAGTGATGCAGTGCACGGGTGACGTCACCTGCAATGTGAGTAGCCTGCCCTGCGCGCCTGCTGGATCTAATTAAATCCAATCGGAGGCAGCGGGAGCCAGCATGGTCAGGTAAGTACTGGGCTGTGAGCTCTGCATAAGGGGCAAAACTACAGGGGGCTCTGCATAGGGGGCACAAATACAGTATCTTCAGTGTGCTGGGCTCGCCCCCAATGTGACTAAAAATGGGGGTGAGACACAAGGTCATGCTCCTGCAAATGTCATACCAAAGGCATGCGCACAAAAATGGGGCATGGCCACGCCCCATTTTTTTGCACACATGCTATTGGCTTTTTAGCTTGACTACAGATATTTTTTGGCTCTTTGCCTCCTACTGGTTGCACAGGGTCACAGTGGGTCAAGCTGGGTACACACTGATTGGGAGAGTTTAAAACAATCAGCCGAGTGATCGCAAAGGTGTGTACCTGGCTTAAGAAATGTACTTGTGTAAAATGGACAGGTCTCATTGGATAGAATGTTTACAGAATACTTGTAGAGCATCAAGAAGTTTTTTGGTTTTTTTTCCCTGTTTATAACTTCTAAATACATACGGAGTATCTTAGTTTAAATTTGCTTCGATTATAGGTGCTTTCATTACATTTACACAATTTACAGTGTGTTCAGTACAAACGCACACACTTTAGGTGATACCAGGTAAACACTTAACGTAACACTGAGTATGCGTTAAAAAGAAAGGTGAGTAATGCTGCTGTAGCTTTGTAACATTTCCAATTATCTAGAGAACAGGTTCTCAAACTCGGTCCTCAGGACCCCAAACAGTGCATGTATTGCAGGTCTCCTCGCGTAATTACTAGTGAAATAGTTAGCTGCACCTGTAGATCTTTTAAAATGTGTCAGTGAGTAATGACTACACCTGTGCACCTGCTGGGTGACCTGCAAAAAGTGAACTGTGTGGGGTCCTGAGGACCGAGTTTGAGAACCACTGATCTAGAGAACAAACCTTCCTCCATCTCTTGCATCTTACCTGTGTTTATAGAAATGTACGGTGCCTGATTACACTTTATGCTTCTGTCTGCAATATCTTGTTTTTTCCCTTATTTAATAAGCAAATCTCATTTTAACTATAGTGTTTTGTCTTTCAGTCATCCATTCCAGGGCCAATACAGTGTGTCAGATGTAAAGTTAAGATTTTCACAGTAAGTAAACATGTTTAAATAGTTAGGCTAATTTATGATATTTACCATTGTTATTTCGTATGATTGTGACTACAATAGGGGTGGGCAGTAAGCGGCCCCCCAGATGTTGTGAAACTACACATCCCTGCATGCCCTGCCACAGTTTTTTTTATTTGGCCATGCTAAAAATGTTGCAGTGCATGCTGGGATTTGTAGTTCAACATCAGCTGGAGGGCAACTTACTGCCCACCCCTAGACTAAAAAGTACCTACTATTGCTACGGGTAACATAACTGAAATGAGTTGTATTTTAAAGCTCTGTACAGAACAGTGAGAGGGGAAAGAAGATAGGCAATGCAGTTGTTACCACGAGTCGGAGCATGGTGCAGACTGGTAAAGCTGTAGGTAAGCGAATAATACTTGACTATATTACAACTTGATCTGAAATTAAAAGTATTGATTTTACGGTATTTTAAAGAAGTCCTCAAGTAGTAAGTATGTACTGTACATGAAGGACTTTTTGTATGTGCCTGCAGCCTCAATTGATTGATATGCATTTGTCATAATGGCTTCTTTCTATGAAGAAGACACTTCTCTTTGCTAGAAGATAAGGGTGTAATAACTGCAACATGGCATCACAGAAATACCATCTTGTGTCTGCTGAAGCAGACATGTTGTAGATTTAGTGACATAATTATTCTGGATAGAATGGACTGTTTAGTTAAGAAAGAAGAGAAATCTACTGGAATTTGGCAAGGAAGAATTATGTAGATAATATGTAATGCCTAGAAAAAATGAGAAAGGTGGATATGAATTATGCAGGACTTAAATCAGTGCCGCCATTCCCAGATCCCCCAACTCCAACTGGCAATAAAAACAGCTGATCGTCTGGCAGCGATGATCGGCGATCCATCAGTGAAATTCTGCATGTACAAATCCCCCAGCTCACCGATCCCGATCGTTTTTGTTTTTTTTTATTGGGTTTGGCAAATTAGGGAAATCCACCATGTTGGATTTCCCAGATGCCCCGACCCAGGGCTTCATGGAGTTGAAGCAGTCAGTTGCAGATCTTTGGGGCCTTTTACACATAACTGATCAAGTTTCGAAAAAAGCATTTCAAGAATACAGGTTGAGTCTCCCATATCCAAAATGCTTGGGACCAGGGGTATTTTCGATATCTGAGTATTGCATACCATAATGAGATCTTTGGAATGGGACCCAAAGCTAAGCACAGAATGTATTTGTTTTATATACACCTTATACACACAGTCTGCAGATTATTGAAAATGTTGTATAAAATTACTTTGTGGCTCAAACAAAGTTTGTACATACATGGAATTCATCTGTTTCATATACACCTTATATACAGAGCCTGAAGGTGATTTTATACTTTATTTTTAATATATTTGTGCCTTAAACAAGTTTGTGTACATTGAACCATCAAAAAGCAAAAGTTTCACTAACTCGGGTATCCTAAACAAAATTTCCGTATTTCGGAATATTTGGATATGGGAGACTCAACCTGTACTTTAAAGATCATTTTGCTGTTTTGTACTTTAAATTTAGTGAGGAAGAAGCTGAGTAAATGTTTTGGATGTGTTTGAAGAAAAAAGTATGTACATGGGCTGGAGAAGGAAAGACATATTCATTGCAGTCCACTCTGTTAGTAGGACATACCAGGGATAATTTTTGCTTCTTTATTTTCATGCCCTTGAAATTGACCTAGAATGTAAGGTTATTAGATAAATTCTCCATAATTCACATGTTATGGTTATAATAATGTGTTCAATTATTTAAAATTAGATAACTAGAAATTATTTAGGAATGGTCATAAACCGGTGTCACTGGAAGCCTGACTGTCACCCCCAGGTAGAGGCACTTAGGCAAGTGTATGCAGCAGAAGAACACTTCTCTTGACACGAGTGCAATTCTGTGCAGTAGTGGGAGAAACAATCTCGAGGGAGAATATTTATGGATTTTCATTTAAGTTCTGTATTTCCCCCCCCCCCCCCCCCCCAAAAAAAAATGTAGTGACTGGCGCTAGTCTTATGGATCTGTCCTTTACTCTGATTCATGTTGTTCAATCAGGTGTTAAATCCTAGAGATTATGTAGAGCTATCACACCCTCTAGTATGATAATCTAATTCAAACATGTAACTAACAAATGTAATCTTCTAAATTGTGCATGTACCACAAACAGGACAAAATAAATTGTGAAAAGCTTAATGCTCTGTAGCCGCAGTCTCCTGTAGACTTTCAGCTTGATTTCCAACCCATCATAAGTAATTAAAACAAAAATAAGAAAAATGAATAGTGTACTACTGACAAAAATTAAAGTGACCATGCTCAAATATGTTCTTCTCTGAAGGAGCTTGCTTGTTCCATGCTTTTAGAATTCCATAAGTTACTTCCAGGCTCCCTAACAGGAAACATAATGAATAAATGGCATATATGGTATTTCTGTGATAACGCCACACTGCAATCCAGTACTAGTGTAACAAATAGCAATGTAGATATTGTTTATCAGTTGGTATCACCTGTTATGCAAGCTCTTTCCTCATAGAAAGGGAGACAAAAGGCCATCTGGTCCAGTTTCAGTTTTATCATTTATTAAACATACTCAGAGACAGACATAAGGTGTTTGTCGTACACGCTCAAGACGTGCCTATATGAATCAATCACGGCAACAAAGTCCTTCAGCAGTATGAGTACTCGAATGTTCAGAAAAGAAGGAACGTCCAAGAAAAAAAATAAAATAATATATATATATAATTTTTTTTATTTTTATGGATCCTATATCTATTGCAATATTTCTCATCCTGCAATCCATTTCCTCCAGAGAACACTATATAGATGTGCCAGATGCACATGCTGATGACTTTTTCTTCCAGTGTACAGTGAAAATTTGAAGTCTTTCTAATCTGGTTTTTTTTTTTTTTTTTTTTCTGATTACCGTTTATTATTGTTGCATTCAATGCTATAACATACATTATGTAAGACGTTACTCAACATCCTCAAAATAAACGTAATGTTCTAATATTTTTTCTTTATAAAAGTTCATGGTAGGTCTTTCTATTTAATATTTAACAAATGTAACTCCTTTGAAACCACTGAGCATTGTGTTTTGAAGTACATTCATTTCAGGTGGGTAACGTTACTTGCTGAAGTTGTGGAATGTTACTTCATGAGTTTGAAGTTTATCTGCCCTCAAGCTTGACTTGGCTTCCTTCGTCTTGTGCAGGTCAATCTGTTGGGGGAGCTCTTATCAGTGCAAAGTCTGCCATGTCCTCCTGGCTTTCTACCTTCTCTCAACCATCGACCCAGGAACAACAGGAAGATAAGCAATGAATAAATCATGAACTGCTCTCTTCTGACTTCCTCCTCATTGTGGACTTTTGTAGTTGTTCCCTATATTTATATTGGACTTTTATCCTTTGATGTAATTGTCTTATAAGATTGGGCTAGTTGTACCATGGAGAGAAAACAAAACAATTGAAATACTGAGTAATGATCAATGCAGTTGTCTGTGTATAGCAGGTTTACATTGTACATGGTATACTTGATGGTTAAATCAATTAAATTTTAAGTTTCACATTCACTGTTGAGTACATTAACAGTTGGTATGTCCATAAAATTTAGAATTTAGCTTGCTGTGTTGTTTCTACTCCAACTTGGAGAGAATATGGAGAATATTAACATTTCTGCACTAGTGTACCGTATATACGTGTGGGGGTGTATGTGTATGTATATATATATATATCTATCTATATCTATCTATATCTATCTATATCTATCTATATCTATATATATATATATCTATATATATATATCTATATATATATATATATATATATATATATATATATATATATACACATACACTCATGCTATAAATCTTGTTCTCATCATATTTCTCAATCTTGAAGCGAGCTCCTCTTACTAAATTAATTTCACAACAGTCAGAATGTTTTGTTGAGAATAACATTTTGGTAGGCCTGATCTTAAACCGATTCTAGCCGTTGCATATGTGACTGATGCCAGTAGATAAATACTGTAACTATTCTCAGAAGATTGAGAGATGACTATTTTTCCATCCTCTTGTTTAGGATTACTTCTCTATTCTCCAATCTACCTCTCGGCCAGTCTCCCATCCTGTGCACACCCTCCATCTCCAAAATTCTTCTCCATTCCGTTTAAGAACGTCATGTACTGTAATGTAACATGCATTTGTACATTTTCAATCCGGTTGTGTCATGTGAAAGTTGGGCTACTTATTTAAAAGTATTTTCTACCTAAATCAGTGGGGCACAATATTGTTTTCCTTTAAACACATGTTCTACCTATTTTACAGTAATACAATTTCTACCATTTTGTTTTCATAAGTAGAAACTAAAACTCCAGTTTTCAGGGACTGCTGCTATAAACTGTTAGTTATACAGTTCTCCTTATAGATATGATTCAGTTGTGTACAATTTCTGAGCTGCTGTTGTTGTTGTTTTGGTGAAGATCATTGGCAAATTTGAATTTTCTTTTAATTTGTATTGTTTGCTATTTTAGATGTAAGCACTGACATATATGACCTCGGGCTGTTTTAGGATGTAAGTTGTGTGCAGCTAGTATGCTGTGACTTTACATTTTGTCTTTAAAATGTATATTATCTACATACAAAATCACACTGGGTACTGATTAGAATTTAAAGATCAAAGTAGAATTTATGTACAATTAAATTTTTTCTTTTACTGTAAACACACAGTGACAGGGTATGCCAATTGTACTGCCTGCCTCTAGCTTCTACTAGTATATATTAGTGCAGTGGTTCCCAAATATTCATATATCACGGGGCCTAGAGTATCAGCATGTTTTCTATGGCACCCCTAGGCCTAAAGTTTTATTTTTGGGAATATCAGCAAAAATTAAGCCAGTTGTGATTACCTGTCATTCTTAAGGTGCATACACAAGGTCAGATTTGACAGATTCTTATAACGAATTGGACGATTTTTGACTGAATTAAAATGACTGAAATCGACCAAAACTGACTGCAAACACATCAGATGTCAGATATTATCTGACCATCGGGAACACGCATCGTTCATCATTGAAGCCTCACCTGTCAGATTTTCCTTCAGATATAATCGATTGAACGATTTTTAAAAATAGCTTTCGTTCAGATCTGAAGAAAAATCTTACCGTGTGTATGCACCGTTAGGTTCAGTTACACTATGTGGCTGTGGACAGGGTTGTGCTTCTGTTTGTCCACACTTTTTATGATCAGCAGGAACTGGCTTTGGCTATCCAATGGACCATAAAAAAATTAATTTGGTTATGGACCAACAATTTGTAGCACCCCTGCAACTGTCCTAGTTTGGGAACCACTGTATTATTGGGTGTAGCTAATGCAGCATTATGCCGGGATTTAGACCTCATCATGCCATTGGCTAAAAGAAAATGTTGTCTTTTCACTTTTATTGAAATCTCTTAATGTAGAGACAGGGACCAAGTCTTGGTTCTATTGTTTGTTTTTTATGTATTTGATGATGGTGAGGGAGATGGGAGGAGCCTGGTTAAAAGGCAGGTGAATGCAAAGTAAACGTTTTCTTTAGAAAATGTCTAGCTTTATCTCAACTTAATTTCTTATGTATTATTGACTCAGAAAATGTTAATTCATGGTGACAGGTTCATTAATTCCAAAACTTATCGGATTCTTAAATGAGATGCACAGATTTGTTTTTTTGTTAAATAATATATTTAACGCTTTAGTATGTATATGTGTTGATTAGACTGAAATGTGTACATAATGATTTTCAGAACTGAATTGTAATTGTGCTTAGTGTGGATACAAAACCTATATATGTATGAGCCTCTGTATCTCCACACCCATGTTTTCTGATGTCCGTTGTATAATACTCCAGATGCTGTATATAGAGATTAATGTAAGCCTCACTTTTCACCAAACTTGTTGTTGACTCCTTTTTTTTTATGTGCAACACAATATGATGCATTTTAACTAGAGAACACTGGAAAATACATTTATTACATATTGCAGAATGTCATGTATTTTTAACCCTTTCGCTGCTGAGGCTTTTCTGGCCCATGTGTTGGGCCACTCTTTGGGTTGGTCACATTCCAACATCAATATTAGTAATTTGTTGATGCAGCAGCCACACAGGTTATATCTTGGGGATTTTTGAGAAAATAGCATTCTTTTACCTATTCCCCAAAAACCAATCACCATTTAACCAATATGCTCAAGAAAGTGTTTTGTTTTTTTTTGTTTGAATTCATTATTGGAATTGCAAAAGAGAAAATTAAAAGCATTTTTTTTTTTTAGATCTATTTTTAGTTTAGTTTATTTTTTCTAGCCACCACCTAAAAATGTTGCAGTCTATTACAGATTTTTTGATCATTAGTATTCTTAGTGCTTATAGTGTGCAACTGCTCCTCCCCCCTTCTTTTTTGCTGTAGAACTACGGGTCTCCGCATGGTAGCACCTATTATGTTTAATATTAGGATGTGCAGCCCACCCCTCCCCCCTCCCACCACCTAAAAGTACTTAGGTTTTTCTTCATTATTACACCAACATTCCCAGACCGCCATCAGTGGGTTCTACACCTGGTATTTCAGTATAAAATCTGTACTTGTCAAATGAATATGCATTTTTGTTTCCTAGCTTGAATAAAACACACAACATGTGTAGGAATAAAATGGTTTCTTATCAATGTATACCATATTGAAAACCAGAAAACGTACCGCATCATATGAGTGTATATTGATGCCAGAATGAGGAATTATACTATAAACAAATCAGTAACCACCCCCTTCTCTGAGCTGCTTAACTCTTTGTGCTGTAGAATGTTACCTGGTTATCACCAAACAGTAACTACTATGGGGGCACATTAATCGAAAGAGGGGATTTCACTTCCAAATGATAAAGCCCTTTTGTTTCTTGAAGCTACTGTAGGATTGGTATTACAAAATCTCTGCTAAATCATATATTCAATGTTTTCTGTAGTGTATGGGGTTATTTTCTTGTGATTATCAAATAATAACTAACAAGGGATTACATTATTCAAATGATGACACTCCCCTTTTTCAAATGAAGGGTACACCAGAGTTTATTGAAGCTAGGCTGGGGGGAGATCCTCCCCCATCCCTGGGCTTTAATTGTATGCAGTGTAGGGGTTATTTTAGGATTAGGGGCCATATCATTAGAAGTAGAATCACTTGTTTTAAATAAGGTTACACCTGCTTCACTGTGACCGTAACTTGGACAAAGCTTTTCCTCCCTAATCTGGTTATGGCTGCTTTCAGAGTGGAATATTACACATGATACAATAGAGACAATGTTGTTGTGGTCAAAATCACAGTGTTGTGCTACATATTGTTTCTGGTCAATAGAAACAGACATATAGTTACCATAATCTACAAATTATAAAAAACATGAACAAAATTACATTTTAATAATTCAATGCGCAATCTAAGTTATATGTTTGACAAGGCATAACATTTTGTACAGGTTGGGTACGGGATCCCAGCGTCAGAATCCAGACACCTGCAGGTAAATATCCTAAACCTAAAACTCCGCATAGTACCTAAACCTCATACGTACCTTCCCGTTGGTATGCTGGCGCCGTGATTGTGACTGGTGTCGAGATTCCGGTGCTGGCTTCCTGACTGATGAGATCATAACTACATCCAATTTTGTACAATGCTCTGTACACTGCTCTTGCCAAGTTTATATTTACAATTTGTTAACATTTAATATTGTAAGTACTCATTCTTACATTGTTATATTTTAATGTATTATTTGAACCAACATATGGAATAGCTATATTCATAAGAACCCCTCCTGTATGAATAGGAACATGTACACAAACCCAAAAATTGGTTTCATTTGTCAAATAAGAACACTGCTTTGCCATCTACTATATAAAAGCGAGAATTTGTCCTTCTGTCTTTCTATGCAAATCCACAGTTTACAAGCCAAGATCTCTCATGGTTCTACACTGAAAACACCAAATAACAATAAAAGCGTTGTCCTGTTTGATTTATTGTTATATGCAGATTTGGACACCATTCTTCTTGGGCCATCTGCAAGGTCAATAATAAAAATATTAAAATGTTATTTTTGTTTATTTCATAATTTATTTTATAACATGCATTTTGCTACATACTAAGGAATTATGGAATTTTATTCTGTAGCATATAATCTAAGACTGAACATCATTTACTATGGCGCTCGCTTGGAGTGTACAGTACCTTTTTAAATGCTGTATGAATTTATAACCACTATTGATATTAAGCCAGGCTTATTATAAGTCTGAATATGGTACAAATTGATATCTGCATTCATGAGGAGAGATCCATCTTATTTACAATCAGGCCCATAAATATGGCAACTATACTGGGATGCAAAAACGCAGCTCTGCAGCACAAATTTTTATTTCTACTTGCTCATGCATGAGCTTACACAACTAGATGGTGTCAACCAAACTTTTTTGTCTACCTCCTTGGTTGGTGGACCGCACTATGGAACGCACACAGGCTACTTCTGGTTCATTGCTTTGTCAGCCCCTGAAGGGTAAAACCGATTGGATGAATCTTATACACCGTGGAGACCCTGAATGCCGGAAACATCTGCACAAGTAACTGGAAGTAGTTGCTGTGCATTTCATAGTGCGATCCAGCAACCAGGAAGTACAGTCATCCTGGTATTAGAGCAACAGAAGCTCTTGGCCGTGTTTACACTGTACATCCGACAAATTTCGAATGCTTCTAACTCCAAAGTTTGCTTTACACCGTTACAGGTCCTACTTCCTTCGAAGACCTTAGGACCCGTGGAAAGGGAAGTTTGTCACACTTTTCGTGAGGTTTGTTGGAGGATGATGTGTAAACATTCTTAAAATCCTGGGCAACGCCGGGTACTCCAGCTAGTAAAGCATAGAATTAATCATACCATACCGCAAAATGAATAGGAAAGCGGAGAAGAAGAAAAAAAAAAAAGTACTGCCATGTTAGCCCCTGACCGTGAGGGTCTTCCCTTCACATACATGTTGGAGACACATTTCTGCAGCTATAGGTACATCGTTGGTATTGATCATATCCTCTTGAAAAAGTGAAATTGAGTCAGTAGATGAAGGATGAATAAAGTCTTATTCAAACACGTTTTAGATAATTACTAGGGGACTGTTAATAACCATATGAAAAGCTGGGATGTTGTTCTTAATGAATTCTTCCTCATATAATTTAACTGTCAATGGAAGATTATCTTAATTGTGTACTATACTTTACACACAGAACAGTCTGACCTATTGCATCTAGAACAACAAAGGGTCCTTCCCAATTGGAGCCAAAGCATTTGTTTTCATGACATTTTTAACCATAAAATATTTCCCTTTGGAAAATAAGGATACATTTCTTTGGTTTTCCAGGCTTAGGGGCATATGTATCAAATCTTGATGTGATATAAAATTGTGAAATATATATCACCAAGCCATCAGCTCCAAACTATCATTTCTTAAACACAGCCTGCAAAATGTAAGCTAGAAACGAATTGGTTGGTGATATATACATAGAGAGATATCACAATTTTAACTCACATCAAGCTTTGATACATATGCCCCTGAATGTGTAGAAATTCTGTAAATGTTGTGCGTGATTTTGTAACTATGTAAACTACTAATGGTTTCTAGCGACTGTTGTCAAAGGTCTGGGCAACGGCAATTCTTTTGTAAGAAGAAACAGGCATGTTCAGATTTGCCGTTATCTCAAGCGAGTGAAGTAATGTGAACTGTGGCTGTAAAAGACAGATACGCTGAGGATGCCCACGATTAAGTGAAACCTGTTGGTTATATGCCCCATACACACCCTCCTAATCACTCGCAAACCTGGAAGTTTTGAAGATATTCCAGTTCACTTCAAAGTGCATTCCACCAGCTGAACACAAACAGCCACTAGGAGGGACTGGCAAGTGCCTCACTACCAATGAGACTAAGGGTGTGTAACCACTAGCAGATAGTGGAACGACAGTATGATTACAACATTGTAATCGTACAGTCATTCCTGTTCCCCTGCAGTGCCTTCACTGAACGATATGTCGTTCAGTGTAGGCACCCTCCCTCATCCCTGAACATGGTGAACCTGTCATAATCAGCAGATTGAGCAGCATGTTTAGGCGATGATTGATGGCGAAAACGACCAGCGGGAGTACGCATCGCTGGTCGTTTTTGACACTGTCATGCCCGATTCATGCACGATTAATGAGCGATTGCATGATTACAATGTCTTAATCATGCAATCGCTCATTAATATCTGCTAGTGGATACGCAGCTTAACTCAGTGGTTCCCAAACTTTTTTGAATCACGGCGCACTAGAGTATCAGCATTTCCTTTTTCATCCATCTGGGGGATGCTATTACTTCTGGGTTATGCATAGTGAGGTGTGGAGTCGGGAACTAACTAATTAAGACTGGCTCCCACCCCCTATATAACCCCTCCCATTCCACTAGAACCTCAGTCTTGTTTTTGGTGCCTTGGAGTAAGGCACTAGCTATGTCCTAGCTTTTAGGATTAATTTCTTTATTTTTCTGTTTGGTTTGGGTGCTTAGCTCCTGGCAACAGGCGACAAGCACTAGCAGAATGGGAGTTAGAAAGAATAGAGGTTTGTGTGAACCCTGTATCCCACTCTAAAGACGGCCCCTGGGAGTGTCTCCAAACTACACAGTCCCTTGGTCTCTCTCCATACCAGACACACATCTGAGGGGGCTACTGGCAAAAAGGTAAGCTTGATACATTTTATATGTAAAATACCTTGTTGCTCTATTTTCTGCTTCTCGGCACGCCGCTTTTAAGCAGAGCAGCTGGGCATGTTGTTACTCACGTCGCAGCAGGTGTAGGTGCCGGTGCATGTGCCTACACCTCCACGGGCTTCCTCAGCATCCGCCGCTTTCAACCATTGCTAGATGACCTGACTGTTCCTCCCGGGGGACCACTGGCTGAGACTACAGAGTGGAACATGCTGCCGGCATTTATGGTAGAGGGAGGCTTGTTCAATGCCCCCAGGATGCGGCGCCGTTGTACGTGCAGACGCACCATCTGTGATGTCATTACTATGAGCCTTGGTAACATCACAGCTCTGTGGTTCTCTGGATGGAACGCAGGCAGCTAGGTAAACTCCTAGGATGATGTCAGGCATCCTGAATGAAGCAGGATGCCGACTGCTGGCACGGCCATACCCCCTCCAGGTATTTGAGTGACAGCTGGCACACGGGGCTTCAGAGCCACGCCAAAACAAGCAGGGTGGCACATGCAGCTGGTAAGCAATGAGGGAGGTTTCTCACATCCTTCATTGGGCAGAAAATTGGATTCCAGCTATTTCTGCAATTTCCATTCCAGGGGTGGACAACTGGGAGGCGGACTTATTAAGTCGCCACAGTGTACATCCAGGGGAATGGGAATTACACCAGGATGTGTCTGCTTAAATAGTTTCCAGATGGGGATCTCCAGACATAGATTTAATGGCTTCTAGTCTCAATAAGAAACTTCCAAGGTACGGATCTCTGTCCCGGGATCCTCAGGCATCTCTGGTGGACGCCATGCACCTTGGGTGTTCCAGCTGGGATATCTTTCCTCCTCTAGTAATGTTATCAAATGTATTTCAGCGGATTTGATCAGTGGCACGGCCGGTCATTCTGGTGGTTCCAGACTGTCCGCGCAATCATTGGTACACAGTTCTCTAGAACATGCTGGCAGATTTTCTGTTTAGTTTGGCCCTGCGTCCAGATCGGTTACTTCAGGGTCCATGTCGTCACCCCGATTTGCCTTGCTTGGTTTTGACGGCATGGTTCTTGAATCCAATATCGTAAGGACCAATGGGTTTTCAGAATCTGTACTGAAAACTATGAAACAGGCTTGCAAACCAGTCACTTCCCAGATTTAGCATCGATATGGAAGATATATATTTCTTGATGTGAATGACACAAGTTCAAACCTGAAAGGTTCAGAGTGTCTCGTCTCTTGTCTTTTCGGCAAGAGGGGTTGGTTAAGAGTCTTAGATTGTCCTCTCTTAATGGACAAATTTCAGCCCTATTGATTCTGTTTCAGAGGAAATTGGCCTACATTCCTGAAGTTCAGACCTTCTTGCAGGGTGTTCTTCGCATAAAGCCTCCTTTATGTCCTGCTGGTTCCTCCTTTTGGACTTGAATTTAGTTTTGGAGGCATTTCAAAAGACACTGTTTGAGCCTTTGGAATCTGCAGAATTGCGATATCTCACTTTGAAGGTTGTTTTCCTTTTACCCTTCTGGCCGAGGCAATGGCTGTCTGAGTTAGCATCTCTTTCTTTTAAACCTCCGTTTCCCATTTTTCTTGAGGATAGGGTTGTGTTACGCACTAAACCTTCCATTCTTCCGAAGGTGGTATCGCCTTCCACATTAACCAGGATATTGTTCTTCCAGCTTTTCGTCAGGATTCAGTAACTAGTGTAGCTTCTTCCTTAGCACTGTTGCATGTGGTACGTGCTTTATGCATTTACTTGGAGCGCACTGTGTCTTTGAGGCATACAGATTCTTTGCTGGTGTTGGTTAATGCTCCAAAAGAGGCTAGCCTGCCTTGAAAGGATCCATCGCTAGATGGGTCACTTCTGCCACCTGGCAGACATATTTGTCTTCAAATGTGACTGTTCCGGCTTCAATTTTAGCCCATCCGACTCGTGCTGTCGGGGCTTCTCGGGCATGGTCCCTTGGGAGAGCAGCTGAGCAAAGAATCTACCTGGTCATCCGTACACACTTTTACTGCTTCCATACATTTAGAGCAAGGGACGCCAATGTTGGGTGAAAAATTCTTCGAGCAGTCGGTTCTGATGCTTCCCTTCCTTAATTGGCTAGCTTTGGTATATCCCAGAAGTAATAGTATCCCCAGATGGATGAAAAAGAAAATATTTTTACTCACCGAAAAATCTTTTCTTTGGAGTCCATCTGGGGGATGCCGGGATCCCTCCTTTATTTGGTTTCATTCTAGTGACCTGTTGGCCTCTGGTTTCTCAGTTCTTCTGTGGTCTTTCTCCGGCTTTGTTAAACATAGACGTTCTAGTAGAAGGGGAGGGGTTATATAGGGGGTGGGAGCCAATCTTGGTTAGTGCCTGGCTCCACACCTCACTATGCATAACCCAGAAAGGCGTCCCCCAGATGAACTCCAAGGAAGAGATTTTACAGTGGGCCAAAAGTTTATTAACTGCATGCGAAATGCTACATTAGTGTCACATACGCTGACACCGTAATGTAGCATTCAGATTCTCCCGCAATTGCACACAGAATATAGGCATGCCGTATATTTTAATAAGCATAAGCTACATTTCCGTCGCATTTGCATGGCTGTGTGAGGATAAGACATATTTTAAGGTAAAAAGTTGGATGAAAAGATGCTTAGCGCTACCGAGTCACACTGCTCTCACGCATTATGTGTAATGTGACCTGTAGCGCATAGATGATAGATTTATGTGGACACATCTGTATTAAACTTTGTCAATATTGTTTATTAGCTGCAATACCTGGTGTTGCCAGAGTTGAAGACTGGACTCTGAAGTACACCTGCAACCTTCATTATTTTATTTATTTTTTATACATTGTCCCCACCTATTATGTAGATATATGCAAATTAGGAGTAAATGACATTGCAGGCACGCGTATTGTCATACCGTTTGGAATAGGGTATACCAGGAGCAGACTGAATTACAGAACAGAAATCAGTATAGCTTCCACAATCTCTTGTTTCAGAAATCACTGCAGAGCGGAGGGGGTGATTAAGCTGTGCATGGATATGTTATTGCAGCTGCTCACATGTTAGTAGCTGCAATAGCTTTAATGTGGCAATGCAGGAGGAGGCGTTGTGCCTCCTATATGCATTACTGATCCGAGCTGCGGCCAAGAATGCAGCATCTGATCATCTGCAATCCCTTCAGCCAGCTGAGTAGCCGTGGGCTCACGCAAGCCGGCCCGTGCAGTTGAGTAAAAGAGGCCAGAAAGTCTGTCAGCCGACAGAGATCCTGGCCTCTCCACTCCCCAACGGTGGCGACACACTTTTGTTTTGGGAAACGGAGGCTGCCACCGCCGCCCACTCCCTGGCCAGAAACTGTAGCAGTCTGTCAATAGCTGACATTCTGCTGCCGGACTGCACATGCGGAGTATGGGTCAAGCTCTTGCACAGATTCCCGATCAGAATCTGTATGACCTCTGTCACTGCATCCGCAGCTGAATCACCCTCTGAAATCACTCTGCATGCCAACGTTGAAGACCATGTCTAGCCGCACTGCCATCAGGGGTAAATACAGGGACTGGAGTCTCGTTCCCGGACAGAAGGGGGCCCGTCTGCAGTGGCTGCGATCAATCTCCCCTGCTGTTTATAATCTTCATATGCTAAGATTTGTCAGGATCAAAAATTGTGGAATGATTATGCTGTCTGCCACAGTCTGAAAGTATTGAGTGCTGAGCTGCTCATGTGCCTGCCAGAGTGTGACAGTGTGTGTATGAAGCCAGTCCCTCCGTACCCAAACCTGTGCCGAACCACACCACCATGCCAAATTTGCTGGAACTATGTACAAAACTGGCAGACGCACACTTTCTCGCCTATTATATAGATTACCAGTTATTTTTATAGTGCACATATTCTGCAGTGCTTTACAGAGAATATTTAAACATTCACATCAGCCCCTGCCCCAGTGGAGCTTACACTCTGTTACATTGCTTTTGCCATAACAGTGACAGGCTGCATAAGATAAATGTGACTGGGAACTGAGGCAGAAAGATGGACAAAATTAAACAACTAGATAAGGGACCATGAAAAATCTAGTAGATACATAAACAATGCTAATTTATAAGATTACAAAGACGCACATCTAAATGGAATTGATATAGATAAAGGCCTTGGCTACCTAAAATAAATACATAAAGAGCAAGCAGAATGCAAAAAGAGTGACCGGCTCATGGAAGACTCATTAGTGACGTACAGTATGTAAACATATTAAAGAAAATATATTTTTTTATGAGGATACTGATCTGGCCAGTTATGCAAAATGTATTAATTTGGTGCAAAGAATGTCATTTCAAATTATTTACTGAGTAATTTACATAAAAGGGGATTTGTGTTGTGAATAATCAAAATTGTGGTAGATAAGCTTGGAGATAAATATCTTACTAGGCATCTTGATAAGTCTGTCCTGTTCATAGCACTGGCTCTTGATCAAAACTTTTGTGTATTTGTACCAGTATTTGTTCAATCTCTCAGGTGGAAGGATATTAAATTATCGCCACATAATACGCTGTTTGATGTAAACATTAGGGATAATACCAGCCAGTTAATATCTTTACTCAGTTTAATCAACTGGCACAGGTACTAGATAATAACACTTTTCAGAGATATGGCTATCCCACGTACTGGTATCCAGGCAAAATCTGGGTTTCTTGAACTAGGATGCAAGTAGCATATAACCATATTCACAGACCGCCTAGCCTCCCAAAATGATAAATGAAACCTTAGCGATGGAAAATAATGGCAGACATTAGCATATTTTCGCAGATTCATTGCGTGTGATTACGCAGCTGCGATTGCAGTTGCAATCCGTGCTGAATCAGGCACAGTGTCTGCAGTGTGGTCCCATAAGGAAACACATTCATACATATACTTCAAATATTCAGACATTGCGAAATGGTGTATATATTGGCTAACATTTATTTAACGACAAGTACACTGTCCTCTTTTACATAGAGCATGTCTCTGATATCTGAATATCTGCAAAGTAACAAATTGCTAACAGCAGAGGGAGCTATGATACAAAAAGAACAATGATTGGAAAATGGCCTATTGTTAGTAATTGCTTTACAGTTGTTTTTATAGAAATAGTTTTGAACACATAATGATATTCAAATAGGTTACACTACATTTTACTGCAGAAATGTGATATAATATATGATGCAAAGTGTAACAGGACACTACTACTGAAATGACAGCATGTAGCACGCCAATATAAATTGTAATGCATTCTAGTGCAGTAATGGGTGTGACAAATATGGTTACTACATATGTACTAATAATGTATAAAGAGTATTTCTGATTTAGACACTCCACACCAGTTTTACTATTATCTTTCTACGGAATCAGCATGTAATGCTAGCTGTTGGGATGCCTCCTGTCAAAATACAGACAGCGGCATTCCGGTGGTTGGTATGCTGACGGATCGGGTAAGTATACTTACCCTCCCCCCTTCTCCCCCTAACCCTAGCCCTCCTTTCTTGTAGCCTAACCCTCCCCACCCCGCACCCTAACCCTTCCTGTTAGTGCCTAAACCTAAGTCTCCCCCCTTATTGACTAAACCTAACCCTCCCCCCCCCCCCCCCCTTTGCAGGGACGGATCTAGACTGTTCTTGTAGGGGGGGCGATTTAATGATTAATTCCAACTCCTCCTCTTTCCTGTACTGGCTCCTCCCCTTCACATGTGGTTTTTGTTTTTGTTTTGGCCACATTGATTATTACAATTCATATAGGTTTATGTATTCACTATGTGTGAATATACCGTTTAGCACCAGCAGCCATATCCCTGCTCTCCCCCTCCATCAGAGGGCAACAGAAGCCATCCACCCCCTTCTGTGCAGGGGCAGAAACAGCCATTTCCCTGCTTCCCCCTCCCTCTATCCGAGGGCAGCAGAAGCCATACCCCCTCCCCTCTGTCCCCACCTCTGTGCGGGCAGAAGCAGCCATCACCCTGCTTCCCACCCCCCCCTTTGTCCAAGGATAGAAGAAACCATGCCCCCCCACTTACCACTCTGCGAGTGCACAAACAGCGGGCTAGGATAGAGGTGTCTCCCTGCACAGTGTCAGTAGCGCACAGACAGCACCACTGTGCAGCAGGGCCGGATTCATGCTAGAGGGGGCCAGAAGCACTTCAGACAGGGGGGCCCTATTAAAGAGGCAGGCAGATATAATATATATATCCAAAATTGACCGGCACTCGTGTATAAAACAAGTAATGCCTGGGGGGGAGATGTATTAAAGGCAAAAATGCGGTAAAACCCCCGAAAATTGTTTTCGGGGGTTTTACCGCATTCCCCGTATGGCGGGTGGCGTTACCCAATAGAAGCCTATTGGCTTCTTAGCGCAACGCTCGGGGCTGGGAGGGATCCGGAAGGATCCCTCCCATGAGCCCCCGCGGCCTTCTGCGCATGCGCAGAAGGACTTCTGGGTGTTAAACCCAGAAGTCCCCCTGCCCGGCAGCATCGCAAAGGACCGCTCTCATCGGGAGAGCTGTTCTTTGCGATATTCTTGGTACATACCGCGGTAATTAACCGCTGTATGTACGCGAAGTCGGGGGGGGATGTACCACATACATCTCCCCCTAGGTGCCTTCCACGTGTATTTCATACACCATATACATCACCCAGAAGCTGCGGCACTCTCAGTGACACTCAAGTCCTACTACACACACGCAGTTTAGTAAGCTAACGTTTCAATTCTATATATGAATTTTTGTCGTGTGTGTGTGTGTATATATATATATATATATATATATATGTGTAAAAGGTATTTTTTACAATAGAATATGTGTGTGTGGGTGCATGTTACAGCTGCTTATTGCTTAGTTCATCGCCTCCAATCCACCAATCTCTTCTGGACAGTTGCTTCTTTGAGCCCGAGCCTCCAGATCTGCAGAGATGTAAAGGTGTGAATCCTACCACCATGTAAAGTGGGGCCAAGCATAGGCTGTGTATAAGTGTGTGTGTTTATATTATATGTACAACATCAGTTTGCACCCAGATGCTATTACTGTACCCCTCACCTCACATAGGTGAGCCTGATTCATAGGTGGGCGCTAGTAAAACATTTGATACAAGCACCCAATGTTTTACTTCTGAGCATGTGTCAGTCACACTGCTTAGGCGCCCCAATGGTTACTGCAGGGGATGCATATTGGAATTGCATGGAGATCCATGCAGTTTCAATATTCAATAGGTGTTCCTGGGCAGTGACTAGGGGGGTGGCTGATGGCGGTGGGCGCATCTGTGTTAGGAACCACATCGAAAGACACAGTTCTACTTGCATTGGCATCCATTATCCAATGGACATTCTGAGCAACCATAGGGTTGCTCTAATGTCCTATGGTGCAGCCGATGTTAGATCGGTGGTGCGTCTTTGTGCGTGGCTGGTGGGCAGCTGAAAGGATGCCCACCATTCGCAGCATTAGCATAAAGATGAAATGGTGGCTGCAAATTTGTTGCAGCTGCTACTGAAGATCCATCCACCTCTGTATCAGGCACATTATTACTACCTCCACCCCACCATCCAGATAGCAGTACTATACCCCCTTTAATATTACTACACCCACCACCCAGATAGCAGTAATATACCCCCTATAATATTACTACACCCCCACCCACCACCCAGATAGCAGTAATATACCCCCTATAATATTACTACACCCCCACCCACCACCCAGATAGCAGTAATAAACCCCCTATAATATTACTACACCCCCACCCACCACCCAGATAGCAGTAATAAACCCCCTATAATATTACTACACCCCACCACCCAGATAGCAGTAATATACCCCCTATAATATTACTACACCCCCACCCAGATAGCAGTAATATATACCCCCTGTAATATTAGTACGCCCCCACCACCCAGATAGCAGTAATATATCCCTCTAATATTATACTAAACCCCCACCCACTACCAACATAGCTTTAATATACCACCCATATTATTACACAACCATCCCATTAACATAGCCCCTAGAGAGATAGCATTAATACACCTATTCCTAGACTGCATTAATATGCCCTCCCTTCCCATATACTTACCTGAGCAGGAAGTAGGCTGCTTGCTGTCACCAGACTGTGGAGCTCCAGGGGAGGAGAGAGAGAGAGAGACAGACACACAGACGAGAGGATGGAGTAGAGGAAATAAAGGGGCGGTGCTTCATGGAGGATAAGGGATGGAGTCTCAGCCGGGAGAGGAGGGAATAGGCATCCTCACCGCAGCCCATTGGTGGCAGTGTGTGAAGGACAGCAGCAGCAGCAGCGCTGTAGCAGTGATGGCCTCGATAGCAGCAATGCAGCTGCGTGATGTTGGGGCAAAAATCTAAGTTTCCCACAGATCAAGGGGGACCCAGGGTTACTTGCCCCCCCCCCTTATTCTGGCTCTGCTGTGCAGTGTGCAGGGATGACAGTCTCCAGCCAATCCTGCTGCAGCAGCAGGGTGCGAGGAGCAAGTTTCATGTCCCAGGAGGGGGTTCCCAGAATTATGCCTCAGGAGAAAGCTTTGAGTGGTCTGCCCATTCCAGGTGGGGACTTTCCTTTGTCTACTTTTGAATGTGCTTCACAAGCTTAAATTTTTCAGAAGTTCAGTCCTAAAGTTTTTTGTACCAAGCAAATTCCCAAGGGAGCAGATAATTGTATGGAAGGTGTACCATTCGTTATTACGGGAGTTTTAGAGTCCCTAAAGAAAGACGAAACAGAGACGTTAATAGAAAGCTATGGAGGCTCAGTCTTTGAGAATATTAGCAGTAAGATCAATTACCTCATCATTGGCCGCAGTGGTGGAGAGCCCATACGAAAGAAAGCAAAGAGCTTTGGGACTATGATTATAGATGAAGATGGCTTGTTTGAATTAATAAATACCTCGCTCAACAGGAAGTCATCTTCTGAGCATTTAATCTCAGTGGACAACAACTTGTCTAATACTAATTCTATCTTGTCACTGGATTCTACCCATTCTGGTGCTCTTCAAGGTTCGCCTTCTCTAGTTCCAACAGTTCATGGTGTCTCCGGTCCCAATTCTGCTTCGCTTAGTTGTTCTGGGGCTTCTTCAAATAATACCAACTCTAATTCTCCTGAATCTCATTCAGGTTCTTCTTTTGATTTGAGTAAAGAACATCAAGCAATTTCAGTTGAGTCACCCATTCATCGGTCTAAGGAATCTCTATGTAGTGTCATCCTTATTCCTAAAGAGAATTCTGTAACTCAGGACTCGTTTGGCACCCATAATCTTCCATGGAGAAGTGCCCCAATACACCACATTATTTAAACATTATGACGCTCTAATGAGAGCTGATCTGTCATGAGGCATCACTTCCACCAATTTTGTCAAGTTTCTTATCATGAACTTCAGAGGAAGAGCTTTGGAGTGGGCTAACCCACTCATTGAGTCCAAGGATCCAATTCTACAAGATGTGATGGCTTTCATCTGTTGTTTGATCCTATCCTTCCGAGTCATGTCTTCCCCCAGGAGTTAGCTTTGAGAATTACGACTGTTCGGAACAAAAATCCATCCTATCCTACAAGTTATCAAGTAAAGATTGGTAAATCTACAGTTCCTCATATCAAGTCTTAAGAGTTTTTTAAATGTTGCCATTTGAGGAGTAGATGGTGGGGCCATAAACTTATCCATAAACAAATTGTAAGTGGTAAGCAGGATATACTTATCCAAAGCAGATGGTCAATCGGAAGTTTGTCCTCATTGCTCAGATGTTAACACACTTAGTGCGTATATGGGGGATTCTATGGATATGTGAAAAAAAGGGTTGATAAAGGTTGGTAAAGTATTCAGTACAAAAAGGTAATTATCAAACGTGGACTAATTGGCGTACCAAACTCTCTTAAGGAGACGGAATGTATTTAAGGTGTCTTTTAATTAGACAAGATTCTGGATAGTTTCCTTGGATACATTAAGTGTTAATGTTAAGGGCTTGTATTTTACTTACACTCTAGTGGTGTAGAGAACATATATAGCGGTATCTTTTAACAGCAACATAACATGGTTTCTTTATATGATTCTTTCAATGTTTCTTAAGTGGTAACGTCGAAGACTCATACCTTACTTACACAATTTGGAATAGCTACATCCTGATAGTTGCTCAAAATAATATTTGGCTTCACCTATCTTAAGCGTTGATTTGGGATTTATAAATGTATTTTAGATTTACAGTGTTTTGTTTTGTATCCCACGGTGAGTAATAGCTACCAGACAATTACGTAACTGGACTGATAAATATGTCAATCAAAATTCAGACACTTCTATGCAGCTATGTCAAATTCAATTGACAAAAGTAAGTGGTAACATGCTCCTATGTAACTCTGTCAATGTAATTCATTATCTTGTATACATCATAATATTTCCTGTGTTATAAAAGCCAGCAATGTGGAGCATATCTAATAAACTTCAAATGATGATTAAAACCATCCTCCACTATTATTTGCTATAATTTATTGAGTATGTGCTTTTCTGTGCATTAGATAAGATGTATTATCATGTTGTACACATTGTACATATGGTACTTTGCATCCCAAAAAATAAATTGATACAAGATTTAGAGATAGAACATCCAGTCTTCCTAGCGTAAAGTGTATCACGTGTGCCATGTATTTATACAACAGGGAAATGTTTTCCCACATCTTCATGAGGATTTATTTATACTGTGATTTATCTATGTCTTATGTGTGCACTTTGCGCCAAAGTTTACACACTTATTCCATGCCAGTGGCAGATTGTATTAGTTGCTGTAGCCCCACCTAATACTATCTAAACGGGACTCCAGAGTTTAATCATACAAGATTATTGGCATAGATATAGACTTGATAAGTTCTAAATTGCCTTGGGGTTTTTCTGTTTATTTCAGTGGAAATTATATAGTAAAGTTTACTGTGATATACTGTAGTTATGAGGTTTGCTGTGTATTGTTATTAAAATGTAAATTCAAAAGTGGTTTAGTGTGGACATGAAGCCTAATAACAGTAGGCAGCTCGGTAGTCCATTTTTCCTATGGATTATTTCACATAACGTTTGATACTGTGAAGAACACCTTGTAACCGAGGCCTGTGTAGTGCAGAATTCTGTGGGTCAGACAGTTGTTTTTTTTATAGCCGCTTTTGTGCCCCCCTTGCTCAGGGCTGTCTCTGATCACATAAACATTATACCTTATTTGAGCACATCAGCAATGTCCACCAGTAATCAAAGACATGGGGTTATGCAACAAATGCTGGACAGGGAAACATATCAACACTTCAATTATATTTCGATCCGCATGTTCCCAGGAACACATTTAGCAGTTGTGACGTCAGTGCTTTTTACCCAAACCGAATAACCCGGGTTATTGCCGGGTCGCCCCGAGTCGATGCTCTGTGTGAACGGCTCCCAGAAAAATTTCCCGGGTTCATTTACCCGGGAATCTTACTTGGGTTGAGAGCAGGGTTGAACACGGGTTGTTCCCGTGACATGCGGCAGTGTGAACGGGTGCTACCCTGCTTATTTGACCCGGCTAGCTCTGAAAGATGCTGATTGGAGCTTCTGGGGCACTGGCAGATGATGTAATTTGTCAGTGCCCTGCAGTGAGATGCACATGAAGCCATCGCTTGCCTGCCTAACCTCCTGCACCACAGCAGCCACAAAAGCAGGCAGGCACACAGCCTGCCATAGCCAGAACTGCAGCCTGCATCACAGCCTGACCAGCAGCCACAAACGCAGGCTGATACACAGCCTGCCACAGCCAGAACAGCAACCTGTAGCAATGCTGTAATCAGTCCCCACCCCTCTCTTTTGTTGCCTTTTGTGACCATCTTTGTCAGACCTTAAAACAGACCATTTTTAATGACTTCTATAGAGAAAAGCAGGGATTACCCGGGTTCAGTATGAACGGGGCAAACCCGGGAATAACCCGGGTCAAGTTGCAGTGTAAACGGGGTCTGAAGCCGAGTTCGACCCGGGATTGACCAGTGTTCAAATTCCAGGGTTGGACCCGGGATTTTGGTGTAAAAGGGGTATTAGTTAGCATATCAACAGCATTGTCTTCACTTGCCACAAAGGGCATCAGTATGTAATGCCGCCGGATCTATGCCCGGCGGATGAAATACCAACCCCCGGAAGGCCGAAGCATGAAGATCCTGACTGGAGTAGGTAAGTACCCTAGCTCTCCCCCCTAACCTTCCCTTAGTGGTGCCTTACCCTAAAACTCCCAGGGTGGTGCCTAACCTGAAGACCCTCCCCACCCCCCGGGAGTGCCTAAACTTAACCCTTCTCCCTGCACCCTAAACCTAACCCTCCTGAGGGGGTGCCTAACCCTAACCTCCCCCCGGTGGTGCATAACTCTAACCCCCCCTCCCCCTAGCTTAACCTTTCCCGGGGGGGTGCCTAACCCTAAGTTCCCCTGGGGGTGCCTAAACCAACACACCCCCCCCTCTGGCCTTGTCACATTGTTTTGTTTTTTCATTACATTTTTATTGCATTTTAATATCAAAGGATACAGAAAAGAAAGAGAAGAATCACAAAGAGGAAAGAAAAAGGGTATACTACAAATATTTAGAACAATGTTTCTTTATCATTATTACAGACTGATACAGCATAAAACTGGGCCTACATTAAAAGTTAAGTAAGACTAAACATCAAAGATAGAGGATTGGAGGAGACTGAGGACCTGATTCATTACCGATCACAACTGCGAATGCAATAGCGATTATGCATGCACTTCAACTGCGATACTATGCTAATTCATTGTGATCGCTATGCCGCCGCACCACTACACAAGGACGCCCACTTTACCTTATACACATTTGTAATGTTTAGCAAGACTCCGAAACCATCGGTACAATTGAGTACCATCGCAGTATCACTCACACTTGCAACAAGCCCTGACCTTACTCAGAAATTGCTAACTTCATTGTACGCTATCAGTCCTCAGGCTGCGTTTATGCACGCCCCTGCAGCGGCATTCAAATGCCATGGCATCTCTGCATTTCGCCGACCACCCCCCATCACCACCCACAAATGGCACTTCCTGTCAATCACTCTGCGATGGGTCTGTGTTGTCACTGCGATCACAGTCCCGATTGCAGTGGCTGGTACGTGCACTGCGATGCATGTACACTGTGCTACAATCGTCCGATTGCGTGCATATTAGCAACTGCAACCCAAGCTGAATCAGGCCCTAAGTGCTCTGTCAGGTTAGTCTTCTGTGTTAGGATGAGACAGAGCAGGTCACATTCAATGTTGATAGTAAATTTTACTCTTTGTGTGAATTTAGTCTTCTGTGTGAGGATGAGACTAAGCGACAGGTTCTAAACCCCGGCAGTTTGGTGGCCCTGTTCTATTCTAGTATAAAATTTGTTTTGACGGTGGTTTTGCAGCAGTATTGGCCTTACTAAATCTACGTATAGAAAAACCCGGCCGAGGTTTAGAACCCGCCACTTAGTAAATTTTGCCCAAAGTCTCTTTTAGGCAGTTTCTGTGAGTGCCAAGTATTCTGCTTCAGTGGTGGATATGGCAACAGTTGGTAGCTTTAAGCTTGCCCAGCTGATTGCTGCGTCTCCCAGTACAAAGCGATATCCCGTATATGAATGACGGTCATCCTCATCTGATCGCCAGTCGGCATCACAGAAAGATTTCAATGTAGAATTTCCATTTGAAAACTGTAACTTCAAGGTAGTTGAACCCTTTAAGTACTTTAGGATTTTAACTGCACACCAGTGTTGTTTTCCAGGGTTAATGGCAAATTGGCTTACTCGCCTCAAGGCATGTGTGATGTCTGGATGCATGCATTAAAATTCCAACAGCACTCATTCTTCATATCCTATATCTCTGCCTCACTTGTTGGTGACATGATTTTTGTGCCTTTGTAAATGTGAGTACTGACATTGCATACTTAATAAGTATTACTTAAATATATCCCTGGTCATCGATTGTGACAGTTTTTGTGCTCAGATTTTGCTACATCATAATGCCCAACAGGTGACGTGCAGGCTCTTGGGCTTTTAACTTAAATTTCTGTTCTACCAGATGCCTGACACTGGCTATATATTTCTAGTGTTTGTATTGTCAAATGGTTCATATGTGATCTTCCATAGCTTCTCCCTTTAGCTGCATTTCCACAGCAAATTTCCACGTGGCATAATTCTTTGAGCTTCTCATTTTTGCAGGATCATGTTGGCTGTGGCCCTAGAACCGTAACTAGCATGCCCTGTGCCAGAGAGAGCATTGACGCCCCCCAATTTTTTCAAATAGGGACATAAGACATGTACCCAAAAAAGGGCAATGGCCTCATGGGGAGCCAGGGAAGTGATAGAGGAGGCTAGGAGATGCTGGGGATAAATGAATAGGCAGCTACAAGTTAGAATGATAATAAACAGGAAAACTGACAGGCCCAAACAGCGCCCCCTGCCATGGCACTGGTCGCACCACCCTAGTTTAGGTCCTGAGTGGCCCCATAACCAATTGGTGGAACCTAATTGGTTTCAATAGGGTAACAGCAGAATGTGAAGTGGAGGTTTGTCCACATCCTTAACAAGACTTGTATGTATATTGGTAGGAACAGTAACAGCGGTACACACGGTGATGCAGGGTAAAGGCTCAGATGCGCCTCAGTGCCGTCATCCCGCCAGGGTCACTGCACAGGGCAGAGGAGGCAGGTCAGGAATGCACTCCCCAATAACATTCTTGAGATGACAGGGTGACTCTAAATATATTGAACACTGGAGTCATCCTATTGATACTTAGTAGTACATGTTTATAGCATTAGAAGGGCTGTGGTATGAGGATGTCAACATGGTTGAAATGTCAACATGCAGCATGTCTAGATTCAATATGTCTCTAGTGATGTCATGTCGCCATGATAGAATGTCAATCTAATGTCCCTGGTGGACCCGTGGTCACCTACCTGGTCTCCATGGCTGCAGCAGCCACATATGGACCAGGTAGGGGACTTCAGGGCCAGGTCATGATGGTCTTATAAAAGTCACTTCTGGCGGAGACCTCTAAAGGAATTGTGGTTTAGGGCGTATTTTACCCTACCACTAATCCCAACCCTTAACGTCCCCCTAGTGCCTAACCCTAGCCCCCCCCCCACAGCCTAACCCTAACTTTCCCCACAAATTAACCCTCACGGCCGTGCCTAACCCTAGTTGTCATGATTCTGACAATGGCAACATTTCATTTGTCGACATTCTAATGTTGACATTGTGGTGTCAGCATTATGAATGTCGACATGGTAGCTGTCAACAAAGTGACTGAATCCTCATTGGATGGTACTGCCAGGTTTTCACTCTACCTCTTGGTGTTTGGTTGTAAAGTCAGCGTCTAACAGATGGAATTCCCAGACACTTCTATTGGTATGCCAATGCAGTCCCACTGAGTTTATGTATAAATGGGCTTTGCAATGATTTACTGAGAAAGTCCAAACTGCTACACTCTAGAGCAGTGATTCCCAACCGCGGTCCTCAGGGCACACTAACAGTCCTGGTTTTAGTGATATCCATGGATGTGCACAGATGGTTAAATCAATATAACGTAAGTACTAATTAAGTTACTGTTGCTCAAGTATGGCTATCCCTAAAACATGGACTGTTAGTGTGCCGTGAGGACCGTGGTTGGGAACCCCTGCTCTAGAGACACCTACAATATCAGGATTACTATGGTGAGAAATATATAGCTGAAAAAAGTTGGGACTTCATGGCAAACACAAAATCCCTGACATGCTTGTGTCTCAATATATTCTGTTGTAATCTTCCAAACATAAATTCTCATTTTACCAGAGTATGACATTTAAAGAGACATCAGGGCCAGTGGCCAGCTTCTTCAGATCCAAATGACTGCTGCCAGTGGTGGTGATGAAAATGACAGGTTATGTTGGATATGTATGCTTTTGTATTCCAAATGTACCTATTTACCCCTAAATGAATTTTTTTTTTTGTAAATTACAAAAAAAGCTAAAATCACATAATTTGGCCCTTTTTTGTTCCTAGATTATTATTAACCTCAATACCGTTAATCTCCAGTCATTACCAGTCAATTTTGACCACCTCACAGCTCACAATATTGTTTTCACCAACATTGGCCAAAGGCTGCAGCGAGCTGGCTGGTTACTAAGCGACAGAAAAGCGGCACAAACACACAGCAGTTTATAGCACATCTGAAACATTGCCGCACTGCAGAAAAGAAAAGTGGTGCAAGATGGAATTGTCCTTTGGCCCTCCCTCCCACCCTTATTTTGAATATTCAAAAGGATATGCACAGTTTAAGAAACCAAGCACTTCAGTGACAGGGACTGCTACTTTTGTGGCTGAAGTGCTTGGTTTGTTTGGGCCCCCACAAAACAAGCTTCCAATGGGCTTAAATAAGCTAACTTAACAGCTCTACTGTGGCAAGATTTCATCTTCAGTGCCATCCTCACCATCATCAGTGTGTGCATCATCCTCACACAATATTCATGCCTATTGAAATCCATCATTACAGGTACCTCTGTAATTCTTATTACATAATTCCTTGTGGAATTTCCAGTTAATTTTTATGAACATAATCTTTTCCACATTTTGATGAAGTAGCCTCCTACACTGAACGCTGATAAGGTTCCTGGCTGTGATGAAAGTTCTTTCTGAGTACACACTGGAGGGCAGGGGGGGTTAGCTTAGGTAATGCAAAGCCAGTCTTTACAAGGGCCTCCAAATTACCTTTTTGTCTTTCCAGTAGTCCAAGAGACTCTGTGACACACCTATGTGTATGGTGTTATGAAAATAATCCTCCACAATTCTTTGGATGGTGACCCTACCAGATGGAGTTGTGGTAGCGGTGTAGCTAGTTTTTGGCAATTCTTTTAGACCCAACCAGATGTTACAAAATGACTCTTCCACATAACCACTGGGTCTTTTGGGAAAGCTGAGTTTTTTCCTGGCAGCTGCTAGGAAAACTGAAAGAGGAGATGTTGTTGTGTCGTGTACCACTTGAGCTGCCAACTTGTTCACCAGGAGCTCTTTGCATCTCTTAAGATCTGGGTCAGTTAGAAAGAAAGACACAACATACGACTTAAACCTAGGATCAAGCAAGAAAGCAAAATGTAGTGATCCGATTTTAAGATATTGGCAACCCTTGGATCCTGGCGAAGCAAACTAAAGACTTGAGCCCTGATTCAGAGCCGGACGCTCTGACCAGAGCGCTCGCTCTGAATCAGGGCCCACCTCCATAATTATGGAGCGTCCTCCTGGAGCGTGCAGGTTGATGGTTGCGATGGTCTTGACCATCGCCACTGCGAGCCGGAGCCTGCGGTTGAGTTTCTCAACCGCAAGGCCCGGAGTGATTTTGGCTCTATCAGAGCCAAAATCACTCCCACTGACATCACTAGTGATGTCAGTGGGCCGGCTTCTGACGGTAGGCGTTCCCTTGGGAACATCCCCGTCTGGGAGGCACGCCCACCAAAGGGGGCGTGCTGTCAATCAACATCGACAGCACGCCCCCTTTGATCAGACACAACGAGCGAAGGAAAGTGTATCGCTCATCGCGTCTCACGCATACGCACGACGGAGCTCCCTCTGTCGTGCGCATGCTCAGTGCACACCATCGACCCACTTGCGAGCGGACAGCCGCTCGCGAGTGGGTCTGAATCAGGCCCTTGATCTACAAGTTCAACATATTTAGTTGAATCGCTTTGTTTAATCTCCTTCAATTTCTCAAGCTGATTTTCCAAAAGCCTAATTAAGGGAATCCCCTGACTCAAGCTATCAGTGTCTAAACTCACTTCACTGATGGCTACTTCAAAGGGTTTGAGCACCTTGCACAAGATGGGAAGCATTCTCCACTGTGCTGGACTAAGGAACACTCCCCCTCCTCTACCAATGTTGTTGCTTGTTGTAGCTATGGATGGCTTTTTGCTTTTCATCCATCCGCTGAAGCATATAAAGAGTGGAATTCCACCTGGTTACCTCTTGCTTCATTTGGTGGCAGGGCAAATTCAACTGATCTTGCAGCTGCTGCAATCTCCTGCATGCTGTGGCTGAATGGCAAAAATGTCCTGAAGTTTTTGGGCCACAGACAGCATCTCCCTGTCATATTTAAAAAACCCTGTACCACCAAGTTGATTGTGTGAGCAAAACATGGGACATGTTGGAATTCACCCAGCTGTAATGCTCTCACAATATGGGTGGTGTTGTCAAAATTTACAAATCCCGAGAGTCCAAATGGGGAAAGCAATTTTGCAATGACTTCCATGAGTTTTTCTAAGAGGTTGTTAGTAGTATACCTCTTAGTGAAGCTGGTGATACACAGAGTAGCCTGCCTCGGAATGAGCTGGCATTGTTTGTTCGATACTGCTTCTGCTGAAGGTGATTCACCCACCCAGTGGGCTGTCACTATTGTGTTTTCTTTAGTTTGCCCAGTACTGCTTGTCCACATATCTGTGGTTAGATGGACAGTGGGTACAATGGCATTTTGTAGGCCAATAATTAGTTTTTGTTAATGTCCTGGTACAGCCGAGGAATGGCTTTTCAGGTAAAATGGAACAGAGATGGAATTTGGGTGTAAAAACCCACTGTATTAATTGCGGATATTGGAAGCAGATCTAATACTGGCATAGCTGTCATGGCGTTAGTGATACGCTGTGCGACTGGGTGAGAGCTGTCATACTTGGGTGCTCTTTCAAAGGATTGTTTAACAGTCAATTGTTTTGTGAAACCACTACTTGTAGCCTTCTTGGTCCACTTCTGGGATAAAGATCAACCCCGCCAGCAGCAGGCCTAGCGCTCAAGGATTCTTCTAAGGAATCCTGAATAGTCACCTATCCTTAACAAATTGGATGCAGGACTACCTCCAATCATTACTGTGGATATTGAGGATGAAGGTGTTGGCAGTAGAGATTGCAGGTGCTGGGATCTAGTTGAGATAAGGGAGCTAGCTGATGCTGGACTGCTTGTTGTTATTTTTTTTTAGCACCAGATTCTGATGTTATTAAAAACTTGTCTTAAGCTTGTTGCAAATGATGTAACAGGGTGGAGATTCCTAGATGCTTAACGTCCCTACCTCTACTTACTGTGGTTCCACAAAGGCTACAGATGGCTTGACAAATGTCAGGATTTGGGTAAAAATAATTTTACACATAAGAGGTGAATTTGTTGATCCTATGCCCAAGCATGACAATGGCCTTCTTCTTATCATGGTCAAGAGCTGCTACCACTGGTGCCTGACTTACACAAGCAACACCCTCATTAGCACCAGCGTCAGCTACACAAATATCCCCCTCTTCCTCTTGCACTTCCGCGGTGGCATCCTCAATTTCTTTTTTTTTTTTTAACATATTTTATTGTAAGACTGCAATAAACATTACAATATAGCGGTCAAGAAATAACATGACATCAAAAAGTAGATAAAGATAATCCAAAACAATGTCCATAGAGAACGTAGAGTCACAAAACCACAAACGATAAGGCCAGCAAAGTCAAACAAAATAACGCAGTAGTGGAGATAGAGTACAGCGACAATTATATATATTAAAAAATTTTTAAAAGGGGGGGAGCACCTGTGGACAAAATGTCTTCATTATACCAAACTGTAAGTTGGACTGCAGCATGGAGCGTGTCTTTGACCTGAGAGGACAATGTGTGAACATAGGCGAGCCAAATGGTAAAAACTTCTCCTGCCCCATTATCTTTATTAAGAGATAATTCCAACCAGTTGATATGGAACAAATACTATATTCTAGGTTGTACAAGAGTGAGTTTCAGAGTATCAGCAGAGATCCATTGGGATAGTATAGTTTTCTTTGCAGCGGCTGCAATCTTTGCTAATAGCTGACGGGCACCTTTAGGGGGACAAGAAGACCCGGACGTTGGCATGATGTCCCACATAGCCCACTCAGGTGTTAATTCAAAACATAATTCCCAGCATGGTGGATATATATGTGTGAACTAGGAACCAGAACCTCTGTACCTCCACACTGGACCACATACAATGCATTAGATCCGCATCGGGTTGTTTACATATCAAACAATTGGAGTCGATAGCAGCATCTGTAAGAAATCTTAGTTTGGGGGTGAAATAAGCACAATGCAAAAGTGGAGTAGAGGAAGCATCTGAAAGAAATATAAAATCCTAGGAAAGGATATAATTTTGATTAGCTGACATCTACCAAGGTATGAAAGTGGGAGATGTTTCAATTTTTTTTTATCTAGGAGTGTACGTTGTATTAGAGTAAGAAAATTCGCTGAGTACAGGGCCGAGGCATGTGACAGAATATTAAGGCCCAAGTATTTCAAAGTGGTCTTGGCCCATTTAAAGGGAAAATAATCATTCCAATCTCTAGTGGCATCGGGATGTAAGGCCAAGGCCTCAGTTATAGTGTAATTTATTAAAAAGCCGGAGATTATATGAAAATCCTTTAAAAGGTTAAGGAGTTTAGGTATAGTGGAATGTGGGTTCCTGGAGTATAATAGTAATATGCAGAGACTTTCATGTTAATATCTCCAATATTTAATCCTTGCCATCCTTGACATAAACAGTTACGAATAAGAAGGTCTATAGCCAAATTAAATAATAAAGGGGATGGGACAGCCCTGACAAGTACCCCTATGCAGTCTAATTGAGGGA
This sequence comes from Taudactylus pleione, assembly GCA_031769625.1. Lineage (NCBI taxonomy): Eukaryota > Metazoa > Chordata > Amphibia > Anura > Myobatrachidae > Taudactylus > Taudactylus pleione. Next base: position 8,623,963 of record JAUIMM010000053.1, read on the forward strand.
GTATTCAAGCCATTAACTGTTAGGAATGCCATAGGAGTGTGATATAATGCCTTGCATAGCTCCACAAATTCAGGACCAAAATGCTGTAAATGAAAAACACGCAAGAGATGAGACCACAACACTCTATCAAAAGCCTTGTCAGCATCACAGCTGACAAGGAGCGTATGGCTATCTTTTATCTGGTGGGTTTTAGTTAACACTGCAATTAAATTACGTACATTTGTTTGTGAGGGGTGTATGAGATGGGGAAGCACTGATTGTAGGCATTGGGCAATGATACCAGTGACAAGTTTAAAGTCATGGATGAGTAGGGATATTGGGGGATAGGATTGGGGACCAGGCTTCAATAAAAGGATGATTCGGGTCTGATTAAAGTCCGGTGGTGCCATATCCCCCTGCAATATCGAGTTAAATAAAGAAACTAAATGGGGAGTCATGTCTGAGGTCAGCAGTTTGTAATACTCGGCACTGAGGCCATCTGGACTAGGGGATTTTCCATTGGCTAGAGATTTAATAGCCAAGGAAACCTCCAGTTCTGAAACATGAGTTGTCAGGGAATCACGGGCCTCCTCAGAAAGGGTTGGGACAGTAGATTAGCCTCTTTTAGAAAACGCATCCCCAAAGTGGGATCGTCATCTCATGCAGAATATAAATCCGTGTAATATTGTAAAAAAGAGTCTTCAATGTCTTCAGTTTTGTGGAGGGATCTGGAAGAACCCTTAAGTGATAAAATGTGAGGAGATGATCTCTGACCTACATTAGCCAGAAGCTTGCCCACCTTATTTCCCCAATGGAAATAGCGATGTTTCTGATAAACAAGATGATGTTGGGCTCTCTCAGTGCACAGTGCATCATACAACCTCTTATTATTCAGGTAGAGCTGTCATGTCTCCTCAGTATCAGTATGTGGCATAGTGGCATATGACTGCGACAGAGCGGCAACCTCAATTTCTATGTCATCAGCTATACTTCTGCTGCTCACCCCCACATTTGCAGAGGGAGCAGAAATTGTGGAAGGCAGCATCTCTGGGAGTACAACAGTATCAGAAAGGTCAGGCTCACACATAGCACTCATGGACACACTTAGACTCTCCTCAGGTATTTCTGACATTTTCTGAACGTACAGTTTGTTCTGCTGCCTTGTTGGTTTTCATTTTTTTACACCTCTTCTAGACTCTGAATGAAAAGGTCTTCGATCATCATGAGAGGCAGAAGACAATGTCTCACTGACAGATGCAGAACCACCACTCAAAAAATAAAGGCCAAGGCATGAGTCTTTCCGCATGTTGCCAATTTTATGTTGTTCTGCAGCAAACTTTCCCTTTGTTAGAGGTGTTCTTTCTTTACCACTGTATATTGTTTTTTATTTTATTTTAGATGCCCTGACTTAGACCCTCTATGCTCTTGAGCATCGGCTTTAGTAGATGACATTGAAGGACTAGTATCATCATCATGACCGGTGGCAGCAGCTGGAGTGCTAGTATTTGCTTGCTCTTCTCTAAACTGATCGTTATCCATTTTTCAATTCGCAGATCACTGCATGGAGTCAAACCACTTTTACACACATGCTCTGGGGTAATACAGCATACTGGGGTGCAGTGCACAGTACCAATGCAACATTTATTATTTTTAAAAGCTGGCAGCTTGGCTTACACTGAGTAGAGTCAGACCGCTTTCACGCACATGCTTTGAGATAATATAGCATACTGGGGTGCAGTGCACAGTACAAATACAACATTTCTTATTTTTAAAAACTGACAGCTTGGCTCACACTGCATGGAGTCAGACCGCTTTTACGTGCATGCTCTGGGGTACTACAACATACTGTAACAATTTTATTTATTTATTTTTACTTTTTTTATTATTTGAAAGTTTATTTTGCTTAACAAATATCGAGTCACACTGTGAATGCAGTGGGTGGGGCCTTCAGAGTCAGTGTAGCAATACTGTGATGGAAAATAATTAGACTAATTAGTGATTTTCAACCTTTTTCAACTCGAGTCACATTACGCAATATTTTAAAATTGCCAAGGCACACGATCCAGCGCTACAGTGTGCGCCATCTATGAAAAAACATACATATTGGCTCCCACATAAAAAAAACACACCCATTGGCCTCCACAGGAATAAAATGCACATACATTGGCACCAGAGAAATAAAACACACGTACATTGGCCTCCACAGGAATAAAATGCACATACATTGGCCCCAGAGAAATAAAACACACATACATTGGCCTCCACAGGAATAAAATGCACATACATTGGCCCCAAAGAACTAATACACACATACATTGGCCCCCACAGGAATAAAAGGCACATAAATAACATTGGCTGGTCCCCACAGAAACAAAAAAAAAACATTGCTGAACACAGAAAAAATAGAAACCACATTGCTACCCGTAAATAAATAAAACCATTGGCTGTCCCTCAAAGAAAAAAACCCACATTGCTTCCCCTAAAAATAAATCACACTGGCTCCCATATAAAAAATAAATGTATATTTCTAGACCTACCTGTCCCTCATCGGCAGAGGGGTGCACACAGCGCAGAGCCCGTCTGTCAGCAGCTTGCACAGCTGTCAGCAGTGTCCATTGAGGGGTGACTGGCTGGCCACAGGTGGGTGGGAGGGAAGGGCTGGCTGGGTAACTGACTTAAGGGTTGGTGGGCCACAGGTGGGAGGGAAGGGCTGCCTGAGTCTAGAGGGGCAATGTGGCATGCGTAACCTCTGATGTCATGCCGCAGCAGGTCACAGCCTGGGCACGTCTGAGCCCTCCAGAGAAGCTCAGCGGCAGCGCTTCCTGGTCTGCAGTTCTTTACTGTGACCGGCGGCTCTAGCACCGTGGCACACTTCACAACCACCGGCACAGCGGTTGAAAACCTATGACTTAGACTAAGGGGACTGGACACAGCTTGCCACTTTGATGGACATAGTGACAGCACAGCCCTTTACAGATGGACACAGCCCCTTAGAGATGGACACAGCCCAGGGGTGTCTTAAGAGAGGAGAGGGCCTGTGTGCACCCCCCGTGCGTGGCCCCCTCCTCTCTCCCCGGTGGCCGTCAGCCGACTGATGCGGCTGGCCAGCCACCGAAACATTAGTAGACTCCGGGCACTAGAGTGTGCCCGGAGTCTACTGCGCATGCGCAGAACATTGGGAAAATGGCCATGGTGGCCATTTTCCGGTATTCTGAGCAGCGCTGACACCCGACGTGGGACCACGAACAGGTGAGTTTAAAATAATATGGGTGCAGGGTGTTCGGAGCCGGGGCCGCCCTGGACCCGGGGGCCAGTGTGCCCCCCAACACTGCATCCATTATAGATACGCCACTGACACAGCCCCAATTGGACACCGCAGAGCAGAGCGCAGCATGCAGAAGCGTGACTGGACTGGAGTGAATGGCGCAGAGTCCAGGCCACTGCTCCTTATATGGAATCCAAACTCCACGAGGATCCAATGCAGGTGGGAAGAAATTCAGCCTCGATCTGACATTCGAGCCTGGTGGGAAACCCTGAGCCAGGACTCAGATGTGGCTCACATTAAGAAGTTGGGAGAGTTCCGGATTCAAGGTAATCCAGACCCCTCCTCTCTAAATGAAAGTCATATATACTGTATGTATTCCCTGTGCAGATGGGCACCACAAAGTGCCTGGAGCTGAGGTATGCTAAGCCTCACAGTTAGGTTTGTCTCACCTTCTCGTGACATAATGAAGTACTTCACTGAGTCTCTGTCACTCTTCATGTGAATCCAAGCACGGTATACCAAGGGTTAAGTCAAGAAACCTCTTTCTGACTCCCTAAAAATAATTTATAGGAATACAAAGGGGATATGCCAATTGACACATTAATTGAAAGGCCGTGTAACCTTATAGCCCAAAACCCAATAACTAGTGGGTCGTGTATAACAGCACTTTCTCTGAAACAATGGAAAAGGTGTAGAGTTATGTAAAACCAAGATAATAATTAGATACTAATAATATGCATAACACTTGAAAGAAAATATTAACCGTATAATGATAAGTTTCAAAATTAGAAGACAATTGACAATATAAGGTAATATCTATTGTAAATGCAATAACAAGGCACATCAATACAATAGAAAAGGTAAAATGTGTAATATGCTGTGTCTGGGAGTTATATACACAAGAGAGAATAGTGTCATGAAAACCTTATCAACACATGCAGATCTTGTATTTTTCTTATAAAATGTAATTAAATACAAACATCCCCATCTTTATCAATTATTGCTTCAAGAATTAAATTGGTTTATCTTTCCTGCAGTAGCCCAAATGGAAATTACCAAAAAAGTACCCATATACTCAGCCACAACCACATATAATATAGCCACTATATTTTTTTTAGTAAATATTTTTTTATTGATGTTTTCCATATATATCAAGTGCAATAAAATGTATAAGCAAGCATAATAATAATGACAGCAATATAAAAATAGTAATATTACAGAAATCATATAATAAAGCTAAAATAGATAGTATAATAATTTATAGCAAATAGCTCATACAAATTATATAACAGACAAATAAATTATATGGAAATATTTAAGAAACAAGAAAAAGGAAAAAGAAAACAAAAAGGGGGAAGAAAAGGAAATGTAAAATATAGCCACTATGTTAAAAATAAAGTACTTTCATACTTTTGCATTTTTAGTCTGTTTCACACCTCGTAGCGTCTTATTTTATACCACAGATGCACCCCAACAGACTTTTAGCTTACCAAGGATTTATAATTTGCACTTTTCTCACAATCATGACAGTGTAAATTTGCACAATGATATGTAGCAGGATGCATGGCTGTCATATTGGTGGCTTTTTTCTTGACTTCTACGCACAGTTATAGCATGAAAAGCAACAAATAGTGTACAGAGAGCCTGATTCTGGGATTTTCGAATGCCAATATTTACGGAGATTAATCGCGATTGCATTGCGATTACACTCTCCAGAGGATTTACTCACAAGTTGAGTGACAGACAGTCAGCACTTGGGGGAGGTAACTGGGGGGTTGTTTAAAAAAATGCAGTAGTGCAGTGATTCCCAACATTGGTCCTCAAGGCACACCAACAGTCCTGGTTTTAATGATATACAGTCAGGTGCATAAATATTGGGACATAGACAGAATTTTCATATTTTGGCCTCTATTCACCACCACAATGGCTTTGAAATTAAACAAACAAGATGTGCTTTAACTGCAGACTTTCAGATTTAATTTGAGGGTAATTACATCCAAATCAGGTGAACGGTGTAGGAATTACAACGGTTTCTATATGTGCCTCCCACTTTTTAAGGGGCCAAAAGTAATGGGACAAACTAAACAATCCTAAATCTAACTTTCACTTTTTAATACTTTGTTGCAAATCCTTTGCAGGCAATTACAGCCTGAAGTCTGGAACGCATAGACATCACCAGATGCTGGGTTTCATCCCTGGTGATGCTCTGCCAGGCCTCTACTGCAAATGTCTTCAGTTCCTGCTTGTTCTTGGGGCATTTTCCCTTCAGTTTTGTCTTCATCAAGTGAAATGCATGCTCAATCGGATTCAGGTCAGGGGATTCACTTGGCCATTGCATAACATTCCACTTTTTAGCTTTTGCAGTATGCTTCGGGTCATTGTCCCTCCAGAATGGAATTTAAAAGGCCATGAACTTGGTTCCAGAAGGGGACAATAGTCTGACATTTCCATCATATATGGATCATAGTACCCCTGCAGCCACAACCCCGCCAACAATGGGGTGAGGAGGACAGGAACATCTTATTAAGTCTCTCGGGAGTATAATACCAGCGATAATACATTTTGTATGCTGCCTCCTTTATTTTAGTCGCAATAGGGCTTTTGGCTATCCCCAGTCTCATATTGTCCCAGGCCTCATCATCTGGAGGAGGTCTGAGGTCTTGTTTCCAAGCAATTTCATGGGGCCTCAGAGGAGGGAGGGTGACGTCTAGAAAGAGGGCATAAAGTTGGGAGATTAAGCCCTTGGACAAGGGAGAGTGTTTACAAAGAAGGATTCTCAAAAGGAGTACAGAGAGTGAAGGGAAGGAGTGTAGAAAATGGTGAATTCAAAGGGATTAAGTGTCTGGGATGGGGATTTTTTTTGTAATTCAGACAAGAACAACCATTGGCCCTGGTTGGAAAAATCAGCAGGGAATTGAAATCCCACTCGAGCCCAATTACAAAACCTTGTGGACGAAAATTCAGGAGGGAACAGGGGATTATGCCAAATAGGGGTCAGTGGAGACATTGGTGAGGTAAGATTCATCTTGAGAGAATAAAAGTCCCAAAGTTTGGAATTAAATTTGATAGTGAGGAGCAGTTTAGATGCATGGGGTCGGTGTCCATGGAATAGACCTCATAAGGGGGTCAAACCTGGGAGATTGACATAGGCCGATTCAATATCAAGCCAAGAAACAGAGCCCAGGGAAGAGTAGCAAGCAATAATTTTGGATAAATAGGAGGCCAGATAGTAAAGTTTAACATCAGGAAGCCCTCTACCACCTCCTGGAATCGACTTCTCCAGGGTTTTAGCTGCAATTCGCGGGGGTCTGTGATTCCAAATAAAGCGGACAAGGGCTTTTTGAATATTACTGAGAAATGAAGCGGGAACAGCTATGGGCAGGGTCTAAAAAAGATAGAGCCAATTAGCTATAATATTCATCTTAACAGCTATGATCCTACCCAGCTACAAAATAATAAGACGGTTCCAGGACGTTAAATCTACATTCTGGAAAACAAATGTGGGAAATTTTCACGAAAAAGAGAGTCATAACATGAGGTCAGATGAATCCCCAGATACTTAATCTTTTTTCGTTGCCATTTGAAATTAAAATTAGTTCTGAGGCATTTAGCCTCAGGGAGGGGAACATGTAGCAGCATGGCTTCCGACTTGGTATAGTTAATCTTATAGCATGGAACGTTACTGTAGGACTGAAAGATGAAAAAAGATTAGGGAGAGAAATTATAGGTTGAGTCATGGATAGGAGAATATTGTCCGTGAAGATAGAGATTTTAGGAGTGGTATGTCTCACTGGTACTCAGGATGGGATCTAATTTGAGCCGCAAGTGGCTCAATTATAAGGGCAAATATCAAGGGGGAGAGGGGACAACCTTGCAATGTACCATTACAGATGTGGACTGGGCCAGAGGGTATAACGTTGATAAGGACCATAACGGAGGGGGAAGAATATAGTGCCAAGAGACCAGTGAGAAAATCACCAGACATGCCAAAAGTTTCAAGAGCAGCTCTCATAAAACTCCAGGAGATCCTATCAAATGCTTTTTCAGCACCTAGGGAGAGTAAGATAGTAGGGGCTCTCTTGGAGTTTGAGATATGGATAAGATCAACAGCACACCCGGTGTCGTCTCTTGCCTGGCATCCCGAAATAAACCCCATCCAGATGTAATGGATTAAGGAGGGGAGAAATGGATTTAAACGATTGGCAAGGATTTTAGCAAATATCTTCAAATCAAGATTGAGGAGGGAGATGGGCCTGTAGCTAGCACAATTAAGCAGGTCTTTACCCTCCGTAGGGATTACAACAATTCTGGCTTCTAGCATCTCAGGAGGGAAGGAATCACCTTGGAGAACCTTATTAAAGAGAGAATGGAGGTGAGGTATGAGTGAATCAGAATTTTCTTTTGTAGTAAATGGCTGTAAACCGATCTGGGCCAGGAGATTTACCATTTTATTTATCTTTGATAGTCTGATCAATTTCCTCAATGGAAAACTCAGTGTTAAAATGGTCTATAGCACTATTAGATTGTTTGGGCAGGTTGGAGTTGGCAAGAAAGTCAGAGATTAGGTCAGTGTGGGACAAGGGGGGTGGCAGGGGAAGGAGATAGATTATACAGGTCAGCGTAGTAAGCTTTAAAGGTAGCTCTAATAGCTGTGGGGTCGTGAACCAACTGGTTATGGGCAGTGGCAAACGCAGGATTTCTAGAAGGGGGTTTCCAAATGCTTGATTTTAGAATGAGTGTGGCCAGTCCATGAAGAGGACATAATTAGCATTTAACCAGCTTTAATATGTGTCATACAAAGTGTATTGTGTGTATTAATTCCAGCATATACAGGACCAGCGATCACAATAAGCCATTAGATGCAGTAGTAGGTCCATCCTGTCTGAGCTGAATGTTTTTATTTCAGATCTGGGCACCATTCCAGAGCATTGGAGCAAGTTCATGAGACTGGGGGAGCAGCAGAAGAACCTAGCACTGGACATATATGTACATATTGGTCTCTAGCAGTGCACCCCTAACAGTGCATGTTTTCAAGACCTCTAGTTGATGCACAGGTGTATTTATTACTGGCTGACAAATGTTAAAAGATCCACAGGTGGTGCTAATTATTTCATTTGCGGTACTAAGAAGAACATGCAACACTAGTAAAATTTTATTATACTGTATTACTACTCTATTGTGGTCATGGTGTGGGCTGGGGAGGGAGGGTTTCCAGGCAACCGGAAACCCCCCTGCGTTTGCCTATTACGGGGATGCTGGTTTGATATTATATTTTTATTGGCTTGGGTAGAACAAAGTCGTGCTGCTATAATTTTATCAGCCTTTTCCTCCTTCTCATAAAATGACTGGCAAAGCCATTTAAGGCGTTTGACTACTTGTCTAGAAAGGAGAAAGTCAAGTTCTGACTTAATTGCTTGGAGTTCAGACAGGGTAGTAGAGTCAGGAGATGATTGATGTTGTGATTCCAAAGTATGAAGTTTAATAGAAAGTTTATTACTCTGGATAAGAGATTCTTTCTTTTTCCTGGAAGCCATGCTACTCAGGTGACCCGGTATGACCGCCTTATGTGCCAACCAAAGGGTGGATCTAGAAGTATGTGGGGAGTCGTTCAGAGCAAAATAGTCAGAAAGTCGTGCTTGAAGATTGGATAGTATTTCAGGGTTGTGTAATAGGGAGTCATTAAGATGCCACGCCATAGGCTGAGGGCAGGTGAGCAAACCTGAATTGTCAGAGGATATAGGAGCATGATCTGACCAAATGAGTGGGTGAATGAGAGCCAAATGGAGGTTCAAAGCAAGTTCGTAGCTGAGTAAGATCATATCGATATAGTAGTATAAGTTGTGGGGTGAGGAATAGAATGTGTAGTCATGAGCAGAAGGATCCTTCTCCCTCCAAGAATCATAGAGGAGATGGAACTTCATAAGACTGGGGAGAGACTTAGGGGTAAATTTACTAAAGTGAGATTTAGAAGAGATGTTGCCCATAGCAACCAATCAGAATCTAGCTACTATCTTCTAGAAAGTGCTAGTTAAATGTTAAGTAGAATCTGATTGGTTGCTATTGGCAACATCTCTTCTAAAACTCACTTCTAAAAACTTGCACTTTAGTAAATTTACCTCTTAGAGTGTTGAGAATCCGAGGAGGAGGAGGAGGTCGAGGCTACAGGAGCAGAGCAATCCAAAGTGGGGTGCAGAACGGAATTAAAATCACCAGCAACAATAAGTTCTCTCTGTAGAGGGTATAAGGGTAATAAAGGAGTCTAGTTTAGTAAAAAAAAAAATTGATTTTGGCGTTGATTGGGGCATAAACATTAACCAACTTACACAATGTATTATTAAGCTTCCCAACTAATATGAGAAAATGTCCCTCTTTGTCAGATTGGGAATCAATAGGTCCGAAAGTAAGGTGACGAGCAAATAGGATTGCTACAGCTTGTTTTTTAGTGTGATCACGAGCATTAAAGGCGTCAGGGTATAGTCTCCAGTGCAGTTTTGGGTGTGAGTTGTGCAAAATATGAGTTTCTTGGAGAAATACAAGGTCACCTTTATGGAGTTTGAGGGTAGCAAAGAGCTTCCCATGGTTTGGGGGTTTATTGACAGGGCTGGCGCTTCAACTAGGCAAGCTTAGACAGCTTCCTAGGGGCGCCAGCCACTAGAGGGTGCTTCTGAGTCCGCCCTAACTATGGAGGGTGCAGGGGGTGCGATTGCTATGGCTAAATTACCAGCGGGCGCCCAGCTCCTCTCTCTTCCCCCCTGGCGCCAGCGGCAGCCGGAGCTCGCTCCTGAGCTTCGGCTTCCGGGTCCCGCAGTGCACTATGCGAGTGACATCATGATGTCACTCCCATAGTTCCGAGGAGCGGGCGCCGGGGACGGATGGCAGCAGGCACTGGAACGGGGTTTAAAGTAAGTATTTGTGTGTGTTTGTGTGTGTGGGCGGAGGGGGCTTACTACAGGGGACACTACTGGGGGCATTATATGGGGGCACTATTGGGAGCACTACAACTGGGGGCACTACAGGAGCCTTTACTTCTAGGGGCACTTCAAGGGGCATTACTTCTGGGGGCATCATATTAAAGCACTACAACTGGGGGCACTACAGGGGTCCTTACTACTGGGGGCACTTCAAGGGACATTACTACTGGGGCACTGCAGGGAACATTACTACTGGGGGCACTACAAGGGCATTACTACTGGGGGCACTGCAGGGAACATTACTACTGGGGGCACTGCAGGGAGCATTACTACTGAGGGCACTACAAGGGCATTACTACTGGAGGCACTGCAGGAAACATTACTACTGGGGGCACTGCAGGGAACATTACTACTGGGGGCACTGCAGGGAGCATTACTACTGAGGGCACTACAAGGGCATTACTACTGGAGGCACTGCAGGAAACATTACTACTGGGGGCACTGCAGGGAACATTACTACTGGGGGCACTACAAGGGCATTACTACTGGGGGCACTACAAGGGCATTACTACTGGGGGCACTGCAGGGAGCATTACTACTGGGGGCACTACAGGGAGCATCACTACTGGGGGCACTGCAGGGAGCATTACTGCTAGGGGCACTACAGGGAGCATTACTACTGGGGGCACTACAGGGGCCCTTACTACTGGGGGCACTGCAGGGGGAATCATCCCTTTAATTCGGGTCATGTGAATATTATTAGGGAGCTGTGTATGTGTCTGTGAGCTCGGCGGAGGGTTTGGGGCTGATTTTTGAGCCCATTTACATTAAAGGATAGAAGGCGAAGACACATGGGCAACAAACCCAGACTTTATAACCAAGAAATGGTTATAAAGTCTTAGGGGCATATCCAATTAGCCACGGGATTTCACCCTCTGCTAATTGTCAGGCAAAAGTCCTGCGACACGGGAATTAGCTATTCAATGAAATAGCTATTTCCCCGCATCATTAGAATGGGACTCCTGCACGAGAACACACCGATTCCGCGAGAACTGCGGAATCAGTGTGTTTTACCCGCTTGCGCGAGGCCGAATAGGGTGGCCTCACGCAGATTTTACCTCACACCTACATGAAGTGCGAGGTAAAGTCCGACAGCTGGGACTCGTGCTCGGGGTCTCGGGGACACCCACGCATGGAATACCCGCTAATTGAATCCCCACCAGCACGACAATTAGCCGCCGGGTGGCATGAGAAAGTAGAGAAGTGAGCAACATGAATGGAGGTCACAAGGTATTTTGGATGGAAATAAGGGGGAAGGGGGAAACCGTGGGGGGGGATTGGATGGTTAGTCATCTGGCAATACAGGCCAGGACCTATGGCGCTGACAAAGGGAAAGGATACTATGGGCCAAATGCAATAGGGTGAGAGTTTAGAAAATGTGAGTGTTTTCTCACACTTTTTAATCTCACCCAATGTAATAGAGTCTGACAACAAAGCAACAGAGCAAACTCACATGTTTTTTAGACTCCAAAAACTCTCACGATTTAAAATCTCTTTCAGATGTTTTGCTATTTTGAAGATAAACTCAACAAATGTGAGGGTTTACTGTTAAACTCTGACCTTATTACATTTGGCCCCAAGTGTCTGAGAGGCACCTAGGTCAAAAGCCCTGAGGGGGCATGCGGGGCTTCCAAAGGATACATCATAAGGCCAGAAAGAAACCCCTTTTGGGGGACATGAGGGAGAAAATCAGGAGAAAAAAACAAAAGTACATAAAAATTAATTATATATTTTTATTTATTTTATTGGTATTTTATTTTTATTCTCACTTATTTTTATTTGTATTTATTTATTATATTTTACTTTGCTCTATTTTATCCTATTTATGTTATATATACATGCCATATTCGCACTAACAAAACACTACACCTAAGTGCTTTCAAATATTTTTAGTGTTTAATTTTTCTGGAATTCTAACATGTTCCTCAAATACTGAAAGCTGCTCAAAAACATTGGTAGCACTAGATAATTTATTTACAGACTTGACTTAAGGTGTGTACACACTAGACGATAGAGGAACGACTGTACGATTACGACATTGTAATCGTACAATCGTTCATCTTCCTGTGCAGTGGGATAATGTGCCTACATTGAACGATACTGTATGTCGTTCAGTGCAGGCACTGTCCCTCATCCCCGAACATGCCCAATCTCTCGTTATTGGCAGGTTGGCCTGCATGTTCAGGCAATAATTGTTGTCAACAACAACCAGCGGAAGCACTCTGGTCGTTTGACATTATACTGCACGATTACTGAACGATTAATGAGTGATTGAACGATTACGATGTTGTAATCAAAGGAGTAGTGTGGAGCCATGGCGCCTGGAGAAAGTGAATGTCATAGAGCCCCCTCCTTGTACTCTACTGAACTGTGCCAGTGGGATATGGCCAGCCTGTGGAAAAACAGCAAACAGTGGCAGTGAGTGTCACCCTGGGCATTGAGGTCCCATTGGGGGACTGGAATGCTTTGGTGATACACTATCTGACATTAAGGGGTAGCTCCTTTAGCACTGCTTTATTTATGTATAACACCTAAGATCTGACTTTTATCTCCTTTAAATCATTATTAGTCAATAGAGCAGATTGTATTATATATTCTGAGCTTTTAACATAAATTGACAGAATACATGTGCTAGAGTTAAATTCCACAGGATGCACAACTTATTACTGCAATTACGGCCCCGAACAGCTATCACTGGGGTGGGAACACCTATGGGAGGCTCCCTTCTCAGCTATGCTCCTACTTCGCAAATATACATTGCACCTATATTAATGTGAGTACTGTACTACTAGTCATGTTCTGTCTACCACCATTATTATTATTCCGGGTCTCCTAATATTTTTTAAAAGACCTTTCAAATAACACTTTGTGGTCATGTCTGGGAATACCTCCATTACTTTAAATAGCAATGCAGTGACTTTTTTTAAACTCATACCTTATAATTGAATATTAGCATTTTACCTCAGATGTGTCACTTTTAAGTCCATTGAAGCAAAGAATGAGGAGAGAAGGAGGGAGGGGATCAAAGAGGAGAGGGGAGAGGAAAGTGCCAATCAGAGAGGTGAGGTGACAGAGACCAATAAGAAAAGGAGAGGAGACAGGTAGTGACAGAAGCCAATAAGAAAGGAGCGGGGAGGGGCAAAGAGTCGATCAGAGAGGGGTCGTGACAGAAGCCAATAAGAACGGATTGGACAGGGGCAAAGAGCCGATCACAGGGTAGAGAAGGAATGGAATTAAAGAGGTGAGAAGAGAATGTAATCAATTTGACAGGTAAGAGGAAATTACAGTAGATGATCACAGAGGAGGTAGGGCCAGAGGGCAGGCAATCTGGGCAGCTTGAGGGAGCATGAAATGTTGAAACAGATCTCAGATCCGTAACTTATTTAGAATATAGAGCAAACAAAGCAAGATAAAACTAACAGGCGGCCATCATACTATGTAGCGCTCCATGAATTCCTGAACCCAGGATGGTGCCCTCTGTCCATTTTGGCGCCCGGAGCTCATGTTCCACTGGAACCACCCTCGCTACTCCCCTGGTTGTAATCATTCAATTGCTAATTTTAATCGCCCAGTGTGTATGCACCTATAGAGGCTGCGTGGCTGCCCAATGTGTGTCAATGTTACCGATGTTTACGCTGTTGTACGTCGTCGGATGGTTATGAGAAGGCAGCTGTGAGAGTCCCTATGCTCAGGTAAACTTTGGAAGGCATTAACATATTTTAGCAATTGCGATCTGTGAGAGATCTCAGTTGCAATTGCATTAGAGTCATTATCAGACTCGGGCCCAGGGCACGTGTACATTGTGCTTGTATCTCTTGGCTGGGAATATGTGCTTTTATCGCATTGGTGGTGAATAACAGATGCACAGTGAATAAATTATTGAGCGAAAAAGACATGTTGCTGCTCCATCACATATTTCATGGCGAGCAAAATTGAGGATTAGTGTATGTGGACACGGACTGGGTATAAAGTCCCGGTTCATATCCTGACGCCTGCAGCTCGAAGGGAGAAGATCTCGACAGGGCAGGTAAGTACCCTATCCCTACCCCTCTCTCCCCCCTTAGTGGTGCCTAACCCTAGCCGCCCCCCGGCGGTGCCTAACCCTAACAGCACCTAAGCCTTAACCCTCCCGGGGGGGGGATGCCTAACCCTAAGAGTGAACAGCGCTATTAAACCATAAATAATTATGAGACGCTCACACAATAAATTAAATGAACTGAATATAAAAACAAAATAAAACCAATATCCTAGTACATAATATGGAGATAGGTATGAAACACATGTAGATGACTCTAAGCGGCTTGGTTGAACAAGAAATAGCTGTTTATTGCTGCAATGTCATACAAAAAAGTCTAAAAACATACAATATAGAATTTATGGACAAATTATCCAAGTATTTGGTATCCAGTTCCAGGAAAAGAGATAATAATAAAAAACTATAATAAAATAAATAGATGTAGTTGCAGAAAAAAAAATGTATATATAGTAGGTGTATGAAAACAATTGAATAAATACGAATAAAAATGCTAAAATAAGCTAGAACTGTTAGCAAATCTCAGAGTGGGCAATCGACATAGAGTAAAAGCTCAGTCACTGGTCTCAATAGAGCAGTGTTGGCTAACCTTGACACTCCAGCTGTTATGGAACTACATAACCCAGCATGCACTGCTACAGTTTTGCAATTAGGGCATGCTAAAACTGTGGCAGGGCATGCTGGGATATATAGTTCCACAACAGCTGGAGTGTCAAGGTTAGCCAACACTGCAATAGAGTGATCCGGAATATTATATAGTTTGTAAGTATTTACTAGACTTGGAGACAGGTCATGTCCCAATAAACATTCAGGTGTTGCTGCAATGGCGTGCTTGTATAAGTATACCATAAGACTGGAGTAAGGTGAGTGGTGCTGGTCCGGGAAATGTCTAAATGAGATCCCGATGATGAATTAGCCGATGCCAGTGGGGTGCTAGACGCGTTTCCCTGTGAAATATCCCATAACTTCCTCAGTAGCAATATCCTCTGTATCCTTAGGGAGGGCTTTTTATTCCCTTATGTTAATATCAATTACCCGCAGCTGTAGCTCACTGAGATTCCATTAAACCAAGCCACATAAAGAGCCATAAAAAAATCACATATAAAACTTCCAGAAGAGGGCAAAAAACTAATTAGATAATCATAGCATCAATAATAATAATAAATTAATCATATGGGAAATTGTACATACCCCATTACAGACTGGTGCATATCGCCGAGTCAAGTGGTGTCAACACAGGTCACGTGACGCAGCTCATCCTATTGATGTCCTCACATCCAGGACCTGGGAATGAGTCACGGGAGTGAAGTACTAGGTGAAAGAAAGGCCACAGCTGATCTCCATGTCACATGATGTAAATACAAATCACGTGACTCGGCTGGTGATAGGGGTGCCTAACCCTAACCTCCTCCCCCAACCTAACCCTAAACTCGCTATGATCCCTAAATCTAACCCTCTCCCCATGCAGCTAACGCTAAGGGCGCCCCAGACTTACCTCATTCGGGCTGGTGTCCTTTGGCGTTCCAGCGGCGTGATTAAGATAGGTAATTGGTATTCGGCGCCTACAGTATCTTAAGTCCCTTGTCGGGATTCCGATGTCTGTATTGAGACCATCCCCTGGACACATCTGTATGTAAAAGGGATGAGCTACACCAACTTGAACACACACTTACTGTACTCTACTAAGAGTTGCCTCTACCTGGTCAGCCTCCCAAGGCGTAAGCAGCTGCCCGTCCATTTCAATCAAATGCAAATGTTAGGCACAACAGTTTTAGCAATCTTATATACAGGTATCACAAACCCACACATCTACAGTATACTCAATTGTATATGGTTTTGAACAGGAAAATGTCAGTAAATAGGCTGAGAAATCTAAGACTGTGCCATACCTGTATTCAGTTCAGAGTAATCAAGCTACAACCAACCAGTAATTCACCTGGATCCATATGGTTGCTAGAAAGGAAATACTTTTACCTGTGCATGCTAGAATGTTCTGTGGTCTTCAAAAAATCTGTGATTGATTGCTTATTTTAATGTCATGCTATGTACTGGAGCACGATAAAAGACGTTCCATAGACCTCATGTTTCAAGGCTATATGATCCAGTGACAAGTGTTTCAGAAGAGTAGTTCAGGGTGTCTTATGGGAAGCTGAGAGCATGATTGCTTATGCAAACAGAATCATTATTGACACAGAACAGAAGTATATGGATTTTGCGCTCATGTTACAGGTTAAGCCAGGTTAGAGAATAAATAAAACGTAGCTGACAGACATGTATAAATTTACTGCTGGCTGTTCATTGAGAAATACTGTTGAGTGGTTTGAACTCCTGCACATAGAAAAATCTGCTATAAAGCATGAAGACATTAGACAACAGTGTTAAGGTGCATACACACGGAACAATTAAAATGCTCAATATGAACGATGATGATATCGATCATATCATTATCGTTCATATATCGTGCATTTTTCGATGCCACCAACCCACCAATGACCTGCAATGCGTGGGCACATATGGATGATAAAGATATCGACCAGGTTAATGTAGGGACCCGTGATCAATGCTGGCCATCGTTGGTGGTGTGCTGGATGATTGATATCGATCATCCAGCACAACCGGGAGATCGTTCAGCGATATTGTTATTGCTGACGGTTGTCCCGTGTGTATGCACACATACCAAATACACAAGTGATCATTTCAATCGAGTTCCTAACCTTAGTCAGTAGAGTAGCTAATTTAGTGCAATTCTACCATACATGAGCGAAGACATGTTGCGGCCATTTGTGGGTGGGTAAGGGGCAGCGTTGGCCCCATTATCTGTCCGTTCTGAGGAAAGTGGCTGCGTCCTTGGACTGCTGGCTTCCCTGATCCGATGCTGTGTCCGAAAATGCAGCCACTGGATCAACTGCATGACCATTGGTCATCTGAGTAGCCCTCAGGGTGCACTGGATGGGCATGCCGGGGTCAGCATTGGATCAGAGAAGACAGCAGTGGCGTCTAAGACGCCTCCTTCAGCTTTTGCATATTGTAGCACAGCCACTGTGTACAAAGCCTATATCTATTCCAGAAAAAGAACACAATATATGTAGTAAACTACTACAAATCCAGGCGCTGTTATTATATATAAAAAAACGTAGACATGTACCTGCTGCAGATAATTAATAGGGTCCAGTTTAAACCCGAAGATCAATATGATCAAAACACAAATTAGCAGTAATTACTGCACTGGTACCAAAGTACATAATGGTAAAAGTTGTGCTCTCTATTAACAGACAGGGAGGCTTGTTTGACATACCCAATATAGGTTTATTTGAATACACATAAAACAATACACATTTATAGCAGCAATAAAATAAATAAGTGTTTTACCCTAAAAAAAATGTAAATTTTTTTTTGTGCAAAAGAATAACCCACAATACATACACTACAGTATCATTAATAGTTGCTTTACCATTTATTGAACCTGCAACCTAGTATTCATTTCACAAATAACATATATAGCAGCACCGATCTCATGGAATTAAAACCAGTATATACAGTATCACGATCTTGTGAGAGATGTGCAAGAAGGATTCTAGCAAAATGTCCAAGACAATGTATCACTTCAAATAGCTGATATTTTGTTGGAAAAATCCGCAACAAAGTAATATGTATAACTTGTTTAGTATCTTATAGCAGTTAATAAGCTAATTCAAGTTCCATCAAGCAGGTCCAGTATACTGGTCAAGGTAAGGCAGTGAAAAAATAATTTTCCTGTCACTGGCGTCCCAGTGCACACAGGTATATTACCGTCCAGTACCACTACTGTTCAATTAATATCCCCTTTAAGTAGTTAGATAATTCTCAATAGTCACCCGTAAGCTGGTAGATAACGTAGTCATACTGCGGGGATCTCAATAACCATAGGTTCCCGTGCCTGTAGGTACCTGGCAGCCGGGCGTGTTATCGGCGATGAAACTATGGACCTCGTTCAGAGCCAGTCGCACAGAGCGTGCGGTCAGTCTGAATGAGGGGAGGACCTCTTGAATTTTCAAGACGTCCTCCTTTGCGGTGGTAAGGCTGTGGGTTAACACCCACAGCCTTTCGACCGCCTAAGGTGATGGTCGCGATGGTCAAGACCATTGTGACCATCGGGGCTTACGACGAGACCCTAGGGTAGGGTCTCCCTTGTCGTAAGCCCTGGAGAGCTTTCGGCTCTGTCTGAGCCGGAAGCTCTCCACTGACATCACTAGTGATGTCAGTGGGGCCGCCCCCAAACGGTAGGTGTTCCCATGGGAACGCCCCCATTTGGGCTGCCACCCCCCGGCCTGCCTTCCAAATGGGGCGAGCTGTCAATCAACATCGACAGCTCGCCCCCTTTGGATCGAGACCCGCTACGACCGGCGCTGTCGGTCATAGCGGGTCTCACGCATGCGCACGACGGCGCCGGCACCATCGTGCGCATGCTCTGTGGGGGGCCATCGACCCGGTCCGAGCGCATCGGCGCTAACGACCAGGTCTGAATGACCCCCTATATCTCAACACCGTCAGCTGATGGATAGCATGGTCCCCCTACGGGGGATCCCGATACTCAGAGTTCTCGTACCTGCAGGTAATTGGTAGCCAGGCATGATAGCGGGGATGAAGCTTTATAGCAGCACTGCCACAAATCAGTGCTACATGCCAGGTGATATGCACAATCTTCTCCCAAACAGCAAAGCCAGAGAACCGAACCTGCATGTAGTTGGAGGAATCAATGTCTGTCAACACGTTTCGTCCCGTGTAATGCCGGGACTTTTTCAAGACTAGGGATACAGGCATTACTGCCTCCTTTAATTCCTCCAGGTTCCAATAGAGTAATTACTTGATCCTTAGCACCTGCATTCCATTGGTGCAATGTGTTTGGTTCCTTTCTGGGAACTTCATTTAGTGGATTTCAATTTAAGCACATTTCTCTGTCAAACTTTTCTTGCAAAGAGACCTATGAATGTTACTTTTAATCAATCAATTTCTCCAGTAGATATTCAACACAATATAAGAAGTTTTATATTATTATTATGTACTGTAATCAAAATAAATCCTAATATCACAATTTCTTCAACTTTCTTTTCACCATGTTATTTGAGCTAATTATATATGCATGTATACAGTCTAAAGTGGCTATTAAATAAATAATAATAAAAAATATTAAAAAAATAAAACATTTATAAATTTACACACTTTTTAAAATAAATTATGACAATCATAATATTATGCTAATTATACAAATTACAAATGTTCAAATACTCTTCATCTAATAACTTATGTTTAAACAAGCCTCCTTTTTTATTGTCATTTATTCACTATTTAATTATTTATTTTATACATAATACTCTTCTGAGGACTTCCGTGTTCACCCTATTTATTTTACCTGTGCTTTAAATATATGAATTAAAATACCTTCGATATATATATATATAGATTGTAAGCTTGCGAGCAGGGCCTTCCTACCTATATATCTGTCTGTTATTATCCAGTTTTTGTTCTATTAATGCTTACAATTGTAAAGCGCAACGGAATATGCTGCGCTATATAAGAAACTGTTAATAAATAAATAAATTATATATGTGTATATTCCTCCGACAGAAAAGGAAGGACATAGGATTCTATGACCTAACATTTTTATAGTGCACTATACTAATGTGACATATATTACTAACACACAATGTTTACATCTTCCACTCAGTTGTATTTCCATTAATGTATTTATCTTGCCCAGTTGAAAATACGTCGACTGCCATCCCTCGTATTCCTATGAGATACATGTATACCTATCCCACAACTATATTACCTCCCATATATCCTATCGTCAACTCTAGGGAATTAAGGGCCTGATTCAGAGATGTACGCTAATGCGACCGCAAGTGCAAAAATATAAATGTTAGCAAAGATCACCCGAGCATAAAGACGCCCACTACTGCCTTCTCACCTGCATAAAACTACGCATACCTACGTAAACATCTGTACTATTGAAGTAAATCGGCGGCCATTTTACCCTTGTGGCAGGTATGACCTGACGCAGGCCAGGGAGCTCTTCTGCCATGCAGAGCTGCGTATGCAATTGTAGTGGCTAATTTATGCACACCCACATAACGGCATTCAAATGGTCAGGCACGCCTGCGTTTTGCTAACCACCCCCTGTCTCCACCCCCAAATAGTCACTTGTCAAGCAATCTGCAATGGGCCTCCGTGGTCTGCGTGAACGCACAGCGGACGCACTGCTGGCTTCACACATGCGCACTGCAATGCATACGGATGCAAAATGACAAACAATCACTCGATCTGCGTGCAAATTGCAGTTGTGTTTATCTCTGAATCAGGCCCTAAGTGTCCATCTAAATCTCCTGTAGTGCTGTATATTATTGTTATATGATCATTATAAATGTAGATATATGCCTCTCTAATTGCATGGTGACAGACGTCCCTCGTTTCATTTCGGGCATACCTATAATCCTACACTATAATGTCCTCTAGTCTCTCTGTGGACATACCTTATAAAGATCATGAAGAAAAAGATAAGATGTAAAATCTAATACTTCATTTAAAGAAACTAAATATGAACAACCTCCAAAAACTAAATACTCAACTCTAAAAAACACTTACACTGATAAACATTATGATCAACATTATCAGAGAAAAGGTCGGATTTAGAGAGAGAACACATAAAACATTAAAAAGGAATCAATTAAGAGAGAGAGAACATGTAGATTCCCCAAAGGATTTTTTTCAGCTCACAAAATACCGTCACCCAAGAGAGGAAGAAGGGGTAGAGAAAAAAAAACAAGGAGAACCAGATAGAGATAGATGATAAGGGTATTTACAATCTCTCCTCACACGAACTGACTCTAGACCAAAGGAGACTCTTACAGAAAGGTCTTAGGTTTGCCCCTACAGAGGAACCAAATATTTTCAAACTTTTTTTGGATCTTAATAAATATATAAGAGACCTATGTGGAAAACTTTATTTTGCTTAAAAAAAACTGAAGAATACTAATAGTGAAACTCAGGAGATACCTATTATCCTCAATAAATCCGATAAAGAAGGATTTTTATCTTTAGAACAATTATGGGATGAAAATCATACAGATATTATGCTCTTTGATGTTGATGCACATACATATACATCAAAGATACCTAAATTTAAAAGTCACAATTTTTCCAATTGGAACATAAAACCCCTGCCATTAATATTTTTTACACTAAAAGAATTTAAAACATTATGTCAAAAAACTATGAATGAAAGAGGAGAATATCCCTTGTCCCTTAAACAGAATTTGTCAAAAAAAAAGGAAAGATTGGCAATAAAACAATTGAGAGATAATCATTCACTGGTGATAAAACCGGCTGATAAGGGGGTGGGATCATTTTACAAGACAAAGTAGATTATATCCAAGAAACCAAGAGGCAATTATTGGCTTCTTCCCTTCTAGGGAGTGATCCCACCCCCAATTATCAGTTAGAATTCGGAAATGTATCAGTCCATATGGAGAGTGCAATATCCGAGGATGAGTTTAAATTTTTGTTTTGTGCACACCCTATCACTCCTATATTTTATCACTTACCAAAAATCCATGTCACTAGTTTCACCCCCGAGGCGCCCCATAATTTCTGGTATTGGTTCATTGCTATATCCAATCTGTGTGATATTGACAAGTGGATGGTGAGGAGACCGTGGCACAAGTGGAGCTGGATTCAACAGCTGAGCTGTAGGCTTGGGATTCTACCTACCACAGCTGGGCCGACACTGTTAGCACGGTGGCTATTGAGTGCTGATACGCAGAGTTCTCCACAGCAGTTTCTCTGGATGCGCTTTCACCGCGACAAGTACCCGGCTGTTCTCTATGAGTAAGCCGGTGAGTAAGTGCTATTAAGCTGAACTTTTCTATCAGGATTTATCCTAAGTGAGCTGGTGACCACTAATCATCATTCTAAAGAAACATATTTCTTTCCACGGATATTGAATTTTCACTGTGTACCCGATTTTCCACCTTCTGGATACACGTAATATATGCCAAATCACTGGTGATCAAAAAGATTGGAATATATATTTGCCCATTGAATCAGAATATTGGAGGTTCTGGACAATTTTTTACTTTCTCTTTTTTATTGATTTTTTGTGCTTTACAGTTGGTATATGATATATACTTTTCAGTATTTTTAATATTTTTCTACTGTGTTGTATTGGCCATATGTATTGTATTTTTTACAACTGATTATTGTTGTTCAAACTATTATATGCTGCATTAAATATTGATTATATTTAAGTGCTCTCTGTTTATATATATTTAATATATTACAAATGACTTTAGAGATGTGCTGAACTAGAGGTGGGTATTCCTCACCCTCGATGTCCAAGCACTCTATACTAATATCTCACATCAAACAGGAATAGATGCAGTACAACACTATCTTGATATTGATTTGGGTTTAATTAAGAAACAACGGAACTTCCTATTGGAAGCAATTATGTTTATTCTCACTCACAATTAATTTTTATTTGACACTGATTATTATTTACAAGCACTTGGGACAGCCATGGGGACCAGGTTCGCACCGAGCTTTGCAAATCTCTATATGGGCCGCTTTGAAGAAGAGATGATCTGGAGCAGTCCATATAGAGACAACCTGGTCCTCTATGGCCATTTTATCAATGATTTGTTTATTATTTGGAATGGGAGTTCAGCACTTGCACTAGATTTTGTTAAGTAATTTAAATACTAACACGTATAATCCTTCATTTACTCACAGTTTTAAATACGAGACTGTAAACTTTTTGGATATTGCATTCTCAGTAAAAGATAATGTTATTGTTTCATCTAACTATATAAAACCTGTAGGTGCAAACAACTATCTACACTTCTCAAGTGGACACTACTACCATGGATAAAAATTATCCAGAGAAACTAAATTCTTAGACTGATGCGGAATTGCGCCCTAGATAAGGATTTCTATCTCCAAATGGAAGACATGATCATGCATTTCAGAAGAAGGTGTTACCCAGAATGCTAAGTAATATGCTAACCATACAAAGATCAGATCTTCTTATGGATAAATTGGGAGTTCAAAAGAACAAAAATTACAATAAGAGAAATAAGAAATATGGGGGAAAGAAAGAAGAATCAGTAGACAACATATCTGAACCTGTGACCTTCATATCTAAGTTTAATACTAAATCAGGGAAAATAAAAAAAATTATATTTAACAATTTCCCCATTCTCAGACAAGACCCTGTATTAGAAAAATGTATAGACAATAAACCTTTGATTACCTTTAGAAAAAATATTAATCTTAGGAATATGCTGGCACCTAGTGAATTAAAGGTAATAAAGGAATCCTCTGTTCATACATGTTTACCGTTTAGACCAGAAGGAAGTTACTGCTGTAACAGGAATATTTGTTTGATATGCAAACATATGAAAAATAAAGCTTGCAGCTTTACTTCATCTGTAAACAGAGAATCATTTCAGATCAGACAGTTTGTGAACTGTGAATCCACATATTGCATTTACAGTATGTCCTCCAATGTCCGTGTTCCTTACAGTATGTTGGCAGGACAACTAGATCTGTCAAATGCAGATTTAGAGAACACAGAAGTAATATTATTAAAAGTGTTAACGCAGTTTTTCACAACATTTTTTAAAATATCACAATGGTGACTCCAAATATTTATCAATTGTGGCAGTAGAACAAATATTGAAGACAAAAAGAGTAGGTAATAGGTTCCACCAATCAGGTGCGCTAAGAGGGGGGCTGCGGTTACAAACTACCTGGGCCTGGGCTTGCTGAAGGGGCCTGGCGGGGGCC
Source organism: Taudactylus pleione (assembly GCA_031769625.1). Lineage (NCBI taxonomy): Eukaryota > Metazoa > Chordata > Amphibia > Anura > Myobatrachidae > Taudactylus > Taudactylus pleione. The sequence goes on from JAUIMM010000053.1 coordinate 8,648,033, forward strand.
CAGGTACGGCACTGCCCCTGCTCCCTTCTACATCACAGTGGCCCAGCACACGCTGCTGTGTGCTTGGCTGCAGTGGGAGACTGCTCGCAGCTGATAAGCAGCAGCTGGAGCAGTCTCCTATGTCTATGGGGTAGCAATCATGCTGATCGCGCCCCCCATTGGCTGTACGCCGGGCTGAGGGGCTCACAGCGCCCCCCTCCCAGCGCGAAGCGGCGCTGCTAAAATTGTTTTTTTGTGTGTTTTTTTCTCCTAAGGGGGCGTGGCCACGCCTCCCACAATGAGGTCATGTCCCCTGTCATCCCTCTTGGCGACCCTGCCACCAATTATGTATAGAAGAATCTGCATGGATCTTTAAACTGGATACTCTTAGCCCTAAGGGCCTTAATGAAGCATTAGACTATATAGCTTTGGAGTAATAGATCATGGGATTGAGACATCTAGATATTTTATCATCTTTATAAGGTCCACAGAGAGACTAGAGGACATTATACTGTAGGATTATAGGTATGCCCGCAATGAAACAAGGAACGTCTGTCGCCGTACAATTAGAGAGGCATATCGGTAATATTTCTACATTTATAATGGTCGTATGACATTACTATACGGCATCACAGGAGATTTAGATGGACACTTAGGGCCTAATTCAGATCCGGTCGCAAGCGCTGAGTGCTCGCAACCAGGTCGATGGTGGCCCAGAGCGCATGCGCACGACCCGGATAGCGACGGGCAATCCGTTGCTCCGGGTCTCGTACCAAAGGGGGCATGCTGTCGATGTTGAGTGACAGCACGTCTCCTTTGGTGGGCGGGCCGGGGAAGTGGCTGCCCAAACTGAGGCGTTCCCATGTGAACGCCTCTGTTTGGAGCAGCCCCACTGACATCACAAGTGATGTCAGTGGGAGAGATTTCAGCTCTGTTAGAGCCGAAATCTCTCTGGGGCTTGCGGCAACTAGACCCTACCAAGGGTCTCATCGCAAGCCCGATGGTCGCGATGGTCTTGACCATCGCGACCATCTTCCTGGCTACTCGCTATAGCTGTGGGTGGTCAATTTCAATGACTGTTTCCCTTATGAGCGCATGAAGCACAGGATCGATCATACGACAGATCATGTGCTAAGAAAAACAACAAACATGCTGCCGGGACTGCCAGGAGCTCCGGGGAGTCGGATGCTGAATCGGAACGTATGCTGGTCGTGCAGGTTTATGGCCAGCATTAAGGAGAAATTGGTTGATTAAAAGTAACCAGTAATAGGTCTCTTTGCAAGAAAAGTTTTTTATGACAGAGAAATGTACTTAAATTGAAATCGACTATATGAAGATCCCAGAAAGGAATCAAACACATTGCACCAATGGAATGCAAGTGCTAAGGATCAAGTAATTACTCTATTGGAACCTGGAGAATTGAAGGAGGCAGTAATGCCTGTATCCCTAGTCTTGAAAAAGTCCCAGCATCCCATGGGACGAAACATGTTGACAGACATTGATTCCTCCGACTACACGCAGGTTCCGGTCTCTGGCATTAGTGTTTGGGAGAAGATTGTGCATATCACCCGGCATTTAGCACTGATTTGTTGCAGTGCTGCTATAAAGCTTCATCCCCGCTATCATGCCTGGCTACCAATTACCTGCAGATACGAGAACTCTGAGTATCGGGATCCCCCGTAGGGGGACCACGCTATCCATCTGCTGATGGTGTTGAGATATAGTTTCATCGCCGATATCATGCCTGGCTAGCAGGTACCTACAGGCACGGGAACCTATGTTTATCGGGATCCCCGCAGTATGACTACGTTATCTACCAGCTGACGGGTGACTATTGAGAATTATCTAACTACTTAAAGGGGATATTAATTGAACAATAGTGGTACTGGACGGTAATATACCTGTGTGCACTGGGACACCAGTCACACAGGAAAATTCTTTTTTTCACTGCCTTACCTTGACCGGTATACTGGACCTGCTTGATGGAACTTGAAATAGCTTATTAACTGCAATAAGATACTAAACAAGTTATACATATTACTTTGTTGCAGATTTTTCCAACAAAATATCAGCTATTTGAAGTGATACATTGTCTTGGACATTTTGCTAGAATCCTTCTTGCACATCTCTCACAAGATTGTGATACTGTATATACTGGTTTTAATTTCATGAGATCGGTGCTGCTATATACTATATGTTATTTGTGAAGTGAATACTAGGTTGCAGGTTCAATAAATGGTAAAGCAACTATTAATGATACTGTAGTGTATGTATTGTGGGTTATTCTTTTGCAACAAAAACCCAAAAAACTATTTGGGGGTAAAAGATTTTTATTTATTATTTTTATTGCTGCTATAAATGTGTATTGTTTTATGTGTATTCAGATAAACCTATAGTGGGCATGTTAAACAAGCCTACCTGTCTTTTAACATAGAGCACAACTTTTACCATATGTACTTTGGTACCAGCGCAGTAATTACTGCTAATTTATAACTACTGTATATCTATTCCATACTCCCTACAACAGCACCTAATCCTTGGTTTCTGCTACCCTGCTGCTTATTTGAGTGTTATGACTGCTAATGCAGCAATGTTTATAAACCATGTACGTATCATGTATTGTCTTGTACTGCATTATAGTGTCTAGTACTGCATTGTCTTGTACTATAAGCCACTGCTTTCTTGTTTTTGCTAATTTGTTTATGTACTTTGTTAGGTGCTGCTGAACCTTTGTGGCACCATATAAATAAAGGATAATAATAATAATGACTAAAGGGACAGTCTAAATTGGAGCTCAGGGTAGGCAATACCTGAAAGTTATTAGAAACTTTGATGGATACATTTTGAGAAGTCCCTCTATCCCAGGGCATCATAAAGGTCAGCTATTATTGGGAGAGTTGTCCTGTGTGATTTTCTAAGTACAAACCACAGTAATCAACAGCGGTATGTATCCGATGAGAGGCGGGATGTGCCGCATCGTGGAAGCGATGCTTAGTACATCCTGCCCAAACTGTAATGTGAATCTGATGTCTATGGTTTATGTACTTTAAGTTGCTAGTGGATACATTACATTGATACAGTATTTTATCTATAGATTCTTTAACCACTTACCTGGCATGGTCGTATCAGATACGACCATACCAGACTGGGCTTTACCTGACATGGTCATATCTGATACGACCAGTCATAAATACCCTCTGGGCAGCTGTGGGAAGCTAATCCTCCCGCAGCCGCCTATATAAGAGAGACCTCAAGTCCCTCTACATCCTCGGCTCCCCCTCCTTTGTGTCCTGATCACTGCTGGCCACAGTGATTGGCACCCAGTGGGACCCCCTCCCGGCGGGGCTGCAAGGTGATGCTCTGCCAGGCCTCTACTGCAAATGTCTTCAGTTCCTGCTTGTTCATGGGGCATTTTCCCTTCAGTTTTGTCTTCATCAAGTGAAATGCATGCTCAATTGGATTCAGGTCAGGGGATTGACTTGGCCATTGCATAACATTCCACTTTTTAGCCTTAAAAAACACTTTGGTTGCTTTTGCAGTATGCTTCGGGTCCATCTGCACTGTGAAGCGCCATCCTGTGATTGAGTTCTGAAGCATTTGACTCAATATAAGCATATAATATTGCCTGAAACACTTCAGAATTAATTCTACTGCTTTTGTCAGCAGTCACATCATCAATAAATACAAGGGAACCAGTTCCATTGGCAGCCATACATGACCACGCCATGACACTAACACCAGCATGCTTCACTGATGAAGTGGTATGTTTTGGATCATGAGCAGTTCCTTTCCTTCTCCATACTCTTCTCTTCCCATCACTCTGGTACAAGTTGATCTTTGTCTCATCTGTCCATAAGATGTTGTTCCAGAACTATAATGGCTTTTTTAGATGTTGTTTGGCAAACTCTAATCTGGTCTTCTTGTTTTTGAGGCTCACCAATGGTTTACATCTTGTGGTGAACCCTCTATATTCACTCTTGTGAAGTCTTCTCTTGATTGTTGACTTTGACACATATACACTTACCTCCTGGAAAGTGTTCTTGATTTGGCCAACTGTTGTGAAGCGGTTTTTCTTCACCAGGGAAATAATTCTTCTGCCATCCACCACAGTTGTTTTCCATGGTCTTCCAGGTCTTTTGGTGTTGCTGAGCTCTCCGGTGCATTCTTTCTTTTTAAGAATGTACCAAACAGTTGATTTGGCCACACCTAATGTTTTTGCTATCTCTCTGATGGGTTTGTTTTGATTTTTCAGCCTAATGATGGCTTGCTTCACTGATAGTGACAGCTCTTTGGATCTCATGTTGAGAGCAGCAACTGATTCCAAATGCAAATGTTACACCTAGAATCAACTCCAGACCTTTTACCTGCTTAATTGATAATGAAATAGCGAGGGAATAGCCCACACCTGTCCATGAAATAGTTTTTGAGTTGATAGTCCCATTACTTTTGACCCCTTAAAAAGTGGGAGGCACATATAGAAACCGTTGTAATTCCTACACCATTCACCTGATTTGGATGTAATTACCCTCAAATTAAATCTGAAAGTCTGCAGTTAAAGCACATCTTGTTTGTTTCATTTCAAAGCCATTGTGGTGGTGAAAAGAGGCCAAAATATGAAAATTCTGTCAATGTCCCAATATTTATGCACCTGACTGTAACTATCTATCTATCTATCTATCTATCTATCTATCTATCTATCTATCTATCTATGTGTATAAGTCGAGTCTCCCATATCCAAAATGCTCAGGACCAGGAGCATTTCGGATGTTTTCTTTTCAGTATTTAGAATACCTGGGATCCGGCGGCGTAGATGGGGGTCTGGCGGTGGAACTTGGGGGTCCGGCTTGCAGGGTTTCAATGGCAGCTATGGCAGCATGCGGGGATCCAGCACCGGGGTGCGCTGTGGAAGAGAAGTAGCTGGTGAGAGAATGGCTGCAAAGCCACTCCCACGCCAGCAGTCATTGGACTGTGACGTCATGACACCACGGCACATCCAAAATATTTTGGTTTTATTTATTATTAACATTGATGTTATAGGTAATTTTATTTCTATTATGGCGGTCCTGTACGATTAAGACTCGATACGGGGCCTCCGCTTAGGGATGGTATACTATACAGTATACTAGGGATGGCCACCAACCATCGATGGTTTGCAAACCAATGTGAAGGAAACATCGGTGGCTGTGGCCTCAAACAATCGATGGTTTCTATTGATGGTTGAACCTATTGGCCATCGATGGTACCATTTAGTACCCTATGCCAGTTTTTAATGGTGCCCCTCCCCTTAGTCCATGCCCATAGGACGCCTGATACCCTGGTGGTCTAGGGTGGTAATGAGCAAAAATAGGGTTACCTACTAGGACCTTATCCACAGGGGTCAGTGCCATGGAAACTCCCTGGTAGACAAAGAGAATTTGTGTTCCAGTTACCTCAATGATAACATTAACTTGAACATTTGCTATCTTGTCTAGAACTTAAACTTAGGCCCGTATTCAATTAGAGGCGAAAAGTAGAAAGGTTTCGCCTGTCCAACTTTCCGCCTCCTTCACCTGTTTCAGAGGTGAAAACTTTTTGTGCGCGTCCCCGCTTTTCGCCCTATTCAACTCCTAAACACGTGAAAACGGAAAGCGGCGAATGCGGAACAGGAGGAAAGTGCTGTCAGAAGTGTCGAAATCAGCCTGTACCCCAAAAAAAGATGCACTAACATAGGCAATCAATGTAGATGTGTACTAAAAGCCCTAATAAAGTGTTTGGGGTACTTATGTTGTTTAAATTGCTTCTTATTGGCATCTTTGTATAAGTGGTGAAGAATGGCATAAAGCAGTATTTTTTTTGCGAAAATAAGTAGTCCAGTCAAATTTGGAGTACTTGAAAATGGGTGCTAGCATATTTTTATGTCTCTAAAGTGAACTTTTAAAAAACTTCAAAAACGCACCCGCGGCATGCACGTGGCATCCTAAAAACACCTGACCCATTCTTGCAGACCCCCAAGAACTCTATTTCGCTAGTTTTTATGCTTGTCCCCCTACTTTTTTACCTCAAAAATGAAAGTACATTTTTGGGATCTTCTTTTATTTGTTTTGCTAGCTTTGTCCATTGGGGGACTGTCCAAAGGGTTATGGGTCGTTTCCCCAACATTTCCACCCCAAAATAAAGATTTTGCACTTTCTTTTCACCTGCTATTCTTAGGAGAAACATTTTTGCCTATTACATTGCATTGAGTTTCCGCTTAGGCAGTCACCGCAGCATTATCATCGCAGCAGTGATCGTCATCCCCGCAAAGGAGAAGGAAGACCTGCACAGAAGGGAACCAGCCGGAGAGGTGCGCTGAACCACTGCAAGGTAGGCAGCAATAGGGAGAGTTAGATCAGAGCCCCTGCCTTACCGGAGAGGCACACCGCTGGCGCTACATTGGAACCATAACAAGTGACTTCTTGCAAATGCCCAAACCGGCAAAAGAGTTATAAACATCTTAATAACATTTTTTATTACAGGTATTGTGCTACACAATTTTTAACTTGTCATATAGCTTACTGCAACATTGTATCAGACACAACTGATACTATCAGCGCTCTATCAATTCTTGAATTCCGTCTGGAGTTGAATTTGCAGCTAAGTTCCGAACAGGCGAAAAGCGGCAATAGGTGAAACTTTTTCGCCAATTACAGCTTTTCGCCTCTAATTGAAAACAGCAATAAGATTGATACTCTGTATCATAGTTGCTCTTATGGAAATCATATTTACGAAAGTTAAGTAATCATAGTTTTCCTGTTAAATAGTTTGTGTCAGTTATCTGTCCTTTGTGTTAGTATTTTCTGATTGCAATTTTTACTATGGATGCTGGTACTGTGTTGTACAGTGAGAACCTGACCTTTATATTTCAGAGGTCTTCAAGTGGTGAGATTTGTCTACCTGGAACTGATTTTACCCCTTATGACAGCTGTTCCCAAACTTTTTTGAATCACGGTGCTCTATAGTATCAGCATTGTTTTCATGGCACCCCTAAGTTTAAGTTTACTACATTTTTTTCTGAATCTCTCAATAGCAATGTAGTAAAGTGAAGTAAATTGTGCTTCCCTGTCATCCCTGGGTTCAGTTATGTGGAGGTGGACAGGTTTGCACTTCTGTTTGTCCACATAATTATATTAAATTGTCCTTTAAATAATTTGATTTGGTGCTGGACCACAAACCTGAGGCACCCCTGCAAGTGTCCTGTCGAAGCTGGATAATTGGCTGAGACAAGATCAGCTTAAATTTAGATCGTAACGACGCCATCTTGCGACTGGCCGCAAGACGCCATCTTGAAAATGAAATCGCAAGACGCCAGTTTGCGAATGGCTGCCCAGCGCCATTTTAGCTAAACTCACACTGAAGTACATATGGCGATGTTACTATTAGCATCAAGCGATTGCATCTTTCACTATTTCTCATACACACATAAACACGCACAATTGCGCTGTTAACTAGTCGCACATTAGCGAATGCATAAAATTCTGTATGAAAATGCTGTTTAGTAGCCTCATGTGCACGCATCTGCCCCAAGTTAACTAGCATCTTTCTATCAAACCCCACATACTTACACATTACATATTTACATACAAGGTTCCATAAGCTTTAATGTATAAGATTCAAGTTTGTCCATTTATTATAATTGCTGTGAAATAAAGATTATTTAGTAGCTCAGGTTTAATACATGATAAGTATGTCGTGCTTGGTATTATACTGATCTGCACCCTCTTAACAGCTTCCCGGTATCATCGGTGGGAAGATCGCAACATGCATCCACAACTTATGGACCACAGAGACTTAAAGCACCTAAATGTACATGATATGACCAACTGTTTAGATTTGCATGAGGCAGGAAACAGAGGCAACCAACTGTTGGAGGCTGGACTGTGTATATTTGAATCAACCTGTTAAATGCTCTGTAACAGATGCGTCCCCCTTGGGAACCAATGGCATCAGCGACAAGCCTCTCCTTTATGTTGTCTGTTTCTGTGAGGGTATAAATGTCTGTGTTGTGACCCCAGTCGAAAGTCTTCTTGCTGAATGCTGATTGACGGAGGTTTCTTGCTGATGCCAGGATCTGGTCCAGAGCGCATGCGTATGTATAACTGTACTTGGGTCTGTATAATTTCTTTGCGCTACATTGTACTTAGATCATAGCGTGTTTACTTGAATAATACTTTGTGCTTTGGAAACACAGGTTCAAGGTCTAAAGTCTTTATTTAAATGTATGACTGCGTACGCAAATAGCGTCAACCTTAGAAGGTTTAGGCAGGATATTAGAAGGTACAGGCAGGAGTGTATAGAGGTTCAAAGTCAGTATAGTTAGTTGGGGTTCGTAGTGTGAGGTCACATAACTGCTCACACGATAAAATACAGTTATCGATCTCACCAAAGGGTGGATAGTGGCCACACGCAGTTTTCCCTGCAACCACTCGGTGCTGAGAGATCGCTACCCGTTATCGTGTGAATCAAGGTACGCTGAGTAGAATCCAGGGACAAGAGAGGAAAAAGTTTGTTCTCCTTTGTTGATAGTATTTTACATTAAAAGGGGGCGCCGCAGTATTGCGCACTCGGCTGAGTCGCAGTTTTGCACGCACGGTAAAGATACACTTTTGCGTAAGCAGCTAAGGGTAAGTCATACGGTTGTGTAGTAGTCACATTATTGTGTATGCGACTAGTCGCACAATAGCATATACGTATTTCCGGTTGTGCTGCCACGTGTTTAAACAAAGCCATTGAGGTTTACATTTTTCAATTGTTGCCAATAACTGTGTTAATGTGTATTTTTCTGCGCAGGAAAAAAGTGTGTAACTGTGAGTGTTTGTTTAGGGTGTAACTCGGGACCTAAATGTTAAGGGTATCGTAGGACCTTTAAGTGCTAGGCGCAGGAAGGTGGCCTAGTGACTCGGTAGCAGCATACCATTTACTTTTACACAGAGCAGGTGTATGGTTTGTTATTTTTGTTAGGGTTCGGCTCCCAGCATAATTATAGTGTTCAGTAATCAATGTGTGTGATCTGTTAGGCTTATTTGAACATTATAATTCAACCGCATAATCTTGGCTAGATTGTGATTGTGAGCTGGTGAGAGGGTGGACGAAATCAACTGGAACAAAAAGGGTACTTTGCTGCCCCCTAGCAGTTGAAACATAGTCAAAAAGGGATTTTATTGTATGGGAGCATCTTCCTTCCATAGGTGAGTGAAGGCATCTAGAGGTCCTTCATAGGGTTTGGTGGATACACTCTTTTTCAAAGGTGTCCGCAGGTAAGTGAAAGTATCTTGACTGTCTTTCACCAGTTTAAATCTTTATTGAAAAACGTAGGAGTTGTCTCAAGATGGGAGCCACGCAAACAATAGAGATGTTAGACAATGATGTGCTGCTAATGGAAGCGCCACTTGGATCGGCCCGTCGTATTATGCATACAAAGTACGGTACTTATGCAATAAGGTATTGTGATGTATGGTTTAAGATAAAAATGAAGAGTGCTAGACCGTTTCCCAGAATTGGTAGTTTTGATAAAGATGTATAGAATAATGTCCGGGACCACATCAGTCTGATGCGGTCTCGAGGTAAGAAGGTAAAATATTATGAATGTTTAAAATTGTGGCAGCATGAAGGGGATGCGTGGCTTCAAAATGTGCAAGCGACACAAACTAGCGTCGCAAACGCATTGCCAGAAAATACACCCGCAGCGCTGGATTGCAATGCGTGAGAGCCACAAAATAGCATGCATGTACAGCAAGGTAGCATTGCGGAAGGTATTGCCAGCAGTTCACGTGCACCACCGCCACCTTATGTGGATGGGGGTGCAAGTACAGTTATCGAAAAAAAACATAAAAATGTAACAAGCAATTTGTACCCTCTCTTAAGCAACCATAAAGAAAATGTTCATGATGTGGATGATGAGCCTATTGTAATGTCTGCCATTTCCCATGCTGTACAAATAATAGATGCTGTACCACGACAATCACGAGTGGTGCCGCCATCTCCATCGGTAACAGCAAGGGAAGTGTTAACACCCTCTGCACCCGTAGAGGAAGTTGTTAATACCATACGTAGCAGCAACAGATTAAACCCCCAGCCAGGTAACAAGGTCAAAGGTAGCAGCGCTGCCGGTCTGCATCCCATTCGGACAATAACTGTTCCGAATGGAAATGCAGATGCGAACGGTGTAGTGCCCACGAGGGAAGTGGCAATGCATTGTCCTTGGACAAGAGCAGAACTAAATTCCATCATAAATGATTTCCCCGATCCCAAAAAGGAACTAGCCAAATGTCAAAGATTTTTGAGGAATGAGCCAACTAATAAAGATTGGCGAGTGGTGTTAAGGGCCTGTCTACCACGCAATATCGATGTGACAAAATTTATTACGGATTGCGTATTGAACGGTGACGTTCCCTTAACAGACCAAGTAAACCAAGGTAACATTTCCCGCATTGTAACTCAATTGGGTATATATTTTCCAGTAGTAGTTAACTGGAACAAAATTTTCACCATAAAGCAAAAGGAGAGTGAATCTGCAGAAGATTATTGCGACCGGGCTCTGCAGGCTATCACCCAGTACACTGGGTTAGAGGATATTAAAGATAGCACTCACCACAGGGGAATGATAGTCACCATACTCATGGACGGTCTTAAAGAGAACCTAAAGACCTGGGTTCAGACCTCACAGCCTGGCAGGAGGGGAGTCACAATAGATACCTCATAGAATCTGCATTGAACATGATAAAAACATCTCAAAGAAGAGAGAGACCCAGGGTGAAAAGTTAATGGCTGTCAGTATCCAAGCTCTGGAAGGAATGACGGTAACATCACAGCCAGCGGACACACTTGCACCCACACACACTTACACCTGAACAGTTATACGCCCTCACTAATCCCATGCAACAGCAAACACAGCTCTATCCCACATACCCTACACAACCACAGGTCCCGTACTACCCACAAACTTCATGCCCCCCACAATACCCATATCCTCCATATCCCTACCCATATCCACCACCTTTCCCCCCTGCTCAAATCTCACAACAACCCATGCCTTTATCTGATCCACGAGCATGTTTTAATTGTAAACAAACAGGACATTTAAATAGAAACTGTCCGGTAAAAAGGGTAGGACCCCCAAACCAGAGAGTACCTGGATATCCCCATAAAGGATATGCACAGAGACCAGCAAATGTCTAACAGGCACCAGCTCCAATTGTGGCCATTAATGCTCTATTGGAGAATGGTAGCCAACGCTAGGGGTCAGGTCATACCTGTAGTCTACAGATAGTCAGGTTAACGGGAAGTACTAGGGAAGAACCGGTCATGATGGTTGATGTAGCCGGTACTAAATATCCTTTTCTTGTAGACACAGGGGTGACCAGGTCAGTGATAAAATCTCCCGTTAATTTACAGGTGACCAACGAGACAGTACCAACAATGGGTGTAACAGGTAAAGTGCAACATTATCCTTTAACAAAGTCCACAGAAGTTACTATCGGGCCGTTGCATACCAGGCATTCTTTCCTTCTGGCTGCAGCGGCTCCTACTAACCTGCTAGGTAGAGATCTGTTATGTAAGATGGGATGTGTCATATATTGCACCCCTGATGGTGTATTCTAGATATCCCAGAGAGAGTTGCGAACGAGGTGCGGGATATGTTGGACACTCCCCAAAAGATAATGTATCACTCTACCAGTTTAAATGAAAATCCATCTCAGGTAGATCAAATGTTGTCCCAAATTCCAGATTCCCTTTGGACTAAGAATGGACAGGACACTGGATTAATGGCAAACGTAAGCCCCATAATGGTAAATTTAAAAGGCGGTAGGCAAGCTCCAAAAATTCCCCAGTACCCACTAAAACAGGAGGTAGAATTAGGGGTTTTTCCAATAATTGAGCGATTATTGCAACAGGGAATTTTAGTTCGTACAGCTAGTGTAGCCAACAGTCCCATCTTTCCGGTGAAGAAGAGTGTTGGGAGGGGTTATAGGCTGGTACAAGACCTTAGAGGTGTTAATAAGGTAGTAGAGAGCCAATTCCCTGTAGTGCCAAATCCAGCTGTCATTCTTATGCAGATCCCACCAAATGCAACCCATTTCACTGTCACTGACCTCTGTTCTGCTTTCATCTCTGTGCCTCTCCGCCCTGTCAGTATTTATTCACATTCACATACAGAGGTGTACAATATACATGGACATGATTGCCCCAAGGTTTCATAGACAGCCCCAGTATCTTCTCCCAGGCCTTGCACGACTGTTTACAATCTTTTCAACCTACCAATGGATCTGTTCTAATTCAATATGTGGACGATTTATTGCTATGTTCTGATTCGTTTATGTCATGTTTGAATGATACTAAACTTTTATTGCTTCATTTCTCGCATACAGGACACAAGGTGGCTAAGGACAAACTACAGATGTGCCAATCCAGAGTAAAATATTTGGGACACTGCCTAACTCAGGGGTTACAACATCTCACAAATGACAGAATCCAGGCCATACAGAACATGACACTTCCGCAGAACCAGCAGCAAATTCGTACCTTCTTGGGATACTGTAGAATGTGGATCCCAGGTTTTTCTATTTTGGCCTTGCATTTACAGGATTTAGTCTCTTCCTCAAAGCCAGATCGTGTCATACACACAGAGGAATCAGAGCAGGCTTTCCTTAATCTTAAGGATAGTCTGACAAAAGCACCTACATAGGGAATACCTGATTATGAAATACCTTTTGATTTGTATTGTACAGAAGCCGATGGTTGTGCTGCAGGTGTCCTCACACAAAAACATGGTGATGCCAGTAGGCCCGTAGCATACTACAGTGCCCAATTGGACACTGTGGCAAGATCACTCCCCACCTGTTTGAGAAGTGTAGCAGCTACTGCTCTATTGGTGAGTAAAAGTGAGGAAGTAGTAATGGGTCATGATATGATTGTCTACACTCCCCATGCTGTATCTGCTCTGCTGAACTCTGCCCAAACCAGACATGTTTCTTCAGCTAGGTTTACCAAATGGGAACTAGCTCTAATTGCACCTGCAAACATCACTGTTAAACGTTGCAGCACGCTGAATCCAGCAACGTATTTACCATATGTACAACATGATGTACAAAGGGTGGAAGGAGACGAGTTGCTGGCGGGAGGTGAGTTCAGTGGACATAATGATGCACATGATTGTATGGAATATCTAAATCAGACCTTTACTGCTAGACCTGACATACGTGACACACCTTTAGAGAATATAGATGTGACTTTTTACACGGATGGGAGTTGTCATAGACAAACAGACACAGGTGAGTTATGTACAGGTTATGCTGTTGTAAATGACACAGACATCATAGAAGCTGAACCTCTTGGTCCTCCTCACTCAGCCCAGGTGGCAGAGTTAGTAGCACTAACAATAGCGTGTGAACTTGCAGCAGGCAATTCTGCTAACTTTTACACTGACTCTAGGTAAGCGTTCGGGGTGGTGCACGATTAAGCGGCTCTATGGCGTCTGAGAAATTTTATGACAGCAGCAGGCACACCAGTTGCACACTCCAGACACATAAAACAATTATTAAAAGCAATTCAACTGCCCAAAACAGTGGCAGTAATTAAATGTAAAACTCATACATGTGAGGATGATCCGGTGTCACAGGGCAACAACAGAGCCGATGAAGCTGCAAAATGGGCAGCAGGGTTAAAAATGTTTTCTCCAACTGAACAAATTATGCCTTTTCAAACAATTGACATGCTGAAATTAATTGAGATGCAAAATTTGTGTTCAATCCAGGAGAAGTCCATCTGGAAGTCCAAGGGATGTGGGCAAGAGTCCCTCCAGGCTCTGGAGGGACGAACACGGTAAGCCAGTAGCCCCCAAAGCATATTACCCCAGCCTGGCTGAGGCAGCCCACGGTCTGACTCATCTGGGAAAGCTAGGTATGTGTAAATTGGTGAGGGCATACTGGTGTGCACCAGGTTTTCCCAAGCAGAAAAGAGAGCAATTTCCTGTCTGACCTGCTTGAGGAAGAACATAGGGAAAGCGATCCCTACCGAACCATCCCACATTCCACCGACTGATGGACCTTTCCAGGTAATACAAATTGATTTCATCCAATTACCACCCTGCAGGAATCTTAAGTATGTATTAGTGTGCACTGACGTATTTTCCTACTGGGTTGAGGCCTAGCCAGCAGCCACTAATACTGCTGCGTTTACTGCCAAGAAAATAGTTCAGGAATTTGTATGCAGGTACGGTATCCCTAAAATCATCGAGAGTGAAAGGGGTACTCATTTCACAGGTGATGTTTTTCAAAATATGTGTAAGCTGATGGGTATTAATAGCCGACTTCACACCCCCTACCGACCGCAAGCCAGCGCCAAGGTAGAGAGGATGTACGGGACTATTAAAAATAAATTAAGTAAAATCATGGCAGAGACTGGACTAGGATGGCCAGAAGCGTTACCATTGATTCTGCATAGAATAAGGACCACTCCTAGACCCCCTCTAAATCTGTCCCACTTTGAAATACTGTTCGGTAGACAACCTCATTTGATTATAAGTCCACAGGAAGACTTGAAGGGTAACAACGAGGTAACTGTAAGGTATCTTATATCAATGAGTAAGCAGTTAAAACAACAGCAGCAGAAACTGAAATTGCTGTCCAATGATATGCCTGAAACTAACTGTCATGAAGTTGAACCAGGAGAATATGTTATGATCAGAAATTTCTTGCATTCAGGTTGCTTGACTGATCGGTGGGAAGGTCCATACCAGGTGCTGCTGAAAACTACTACATCTTTGAAGGTGGCTGAGAGAGATACCTGGGTCCATTCTACTCACTGCAAAAAGGTCAATCAACCGGTGGAGAAACAAGTCGGAGACAAGGCTGATAACGTGGACCTGTCTATCGCGAGCTTGTTCCGGGAGGATTGAAAAGGTCATAGTGAGATACATGAACTTAAAGAAATTTGCAGGTCTTTGTTGTGACAATGGACTGGCCTGCTGTGTTCATTTTCACATTCTTTTCCAGAGTTTTCACCATTCTGGTTGGTTTGGGATATCCGGTTTCTGTGATGGGGGACCAATTGAGGAGATGGGAGCTGATGGCAGTGCTGATGGAGTGGAGTTAGGAGGAGTGCAATGCCAATCAGGGGAGTGTCTGACCAATCTTAGTACTGTTATTGTTAAGAGAGCTGTAATTCCGGATACTCGGGGACGGTGTGAAGGTTTATTGTCTGAAGATTCCTGTATTTGTGAGCTTTGTGGGTCCCTAGTTGATGAGAACTGTATTCAACGGTGCCAGCCTAAATATAACCCGTACTGGGGTGGGTATCCTTTAGAGGATTATCATAGCATGGTAGGCAAAGTATTAAATCAAACTGATTGCTGGGTGTGTTCACATGTGCCACAGGGACAGCATAACATAGGGTTGGTGCCATTTCCGCTGAATATCACGGAAATTTTAGAATTGCAAAAAGGGAAAACATTGGATGGAAAATTCCTCTCATCCAAACCACCTTATTTCAAACTCTATCAATTCCAACTAGATAGATCACTTTTGTGTTTAAACATAACCAACCCCAATAAACCCGGGAGTTGGGAAGTGACGGGGAATAATCAGATGATGACCTTCTCACAGAGAGCTGATAATGAGTCCATAAACCATGATCTGTTACGCTCAATTAAATCTAGTGAGAGACATATTAGGTACCGGTATACATTGAGTCCCACCAAAGAAACTATTGGTAAGGTACCAGATGGTTATTGTGCTAAAATAATACAACCAGAGACTTGCATGTACCAGATGGAAGACCCTGAGATAGGATTGTTTGCAAGGGAAATGTGTTTAATGATAATGATGCATACTATTCCTTATGTTCTCCCCGATAATGTGTATTTTATATATGGAAGAAAGGCGTATAAGTGGCTCTCCCCGAGTTCCGAAGGTTTGTGTTACCTGGGAAGAGTAGTCCCAGAAGTTATGACCCTCACACATGTTGAAATGCATGGTATCCATAAAAACACACCATCACCATATCTTCACACACAGTATGAACAAAGAGGCAAACGAAATATGATACCTGGTGACGTGCATAAAGGCACTCAGTTAATTAGTGAGACAACTGACTTCCAAGTTTTAGTCGCACTGGATCCCACCAGAATCGCTCGGGGTACATTAAATTTTAGATATATTCAGGAACTCGCTAAATTAATAGATAACATCACCGAGATGTATGATGACACATTCAGGTATACAGGGAGAGAATTGCAAGCGTACAAGAAAGAACTGGTGCAACACAGACTAGTGTCAAATTATTTAACTGCTGTTACTGGAGGGTATTGCATAACTTTGGCCACCCAATTTGGAGTAAAGTGTTGCACCTATGTCACCAATGATACCAGCGACCCCAAAGAGGTGATAGACTGGAAGATGGACGAAATTCTGCAGCTAAAATGGGAGTTTCGTAAGAACCATAATGCTTCAGTGGCTGAAGTAAGGGAGAAAATAGAAGGATGGGTCTCATGGTTGAACCCAGTGAAATGGTTCTCAGGCCTAGGGGAATGGCTCCGGGAAGTGATCGCCAGCATAGGCAAATTTTTGATCCTTATACTGATTGTCATCATAATAATTGGCCTATGTGTCCGGTGTGTTCCTATTGTGTTGACGTGTGGAAAATGTAAAAATAGAGTAAGACGAAAGAACTAAATTATGATGGCGGTCAGTAATGGCAATATGAATACTGAGGTAAATATAAAACTGCATTACAACCCTGAACTAGGAAATACCATCATCTAATGTAGTAAATTTAGATGTGCATAGAATGTATTATTGAAATGTTACTTTTGAAACACATCAAATAATGTAAAGTCTCAATTTCCCTTCAAGACTGTCTTTATAGGATTGATGCATCCCCACATTACCCTCATGATCTTCCAAGATCCGTGGTGAGCATATAATAGTATTTTTGTGTCCTCAATCAGAGAAACATTCTTGATGGATTAAGAACCACCTTGTGTCATCCCATAATAACATTGAATAAAATATAAATGTAAGCCTAAATTAAGTTTTAAAATCAGATTGTGATAGCATGTTGTTCACTATCAAAGGGTGGACTGTTGAAGCTGGATAATTGGCTGAGACAAGATCAGCTTAAAATTAGATCGTAACGACGCCATCTTGCGACTGGCCACAAGGTTCCATAAGCTTTACAGTATAAGATTCAAGTTTGTCCATTTATTATAATTGCTGTGAAATAAAGGTTATTTAGTAGCTCAGGTTTAATACATGATAAGTATGTCGTGCTTGGTATTATACTGATCTGCACCCTCTCAACAACTTCCCGGTATCATCGGTGGGAAGATCGCAACATGCATCCGCAACTTATGGACCGCAGAGACTTAAAGCACCGAAATGTACATGATATGACCAACTGTTTAGATTTGCATGAGGCGGGAAACAGAGGCAACCAACTGTTGGAGGCTGGACTGTGTATATTTGAATCAACCTGTTAAATGCTCTGTAACAGATGCGTCCCCCTTGGGAACCAATGGCATCAGCGACAAGCCTCTCCTTTATGTTGTCTGATTCTGTGAGGGTATAAATGTCTGTGTTGTGACCCCGGTCGAAAGTCTTCTTGCTGAATGCTGATTGACGGAGGTTTCTTGCTGATGCCAGGATCTGGTCCAGAGCGCATGCGTATGTATAACTGTACTTGGGTCTGTATAATTTCTTTGTGCTAAATTGTACTTAGATCATAGCGTGTAACTGACTGTACTTTTACTTGAATAATACTTTGTGCTTTGAAAACACAGGTTCAAGGTCTAAAGTCTTTATTTAAATGTATGACTGCGTACGTAAATAGCGTCAACCTTAGAATGTATAGGCAGGATATTAGAAGGTATAGGCAGGAGTATATAGAGGTTCAAAGTCAGTATTGTTAGTCCCAAGGCACCACAGGGTGCCACGACGCACAGTTTGGGAACCATTGCCTTATGACATTGGTCACCCATATTTCCACCCTGAAGATATGATTAAAAAAAATATCTGTTTAGGGGGTATGGTCATTGGGTCTGATTCAGAGAAGTACACTATACTGATGCTTTCACAGTTGAGCACAGAGTTTAGGGGAAGTAATGGGGTGTGCCGCCAAAAACACAGCCATGTCATGAACGTTTTTGGGACACGTCTCAGTTCAGGCAGCCATTCTGTGCGTCCATAGGGTTACTTGATTTTATTAAAAGTACTTCTTTATATCAGCCTATGGTGAACATATGTAATGAATTTGATTGTGTTATGAATAGAATGAATTATTAGCTCTCCATTTTGCTGCATTTTTATTTGCCGTTTTTATAACCTGATACTGTTTCTATCATAGAACCTGTCCTTTCCTTATTATAAGCGTCACATGGTCAGCTTGTCAAGTTTTTCCTACTTTATTACGCAGCGTATGTACCATTGTATTAGCCTTTTTTCTGAATATTTCCTCTTTTAGCTCTATTTGGAGATAGGGCCCTTGAAATTGTTAACAGATGTAAAAGGAGTGACCTATAAAATGGCAATATGACAGCTATCTACAAAGTATTCCACTTGCTTTTCCCTGCTTGCTTACCTTCATATTATCTGGAACTATAATTCCCATTTCAGTGTTTATATAAGAGACCGAAAGTGTCCCTGTCAACATTCATAATGTCGACACTCAGCATGTTGACACTGATGAAATGTCAACATGGTCACAATGCTGACAATCTATTTCTGCAGCATCCCCAAACATGACCCCTAACCTTAACCCAGGTAACTTATTCTCTATGTTGACATTTGATATTTTGACATTCTGTCTATGGTGGCTATGTACTAAGCCTTGGAGAGAGATAAACTAGATGGAGATTAAGTACCAATCAATCAGCTCCTAACTGTCACTTTACAGACTGTTTTGAAAGATGACAGTTAGGAACTGATTGGCAGGTACTTTATCTCCATCCACTTTATCTCTCTCGAAGGGGTCGATTCAATTGTGCCATATGCCTCCAGCTGGCCGTCTATAGTAATGGGCATCTAGAAGAGCAATTCAATTGTTTCTCCAATAGATGTCCATTAGCCGCAGCAGTGAAATTTTTTCTCGCAGCCTCCAGAAGTATGAGAAATCTTTTTGGGCGCCCTTACCTCCCCTTTAGCCGGGTTTAGTTGCTTTGCATGGCTAAACCCTGGTGCTTCCCTGGTGCTTGTAGGCACAGTAAATGGTAATGGGTGCTCGGAGAAACAATTGAATTGCTCTGTCGGGCGCCTATTCGCATAGATGTCCATCGTGGGGCGTCTCGCACAACTGAATCACTCCCCAAAACTTAGAGGTTAGTACATAGACCCCTATGTCATTTTCCAGATGTTGACATGTTTAACCATGTCGACATCATAACTGTCGACATTCTTGATGTATTTCTTATGTGTTTAAGTAGCTAACAATCCATTTTTCAAAAGTGATAGCATTAATTTTCCTGCCACTGATGTGAGACTGACAAATCTGTAGTTTGCAGTTTTTTCCATATTACAGTACACATGTTACTACTATAGGCCCATACCTAGGAAGATAGCATTTCATGTATGTCCTGCAAAGCATCACCATAACCCATGATTATTTTTAATTCCTGATAGAATGCATTTATTTATTTTACTGTATGTAAATGATAGGTGGCAGGAGCTGGAGCCATGGTGCTTTGTGGCAATGTACACATCGAGGGAGGGGGAGAAGAGGGCAAACAACTTAAATCCCAGTCTGCATGCATCCCTAGTATGTTCTCAGTATATTTCTTGGCAGAGACTATAGTAGTTAGATACTGATTTTTTATGCATTGAGTTCTTTTCCAGATGTCTATTTTTTGGTATAATTATGTAAAACAACCTAATATACTATAAACCTTTCTGCAGTTTATCATCATGGACATCCTGACCGGAGGAACAACTGACACAACAATTTCAGGAATTATTCCTGTCTGGCTGCATTACACATGAGACAATCTTTCCTTATGCTTAGTACAGTGATTTTCAACCTTTTTGAACTCGCGGCACACCGAACAAATTTTTAAAAGTAAAAACACAAAAATGGGCGCTATACAAGTAAAGGAGGAAATATTAGACAGTTGAATGCTAATATAAATAAATGTGGACTAATACAAAAAAAAAAAAGGAACAATGCAAAAAGACAGATTAGATTGGGCCTCAGATGATTGCTGCTACTAATAGAGGAGCTGACCCTCTTAGACTACAAACCAATACAACACAGATAGGAGCGCTATCTCTAAAGGCCTGGTATAAATACTGTGTGAGGTATTACTGACTTAATAATTAATTCCACTTATGGTGGGTACATATACTACACACTATACAGATATATCTGCAGATGATGGTTGTTCGTACACACTGAACAACCATCACCTGTGTCTGCCCGCAGGTCCCGGCGACCAGGGGGCATATCAGAGGCGTGTCCCGGCAAGAGCCGAGAACGCATCAAGCTAAACCTACCACACTTGCTACATGCTGCACAGCTGAACCCTCTATGGGTTATTTCCCTTTACACCACACCACAATCGGTGTCTCCGGATAACGCTGCAGGGATATCTATCTGCCAAATACTAAAGGAGCTCCAACGGAGACACACACGCGGCCATGAATGCACTCAGAAAGGATTAATCCTGGATGGCCCTGCGATGTGGAACCCTAAACTGGATTATGAAGGTACCATACCAACACCAATAGTGGTACAAATAGTTTCTTTTATATCAGCGTGATCCGTCTTTCTGTGTTTGCACTATAATCATTGTCTCTGTGCATACCATTTATATATCAGAATCGGGACTCTAATTTCCTGCAAGCGAATTCTTTCTATGAGAGGAGACTGAACTAGCGGTGTTCCTGTGGGAATTTATTTATTTTTTAAATCCAATTATCCTTTTTTATCAGTAAATCCTGTGCATAAGGATTGAGACTTGTTAAAAATCCCTATATTACTTGCTGCTACTACAGATGCACAACTGAACCAGTTCAGCTGCTGATGTTTATTATCTAAACACAAGATGGGAGGATTTCTATTCCAATATCATACCTATTACAGGACAATATTGACACAAACTGGCAACATAGTTGCACATTACTGCAGAATTGGCATCATAGCCACAAATTACGGCAGATCTAATAATAAGGGTACACAGGTTCATCCTTTATGATAATTGTATCAAGTGTTTTGTTATTTTTGATTACACCACATTCCATATAGGTAATTTTTATTGTCATCTCATTACTTTTCATGTTTAAATTCTCATTTATACCTGATTATTTTTTAATTTTAATTTTATTTTCTTGCTTTTTGGATCCTTTTAATGTCTATAAAGATTTTTATCTGATCTATTATCTGTAAGATTCTCATTATTTCAATTGCATTCTGTGGTATCTTCACCCTTAGTGGAATTAATTATTAAGTCAATAATACCTCACACAGTATTTATACAAGGCCTTTAAAGATAGCGCTCCTATCTGTGTTGTATACATTTTTATAAGTGCCAAGGCACACCATCTGTCCCCCATGAAGAAAAACACACACATTGGTCCCCACAGAAACTAAAAAAGCACATTGACTCCCACATAAAACAAAAATAAAACACACTGGCCCCCATTTAAAAAAAACAATCACACTGGCCCCCACAGAAGGCAAAATAATATACATTGCCCCAACATACAAAACAGAATTACACTGGCCCCCACAGACAGCAAAATAATACATATTGATCCCCTACCTGGAGCCCCCTGTCCCTCGGTTTCATCTTGATGCCCTTTTACTGGGCAGATCCTTCAGTCCAGCAGCCCCAGTTGGTGCAGGCTTGCAACAGCCTGTCACATCACTGTTCATCAGCAGTGAGAAGTACTGTGGGGGCGGGACAGCGACGAGGTGCGCGTGACCTATGATATCACGCCACCACGTCTCCGTTGGTATGGCCCGGGGCAGAGGCTGAGCCACCTGGAAGAGCTCAGCACTGCCCCGGCACAAAGTTATGGAAGTGGATAGATCCAGTTAAGCTGCATGGGGCATCTCCTAGCGGCACACTTAGGAACCGCTTGTGGCACACTAGTGCGCCGCGGCCCAGCGGTTGAAAATTGCTGGCTTAGTACATGTAATCAATATCTGTTTGGTGGACATTGTTCCAGACTGTAGATATTGAAGTGAACTGCGGTACTATAGAAATGTATCCAGTCTAACTAAACAGGGCAGTGCTGAGGGGAAAAGGCCATAATTTAATTGGTTACTAAGACATTCTAGTGATTATTTACACAGCAGTATTCTGCCAAACACAAAAAGAAGCTTCAGGACCAATTCATTTTATAAGATGATTACTTTACAGCACCAAGGTCAGGGCTAATTAATTATATATCATCGCTAGACAATATATCATGTTAACCGCAGACCATTTTTGCGATATGAGAAACAAACAATACCTAATAATAGCAACATTTATACCAAAAAAAACTATACATTTTTTATAGAGTAATTTTATGTAAAAATATTTAGTATAACACAGTGATATCAGTTAGTTTACAATTCATCATCATTTTCATCATCATCATCATCATCATCTTCATCATTATTTATTTGTAATGTGCCATAAAACTATGACGCACCAGACACTGGGTATAATAAATCATAAATGAAAACAAATCATACATAAAAACAAGTCCATGCTGAGGAAGAAGTTGCACACATGAGACAGATGGTAGGGAGGGTAAGCTCGTGAGGGCAAACATTCTACAAAGAGACTATAAAATGCCATGCATGGACAGTGTCAGCTTAAATATCGGGGGTGCTGGCTCCTTTGGGAAATAGTTTGGAGGTGGCTTTAAGGATTGAAAGTTGGCTGAGAGTCTGGTCAGAAGGATTATATGTATTCTTGCAATAACTTGATTGAAAATATATTGTAATCATTATGTTATAACTTCTATAGTCAGTCAAAGATTTATTTACACATAACACAAACATTTTGTTTTATTGAATGGGCCAACATTCAGAGCAAGTTCCTGGTGAGGTCCCAAGTTTCACCTTGTCATATATTTATATTCCCTTGTCATATATTTATATTGTCTTGCCATATATTTATATTCTCAATTCTCCATTAAAGCAACCCATGGTCACTGTAACTGGATTTATATGGACATAGCAACATTAACTAAGAATAAAATATAAAAACATCTGAAACATCATAAATATACATCTATAGAGTACATGCAACATAACATGAGAACATCCCCAAATAACTTGCATAGAGTACATAAAACAACATTACATTATGAATAAATCAGAGAGGATGTGCCATACCATATCAGTGCTGTTGCTCTTTCAAAACTTCCAAAAAACTGACTTTTCACCAGAGCTGGCCCTGACCAATTTCATGCCCTATGCCAGTGGTTCCCAAACTTTTTTGATGCATGGCGGCCTAGAGTATTAGTATTGTTTTCAGGGCACCCCTAATCCAAAAGTTTGTTATTGAAAAAATTTAGTAATGTAGTAAAGTGAAGTAAATTGTGCTTACCTGTCATCCTTAGGGTCAGTTATGTGGTGGTGGACAAGTTTGCACTTCTGTTTGTCCACATATTTACATTTCATTGACCATAAATAAATTGATTTGGTGTTGGACAACCAATCTGAGGCACCCCTGCAAGTGTCCCAAGGCATCCCAGGGTGCCACGGCGCACAGTTTGGGAACCACTGCCCTAGGCAATATTTTACCTGGTGCCCCTTTAAGTATTTCTACTATTCCTTCCAGTTGACATGATTATTCCACAAATAGATGTCCCCAGTTCACATGAATATGTTACAACTTGAGGTACTCTTGCCTCCTCACTAGTAGCTGGCTCTGACATGGTCATGTTGCTGAGAGAGGTCAAATGGTCTGTTGGCGGCTTCTCTAGCTGAGCCCCCAACAGACGTTTCCTCTCCCAGAAAATTCCGGGGCTGGTTCTGTTTTAGGGTCTTTTTTTTTTTTTTACTTTTAACTCTTTATTTACTTTTTACAGTCAGATACTTGCAGGCATCTCACTGATGTCTGCATGTATCTGTATCAGTCCGACCTGGTCATGCTGAAACTGAAAGCATGAAGTAGGTCTATTCATTTGGTGATTTGTAGTACAATTTTGAGGTTGATTTCAAATTGAATGATAATAAATAAGGGTTTTGTGTGTTGGGCTATGTAAAATTACCAATGTTTTTCCGATGTTCGATTTGAGGTCGATTTGTCACAAATTCGATTTGAAAAACGATTTTACATTCGATTTGGCCTTTAGTAAATACCCGAAAGTAAAATCGAATACAAACCGAATGAAAATCGCACCTCAAATCACTCAAAATGCCAAATCGACCTTTAGTAAATTTCCCCCCTAGTGTGCATGCGCAAATCACCGAGAAGATGGCAGCGACGGCCATTGTTATTGTGTTTTTAGTCTGCAGCACCGGCCGGCGCAGGACCCTGGAGAGGTAAGTACAATAATTATATTGGTGCAGGGTGTGCGGTGTGGGCTGCCTGGGACCCAGGGGCCCGTGTGCACTGCACAGCCTGCCCCCATTATAGATACGCCTCTTCCTCCAGCGGTGCCAAACATAATGTGTGTTGTATCAACAAAACCAGATAGCTTAAAGACAGAAAAGTATGCTGTAATCAACAAACAATAACCTGTCATTATCAGAGCTGTCAATGTACTATTGCTGAGCGACACTTAGATCAATAATAGATATGAGCAGTTTGGTTTACTGAACACACCCAAACCTTTGGGGATCCAAATTGGCTCCTATCACTTTGGAGTTCCGAGTAGAATCGAGTCCCGACTCGGATCTTCTCGCCAAGCTCAGAACTCGGATCTAAGAAACAGATCTTGTGTGTTTTGGGTTGCATATAAGACCCTTTCTCATGATTTCAGGTATCATTTCATACAGAAGAGTGTATGGAGAGGGTGTGGGCTGTAGTTCATGCTGCAAAAGTACATTTTAGTCACCATTAGAGAGTTGTAGGCAGCTGGAGTTGGTGGGAAGCGTGTAGATCCCTATAGATTGTAAGCTTGCGAGCAGGGCCCTCTAACCTTTATGTCTGTCTGCTATTACCCAGTCTTGTTTATTGCTTTTTGTTCCCAATTATAAAGCACAACGGAATATGCTGCGCTATATAAGTAACTGTTAATAATAATACTTCAGGCATCTTTCTCACTATGTTTGTCAGACATTAGCTAGCACCTGCAATCCAGTGCAACAGTGTGTATGTTTGTTAGAAGTGAGCTGCACTTACTGTACAATTGTATTTCAAAGTTGTGCTATATACTTATTAACTGCCCTATGTTTGCCGCTGCTGTTTTGCTTAGTTTAGCCAGCCAGCTCGCTGCAGCCTTTGGCCAATATTGGTGAAAACAATATTGTGAGTTGTGAGGTGGTCAAACTTGACTAGAAATGACTGGAAATGAATGTTATTGATGATAATAATTAGAGATGTGCGAGGACCCCATGTTTGGGTTTTGGTTTTAATTCATCATCATTTTTAGTTTTAGTAAAACCAGCCTCAAGGGTTTTGGTTCGGATTTGGTTTTGGATCCCTTAAAAATTGATGAAAATTGATAAAAAAAAATAATAATGATAAAACACCTAAAATTATGTAATTTGGATCTGTTTACATGCAATCCAAAACTCGAGTTTGGTTTTTAAATCAGAGTTCTGAACTGACCGTAGAATCGAACTGGTACTCTGCGCCTGATTCAAGCCCGGTCGCAAGGCTGCGTTCGCACGCAGCCTGTCGATGGTTGCAATCTGCGCAAGCGTACAAGACGCAGTGCGCGTGCGTGAACCAATCACTGTGATCGGGAAGCAATCGCACCCAGTACACAGACACACTGCAAGCATGAGTGACAGGACGTGCCGTTTGTGGGTGTGACAGGGGGTGGTCAATGGTTACTGGGGTGTGGTGGTGCGAAAGCAGGCGTGTCTGTGCATTTGAATGCCATTTTAGGGATGTGCATAAGTAGGATGCATCTTCAGCATACCAGTCACATGGCTGAATTAAACACAGCAGCACTCGCAGTTCTTGCGGTAGGGTATGGTCAACCACAAGTGGTGCGTATGGTTCCGATGTCAGCCGATGTTACCGATTGCTTAATACACTTCCTGGGGATGATGTATGTTACTAAGGGAAAGTGGGCGTCTTGTGTCGACCGCACAGCAAAACATAGTGGGGAAGCTAGTGTATTGCTAGCGATCGCGGGATTTGCATACTTTGACTGCGGACAGTTGCGTGCGAATGCAGGCTTGCGACCGGGTCTTAAACAGGCCCTCTGTTCGACTCGGAACCCCAAAGTGATTCCGAACTAAGGCCCTGATTCAGAGCCGGACGCTCTTTCAGAGCGCTCGCTCTGAATCAGGGCTGTTCCTGCTCCTTTTTGGAGCGGCCTCCTTGCCGCTCGGCTAGCTGTGGGTGACCACCCACAGCTATAGCGAGCGGCCAAATGATGGTCGGGCTTGCGACAAGACCCTGCGGTAGGGTCTCGCTGCCGCAAGCCCAGGAGTGCTTTTGGCTCTATCAGAGCCAAAAGCACTCCCACTGACATCACTAGTGATGTCAGTGGGGCCGGACCCAGATGGTAGGCGTTCCCATTGGAACGCCTCTGTCTGGGCAGCCACGCCCCCAGCACACCCACCAAAGGGGGCGTGCTGTCAATCACCATCGACAGCACGCCCCCTTTGATGCGAGACCCTTAACGACGGTATGGCCGTCGTTATTTGGGTCTCGCGCTTGCGCACGACGGAGCCGCCTCCGTCGTGCGCATGCGCACTTGGGCACCATCGACCCGCTTGCGAGCACTCAGCGCTCGCGTGCGGGTCTGAATCAGGCCCTAAGTTCAGGTGTGTTCGTATTACAGGAAAACCGAGCAGCACATCTCTAGTAATAATAATGTAGGAACAAAAACAGGTCAAAGGTAAATGGTTTTAGCTGTTTTTATCAATTTGAAAGAAATTCAAAACGAAACACAAGGACGATTTTGCTATTAACAGAACACGATGATGATTTGGAACAAAAACACGGAGGTCTGCTCACATCTCTATTTATTAAGCCTTCTAGTGAAGACCCATATGACAATGAAATGCTATCTCATTTTCCTACACTTTCAGTGCCACAGCACAAAAGATGTCACACTACAAATAGGAGAAAGAATCGGCTATTGCATCATTACTCCCTGGAAGATGATAATCTTGAAGCCAGGTGCTTATACAGAGACAGGGAAAAGCAAATTAACAAAGAAGACCAATAAGTGGAGGACAGAAAGCAGAAACATTGTTAGTAGCCAGAAGAATAAATAAGTCGTATCAGTGAAAATAGAAGACAAAAATTGTTTGAAATACAATTGGAGATATACTATCCCATCCATATTGCCGGCTACAACACATTTCCACTGCTGACCACCACTACGCTGAATCAACCCTGACCCGATCACGTGATCCGGCCCGACCGCATGACCAGTAAGTCACTGAAGATTCCAGACACCGGAGGAGAAATACTGCCGCCATACACCGTAGATCGTGGACAGAAAGAGGACACAGGACACAGCCACACCGAGCGGCAGGTGAGTCTCTTAGAGTGGATGGGGAGCCCGGGGTAGATTGTAACCGATCAATACCGGTGACATCCACCCCCCCAGGCAGAGAAATGCACGGCCGGTGGTCCACGAGTACAGGGCACCATCTGCAACTTACACGGAGCCCTTACTTAGGTATCAGCTGCGAGTATCCCAGTCCGGAGTCCCCGCTTCCAGCCCTGTTGGCTCCCTCCTGTTCTGCCCTGAAGATCACCCAGGCAACGTCAACACTTTAAGGGCCATATTGTCAGGGTTCAGCCTAGGATCGGCCTCTCTCACCTCCTTGCCGGCTTCCCCTGACTTCCTTGTGGTCAGACATCTGGTGCAGTGATGGATCTGGGGCTGAGTTTTCTGCCTTAAGTGCTTTTTGCGAGCTTCCATGGTCGGCTGTGTGTGCTGGGGATCGGAGTTCCCATCATGGGCGCCGCCATGACAGTTCCTCTCATGTGACAGTACTCCTAACCTATGGTAGCATGATTTCAGTCAGCTGATGCTGTGCTCCAGTAATCTGCTACCCCTGGGTATAAATCCACCTCCAGAACTCCAGGAAGTTGCTGTTCAACTTCTTCTCTGTTCCAGTGATATCAGCGTTGCTCTGTGCTAATCTTTCAGAGAGTTACTTCAGCCTGTTCACAGTTCTCCAGTTTCCAGTATTAGCTTCCAAGCTATTTTTAGTCTGAGAGTAGTTCTCTCCCAGTATCCAGACTGTTTTGTTTTCTATGTCTGTGTGTCTTTGTATATGTGCTGCTAGTAGTGCAGATTCCTTGTGTCACTGAATTCAGATTACCTGCTGGTATTAATTAGCTCACAGCTGGACCTCCCAGCACATATCTGTGTCAATCTGCCCTGTGTCCTGTCAGTGCAAATCTGCACTTGCATTTAGCACTCTCCTAGTGTATGCCTGACTTCTCTTTGTGTCTTGTCTCTGCCAATCATTTCCAGCATTCCCATACATTCCCTGAGTCCACTCTGCTCTTGCCTTTGCAATCCCCAGTATATGTCTGTGTTTTTCTGCATACTTAACTGTTTCCAGTCCATGCCTGTGTTATAGCATTCAGTTCCATTTCCAGAGTTCATTCATTCCATTCACCTCCAGTGCTATTGCATTCATTATAGTTTCCGGTCTTCTGCCATTCCCAGGTACCTGTCCAGAGGGCCGACCTGCTCACTTGGTGCAGCTGAAAACCAAATCCCAATTGGAGGGGTCACTGGAGAAAACCACCAAGTGAGTTAGACTCCGCGCCTCTGGGCAGGTCTAGCCAAACCTGGGTTTGGCCGCAACTAGAAGACCTAGTCTAGTCACTCCCCTAGTCATCCGAACCCCTCGGCTCACCGTCCTCCACAGAGGAATTCTTGCACTGGATCGTGACAGTTTGAACAGCCCAATATGCAAGCCGCCGGGTTCCAGGGTGATGCAGGGTTTCAGGATTTACTCTTTCGTGTGACTGCACAGGAGACAGCTTTGCAATCCGTCAGACAGCAGCTGCAAGAACTCTCTAGTCAAATGATGGTTATTCATTCAGTTCTAGCTGCTTTGTCCCCAGACACACCACAAGTTCCGCCAGTGAATTCTCCACAGTTTTGTTCTGAAGTTTCAATTACACCTACAGATGAAAAATTTTCTGTGCAAGCTAGTGAACCTCTCAAGTGTCCTCTGGTTCCCCAATTTTCTGATATGCGTGACCCTGAACCTTTCAAGAGTTTCTACTGGCTTCTAGAATAACTACAAGATCTCCGTCCCAAAATTTTTCAAGTTATTCCCAAGCTCTCTAGTGCTACTCCTGACTTGACTAACAGCTTTTCCAAACAAACTAAAGTAAAGCATCAAAGTTTCCTGCGCCCTAAACTTACTGAGGTTGAACGTCAGCGACGCCGGGAACTGCATCTCTGTTTATATTGCGGTTATGACAATCACTTTCTTAAGGACTGTACTCTGCGCCCACTGAGAAGTGGTGACAAGTGTGTGACACCCAATGTCTGCGCTTTCAGTGCTCCCCATCATCCATCAGTGATTCCTGTTTCTTCAGTTACAGATAAGGAGGTGATGTCCACTGAGCAAAAGAAAGTTCAAGTTTTCGATTGGGGCCCTACTACAAGATGCTTCAACCCTCGTCTAAGAAATATTGGGAGGATATTTCAACCTTCTAAAGTCAGGGACACTACTCATTCCATTTCTACTGGTCACGGCCCTGATTCCATTTCCATCAGTCCCAGTCTGGATTCTGTTTTTCCCAATACGGGACTCCAGTCAGTAGCCCCAGGAGGGGTCTCAACTTCCTTACCCCGAGTGGAGGTCCCAAGTCTCGCACCCCAGCAGGGGGTCCCAAGTCTCACACCCCAGCAGGGGTCCCAAGTCTCGCACCCCAGCAGGGGGTCCCAAGTCTCGCACCCCAGCAGGGGGTCCCAAGTCTCGCACCCCAGCAGGGGATCCCAAGTCTCACACCCCAAGAGAGGGTCTCAAGTTCCATACTTCAAGAGGGGGTTTTAGGTCCCATACTTCAACAGGGAGTGTCAAGTTCTGTACTACAGGAGGGGGCCTTGAGTCTCTCACCCCAAAAGAAGGTTTCGAATCTTGTTTCCCAGGAAGGGGCCTCAAGTCAAGTACCTCAACAGGGGTTTCCTGACTCTATACCCCAGGAGAGGGTTTCAAGTGTCGTACCCCAAGGAGGGGCCTCTAATGCTATACTCCAAGAGGGGGTTCCTAGTGTTATGCCCCAAGAGGGAGCCTTAAATTTTCTTCCCCAGAAAGGGATTTCAAGTATTCCACCCCAGGATGGGGTTTCCAGTGTCATACCCCAGGAGGGGAATTCAAGTGTCTCACCCCAGGATGGGGTTCCCAGTGTTGTGCCCCAAGGGGGAATTTCAAGTGTGTTATTCTCCAAGATGGGACCTCAAGTGTCTCACCTCAGGAGGGGATCTCAAGTCTTGCACCCCAGGAGGAGGTCTCAAGTCTCGCACCCCAGGAGGGGGTCTCAAGTCTCGCACCCCAGGAGGGGGTCTCAAGTCTCGCACCCTAGGAGGGGGTCTCAAGTCTTGCACTCCAGCAGGGGGTCTCAAGTCTTGTACCCCAAGAGGGGGTTTCAAGTCTCTCACCCCCAGAGGGGGTTACAAGTTTCATGCCCCAGGAGAGGGCCATCGTTTCAAGTGTTACGCCCCAAGAAAGGGTCTCAAGTTTCAAACCTCAAGAGGAGGTTTTGAGTCACTCACCCCAGGAGGAAGTCTCTGTTCTCGCATCCCAAAAGGGGGTTTCATGTTCCATACCCCGAAAGGAAAAGCCGAGTCTGCTTCCCCAGAAGGGGGTTTTAGGTCCCATACTCCAACAGGGAGTGTCAAGTTCTGTACTCAAGGAAGGGGCCTTAAGTCTCTCACCCCAGGAGGATGTTACAAGTTTTGTGCCCCAGGAGGTGGTGTTAATTTCAAGTTTTTTACCCCAGGAAGAGGTTACAAGTGTTGTACCCTTGGAGAAGACTTTTGTTTCAAGTTTCATGCCCCAGGAGGGGGCCTCCTCTTCGAGTTTCACGCCCCAGGAGGGGGCCTTCGCTTCGAGTTTCACACCCCAGGAGGGGGCTTTCGTTCCGAGTTTCACACCTCAAGGGGAGGCCTTCGTTTCAAGTCTTACGCCCCAAGAGAGGGTCTTCATTTCAAGTGTTATTCCTCAGAAAGGGATTTCAAGTATCCTACCCCAGGAGGGGATTTCAAATGTCTTACCCCAGGATGGGGTTCCCAGTGTTATACCCCGGGAGGGGATTTCAAGTGTTATGTCCCAAGAGAAAATCCTTGTTTCAAGTTCTTTACCCCAGGAGGGGGTTTCAAGCCTCTTACCCTGAGAGAGGGTTCCTAGTGTCTTTCCCCAGGATGGGACTTCAAGTGTCTCACCTCAGGATGGGGTTTCCAGTGTTATTCCCCAAAAGGGACTTCCAAGTGTTTTACCCCAAAAGGGGGTTTCAAGTATTATACTCCAAGATAGGATTCCTAGTGCCATTCCCCATGGGGGGATTTCGAGTATTACATTTCCGAAGGAGAGTGCGAGTGTCTTACCCCAGGAGGGGGTCTCAAGTCTTGTACCCCAAAAAAAAGGGTTTACAAGTGTTACTCCCCAAGATGGGGGTTCTAGTGTCATACCTCAGCAGGAGTGTTACTCCTCAGGAGGGAGTCTCAAGTCTAACATCCCAAGAAGGAGTTTCAAAATCCGTATCCCAGGGAAAGATCTCATATTTCTTGCACCAAGAAAGGATCTCCGGTTCTTTACTCAAGGAAGAGTCTTCTGGTGTTGTGTCAAAGTCAAACGTTTTAGTGCCCCATCAGTTAAGAGGTTCACAAAATGATGCTACCACTATATCTATGGGTATCCCTCAGGATCCATCTGATGTTTCTATGCCCATTCTTTTTGATGGAGATATAACACAGTATTATGCCTTGGTGGATCATTTCATCGCTATTATGAAATCCTCGCCATGGTCTGAAATCAAGCCTACTAATGTAGTCAAATTTATTTCATCTTTCCGAGGTAAAGCCTGGGACTGGGTTGAGCCTATTTATGATTCAAAGGATCCGATGCTGTCAGATTTAGTAGCCTTTTCTGCGGCAGTCATTAAAGAATTTGGTCCAACTTCTCCTTACAGTTCTCTCAAGGATACTCATCTCAACAAAGTCTCAAGTTCTGGGGTACCACCCTGTGCTATTAAGCTCAGATGCATTTCATTGAGTCCTTCTCAAAAAGATCCAGTACAAAAACAACCTGTCCAGAAGGATAAGACTCAAGGAGGCATAAGGATGATGAATTATAACACAGATTCTGACTATGATCCTGAGTACGATGAAAAAACAATTTCGGTAGTTCCCATGAAAGACACTTTGCAACTTAAGTCTTCTTCTTCAAGTGGTTCGAAAAAGTCTCGGAAAAAGAAGAAGAATCGATGACTTCCTGGTGACCAACCTTTCTTGGACCAAGTTGACTATTTCTTCCAATTATTAGTCTCAGAATCCATCTGGTATTGGGAACCTTGTTCTTCTAAATTTTCCAGTTCTTATTGTATCTTCAAGCAAGATTTTCGAGTTTCCTGTGTTTTACAAATATATTTTTTGTGTCTTTCTGAGGAGTTCCAGTTGAGCCTCTATGGGTGTTCGGTGCCCACCCTAAAAGGAGGGGGTACTGTCAGGGTTCAGCCTAGGATTGGCCTCTCTCACCTCCTTGCCGGCTTCCCCTGACTTCCTTGTGGTCAGACGTGTGGTGCAGTGATGGATGTGGGGCTGAGTATTCTGCCTTAGGTGCTTTTTGCGAGCTTCCATGGTCGGCTGTGTGTGCTGGGGATCGGAGTTCCCATCATGGGCGCCGCCATGACAGTTCCTCTCATGTGACAGTACTCCTAACCTATGGTAGCATGATTTCAGTCAGCTGATGCTGTGCTCCAGTAATCTGCTACCCCTGGGTATAAATCCACCTCCAGAACTCCAGGAAGTTGCTGTTCAACTTCTTCTCTGTTCCAGTGATACCAGCGTTGCTCTGTGCTAATCTTTCAGAGAGTTACTTCAGCCTGTTCACAGTTCTCCAGTTTCCAGTATTAGCTTCCAAGCTATTCTTAGTCTGAAAGTAGTTCTCTCCCAGTATCCAGACTGTTTTGTTTTCTATGTCTGTGTGTCTTTGTATATGTGCTGCAAGTATTGCAGCTTCCTTGTGTCACTGAGGTGTCAGATTACCTGCTGGTATTAATTAGCTCACAGCTGGACCTCCCAGGACATATCTGTGTCAATCTGTCCTATGTCTTGTCAGTGCAAATCTGCACTTGCATTTAGCACTCTCCTAGTGTATGCCTGACTTCTCTTTGTGTCTTGTCTCTGCCAATCATTTCCAGCATTCCCATATATTCCCTGAGTCCACTCTGCTCTTGTCTGTGCAATCTCCAGTATATGTCTGTGTTCTTTGCTCAGTGTCTTGTCTCTGGTAATCAGCTCCAATCATTTCTAGCATTCCCATATATTCCCTGAGTCCACTCTGCTCTTGCCTTTGCAATCCCCAGTATATGTCTGTGTTTTTCTGCATACTTAACTGTTTCCAGTCCATGCCTGTGTTATAGCATTCATTTCCATTTCCAGAGCTCATTCATTCCATTCACCTCCAGTGCTATTGCATTCATTATAGTTTCCAGTCTTCTGCCATTCCCAGGTACCTGTCCAGAGGGCCACGACCTGCTCACTTGGTGCAGCTGAAAACCAAATCCCAATTGGAGGGGAGCCCACCAAGTGAGTTAGACTCCGTGCCTCTGGGCAGGTCTAGCCAAACCTGGGTTTGGCCACAACTAGAAGACCTAGTCTAGTCACTCCCCTAGTCATCCGAACCCCTCGGCTCACCGTCCTCCACAGAGGAATTCTTGCACTGGATCGTGACACAGATTCAATTTGGAGTGGAATGTCGGAATCGGCGATAATTTATCGCCAATGACGTCATTTTCGCCTATTTCAATTATCCCCGTATACAATTACATTGACTTTTCGCAGTCCCGTCGTCACCGTTTCTTTTTTTTCTTAGCACAGGATCTGTCGTAAGATCGATCCTGTGCCTCACACGCTCATTAGGGAATAGGGACATACAGTCATTGAAATGACTTGAATTACCACACGATGGATCGCATGTAAAAAAAAATGCCACGTTCTGAACATGATACGATGGAACATATGTGCTGCACATATGATCATAAGATACGATTGAAGGACCCACGAGAGCGCGCATCGGATGAAAAAATGCACGATTTCAACAAGACTGAACGTACGTCGAGTCGAAAATCGTGTGATCATCTAGAAATCGCGTAGGTGTATGGGGGTCTTAAGAGACTACAGATAAAGAGATTAATTATTCCAGATCTTTGGCACGAACTAGAATGACCCAACCCCTAGTGAGACTATTTACCAAGTCATATCAAGATCTATACAACTTATTGCATTTATACATGTGTAACTTAAACTGGATTCATTTGTATAATACCAAGTAAATTTCATTTCTATTATCTTTTGCATGCTATTCTTACTAGAGATGTGCACCGACCCTCGTGTTTTGGTTTTGGATCTGGATCTCCCCTGGTTTTGGATCTGGATTGGTTTTGCCAAAACCTCATCTCCGTGTTTTGTTTTCGTTTTTTGGTTTTGGATCTGGATTTTTCTTAAAAATTAAAAAAAAAACAGCTAAAATCATATAAAATGGGCCTTTTTTGTTCCTAAAGTATTAATAACCTCAATAACATTTATTTCCACTCGTTTCCACTAAATGTTGACCACCTCACAGCTCACAAGGGGACCAGGAAGCGTGCTTTCCAAAAAATAAATAAACAATTGACTTAAATAATGCTTTGCAAATCTTCTATAAAGGCATTTCCCAACCTGTAGAGGGACATAAAAAAAAAAAGTTAGCGGAACAGAGCAGCAAATGCAACATTTCAAACCTAAGGTTTAAGTATTACGTTATGTCTTTCTTGGGAATTCTTTCTTGAGCGCCATGCCTGCTTGCTGGGAGTTGATTTTTTTCATCCCAGAAGGGGACCAGAAAGTGTGCTTTCCAAAAATAAATAGACAATTGACTTAAATAATCCTTTGCAAACCTTCTGTTCTGTAACGAAATTTCCCAACCTGTACAGGGACATTAAAAAAGTTAGTTAGTGGCCTTCAAATTGCCATTGTTCCCACTGTCCACTTCTCTTAGATATGTGAATGTTAGAAACTTAGAATGTAGAAGGCCAAAAATTGGGTGGACCACACATGGCTGATTGATCAACCATGGTGACTGGATTAGTGTCATAAGGAAGAGGAGGCTGCAAACTGGGTGTCATGTTATGATGAGTTGGCCATATGGGGTATGTTGCTGTTAAGGGATCAGGCTGGTTATCAGTGGACACATTATTATAGCTGTTGTTATTCTGGGTTGCCATCTCCTGAAGGGTATTTACCAACAGACAGAGACTACCTACCTATCAGGTCAGGTATAGACACTTCCTGAGGAACAGAGCTCTGTTCTCTGGAGAGAAGCCAAATAGGTGGGAGCCCCTGTACTTCCAACATCTGAAGCTCTTCTCTCTCCACATCATCTATGATAGAAGAAAAATGTCATTGGGGACATCTAGCCCCTCTTTCTGTACCCTGCTTACCCTTTTTGGACAGGAAGTCTAGGATGGATGGTTTGGAAGAAGGCCTAGCAACAGATGGGGATGGTCATTATCAAGACCTGGTTCCCCCAGTGGGTGTATGGGTGTAGTCTGGGAGGTATTGGTTGGCATGCAGGCAGCGGAATAACAAAGGCCTCCATGTTGTCTGTGCTTACTGTTCTGTATTTCAGTTTGTGATTCAGGTAGGAATAAAGTGGGCTACAGAACACAGTGACAGAATCACTGGATGTCTTAGTGCATTCAGGCCAAATACGATCCATGAATTCCCTCCCAGACAGATTCCGGACAGATGAATTCTTTGCTTGTAATCTTTAATCTTTGGTAATTCCTGGCAAAGGTGGGTGTTATAGCCAGACACTTTGAAGGCTGTAACTTTGAACTGCTTTATAAAAAACATGTGAATGAAACCTTTCCACACTGAAGAACATGATGGAGAAATCCCTTGAAGTTCAGCACCTAGAGCATCTTTTTTCATGTTCGCTGAGGCCTCTCCTGACTGTGAAGAAATATTCTCCACACTGTAGTCTACCATTGTAACTTTTTAATGGTGATTTCAATGTTGCCGACTGGCTGAGATCCATCTCATCTTAGGGTTGGGTTTTCCCCATGCAAATGAGACCATTCACATCCAGAAAGTGGCTCTTATGTTTAGCCGTGGTGTCAGTCTGTCTTTTGGCAGAATTAGGCTTTAGTTTTTTTACAAATATTAGCTTTTTACAGCATATAACTTTATAAGCAGTTAGGATAACATTTCTGCTGTTTAAGATAAAAAAAAACTTTTTGTAACCCAATAACTTAAAAAAAAAAGTTTTCAAAAAGCCCCTTGACAGACAGCAGCACAGCACCCCTGCGCAGCTATGCCGATGACAGGTGTGGCTGACAAGCACACAAAAAAATGTTTATTTATTATTTTGGGCAGCAACCCCTCGACAGACAGGAGTACAGCACCCCTGCACAGCTACGCCAATGACAGTGACAGCCAGGTGTAAAATTGATAATAAATTAATTTAAAAACAATTCATTGGGTGCAGCCCCTGGCTGTTAAATTGATCATAAATTCATTTAACAATTCATTGGGTGCAGCCCCTGGCTGTTAAATTGATCATAAATTAATTTAAAAACAATTCATTGGGTGCAGCCCCTGGCTGTTAAATTGATCATAAATTAATTTAAAAATAAATCATTGGTTCCTAAACCAACCATAACATTAATTTAAAATGTCAGGCAGCAATGCCCTACCCAGCACATAATGGAAAGAAAAAAGGTGCAAGATGGAATAGTCTTTTGGCCCCCCCACCCACCCTTATGTTGTATACGAAACAGGACAGTTTAACAAACTAATCATTCCAGCGACAAGGACTGCCAATTGTGGCTGAAATTATTGTTTTGTTTGGACCCCCATAAAACAAGCTGATCCCATACACAAACTAGCTTTACATTACAAGTTGTCCTCGTCCTCGTCATCCCCATCAGTGTGTACATCCTCTCCTTCACACAATATTAATTTGTCCCCACTGGAATCCACCATAGGCACCTCTGTAATTTTTTAATGTAATTGTTGGCAGAGGGCTTCCTCGTGGAATTTGTAATTCATTTTAATGAACATCATTTTTTCCACATTTTGAGGAAGTAACCTCCTACGCCGATCACTGACAAGGTTGCCAGCTGCACTGAAAACTCTCTCAGAGTACACACTGGAGGGTGGGCAACTTAAGTAATGCAAAGCCAGTTTGTGTATGGGACTCCAAATTGCCTCTTTTTCCTGCCAGTACTGAAAGGGACTGTCTGACATGTCTATTAGGATGTTGTCTCTGAAATAGTCCTCCACCATTCTGTGAATGGAAACCATATCACACATAGGCACGGTAGAAGACATGTAACTAGTAGGCAGTTCTCTCAGGCCTGACCAGATGTCATTTTTTGGTGAACAATCTGCATAACCAGCAGGCATTCTGTAAGGAAAATTTAGTTTTTCCTGGCAGCTGTTGAAACTGAAGGAGGAGATGATGGCGTTTCACATGCAGCTGCAGCTGACAATTTTTTGACCAACAGCTCTTTGCATAGTTTTAGATTTTGGTCTGTTGGAAATAAACTCACAAGGTAGGACTCAAACCTAGGATCCAGAATGGAGGCCAAAATATATTTTTCAGATTTCTATAGATTGACGACTCTTGGATCCTGGTGAAGTGAATCAAATGCTTGATCCACCAGTCTGACATACTTTGCGCATTTGCTCCATTTCAGCTCCTCCTTCAGTTTCTCCAGCTGTTTTTGCAAAAGTCTGATGAGGGGAATGACCTGACTCAAGCTGGCAGTGTCTGAACTAACTTCACGTGTGGCAAGTTCAAAGGGCTTGAGAACCTTGCACAACATGGAAATTATTCTCCACTGCGCTTGAGTAACGTGCATTCCCCCTCCACGGCCTATGTCATAGTCCATTGTATAGGCGACATATACAACGGACAATTACATACACTGTTCTGAGGAAGCCGCTGAAGGATTGAAAGAGGCGGAGAAATGCATTAACAAATTATCTTTATCGGTGTGGTGAGCAATACAAGCCAGGAAAAGGAGTTACTCTGTATACATTCAATAATATCACTGCAACATTATAACTTATGATCGCGGCATAGGAGGTGACATGCAGGAATAGATGGACATCTGCTGCCTGCTGAGGTGAGGTGGATTTACCACTATTGATAAACACCCCAAGCACTGAGGTCAAGAAGCCGCTAGATACGGCAAGGAGCAGAGCCACGAGCCAACATATGAGTTGCACGCTGACAAGGTGGATGCACTTTGGATCACGTAAGCCTTCAAACTAAATTAAGAGAAGGACACAGGTTATAACCTTCTTATTGCATGCATGCATGTTGCTCCTTTTCTCCACTATTGGAATATAATCACCATTCACCATACCGATATCCCCAAAAAACATATGGGGTATAATCTTTTTTCTGTGTAATATGGAATCACAATATTAATTGTGACGAATGCTGGAACTATGGCCCTGATTCAGAGCCGGACGCTCTGACCAGAGCGCTCGCTCTGAATCAGGGCCCACCTCCATAATTATGGAGCGTCCTCCTGGACGCTCATATAGCTGTGGGTCACCACCCACAGCCTATACGAGCGTGCAGGTTGATGGTCGCGATGGTCTTGACCATCGCAACCATCGCCACTGCGATCTGGAGCCTGCGGTTGAGTTTCTCAACCGCAAGGCCCGGAGTGATTTTGGCTCTATCAGAGCCAAAATCACTCCCACTGACATCACTAGTGATGTCAGTGGGCCGGCTACTGACGGTAGGCGTTCCCTTGGGAACGCCCCCGTCTGGGAGGCATGCCCCCGGCACATCCACCAAAGGGGGCGTGCTGTCAATCAACATCGACAGCACGCCCCTTTGATCAGACACAACGAGCGAAGGAAAGTCCTTCGCTCGTCGCGTCTCGCGCATGCGCACGATGGAGCCCCCTCCGTCGTGCGCATGCTCAGTGCACACCATCGACCCACTTGCGAGCAGACAGCCACTCGCGAGTGGGTCTGAATCAGGTCCTATATACACTGGACCATATGTATATATTTGTTTTTACACAATTTTTTCTGGACTAAGAAAAACGTTCTAACTAAAGTTTATGAAACGTTAATATCTGTGGTTCTCAGCACAACTTGCTGGATATTTTGTCTTGACGGTGTTTTATAACAACGTAAGCAATCCCTGATGTGGGTTTAACATCCCAAAGGCATTTTTTCATACCGATGACAATATCAATAGTTTTAACTTCTTTAGCAATATTGTTTTTTATTTGAACATTTGTCATTACTGTACTCTAACTACTTATTGATACATTCACGGTCTTTATGTCATTGTCATTGTAATTTATATTTTTTAATTTTATATATTTTTTTACATACCATAATTTTTCTCTTTTTTTTCTATTTTATCTCTGTGTATTATGTTATATTACATTTATTTACATTTTTGATGAGCGCCTATATATTTTTGTTCTTATATTGTTTTGTATTTTATGGTAATCCAGCAAATTTCCCATCAATATAAAGGCTGCTGTCATATATATGTCTATAACACAATTTGTTAGAAGTTAGCGCCCTTACTTGTTGTTTTTTCTTCCTGGAACCCTTCTGTGATTAAGATCCACTGACAGCAATAGCAGCAGCAACAGGCATAGTCATCAAGGATCCTTCTGAGGAATCACGGATAGGAGTCATCATGCTTCGAATACCAACATTGGATGCAGCAGGACTACTTCCGATAATGAATGAGGATGTTGATGATGCAGGTGTTGGTGTTGGAGATCGAAGGTGCTTAGATCTCACAGAGAGGGAGCAGGTAGGTGACACTGGACTTGTTACGTTTTGGAACTTGGCGATGTACTTTGATATTTGATGAATGCGCTCCAAGTGGCGTAACAAGGAGGAGGTTCCCAGGTGGTTTAGGTCCCTCCCTCTACTCACTCTTGCATGGCAATGGGCACATATGGCTTGACAGCTGTTGTCCAGATCGGGATGGAAATAATTCCACACGTGAGAAGTAGATTTTTTTGTCTTTTGTCCCGGCATGACAACAATGGGCTTTGGCTTTTCAAACCATGGGCAACAGCTGTTGCCTTACTTACACAAAGGACATCCTCGGCATCAACATCCTCATCACCAACATCTTCATCATCAACATCCTCATCATCCTTAGCGCCTTCAACTACCAAAATATCCTCCTCCTCCATGTGCAATTCCACAGAAGCATCCTCAATGACTACGTGTGCAAGATGTTGACTGTCCTTCCCCACATTTACATAGGGCACACAAATGTTGGAACTTGGAGGATCCTCCAGTACACTAGTATTTAGGTCGGGCTCACACATAGCAACTGCGGACACACTTGCACTTTCCTCGGGGATTTGTGATTTTGATTTCTCAGGGCACACAGTTGGTTTTCCCAGAGCTGTCTTAACAACTTTCACATTTTTAATTGGACCACCACCAATTACGATGGCGTGACTTAAGCTCTGGGGCATGGGCCTGCATAAAGGATGAGGAACTTGCACTGCTGGCGGCAGCTACAACATGTGGTTCTTGGCCTTGCTCTCCTGTTATGTGACAGCCCTCCACATTTTCTGCAGTCTTGAAGCAGTGTCACAATCACCAATAGTGTAGCTAAGGTGCGGTTACAAAATTCACAAACGTGCAGTCGTGCGCACACACAAAAATATTATAAAAAAGACAAATGATGATTTTTATTTTTTGTCAGCTCCAAAAGAACTTGGGCCCAGAGCACCGATTGATCACGACTGGAGTCGGGCAGCACAAGGTTGCAACATGCGTTGCTGGCTGGATCTTGTGCACTACTGCGGTTAAGCCTAACACGCACGCACACACAGAAGAATATAAAGGACACTTTGATTGATTGATTTTTTTTGTTTTTAGCATGACTGGAGTTGGACTGGATCTTGTGCGCTACTGCGGTTAAGCCTAACACACACACACAGAAAAATATAAAAGACACTTTGATTGATTGATTTTTTTTGTTTTTAGCATGGCTGGAGTTGGGCTGGCCTAACACACACGCACACACAGAAGAAAAAATATAAGACACTTTTATTGTTTTTTTTTTTAGAATGACTGGAGTCAGGCAGCACAAGGTTGCAACGTGCGTTGCTGGCTGGATCTTGTGCGCTACTGCGGTTAAGCCTAACATGCATACACACAGAAAAATATAAAAGACACTTTGAATGATTTTTTTTGTTTTTAGCACGACTGGAGTTGGGCTGGGCTACTGCGGTTAAGCCTAACACGCACGCACACACAGAAAAATATAAAAGACACTTTGATTTTTTGTTGTTGTTGTTTTTAGCATGACTGGAGTTGGGCTGGATCTTGTGTGCTACTGCGGTTAAGCCTAACACGCACGCGCACACACACAAAAATATAAGACACTTTGATTGATTTTTTTTGTTTTTAGCACAACTGGAGTTGGGTTGGATTTTGTGTGCTACTACGGTTAAGCCTAACTCCCACGCACACACAGAAGAAAAAATATAAGACACTTTTATTGTTTTTTATTGGAGAACGACTGAAGTCGGGCAGCACAAGGTAGCAACTTGCGTTGCTGGCTGGCTCTTGTGCGCTACTGCGGTTAAGCCCAATGCCCACGAGCACACACAGAAGAAAAAAATATAAGACACTTTTATTGGGTTTTTTTGGAGAACGACTGGAGTCGGGCAGCACAAGATTGCAACGTGCATTGCTGGCTG
This sequence comes from Taudactylus pleione, assembly GCA_031769625.1. Taxonomy (NCBI): domain Eukaryota; kingdom Metazoa; phylum Chordata; class Amphibia; order Anura; family Myobatrachidae; genus Taudactylus; species Taudactylus pleione. Next base: position 8,690,049 of record JAUIMM010000053.1, read on the forward strand.
GATCTTGTTCGCAACTGCGGTTAAACATAACACGCACGCACACAGAGAAAAATATAAAAGACACTTTGATTGATATTTTTTGTTTTTAGCATGACTGGAGTTGGGCTGGATCTTGTGCACTACTGCGGTTAAGCCTAACACACACACACAGAAAAATCTAAAAGACACTTTGATTTTTTTGTTTACTTTTTTTTTTTTTTGGAGTCCAGAACTTGGGTCCAGAGACGGACGTGAACCCCTTAATGTTAGGGACGCCGGTATAGAGGAGCCTTGACGCTGGCCCGGCGCTTAATCATATATTTGCAAATGTATGCAACCAATACCTCTGAATTGCTATAATCATGTAGGATTTAAGTATTTTTGCTAATATTGCTGCAGTGTACTGGAGGGAATCTCTTTTTTTATGTGGTTCAGTGTTAACCCCTCCCTTTACAAGCACCTGGGCAATATCATTAAGCTGATGTGAGCGACCAGCATACTTTCTATTTCAAGCCCAGGACACAGCAGACAGCCCAGATGGATCAGCAGACAGCACAGTGACAGCACCGTGACCAGAGACCAGAAAGGATCAGCAGTCAACAGCCCAGGACACAGCAGACAGCCCAGATGGATCAGCAGACAGCACAGTGACAGCACCGTGATCAGAGACCAGAATGATCAGCAGTCACCAGCCCAGGACACAGGAGATAGCACCAGCACCTCTCCCAGCCCTACACTACCCACCCTCCCTGTCCGGTCTCCACAGCTGGAGTGAAATGGCGTCCGTCACGTGGTCCCTTATATACTACATTGATCATAGAGATTAAAGCTCGCGAACCGCAAAATTTCAGACTCTATCGTTTTGCCTCGGTTTTCGAGATCCAACCAGGCAGGAAACTCCGAGCCTGCTTGGATTCGACTCAGTTATGCTAAATCAGGGTGGGTTCGGATCTCTGGAATCCGAACCCGCTCACCTCTAATTCTTACCACCAGTATCACTGTACATTTATCAGCATATACTATATATAAAGGGGTAATATTACCATCTGACATATCAACCAATATCATACACATAGAGGTTGCAGTGCTGAGTTTCTCTCTTGTTCAGTGAAAATAGGCTCTCCTGTTTTTTTCACACAATAATTCATAACAATGGGAAGCAATTAATGTGAAACAAGTTTAGTCAAGAAATATTTCACACACCACCCCACAGGCCAGACCCCAACGACACAGACACTGACTAGTTCTATATCACAATTTAAAGCCCTATGTTAAACTACCAACCTACAGCACCATAAAAATCGACCTCCTGTTGTATTTCTCAGATTCCGGAACCCATGATAATTTTTCTGATTAGGGGAAAGCGTAGCTGTGAGTGGTAACTTTCACACCCACCGATGCTGATGCAAGATGCCTGCAAAAAAAATAGACCATCAAATAAGGGTTACACTGGTTGTTTGACATGTAAGTTCCTTCCTCGTGACTTTAGGTACCATTTCACACAGGAAAGTGTATGGAGAGAGTGTGGGCTGTAGTTTGACATGAGGGGGAAGGGCATTCCATGGCTACAGAATCAGTCACAGTTCTATGTGCACCCTCCTTTTTAACAGAAGAAAATGGATACAAAAGCCCATGTTTTCCTTCTCTAAAGAGATGCAGCTGCATTACACCCAAACCATGAGGTTCAACACAAAGGAAGTCATCTACATTAAGTAAAGATAATAGAATCAAACCTGAAACAAAAAACAGAAGGCGGTAATCCTATGCAAACTTCATCAGGGTAATAATGTGTACATTTGCCCTTGTAATGCCATACTCGGCCCTACCCTTATGTTGTCCTACATTACTGTATAACACAACAATGAAAGTATCTCTCTGAAGTTTCCAAAAGCAGCTTTCCATTTTCCAATCCATAGGCTGCTTCGGTGGACTTCCATCCTCTACTGGAAAAGTTGGCTTTATAGATAGACTGGCTACAGCTGCATCAGTATTAGTCATTGACCATAACTTTGGAAGGGCTTCATCTTGAAATACATATTGTTACGTTTCTTTAGGTTATACTGACATCTGTCCATTTGTTCTCATTCTCTAATAATGAGATTTTTAATAAGCTAGTGTAATAGAAACATTTTCCTTTGATGGTCACTGAAGAGACAGTCGGGAATGATGTATCCCAATGATTTTGTAAATAAGTTTAAGCAGAACATTCACAATATCATGTTTAAATGACCATGCCTCTTCCTTGATCTCCTCTGACATTACTAGATGACCAATCAAGCTCAGCAGAAGAATCCAGGAACCATACATCATGTATGTCCAAACTTGTATGTGTACTGGGCTTCTTATATTCCTGTGTATTATTCCTCCTTAGTGACATACTTATCCAATGTTGACATCACCACTCAGAAACTTTTTTTCAGGAGGAAGAGCCAGGATTTCTTTGGGATGAAACATACAATCTACTCATAAAGGCCCTGTACAATCATCAGCTAACATTTTATTACATGCTCCAAAAACACAAGGATGAGACATGTTGTTTTTCTTAGACGAATATGTGTGGCTGGCTCCGAAAGGATAATCCCAAGCCTGCTGCCAAGGAGAAAAGATGGAGTTTCCCAATGCACTCCCAAATGAAAACACAAACACAATGATTTCTCCTGCACAGATTCAGAATAGACAGAATAGATGTGTTCAATACTTATTTTACCCACAGTGTAAATTAATTTTACCCACTGTGTAAAAAAAATAAATATATATATATATATATATATATATATATATATATATATTAGGGATGTGCAGGCTCGGATAGGTTCGAGTTTGCACGTTGAGTTCGGATTTTTCCCTCCAAAAAAACGGAACTCAGAAAGAGGCTAAACGTCATCTTACATGGACGAACATCATCATTCCTGCTAGCTGCGTAGTGCTATGCGATGACGTCAGACGCCCCCAGTGGACGGATGGAGCCAGCCGCACTCGTGGTGTTTGCTTAGATGTTATTTAGGTAAGTGTCTTATTGTTTAGTATTGTCTTCCTGATGAAAATCATTATTGTGATTGAAACGTTGAAGAAGTAAATTAGGTTCTTTGTAACCAGTCTCATTTTCTTTACTGAGGAGTGCCGCTGCCACTGCTGCCTATATATATATATATATATATATATATATATATATATATATATGTGATAAACCAGGGTAGGAGAAATGCGGGAACATGGTAAGAAAAGAATAGCAGCGCGGGGCTACTGTGACCTAGCATTTACTGGGTACATATTACTAGAAATTATATATATATATATATATATATATATATATAAATATATATATATATATATTTACACAGTGGGTAAAATAAATTTACACAGTGGGTAAAATAAGTATTGAACACATCAACATTTTTCTCAGTAAATATATTTGTAATGGGGCTATTGTAATGAAATTTTCACCAAATGTCAGCAACAACCCATGCAATCCACACATGGAAAGAAATCAAACCATAGATGTCCATAAATTAAGTTATGTGTAATAATGTGAAAGGACACAGGGAAAAAGTATTGAACACATGAAGAAAGGGAGGTGTAAAAAGGAATGGAAAGCCAAGACAAGAGCAGAAATCTATCAGTAATTAGCAATCCTGCCCCTTGTCAGTGCAAATTAATATAAGCTGATTCAGTCCCAACAGATGGCCTATAAAAAGGTGTCTCATTATCAAGGTGTCACACAAGAAACATCTCATGATGGGTAAAAGCGAAGAGCTCTCTGAAGACCTTTGTAACATTATTGTTGCAAAACATACTGATGGCATTGATTAGGATTTCTAAATGTCTGAATGTTACAGTGAGCACTGTTGGGGCCATAATCCGGTAGTGGAAACAACATAATTTCACCATAAACCAGCCATGACCAGGGGAGAAAAGAATTATCAGAAGAGTTGTCCAAGAGCTATGGACCACTTGTGGAGAGCTTTAGGAAGAACTGGAATTAGCAGGTACAATTGTTTTTAAAAAAACAATAAGTAATGCACTCAACTGCAATGGCCTATACACATGCTCACCACACAAGACTCCATTGCTGAAGAAAACGCATGTTGAAGCTGTTTTAAAGCTTGCTGCACAACATTTGGACAAGCCTGTGAAATATTGGGAGAATATTGTCTGGTCAGGTGTGACCAAAATGTAACTGTTTGGATGCCATAATACACACCATGTTTGGAGGAGAAATGGCACTGCACATAACCCCAAAAACACCATATCAACAATGAAGTTTGGAGGTGGGAACATCATGGTGTGGGGCTGTTTTTCAGCAAACAGTACTGGCATACTTCATATGATTGAAGGAAGAATGAATGGAAAAATGTACAGAGACATTCTTGATAAAAATCTGCTGTCATCTACCAGGATGCTAAAGCTAAAACAAGGGTGGGCAGTTCAGCAAGACAATGATCACAACAGCCAAGGACACTCTCTCAATTGGTTTCAGGGAAAGAAAATAAAGCTGCTAGAATGGCCCATCCAATCACCTGACTTGAATCCAATTGAAAATCTATGGAAAGAACTAAATATTAGAATTCATAGAAGAGGCCACGGAACCTTCAAGATTTGAAGACTGTTTGTGTGGAAGAATGGGCCAAAATCACATCTGAGCAATGCATGTGACTAGTTTCTTGAAGCTGGCATTACCAACAAAGGCTTTTGTACGAAGTATTAAATACATTTCAGTAAGCGTGTTCAATACTTTTTCCCTGTACCATTTCACATTATTACACATAACTTCATTTATGGACGTCTATGGTTTGATTTCTTTGCATGTGTGGATTGCATGGGTTGTTGCTGACATTTGGCGAAAATGTCATTACAATAGCCCCATTACAAATATATTTACAGAGGAAAATGCCCCCCCCCCCGTCACAGCTGCTGATACTGTAATTTAACAATTCATATGCAGACAGACTATAGATAGACAAAGGCAGCAGCTGATGGTCTGACATGGAGCTCTCCACTAGTGTATGGTGGCTTCTCAGGTGTCGGGAAGGGATGCCATGTATTGGGCAGCTGTAACGGTATACTCCGAGTATGTAGTTACAGCTCTAAGTGGGGTGAATATGTTGTGGACAATGGATGAGGTGCCCCTTCAGAGCGAGCTGGAGCCCGGCTGCAGGCGCCTCCATTGTCTCCCATAGTTCTGCCCCTGTGACTCATTATTATAGTACTCTGTGGCAGGGATGTGCAGTCAGGGTAGGCTATCATACTCCCTGTCATGCTCCAGAGTTTAGATATAAAAAGTGTTTTTATACATGTGTGCCTCCCCAGCCATTGACCTCACCGCACGGCCCTGCTCTGTGGCTGACCACGGGTCGTAATGAAGGTGGACGCGGTCTAGCTGAAGAGGAGGGGGTCCCTCCCCTTCTTATCCTCGCTCTATTTGTCACTAGACTGCCCGAGACTCAGCCCCTTCCCACGAGTCCCCACCCCCTCCCTCACCCTACAGTCACCCTCCTATCCCTTCCAGGGACCACGCCCCCTAACCCCGAGTCCCCACACCTTGCTCTCCAGTCTAGCCCTTTGTCTCTCCTTGAGTCCTATTGCCAAAGCCCAGCAGGGACCACATAGATCCTCTTCCTGAACAAGTAAGTGCCAGTGTCATCTAGGGGGGTGGTATATGTATGCAATGAGGAGGGGTGTATTTGGGGTTTTTTTCTGGGGGGTGGGGTTTAGAGTGTGATTTAATACTGTCTGTGGTGTGGGGGTGTATTCATTTTATGTGTATAAGTGTCTGTGAGGGGTGTGCTCATATTATCTGTGTTAAAACTGATATGTGGGTCACTGATGCTCTCTGCCTTTTATGGTGCTCACTATGACACTCTGCATTATGTAGTGCTCAATGCGATGCTTTCTACATTACTAGGCAGTCACTATAAGATTCTCTGCATTATATGGTGCTACTGTGGCCCTATGTGTTGTGAGACCACACCCCTCTAACGGGAGCGCACCTTCGGGCCCAAAGCATATTGTTGAACCTGGGCCCACCACACACTAGTTCGGCCTCTATGGCATTCTAAAAAATACAATTTGCATAATAAAATAGAAACATCAGGCATAAAAAAGACCATGAATAACAAATAAAAGTGGTATAAGCATTCAAATGAAAGCAAATAGATTGCATATAAAGGGGAAAAAAGACAGGTGTTAATATGACATTTAACAAGTAATCAAGAACACAGCTGAATCAATGTCTATGTTATGTCCATTAGGAGAAAGAATTTTAAATTTGTTTATCCAAAAGGTCTCTTCCTGCTTTCAGCAGGCTCTGAAGGAGTACTGAGAAAGAAAAGGTTACTATTAGAGATGAGCTGTTCAGTTTTGGGTCTGATCTTCCTGCCAAGTTCAAATCTCAGAATGGTCATTAGGTCTACCACTGATTTGTGACATGTACTTAGGTCGGCATAATTAATTGGATGACATATTTAAAAGGTAGACATTTAGGGCTGGATGCATGACACATTGCATTGGGGTTGCGATGCATCCTGCCACCCTTCACATGCATGCCGGTGTTAGCAACGCCGGTATGCATGACGAACATTGCAAAGGACCGCTTTCTAACAGTGGCCCTTTGCGATGGAGGGACTTCCGGGTCTATAACCCATAGGCTTCTATAGGGTAACTCCAATCAGGAGATGGCGTTACCCACTGAAACCAAGCTCCATGTCAGGAACTCCGTCTCCGGGTCCGGACGCAGAGCCCAGCCAGCAGGGTTACTCACCTCCGGTCTCTGCTTTGTGGTCCTGGTCAGCCGCGGATCATCTTCGTGGCAATGCTCTAGCCGCAGGTTCTCCTCTCCACACTGACACCTCGGGCAGTGTGACGTTATCCTCCAGGCTTGCCGGCAGTGTCTCCAGTCCATGGGCACGGCCATCTTGTTGTAGCCAGGGATTCCTGGTTCACTAGTCAGCTGGAAGCCAATCACCAATCAGCAACAGGCACCTCATATATAAACCCTTCCTGGATGATTATGCCTGTACAATGTCTTCTCAAGTCCTAGTATTTGGCTCCTGATATTTTCTAGTCTTTGACTTCCTGTTTATCACCGTGTTCTGCTCTTTGTCCAAAGACGTTACTTCGGATACAACCTGAAGCACCTCAAATGCTACTTTGAGTCCAAACCTGAAAGCACCTAAAGACGCTACTCAGGGTACAAACTCGGAGCACCTATAGATGCACCTCTACGCATTCCGTCCATATCACCGAGACGCGTCGCAGTGTACTACATCTGGAGTTCGACGCACCGTTGTGTGCTCAAGACCCACATTCATCAGAAGCCAAAGAGTCTTCACAGTCTAGCTGGATATACCTCCATACCGTTGACCTAGGATTCCCCTCTTGTCTTACTGGGTGAACCCCGGTGACTCGGACTCTGGATTCCTGCATCCGTCGATTGTGGATATTGTCGAACTCAAATAATTGGTTATGATCGCACACAATTATTATCTGACGATCTGATCGTCTATGGTCTGACGATGCGTTTCCTCGACGCTACTTTGCGTCGTACAATCTGATGTGCTAAACTGTGTATGCACAACACACATACACTGATGCATATAATGCACTCACATATAAATGTATACTGTATATACTTATATACACGGACGCTCATATGCGTATGCATAATACTCACACATGGACGCTCATTTGTATATTGTTGCTATTTCAACACACAGACGTACATATGCGGATGCATGTATGCAAGATGGTTCCCATTCACAATAGTTAATAACCAGTAAAAGGTATTTTTAACTAATAATTATGATGTAATATGTACTTGAATGAGATCTAAGGTTTAGAGCATAGTGGACGTGTCATGTTTGGTATCATACTAAATCCCTGTTTATTTGCAGACTCCCGTTCCTATCGGCAAAGGAGTCGCATCTTGCATCCGCTAGTTATGATTGTTAGGGAGTTATTGCATTGAATGTTAGTATCTATATGCAGTGTCGTAGCTAGTATTAACCTGTTGTTCGGCAGGAAACTACACAAAGAAACCGTTGGAGAACTGAGACATGCCCTGATGACATCATATGAATCAACCAATGACAAGACAACCCAGAAGCAAGAACCAATGGAAACCTGTAAACCAGTTCCTTTGTTAACATAGAACTCTGTAAGGTATATAAACTGCATCACGATTCCAGTGTTCAGACATCCACTGATCACAGACTTCTGGATTGATGACTGTATACTGGGACCAGTGCGCACGCGTATGTATCGGCTTGTACTATTATTGATTGCTTTTTACTCTTAAAGCTTTCACCGTGTTACTTTTTCATTACATATATAACTTTTTGTACTTTGGAACCACACGATTGGATTGGAAAGCAATTCTTTCTTATGCGACTTGCAGCGCTAAATAGCGACTATTATGAATCAATAATATTCAGCATTATCTGACTACTGTCCTGCTTGCTGTGGAGTTCACGCATCTATACCAGTCATCTCATTCCTACTATGCTGCTACATTCTTGTCACAGATTTCTCAAGGTTCATGTTCTTATCATTATGGACTTATAGTTCTGATTCTACCCATCATCCTCAACACCCTTCTGTTGTTCAATAAAACCTCAAATTCATTAAAAAAACTACTAGGAATCAAGTCTTATTTCTCCTATGAGGAAAAGCTATCTTAAACCTCCTCAGTTCTTGCTACCACGGTCTCAGCCCACAGAGTCTGATTTGTCACAGGAGGCCAACTTTCCGAGAGTCGTGACACTCCGGAGTGCATCGCATTCTGGGGCTTGGCGCATATGAGAAATGTGGTCAAACCTGAATTTTCGGGGTTTGACCACATTTCTCGCTTTGCTGCATCCCGCCCTTAATGTCGACACAAGAATTACAACTTTTTCTTTTAGCCTAAACCTAACTTGAACCCTAAAAATCATCAAAAAACCATATAGCTACATGTTAGTGTCAACATGTTAAATGTTGACATTTTGAATATGTTGACCATTTAACTATATTGGTGGTCGTCCTAATTACCATGTCGACCTTTTGACTGTCGACATGCATAATATGTCGACCTTTTCAATGTCAACCTTTATACTGGCGAGCAGGCGACTGGATATCCCTGGGTGGATGTAAGTTTATTCCTATTTATTTTCTATTATAAACATCTATTTTCATTAAGCATGCAGCCTATATGCTATCACACACAGGCTGCATGCTCAATCTCCACACTACAATATGTCCTGCCTTACTGGGCAAAGTGTGCCCCTGCAAATAAAGGCTTTCACTTTTGCGAAAGCCTGAAAGGGTCTTGCGAGATTACACTCAGTGCCTCAGTGCCCTCAAAGCCAAAGACAGGCTGCTGCTGTTTGGGGGAGGTGCTGGGCAGTATTCCCGAAAATAGAAACGAGTCATCCCCGATTTCTGGGAGTGCTGAGGCCAGTGTCTGAATCTTCCAATGCAGATTTAGTGGCTTTGGTAGCACAGATGAAATGGCAAACCTGAGTTGCCTAGGCTTACTCAAATGGCTGATGCTGCAAACATCACGACCGATTGTCCTGATGGTGATCTGATGCAGCGTCTTCAGATGCGGGCATCGGATCTGAGATGTTGGCTGGAGGCGTAATTTTCTTTCAGATGCCTCTTGCAGCATTAGCATATATGCACACAGCAAATGCATCCAAAGATGCAGCTACTGTGTGCATAGCGTACTTCTCAGAATCAGGCCCTGTAGTAATATATGATATGTTTGAATCAATTATTGCTACAAATCTTTGATGGAATTTCATTGCTTCCCTTAAACTAGACATTAATAGTGCCTAGTTACCTATTAAACCCAGTTATGCCCAGAACGTACGCCCATTTGCAGAGCGCATCTTGTGTGTTTTCACACTGCGCATTCTCTGGAACGGGGGCCCTGATTCAGAGCCGGACGCTCTGAAAGAGCGACCACCCACAGCTATTGCGAGCGGCCAGGATGATGGTCGCGATGGTCAAGACCATCGGGCTTGCGACGAGACCCTTGTGGTAGGGTCTCGTGGCCGCAAGCCCCAGAGAGCTTCTGGCTCTAATAGAGCCGGAAGCTCTCCCACCGACATCACTGGTGATGTCAGTGGGGCCGCCCACAAACGGCAGAGGTTCGCATGGGAACGCCTCCTTTTGTGAAGCCACCCCCACACCACGCCTCCAAAACGGTTTGAGCTGTCGATCAAAATCGACAGCCGCCCCCTTTTGGTGTGAGACCCGGAGCGACGGAGCGCCCGTCGCTAGCCGGGTCTCGCGCATGCGCAGTGGCCTAACATCGACCCACTCGCGAGCGCATAGCGCTTGCGAGCGGGTCTGAATCAGGCCCTGTGTGCGCACAAGTACTGGTCTATAGACAAGTAGTCTATAGCTCAGGCATCTATGCTGAGTATCTCTGGTACAGAGTGAGTTCCACCCTACTAAGATCTGACTCACATAAGTTGTTGATAGTTGATTTCACTAAATGATGCAAAAGAAAAGCACTTTGATACTAATGAGCAGCTCTCTCTAAGGTGCGTTGTAGTATTAGTGAACATCTAGACTCCCCATGTACAGGAAAGTCACTTAGCTAGAAAATAAACTATCTACACTAACACTACGCATATTCACTTCACTCAGCTATGAGCCAGAAAAAGACAACAAAGATAAGGAGGAATCATTATATAATTTCCGGGGTGTTTTTTTCCTCCCTATTTAGCTAAATAAGTAGCTAACTCATATGTTGTTGGTTAGTTCACATGTGAAGAAATATAAACAGTAACACACCCACAGTTGGTGACATGCTTTCTCAACACACAGGTACTCTTCAATTAAAATAATGGGCTTTATTTACACATAGGAGCAGATCAATCAACTAAATGGTGCACATCTGCACCTGATCAAACCATGGTACAATGCAAAAGGTACAAACACAGAGAGGGCAGAGGAGCCTGGGCTCCAGTACCAACCAGACCAGTGAGGTAGGTAGGTAAGCTATGACAAGGGCAATGGTGATGCCTGGGGCTCTGATCATGATGTGTTGGCATAAAAAGGCTAGCCATATCGGGCCTTGGGGGAGATTGATCAAAGCTTGGCGAGAGATAAAGTAGAGAGAGAAAGTACCAACCAATCAGCTCCTAACTATTTTTTTCAAACACAGCCTGCAATATGGCAATTAGGAGCTGACTAGTTGGTTCTTTATCTCTCTCCACTTTATCTTCAAGCTTTGATAAATTTCCTCCACAGTCTGATATATAATAAAAGCCCTTTATTAAGGGGGCATGATGAGCAGTGGCATAACTGGGGGGGATTGAGTGGGGCTTGTGCCCTGGGTGACATGGCAGGCCCAGCAGAGGAGGGCGCCAGCCAGGGCATTGTTACCTGCACCGCCCGCTCTCCGCTCCCCCCCTTCCCCTGATGAAATCTACTACTGTACACAGTACAGTGCAGTGAATGACTACAGCAGCAAGCTGCTGGTGCTGACTGTAGGGGGAGCTGCAGCAGAGATGCGCAGCCCCTCCAAGGCAGTCCTCCTGGTATTCTGCAGCATGCTGATCCTGAGAGGCTGAGAGCTGCTGCCGGCGCCAGGTGACAGCTTCACCACTGGTAAGTATTGGGGGGGGGGGCAGCATGTCAGCATGTGTGTATATATGTGTCAGCGTGTGTATCTGTTTCAGCATGTGCATGTGTGTATATGTGTCAGCATGTGTGTATGTGTGTGCATTTGTCAGCATGTGTGTATCTGTGTCAGCATGTGTATCTTTGTCAGCATGTATGTATCTGTGTTACTGTCAGCGTGTATGTATCTGTGTCAGCATGTGTGTATATGCATCAGCGTGTGTATATATGTGTCAGCATGTGTGTATCTGTGTCAGCATGTATGTATCTGTGTCAGCATGTGTATATATGTGTCAGCATGTGTGTATCTGTGTCAGCATGTGTATATCTGTGTTACTGTCAGCATGTATGTATCTGTGTCAGCATGTGTGTATCTGTGTTACTGTCAGCATGTATGTATCTGTGTCAGCATGTGTATATGCATCAGCGTGTGTATATATGTGTCAGCATGTGTGTATTTGTGTCAGCATGTATGTATCTGTGTCAGCATGTGTATATATGTGTCAGCATGTGTGTATCTGTGTCAGCATGTATGTATCTGTGTCAGCATGTGTATATATGTGTCAGCATGTGTGTATCTGTGTCAGCATGTATGTATCTGTGTCAGCATGTGTGTACCTGTGTCAGTGTGTGTGTATCTGTGTCAGCGTGGGTGTAATTGTGTCACCGTGTGTGTGTATCTGTGTCAGTGTGTATCTGTGTCAGTGTGTGTATGTGTCTGTGTGTGTCTGTATGCGTCTGTGTCAGCATGTGTATGCGTATCTGTGTTAGTGTGTGTCTGTGTCAGTGTGTGTATGTGTATATGTCAGTGTGTGTATGTGTCAGTATGTACTGTATGTGTATATGTCAGTGTGTATATGTCAGTGTGTGTGTATATGTGTGTCAGTGTGAATATGTCAGTGTGTGTATGTGTATATGTCAGTGTGTGTATGTGTCAGTATGTACTGTATGTGTATATGTCAGTGTGTATATGTCAGTGTGTGTGTATATGTGTGTCAGTGTGAATATGTCAGTGTGTGTATGTGTATATGTCAGTGTGTGCAGCGCCGTAGCAGGACAGCAGTGCGCCCTGTGCTGCACTTCCGCCCCTCTCGCTCACCCCCACCCCCCTCCTCCCCCTGAGCGCTTACCTTTTCCTCTCGGAGAGAGGAAAAGGTGGATGGAGGGCGGGGATCTTCACCGGCATCGCTGGTGTGCGCCGCGCAGCACTGCAGGTCACTTTCTGCAGACCTCTCCGGAGTCGGGCAGTTCGTGGCCGGTGCCACTAGAGGATTCCGCCCTGTGCAGAGGCACCGGCCGCACCACCCTCCCTACGGCCCTGAGTGTGTGTTTATGTGTCAGTATGTACTGTATGTGTATATGTCAGTGTGTATGTATGTGTATATGTCAGTGTGTGTGTGTGTATATGTGTCATTGTGAATATATGTCAGTGTGTGTGTGTATATATATATATATATAAGTGTGTGTATACATGTGTCTGTGTGTGTGTATATATATATGTGTCAGTGTGTGTGTATCTGTGTCAGTGTGTCTGTGCTGAGAGAGAACGCGGGGGGAAGATGATGGTGTGACTGAGAGAGGACGCAGGGGGGAGCTGATCGCCTGACTGAGAGATGACGCAGGGGGGGGAGGTGACGGTATTTTGAGAGATGAGGCAGGGGGGAGATAATGGTGTGCTGAGAGATGACACAGGATGGTGGTGATGGTGTGCTGTGAGACGACACAGGGGGGAGGCTATGGTGTGGCTGACGGATGATGCAGTGGGATGATGGTGTGGCTGAGAGACGCAGAGGAAAGGAAGTTACACAGGAGGCACGAGGCTGGTTGAACCGCTGTTGTATGATGATGACTTTGTTATTATTCCCACATGAACAGGCATCTTCCGGACGATGTGACCTACATGAATAGTGAATACCGACTGAAGACGCCATTGTCCCAGGGAGGATACATTTCTTCAGAGGTTCCACGTTGTGAGAAGCCACCGCAGAGGTTTGGTGCATATGGAATGTAAAGGAATGTGCCAAAATATGGGTGTCGTGTCATGTTGGCACGCCCCATATTCAGTAGCCATGCCCCTTCTGGTAGGTGACCACATCGGCGCGCAACATATGTTTATGGTGTGTGTGTGTGGGGCGCCAGTCTGAAACTTGCCCTGGGCTCCGCAGACCCTAGTTACACCACTGATGATGAGCATAACTAAGGAAGCTGTGATACAACTGTATAAAGGGGCATGAAGGGGCTGAGCTCTGAGGCAATTTAAAGGGACATGAGGAGGCTCTCACATATGTAGGGTCTGAAGGTGTCTGATGCCATATAAAAGGGCATGATTGGCATATAAAGTTACATGAGGGTGCTCTGATAGCATATAAAAGGGCATGTTGAGAGGTCTGGTGGCATATAAGTGTGCTATAAGGTGCATGAGGGGGCTCTGATGGCAAATACAGGATCACTTAAGTGCATAGGTAGCCTCTGACAAATAAAATGGTTGTAGCCCTACTGCGGTTTTGGAAATGCACCCTGTGCAGAATCTGTAATTAAAGAGGTCGTAACCCTAAGTAATCATCATGGGTAAAAAAAGCTGCATAAGAGATATGATCAAATCTTCCTTTTACTAAAACCAAAGTGAAGAACTGAACTTGATTAATTTTTGTCATGTATTATTAATAATTGTGTACCATGAGTTAATACCACAGTATATTATACACCAGTCAGTACAAAGTGTTTGCGCCAAGGCATCCCTGGGGGCCTGGGAATGCAAGTGAGGTATAACTATGCCATCAAGATGAGGCGGACATGCCCCCATGGTGGCGCACAGCTTTTGCAGAGGCCCTACTACTATGTGTGGCCACAACCCCACACATTGTCATGCCATTCATAGTACTGGGGCCGCATGATGTCTTGGTGGCCCTAAACAAAGTGTCAAGCTTTTAGTATGTATACTTAGAATAATATTAATAATAATTTTCTTTGTAGTTTTATGGAATTACAAATATGAGTACAAAACATATTTATACTTCCTACTTAAAAACAAGTCAACAATTAGTACCAACATCCATCTATCCTGGGATTCATGTCTTCTCTTCCATAATTGTGTAAATAATAATTTGTTCTAGCATACTGTATATCCATGTGTGCATCGATTACACAGGGGCTACAAATTTAATTTTCAGTGAAAATTGTTGCAATTCTCTGATTGATACCAAAGGTATTTGGTATGCTGACTTAAAAAAATAACTGAAGCCACAGCTCCAAGGGATAAAGAGCACATGCTGAGAATTGTGAAGGCAGCAAAAAATGATGGAGAGGTGGATGTCATTGTCCACCTAGGGACCAATGACCTGGCCAATGCTGAAGTCATAGCAGTAAAAGATGAATTCAGGAAGTTAGGGACTGCTCTAAAGCAGGTGGCAACCACTGTAACTTTTTCAGAAGTATTACCAGTGCACAGAGGGGAAGATAGAAATGAATGCATCAGAAACTTCAATGTTTGGCTACAGAAGTGTTATGAGGAGGGATTTTGACTGACGGTCCATAGCCACGCCATCTGGCAAGATAGAAGCTTAATGTAGACGTAATTCTGAATAGAGTTGAGGATAAATAAGACTGATGGTTTTTGCTGAATGTTGTAGGTATGACAGCCTTGTTGCTGGGTAAGTTTCTGTGGTCAGCTGGTGTGTTAAGCCAATGTCATTGAGGGAAGGAGGAGTTTGAATATGGTATATATTGACCTGCTCGTTTCTATCCAGTCTCTTTTGCTGGAATCTTCACAAATAGCTGAGTATTCTGTGATATTCCTTCAACTGCACTTGTTGTATCTATTGTATTCACTGTTCTTTCAATATATTTCATCCACATTTTGCTCAATCCCTGCAGAATGCCCCGTCCCAGATGCTCTGCCCCCCTCCCAGCCGGCTGGCCGATTTTGCATGCCCCGTTAGTTGCTCCCTCCAGGCCTTTATCCCCCATCCCATCCACATCCCTTTTAGTGATTCCACCAGTCACCCAGTCCCTCTCCCCCCGTGTTGTAGTTCCAGCGGGGGCAGCGGTGGTTTCAGTGCCCGTCGCGGCTGCGGCAGGCGCGGGCATAGTCCCGGTGTTCCCCGCTTCCCAGAGTTTCCCTCCA
Source organism: Taudactylus pleione (assembly GCA_031769625.1). Classification (NCBI taxonomy): domain Eukaryota; kingdom Metazoa; phylum Chordata; class Amphibia; order Anura; family Myobatrachidae; genus Taudactylus; species Taudactylus pleione. The sequence continues at coordinate 8,705,761 of JAUIMM010000053.1, forward strand.
CCCGCACCGCACGTGGTCCATCATTCCGACCCTCCAGCCCGCTCTCCCCGCTCTGCCGCTACATCGGCCAGTTCTCCCCGTTCTCTCGCCTGCCGCGCCGCCTCCCGCCCAAAGCCCTCTTTCCAGTCATCAGTTTACTCCAGGCAGGTCACAGGGACAGGGGCATCCCCTGTTCCTTTCAAAGCCAGGCTACCTGCGCTGCAGGCCCTGTGTGGTCAGCCCAGCCTGGTCATTGCGACGGGCTCGGCGGCCATTTTAGATCAAGCAGCCATTCTGGGGACAGCCTCCCCTCGTGGAGGGGGTTATAACAGTCCCTATCATCGGGCTGCTTCCCCATTTTTGGCCCCCACTAGTAGGCACCCTGCTCTGCATATGGGTGCATCCAGTAATTATTCAACACCTGCCCTTTCACAGCCCATTTGGTACACGGCCGCTAGTGGTCAGACACCCACTTTTAGTGCCCAACCCCTTTTCGTCTGCTGGCTCTTCCTGTGGCCAGGAATCCAAGAGCTCGGGTTTAGCACCCCCAGTTTTTTCCTCCGCTGCTATACTTCCTACTGCCCCCTATTTTGCCACTCATGCCTCAGACTTTTCTGGTGCCTATACGCCATTCTTTCAGCAGCCCCATCTGTCCTACCCATATTTCCCACCCTAGCAGGGCTAAACCCCTCCAATCATACCAGTGCCTACCCCGCCACTTGCCCCCTTTCACAGGGATTACTCTCATTCCTTGATACCTGCAGTGTCTAGTTCCATGCAGGCGTTGGCTACCCTAGCGGCTCCTCTTTCCTTAACACTTGACACTTCCAACCCTCCCCACCCTGCACCCGTGGCTCCTCTATCTTTGCCAGTGCCTCACCCGTCTCCTCCAGTTGCAGGTTCTGAAGGCGCAGGAGGTATCAAGGGAGAACAGGTGGCGGTTCAGGCGGTTCCCGTGACAGGTCCGAACGAAGTACACGCAGTCGTCGATGCAGTTAGGACTCCTCAGGTGGCAGTGGCCGAGGCAACTCCAGGACCCTCTGGTTCTGGTGAGTATGATGCGGTTTGTTCTTCATCCTCTGATTCTTCTTCTGATTCTTCCCACTCTTCTGGTTCAACAGCTCGTCCGCGTAAGATAGCCAGAATGGTTGCACGTCGCTTGGCCAAGAAGTCAGGTAGCGCTGCTAGAATGGACGCAGAGTTAGGGAGTAAAGAGCTGGAAGCCGGGGTGGACACAGTCCATTGTGCGAATACCGCGGTGCTTCGTGGTTTGCGCAAAAGTGTGCGAAACCAGATTAGAAAAGGGAAGTTTGTTGATTTTTTCTCCCTCACTGACGACATGAAAAAAAGTTTTGCACAGGCTAAAAAGACCCGGGGTATGTGGGAAGACGTTTTTTGTGGTTTTAATAACTAGTTAAAGGGTATGCTCATATTCGCTACATGCTATCTGGAGACGTGAGCACAGGAGCATGTGAATATTGTTAGATACTTATTTTTGGTATTGGACATCTTTGTTAGGTTTCGTAATTTAGCATGGCGGGAATATGATGCGCAGTTTAGAAAGAATCATGACGGCAGTATGATAATTCCGTTTGGGGTGAAGGACGTTGAAGTATGGTTAGAGGTGTCACAGAATCGTCGGCCTCCTTTGGATCTGGTATAGCCCTGTAGGAACTCGGCGACCGGCAGATCAGGGCAACAGGATGGGCGCGAGGAAAATGCTTTGCCTACATGACTCCCGCTGCACGCAGGGGTTGGGCTGCCAATTTCGCCACTCCTGTCATCTCTGCGGGGGTGAACATCCGGCCAAGGACTGTCGACGTGGGGCGGGAGGGGCTCCACAAGACCGTGGAGATGGCTCCAAGGGAACTGGTTAAGGCTGTCTCTCCCATTTGTTTAGCTTCACTTAGCAGATGGCTTCAGTTATACCCCTGTAGGGAAGATTCCTTGTTCCTGTTGAATGGTTTTTCATTTGGTTTTCAATTGCCTATAGAGGGTCCATTGATAGTTAGGGCTTCTAGTAACTTGCGCTCCACCAGAGATTTCCCTGAGGAATTAAAGGATAAAATAGGAAAGGAGGTCCTGCTGGGTCGAATGGAATGTCCTTTCCTCCCTGGCAGGATCTCTGTATATCTCCAGTAGGTGTCATTCCCAAGAAGGTTCCAGGAAAGTTTTGTTTAATTCAACATCTTTCATATGCTACTGGTAGTTCGGTCAATGATGCTATCCCAGATATTTTCTGTAGAGGTGTGTATCAATCGTTTGAGACTTTGGATTTGGTGCGCAGTTTTGGTCATGGCGCCTTGTTAGCAAAGTTGGATATAGAATCAGCCTTCCGTTTATTGCCAATGCATCCTAAAGCTATGAAGTTTATGGGTTTTTGCTTAGACTCAGGGTATTTTGCTGCACGGTTTCCTGGGCCTATTTTGAGAAATTCAGTTCCTTTTTACAATGGTGTGTCTAGGCCAGAACAGGGCAGAGGGGCATGGCTCACTATTTGGACGATTTTCTCTTTATAGGTCCAGGAAATAGTGAGATCTGTTCTGATCTCCTTTTTTCTGCTCAAGCTTTGTTTCAGGTTTTGGGAGTACCAGTTGTGCATGAAAAAAACAGAGGGTCCTCTTTCTTGCTTGACCTATTTAGGGATTGAGATAGGTACAGCTGCGGGTTGTTGTAGGCTGCCCCGAGACAAGGTGGATAAGTTGCTGGAATAAATTGCTAGCTGTTTAGAGGTGAAATCAGATAGGCTAAGTAGGGTACAGTCACTCCTAGGGTCCTTTAACTTTGCTTGTCGGATGATTCCAATGGGTAGAGTGTTTTGCAGAAAATTGGAGAGGGCCACAGCTGGAGTGGTCAGGCCGCATCACCATGTTCGCTTATCAAGTGAGATCAAAGATGATCTTCGTGTTTGGACCAGGTTTTTGGTTAATTTCAATGGTGAGCGTATTTGGCCTTTGCCACCGTTAGCTAACAACATGTCGCAACTGTTCACTGATACGGCCGGATAGTCCGGTTTTGGGGCCTTTTTCAATGGGGAATGGTGCGCTGCTCCATGGCCGCTAAATTGGCGCGAGGATGGTTTGACGAGTAATTTGTTGCTGTTAGAGCTGTTCCCGATTGTTGTAGCGACTGAGTAACCATCATGTAGTTTTCTGATGTGACAATTTGGGTGTGGTTCATGCCATCAACAACCAGCGTTCGTCTTCACCTGTAGTGTTGCGTTTACTCCGCCATTTAATATTGCGCTGTTTGGAGGCTAATATCAGATTTAGGGCCAGGCATGTTCCAGGGGTAGTGAACGAAATTGCAGATGCTCTCTCTCTCTTTCAATTTGCAAGGGCAACAGAAGATGCCCAGGTTTGGTTTGTGGGCCACTCCTTTATATTTTGGGCTGAAAAGCATGTGAGAGGTCAACGGGTTCAGTTGCCATCGGATGGACGTCAGATGCGTTGGTTTGGTGTTAGAGGTTTGCGTGTGGAGTCACTGATGGATTTGATTGTTTTCTCTGTGGCTAAATGGGGAGTGCCAGAGTATATGGTGTTACATGTTGGCGGGAGTGATTTAGGTAAAATGAAGGGTGTGGCATTGATTATCAGTTTGCGTGAGGTTTTTGATGAGGTTCATTTGTGATGGCCGTCTGTTCGTATCGTATGGTCCGAAATGATGACACGTATGACTTGGAGGGGAGTGCGGAAGCATGGTGCGCTAGAAAGAGTGCATAAGAAAGCAAATGTGGCGGTGGCTAAGCATATTGAGTCCATAGATGGTTTGGTGTTAGGGGATATTGGTCGGTTCTTCAGGCATGATGGTGTTCATTTAAATCCGTTAGGTACTGATTTCTTTGTGAGGGATTTGTTTTCTTTTTTGAGCTAGTTGTTTGGGTGGCGGGACAGTCTTCTTAGGGCCTGGCTTTGGCGAGAGTACGCTGCAGCTCAGTGGCTTTATGTGGCGTAAGACAACTTTGTGGGGGCACTTGACCTCAATGCCCCTGGCGAATTTGTCTTTCTTTTGTTTGAGAGAGTTGAAAGCTAGAACTGAGGGCCTGATCCAGAGCCGCTTGTAAGCTGCCGCTCGTTCGCTCTGAGCGATGTTCGCACAACTGCGCATGCGTATGGGTCATAATGCACATGCACAAACCAGTCATTGTAGTCGGAAATCGTGCGCTCGCAAAACAGCGAGGGGCTGCTAATTTGATTGACAGAATGTACCGTTTGTGGGTGGTAACAGGGGAAGGTGCTTGAAAACGGGGGAGTGGAGATCCGAACGCAGGCGTGCCTAACGGTCAAAAGGGCGTTTAATGGCAGGGCATAATTAGTAAAGGAGCGTCATCGACCACGTCACTTGGTTGTCTTTTTGCCTGAACTGCTCGCAGTGATTGCGGTAGGAAAAACCTACCACAAGCACTGCGAGCCGTTCAGATGCCTTTCGATGTACCCGATTAATCTAATAAATACCGGAGATGACGTGTGTTGCGAACGGCAAAGGGGCGTCTTTACAAAATAGCGAGCGCATTTTTCGTTCGCTCGCTCAGACATAGAGGCGTCAACAAACCGCAAAGAGCAAGCGCTCAATTTAAATAGCCGGCCCCTTTTTTGGAACGACCATCCGCAAGTAGCGTCCGGCTCTGAATCAGGCCCTGAGACTGCAGCGTCTCTTTGCCACCCTGGTTAGGTTGATTAATTCTAATTTATAAATAAAAAGCTCTGACCTTTTAAGCCAAGCTATGGTTGTCCATGTCTTTATTTATAGTTAAGTTAAGTAAGCTAATAAGGTGTATGGTGTAAAGCAATAAACATATGCAGATCTTATACAAATATGATGGCCTACACCCATCTTCAAAAGGAGCTAGAATACTGAGTGAACAGTTTGAAAGCTTCACCAAGAACTATTTAAACTAGAAGAGGGGAACAGTGAACCAAACATGAAAAAATAAATCTGCTCCCCCAATAAAGAGGTATTATTTCTGCTGGCAAATGGAACAGTAAGCATATCCACAGCAACAGAAGATAATTCAGAACAAAACCAAATAAAGATAGGTACATGAACATACCTAGGAACAGGAGAAATAAGCAAACAAATAAAAGTCTAAGAGGGGTATTCAATATGAAACATTAACTTCACTGTCGAAGTTAAAGTTTCATATCGGAGTTTTTACCTGCGTTAAAGTATCGGGCGCGCTCCCGCTTATACCCGTATTCAATATAAAATTACCGAAAACGGGAAACTCCGAAGTTGGATTTGCGTAAAGTTACGAATTTTTCCTTAAAAAAATTGTAAGACCCCCCTTAAAGTAGTAAAAACATAGGGGAACGCTATGGGTACCCCCGTTTTAGCCTTTAATTGAAAGTCGGGGATTTAAATAGCCGCAGCAGGTGTTTTTTTCCGACATTGAAGAAGTGATGCAGAAGAGCACTTACGTTATTTTTTTCGTTTTTTTAAGTGGTCCCATCAAATTTGGGGTACATGAAAATGGGTACTAGCATATTTTTATGTCCTTAAAGTAAGTTTTTAAAAATTCTGCATTTGTGCACCTGCCGCTATAATTCTATTCTAGAAAACATCTGCCGCATACATGCAGAATAGCCCTGAACCTATTTCCCTATTCTTAAACATTTTTTTCCCTTTTTTTTTTTTTTTCACCCCAATTTGTAAATTAATTTTTTGGGGTGTCCCTATCTTTTTTTAAAACTTTTTTTGACACAGTTCTTTTTTCAATGTCATTCCCAGGGGTGCAGGCTATTTTTTTTAAGCCTGCACCCCTAAACCCCAATTCTGCACTTTTTTTCAACACCTATTCAATGGTGAAAAGTTATCCCCGTTTTTTATTAAAGACTTTTCAAAACTGAGATAAGTCTTTGAAATTGAATACGGTGTAAAAGTCAAACCTGCGATAATGACGTCAAAAGTGCGATATTAACGCAAAAACGATGTTATCGCTCCCATATTGAATACCCCTGTATGAGCAATGTGTGTAAATCCTGAACTAACTGCAATAATGACAAGGGATGATCTGGATATTGTGGCTATTACGGAGTCATGGTGCAATGAAAATCATGACTGGGACATAGCTATACCAGGATATACTTTATTTAGGAAGGATAGAATGGGAAGAATAGGCGGAAGAGTAGCAATGTATGTCAAGGAAAGCATAAATACTACGTTAATACATAGTATTGAAGAAAAAAACGAGTCCCTTTGGGTGACTATAGAAACAGGGGAAAAAGTGATTCTTTGTATTGGGGTGATCTACAGACCACCAGGTCAGGAAGAGGAACTGGACAGTAAACTACTGCAGGACATCACTAAAATGCCAGGTGTCTGTGGCAAGTTGCATTAGAAGTAGGGACATCCTGAATTCATTGCAGGGAGCCTTCCTCCAGCAATTGGTGAGGGAGCCCACTCGGAAAGACGCAATATTAGACAATACTAACAAATGGAGACAGAATATCTAATGTAAAAGTGGGTGAAAACCTGGGATCCAGTGATCATCAAGCAGTATGGTTCAGAATAAAGACAGATACTGACTCACCCCATACAAAAACAAAGGTGTTAGCAGAGTGGAGGAACTTGAAAGGAGTGCAGGTGAGGTGGGAAAATTTAAAAAGTGCAATATTAAAGGCAACAGACCTTTGTATCAAAAGGGTTAGGAAAACCACAAGGAAAAGGAAGCCAGTGTGGTTTGGGAAAGAGGTTGCAAGTATTGTGAAAGCAAAAATTATGGCCTTTAGGAAATACATGCAGATGCAAAATAATGAAGACAAAGAGGAGTATCTTGTAAAACAGAAGGAGGCTAAGAAAGTAATCAGATGTGCAAAGGCAAAAGCTGAGGAGAAAATGGCACTGTCAGTGGGTAAAGGGGGAAAAACTTTTTTAAGTATATAAGTGAAAGGAGAAAAACAAAAGGTGGAATAAAAAGACTAAGGACAGAAAGAGGGAGTCTTGTTGAGGGAGACAATGTAATAGCTGATCATCTTAATAATTATTTTTGTTCAGTATTCACTACTGAGAGAGAGGAAAAGGGGCCACAGTTAAGTTTGAGGTGTAATCAGAAAAATGATAGGAACATGATAGGAACAAGCACATTTACAGAGGAGAAGATCCTATCAGAACTCTCAAAACTGAAAGTGGATAAATCAATGGGGCCAGATGGGATACATCCAAGGATACTAAAAGAGCTTAATGGGTGCTGGTTACACCATTAACAGAATTATTCAACCAGTCACTAGCTACTGGAGTAATTCCAGAGGACTGGAAAAGAGCAAGCGTCCCACTGCACAAAAGTGGAGGCAAGGAAGAGGCAAGCAACTACCGACCAGTGAGCCTTACATCAGTAGTAGGGAAATTGATGGTAACTCTCTTAAAAGAAAGAGTCGTAGATTATATCAAATTCAACAATTTGAGGATCCCAAACAGCATGGATTTACTGGGGGGAGATCATGTCAAACAAAGCTTATTGACTTTTTTGACTGGGTGACTACTAAGGAAATAGATAAAGGGGGGCCATAGATATAGCTTACCTAGACTTTAGTAAGGCTTTTGACATTGTTCCACATCGCAGACTGTTAACTGGAAAGCATGGGATTGGATACAAAGATAGTTGAATGGATAAGATCATGGCTGCAGGATAGGAAACAGAGTTGTAGTAAACGGAGTGCAATCTCAAGAGGGAAATGTTACCAGTGGAGTACCTCAGGGATCTGTACTTGGACCAGTGCTTTTTAATATCTTTATTTGTGACATTGCAAATGGTATTGAAGGGAAACTATGCCTTTTTGCAGATGACACAAAGGTATGTAACAGGGTAGACACACCAGGAGGGGTAAAACAAATGATTGATGATCTAGGTAGGCTAGAGGAATGGTCAAGAACATAGCAACTACAGTTTAATGCCAAAAAATGCAAAATCATGCACTTGGGTCTCAAAAATCCAAAGGCTAAATATAGTATTAATGGCACTATACTGGAAAGTACTGAAGAGGAAAGGGATTTAGGAGTCACTATTTCAGGTGACTTAAAGGCAAGCAAACATTGTAACAAAGCAATGAGGAAGGCAAGTCAGATGTGTGGTTGCACAGAGAGAGGAATCAGTAGCAGAAAGAAACAAGTGATAATACATTACTGAATAGGTCATTGGTACGTCCTCATCTTGAGTACTGTGTTCAATTCTGGAGGCCATATCTCCAGAAGGATATTAATACATTAGAAACTGTACAAAGAAGGGCAACTAAAATGGTGCAAGGTCTACACCACAAAACGTACTAGGAAAGACTAAAATATCTTAATATGTATAGTTTGGAGCAGAGAAGGGATAGGGGAGACATGATAGAAACTTTCAAATATATAAAGGGTTTTAACAAGGTAAAGGAAGGAGACGTTCTTCAAACAAAGAGAAGTATTAGAACAAGAGGACATGTTCTAAAACTGGAGGGTGGTAGGTTCAGGGGAAATTTGAGGAAAATTTACTTCACAGAAAGGGTAGTGGGCAAGTGGAATAGCCTCCCATCAGAGGTGGTAGAAGCTAAGACAGTAGAGCAATTTAAACATGCATGGGATAGACATAAGGATATCCTTCAGAAGAAGTAAGGATCAATAAGGGTAGAGGTAATAATATGTTTAAAAATGGGGCAGACTAGATGGGCCAAGTGGTTCTTATCTGCCGTCAAATTCTATGTTTCTATGTTTACAATTTTCTCGAAGACACTAAGAGGGAATATAATTAGACACATGCTTTACCGCGCAGCTTCAGCTCCCAAGCAAGTAAAGTGCCCAGAGTTATTTAATTAGCAGTCCGTGGTAAGCCTGTGACCAGTCCTGAGGCAGCACTTAATGTGGATTTCTGTTCACACCTTCGCGGTAAGCACTGCTTCGGAGCTGGTTGCAGGCTTACCACGGGCTCTAATTGAATAGCTCTGGGCACTTTACCCGGGAGCTGAAGCCATAGGATAAAGCCCGAGGCTAGTTGAATTCTATCCTTGGGGGGTTTTTTTTACAAAATTGATCTGAAGATATGGGAAAAAAGCTGATTTATGTTTACTCTGGTGAAGTGCTAATATTTTTTTCCAAAAATTTTTAAAAAATTGTAACTAAGAACCATATTACAGAGCTACTTACATTTACAAAGTCCTTACACTATATAATAAATAGACACTGGAAAGGTGCATAATGAAACTGTGGGTGCAGCTTAATCAGTGTATCTTAAGTAAAAAACATCCAATATTACTCAAAAAGGAATACAATAAAAAACATAGTAGTTACTATATCCAAACTTCATCTATTACAAAGGGATTTCTCACAGAAAGTTTCTATTGAACAATCCTGCATTGTGTTACTCAAAAGAATATTGACGGTGATTATCCTTTCTCTAAATTGTGTTAATAACACAAATGGTGTTTAATTAGACACTTTTTGGAACTCTCTTTTTGGAAATTAATTTATCATGGGTGCGTTGTGTTTTCAGTGTAACTACTATGCTTTTTATTAAAGTCCTTATACTGCCACTTGCGTCCACTTACTGCCAATTACCTTCAAAGCTTTGTTTGGTACTTTTTTCTTCTATATGCTGCTTGTGGGTCTTCTCTGTGCAGCATCCAACAGTGGTCTCCCATCAACTTAACATTCTATCTTCTTTATGACTTTCATCTCACTACCTGCTCCGAGGTTTTCAGGAGAGTATTTCAAGTAATCATTCAGAAAGCGCCCTTTCAAACTCACCGAACAACCTATTGCTTTGTATTTTCTTTTTCTAGAGCTTGTGTGGTAATTGGCACACCTTGCATTGCGAAATTCATATATGTCACCAGAATTGATCACATTTCAGGTGCCGGGAACAGAGGCCCTGATTCAGAGCCGGACGCTCTGACAGAGCGCTCGCTCTGAATCAGGGCCGGCCTTCTTGTTTTTTAGAGCGGCCTCCCGGCCGCTCGCATAGCTGTGGGTAACCACCCACAGCTATAGCGAGCGGCCAGGAAGATGGTCGCGATGGTCAAGACCATCGCGACCATCGGGTTTGCAACGAGACCCTTGTGGTAGGGTCTCATTGCCGCAAGCCCCAGAGAGATTTCAGCTCTCACAGAGCCGAAATCTCTCCCACTGACATCACTCGTGATATCAGTGGGGCCGCCCCCAAACGGAGGCATTCACATGGGAACGCCTCCGTTTGGGCAGCCACTCCCCTGGCCCGCCCACCAAAGGGGGCATGCTGTCACTCAACATTGACAGCACTCCCCATTTGGTACAAGACCCAGAGCGACGGTTTGCCCGTCGCTATCCGGGTCTCGCGCATGCGCACGACGGAGCCGGCTCCGTCATGCACATGCGCACTGGGCCACCATTGACCCGCTTGCGAGTGCATAGCGCTCGCGAGCGGGTCTGAATCAGGCCCAGAGCTTGCGAGAAAGCAATGTCCCAGCAATAGAAAACACAACCTTCCACAACTGTTTATTGCCGCATCCTGATAGCCTTTATATGCTGCCAATGTCTGCAGTTCAATATCAGTGTCTAGCCCCAGCATCAGCATGCAGTGCCTAACTAACTGAGGCCAGCAGCATATGTTGTGATAGGATCCAAAAAAGGTAAGTAAATGTTAACTTTTTTATATGTTAGTACCTTTTTAAAAATATATATTTAAATAATGAAAAGTTTTAGATATATGTTGGCAGTAGAATAAATTAAATAACTAATTTACCTATACAACAGGAATGTCCCAGGATCTGCTGTGTGTTGTAAGCTGCTGTTTGGATTGCTCAGTGAAGCTAACTCTTCACTCAGTGATGTCGACTCAGATGTGCTGGAAGGCAGGTTAGGGAGGAAAATGGAGAGAGATTTTCAAAGATTCCTCTCTCTCAGTTGAAAAATGAAGGAAAGCCTCTGCTAACGCCCTCCAAAATAAAAATACAATTGGAGCTTGGTAAATCCGGACAGACTGCATTTCTCATTAGAGTAATGGAAAATGTAATTAGCATTTGGAACGGATGCAATTTTTAGGGCATGGAGAAGATTTTGTGAAATCTCCTCTAAACGCCCTTTGATACATTCTGGTGATACTTATTTTTTTATGAAAATAATACAAACATGTCCTGGAGCAATACAATGTGGCATAATCAAAGTGAGGGCACTGTGGCATAATATGAATTGGGGGCACTGTAATGTGGCACAATGAGCCAGACACACTAAATTGTGATGTAATATGGCCTAGGAGCACTGCAATGTGGCACAATATAAGCTGGTGGCACTGTAATGTGGCATAATATGAATTAGAGGTGCTGTTATGTGGCATATTAAGAACTGGGCTCACTGTAATATTACACAGTGTTAATTCAGGGCACTACAGTGTGGCATAACATGAGCTGGGGACACTACAGTGTGGCATAACTTGAACTGGGGCATTACAATGCAGCATTATATAAACATAGGGAACTACAATGTGGCATTTGTGAACTAGGGACACTACAATTAAGCATAACTGGGTCACTGTATAGTAGAATGTGAATAAGGACACTTTTATGGGGCATAAAATGAACTATGGGACTACTATGGCACATAAAATAAACTACTTCACTACTGTGGGGCATAATAGTTACTATGGCACCACTGTGGGGCATAAGATTACCTAGAACACTACTATTGGGCATAAAATGAACAACCGATGTGGAGAGAGAAAATGTTGCTATGGGTTCCACCAAGTTCAGGCTATGCCCCTGGTACAATGTATCATGATATCAATAAATTTCATACCAAGATATAAAACAGGGGAATTGATTGAACTTACAACCTAAAGTTGGGTACACACTAGACGATATTTCGTCCGATCGGATTGACATATCGGGTATATCGTCTAGTGTGTACCAATGATATGAACGCTACCGCGGGTCGTTAGCGACATTGCCCATCAGCACTACTGCAGAGCTAACGGGGGATGTCGCTAACACTGTCATGCTGACAAAATAAATAAAAAATATACAATTTAAGTGAAAAATTATTCCATAGCAATTAGTAACAGTAATTTCCTTCATCAGATGAGTGCCGTAATTAGATTATCTCTAAAAACTGAGACAAAGGGTTTTCATAAACGACTATGGCATTTATCCTATATACACCAGTGCTTTCATTTACTTCAGTTTCATGGGATCCGAGCCAAGAAAGACTTAGCTAGGAATGAAGCCTCTGCCGCAAAGTAATAAAGAATTCAGACCAGAAGTTGTAACTCCCAAACCCACCTCACTGGCTGGCTCATATCCTCATATAACCCTTTGCATGATTTTAGCATGCATCAGCTGCTAATGCAATCACAGCTAATCAAACAGTTTTAATCGGGAGCTCTCTCTCTTCCACTGTTTTTGGCTCCAGGCAGAACATTTGCAAAATATATAGATTACATTTTCCTGTGGATCCCGTTCAAACATTCATTTTGTCATTGTAGATGGTTTCCTCTAGTTAAAACGGATGGGTGGTTACATTAACTACTACAGTTCTGAAGACAATTGAATAACATTCCTTCATTATTATTATTCCTTTTCTTCATTTGACAAGTGAAACAAATAATGGATTCCATTTTTCCACATAAGAAAATGCTGAAATATAGCAAATAAAATAGTTAAAATAGGATGAAGGAAAATCACTCCACAAATGAAACATTTGCTAGTATGAAGCTAATCATTGTAATCCATACACCATAATATTAACACACACACACACACACACTTTTCATTACTCCTAATAGGTGGGGGGGGGAATGGCTGTAGCACGCTGGTGGCCTGACCACCTCACAGTGGGCATGATACATATACTATATATATATATATATATAATTATATATATATATAGTATACAGTCTTGCCGGCACTCCTCAATACAAGATAAAATACTGCGCCCGGTGCCTTCCTTATTACCTCTCTCAGTTTGGAGAGGAAAATACAAAGTGCTGGAACAGGCGTCACTCGCGGCATTTATGATAATCAAACTTCACATACTCGTTGTTTGAATCAACGTTTCAGGACTCTTTATTGGTCCCTTCGTCAGGATACAAAAAAGTAAATGACAATTTCTTACCTTAAGTACACATTTGCACCCAGTGAAAAAGCCCGCCGAATTTCCTTCAGACGCCGTCAATGTGACGTCACAAATGGAGTGCTCCCCATCACCATAGTAACATTGGAAGCTTAAGGCTATGGAAGCCTACAATAGTCAAAATACAATAAATAGCAAAGTACATAGTAACCTATAAGGTCAATTAGCGCACCACGTAGTGGTACAAATAACTAGTCGCTAGTTTCACATATTGCAATAACCGATGCGTTCAACCTATGAGTTGATCAATATTAGAACTAATAAATGGTATTTTAGATATGCTTAAGATAATAAACTGTCTTAAAATACATTTACTTCATAAGCTCAATTATAACACTATAACTTGTACCAACTATCCCTAGGTATAAACATAATGCTTATCAATTAAAGTCACAAACGCAGATATGCATATATTTATAGAAAACATTGCAAATTCAACTGCTCATTTAATCCCTTAGGTGACATAGTATCTAATTTAAAGATCCAGCTAGATTCAAGCTGTAACAATTTTCTAGCTCTATCCCCTCCACGGATGTTTTGTGGAACATGATCTATTATTCTATAGCGAAGACTTGACAAGTTATGCTTCGCTTCCACGAAATGCTTGGCCACTGGCTGGTCACTATGGCCTTTGTTTAAAGCAATTCTAATAGCACTTCTGTGGAGGGCCATACGCTCTTTAAACATGCGTTCAGTTTTGCCCACATAGCTTTTGCTACATGGGCAGGTGATCATATAGATCACAAATTTTGATGAGCACGTCAGGAAATGCATGATGTTATATTTTTTTCCCGTGTGTGGGTGGTAAAAACTATTGCCACTAATCATATAATTGCACGTAGTGCAATTAGGGCATCTATAACATCCCAATTTTTTACCACTTAAGAATTGACTGCCCAAATTGTTGGCCTTTTTAGTAGAGACATCAGGTTTCACTAATAGATCCCTCAGACTACGTCCCCTTTTATAGCAATGCATAATAGATTTATTATGTAGCGATGTTAATTCAGGGTCACTGCTAACTATGGGCCAAAGTGTTTTAACTGTTTGTGATACCTTCTGACTGCCCGTACTGAAATGATTCACCCAAGGTATTCTGTTTTCTTTATTCTTTTTGACTTTAGTGATAAGCAAAGAGGCTCTTGAATATCTCAGAGCCTTATCTCTCTGTTTAATGAGATCCATCTTTTTATAACCTCTACGTTGGAATTTATCCAACATAATATCTAATTCCTGTTTAAGGGAGGACTCATTACTGTTAATACGACAAATACGTAAAAACTGAGAGTACGGTAAACTTTTTTTCAAACTAGTCGGATGGAAGCTGGTATAGTGCAATAAGTTGTTACGATCAGTGGGCTTATTAAATACCGAGGTGCACAATTTGCCACACATCAAAGAAATTTTAACATCCAAATAGTTGATTACATCAGAATTCATTACAAAAGTGAACTTCACCGGGTGTGCTAAACTGTTATGTCTAACAAACACATTATTCAGATCTTCCATTTGGCCTGTCCACAACACTAATAAATCATCTATATATCTAAGATATACAAATACGTATTTCGATATATCAGGGTCAATAAAAAATATTTATTTTTCTACAAAAAACATGTAGCTATTAGCGTAGCTTGGTGCCACCGCCGAGCCCATGGCACATCCTGATACTTGTAGAAAAAAATGGCCAACAAAGAAGAAATAATTTTTAGTCAAAATAAATTCAAGCAGATTAATAAAGAAGTTAATCTCTGGTCCAGTGTAGGCAGGATTATTTGTAATTAATTGCCTTACAGCCCACAAGCCTTCCCTATGCGGGATGCATGTATATAAACTTTGAACGTCCGCCGTGCACAAAATAAAATTCTCCGGTATCGATGTAAGGGAATCCAAAATCTTCAACAATGATGTCGTATCTTTAAGCCATGTCCGTTCTTTCTGTATACATGGTTGCAAGTGGCTATCTAAATAGATCGCCACTGGTTGCGTTAGTGATCCCCTAGCCGAAATAATCGGTCTTCCCGGGGGTTTCACCATCGATTTGTGTACTTTAGGTACTGAGTACATCAGTGGACAAACTGGGTAATCCACAGTCAGGGCTTGCTGTAGCTCCGATGATATGATGCCTTCTACAACTGCTTGTGTCAAAATAGAATCAAGTTCTTTTTTAAAAGATGTTACCAGATCACCTTGCAATGGTAAATAAACTTTGTGATCTCTTAATTGGCTATAGATCTCCTCCTTGTAATCATCTACATTTTGAATTGTTATTGACCCACCTTTATCCGATGGGCGTATTACAATGTCATCATAGCTCTGGAGCTCTCGTAAAGCTATATCTATAGTAGTCCTTGTGTAGAACTGGCACTCGTATAACGAAGTAATTCTGCCGGGTTGCCCTCTGTGATAATTTAGATATACAGGCGAAGAAACAGCGGCACTCCCGGACTTAAGAAATCAAAAGTGTAATTTATTGCATGCCCAAAGATGCCGACGTTTCAGGGCCTTTTGTCAAGGCTGGCGTTGCACAAATATACAAATAACAGATAAGAAGAAACAACTAGGTCTCTAGGCTGCAGGACGGAAGTGATAAATACAAATATACAAAGTTGCGGTTGGCAAAGAGATACTGGCAAACTAGCAGAGAAAATAAAATCAATAAAGATTATATCAAAAGTCTAAACTACGACATGTATCACAAACAATACAACATATAACATTCAATTAGGCAGGATATTTAAATCTTCTATTCATTTATGTCGTGTCTGTGATAAAAATTAGGTTAATACATTTAGAGAAAGTTTCTCATTTAAGCCAGCCGGATAAATGGTATTCAATCTATGGATCCAGGTAGCTTCCAATTTTAATAATTGACCTCCTCTATTGCCTCCCCGTATTGATGACGGAATATGGTCTATAACCTGATGTTTGAATCCTGACAAAGAATGACCAGCCTCTAGAAAGTGGCGAGCCACTGGTTGTTCTGCTGATTTTTTTGTGAGCGCTATTTTAATGGCTGAGCGATGTAAGGCCATTCTCTCTCTAACCGTTCTAGTGGTCTTACCCACTTAGTAATAATTACAAGGACATTTAATTAGATACACAACAAAAGAAGAGGTACAGGTAAGTACATGTTTGATATAATAAATCTGGTCCCGGTGGGGATGCTTAAATGTCGATCCTGTAAGCATATGTTGACACGTAGTGCATTTAGCACACTTATGGCACCCTGGGGGTTTGGTCTGTAAAAATGTACTCTCTTTCTTAATATTGAATTCGGTGATATCGGTATGTACTACCAAATCTCTAATATTTCTGCCCCTTGTAAAACAGGCCATTGGTCGTTTGCCTTTAAAACATGGTAAATCTTTATCTGATGTTATTAATGGCCACAAGGCTCTGGTTGCTCTTTGTATAACTGGACTGCTTGTTTGATACTCCATTTTCCATGGTATGACATTCTTATCATTCTTAATCCTTGGTTTTAATAGTTCATCACGTTTGATGGTTAGAACTTCATCTCTCTGTTTTTTTAAAGTGTTAAGTGCGTATCCTCTGGTCACAAATTTATCAATGAGTTTGTCCAGTTCATTCCTAGTTTCTTCAAGGTCACTCAATATCCTTGCTATTCTCAACATCTGAGACTTAGGAAGCCCTCTCACTAGCTTTTGGGTGATGGCTACTAGCTGCAAGGAAGGTATTATGATCTGTAGGTTTCGAATAGACTCCAGTTATTAATTTGTCTTCTTTTATCGTAACTTGCACATCCAGATAATTTAATGTAGATTTACTAAACTGGTATATGAGTCTAATCGGTGACTCTCGTTCACTGATGTATGACATTAAAGATTCAAATTACTCCTCACCTCCAGTCCATAACATAAATATATCGTCTATATATCTCGTATAAACAAGAATATTTTTGCTGATATACTCGTTCTTAAAGAACATTTCTTTTTCTTCGCTGAACATATAGATACTAGCGTAGCTAGGAGCTACATTACTACCCATTGCACATCCCGACACTTGTAGGAAAAATTTCCCATTATACATAAAATAATTATGTGTCAAGGTCATCTGAAGTAATTTAACAAAAAACTCTTTATCCACAAGGGTTAGTTGTTGTTCTGCGAGGAAAGATCTTACTGCTGTTATTCCTTGGTCATGCGGAATCGATGTATATAAACTGGATACATCCATGACACAGATCAATGTGCCAGGAGGAATTTTTGTAACAGATTGTAGCGTTAAAAGGAATGCTGTAGTATCTTTAATGAATGTTGGTTGTGATGTGACCATGGGTTGAAGAATAGTATCTAAATACATTGAAACCGGTTGGTAGAGAGAGTTTCTCGCCGATATAATCGGGCGGCCCGGAGGTGACTGCAAGTTCTTGTGGATTTTAGGTACCTTTTATCTTAGGTACCTTTTTGTCTTCTTTTATCGTAACTTGCACATCCAGATAATTTAATGTAGATTTACTAAACTGGTATATGAGTCTAATCGGTGACTCTCGTTCATTGATGTATGACATTAAAGATTCAAAGGACTCCTCACCTCCAGTCCATAACATAAATATATCGTCTATATATCTCATATAAACAAGAATATTTTTGCTGATTTCCTCGTTCTTAAAGAACATTTCTTTTTCTTTGCTGAACATATAGATATTAGCGTAGCGTAGCGAATGCTCAAGATTCTTCAGATGATACGAATCCGTTCAAGAAATTTTTTCAAACACGGAGCCAATCCACCTTTGACCCACAATCATCAAATTCTTCATTAAAAACGTTTAATCGTCTAATGGACGATTCAGTTTCCCGGTATACTAAAGCTTCATCTATACAACATTATAACTTAACTATACAGGAAAAGAAGGCACTAAAAGATTTAGGTGCATATCGCGATATAATAATACGCCCCGCCGATAAGGGGGGTGCTATCGTGATTTTAAATTTATGTGATTACATGAATGAATTAGAACATCAAATTATCAGATAGACACACTTATCAAGTCCTATTGAGGGATCCTACCATCGAATATAAAACTGAATTGGATTGTATTCTTTCAGAAGCCTGCCAGGAAGGCATTATCAGTCCCAAAATTAAATTAGCATTAACACAGGAATTTCCTGTGGTACCGATTATATACACGGTACCTAAAATCCACAAGAACTTGCAGTCATCTCCGGGCCGCCCGATTAGACTCACATACCAGTTTAGTAAATCTACATTAAATTATCTGGATGTGCAAGTTACGATAAAAGAAGACAAATTAATAACTGGAGTCTATTCGAAACCTACAGATCATAATACCTTCCTTGCAGCTAGTAGCCATCACCCAAAAGCATTAGTGAGAGGGCTTCCTAAGTCTCAGATGTTGAGAATAGCAAGGATATTGAGTGACCTTGAAGAAACTAAGAATGAACTGGACAAACTCATTGATAATTTGTGACCAGAGGATACGTACTTAACACTTTAAAAAAACAGAGAGATGAAGTTCTAACCATCAAACGTGATGAACTATTAAAACCAAGGATTAAGAATGATAAGAATGTCATACCATGGAAAATGGAGTATCAAACAAGCAGTCCAGTTATACAAAGAGCAACCAGATCCTTGTGGCCATTAATAACATCAGATAAAGATTTACCATGTTTTAAAGGCAAACGACCAATGGCCTGTTTTACAAGGGGCAGAAATATTAGAGATTTGGTAGTACATACCGATATCACCGGATTCAATATTAAGAAAGAGAGTACATTTTTACAGACCAGACCCCCAGGGTGCCATAAGTGTGCTAAATGCACTACGTGTCAACATATGCTTACAGGATCGACATTTAAGCATCCCCACCGGGACCAGATTTATTACATCAAACATGTACTTACCTGTACCTCTTCTTTTGTTGTGTATCTAATTAAATGTCCTTGTAATTATTACTATGTGGGTAAGACCACTAGAACGGTTAGAGAGAGAATTGCCTTACATCGCTCAGCCATTAAAATAGCGCTCACAAAAAAATCATCAGAACAACCAGTGGCTTGCCACTTTCTAGAGGCTGGTCATTCTTTGTCAGGATTCAGACATCAGGTTATAGACCATATTCCGTCATCAATACGGGGAGGCAATAGAGGAGGTCAATTATTAAAATTGGAAGCTACCTGGATCCATAGATTGAATACCATTTATCCGGCTGGCTTAAATGAGAAACTTTCTCTAAATGTATTAACCTAATTTTTATCACAGACACGACATAAATGAATAGAAGATTTAAATATCCTGCCTAATTGAATGTTATATGTTGTATTGTTTGTGATACATGTTGTAGTTTAGACTTTTGATATAATCTTTATTGATTTTATTTTCTCTGCTAGTTTGCCAGTATCTCTTTGCCAACCGCAACTTTGTATATTTGTATTTATCACTTCCGTCCTGCAGCCTCTGTGTGTGGGCCGGGGAGACTGTGTATCCAATCTGTGGAGCGTTACTATGACAACCCACGGACTTCGGTATGATGTCATCATTGGAGGACCGAGAGGCCGCGTGTCCGCACTGCCTCCCCCTGTCAGCGACGGCCTGCCACAGCATGCAGTTTGGAGAACACTATTTAAAGGTAAGAGACCTAGTTGTTTCTTCTTATCTCTTATTTGTATATTTGTGCAACGCCAGCCTTGACAAAAGGGTCGTATATGGCCCTGAAACATCGGCATCTTTGGGCATGCAATAAATTACACTTTTGATTTCTTAAGTCCGGGAGTGCCGCTGTTTCTTTGCCTGCATATATATATATATATATATATATATTATATATATATATATATATATATATATACATACAGTCAGGTGCATAAATATTGGGACATTGACAGAATAATTTTCATATTTTGGCCTCTATTCACCACCACAATGGCTTTGAAATGAAACAAACAAGATGTGCTTTAACTGCACACTTTCAGATTTAATTTGAGGGTAATTACATCCAAATCAGGTGAACGGTGTAGGAATTACAACGGTTTCTATATGTGCCTCCCACTTTTTAAGGGGCCAAAAGTAATGGGACAAACTAAACAATCCTAAATCTAACTTTCACTTTTTAATACTTTGTTGCAAATCCTTTGCAGGCAATTACAGCCTGAAGTCTGGAATGCATAGACATCACCAGACGCTGGGTTTCATCCCTGGTGATGCTCTGCCAGGCCTCTACTGCAAATGTCTTCAGTTCCTGCTTGTTCTTGGGGCATTTTCCCTTCATTTTTGTCTTCATCAAGTGAAATGCATGCTCAATGTTCCTACGCTATTATTAACCTCAATAACATTAATTTCCACTCATTTCCAGTCTATTCTGAACACCTCACAATATTGTTTTAAGGCCAAAAGGTTGCACTGAGGTAGCTGGATGACTATGCTAAGCGACACAAGTGGGCGGCACAAACACGTGGCCCATCTAGGAGTGGCACTGCAGTGGAAGACAGGATGGCAGTTTGAAAAACTAGGCCCCAAAGAGTACATAATGCACAGAAATAAAAGAGGTGCAAGATGGAATTGTTCTTGGGCCCTACCACCCACCCTTATGTTGTCTAAACAGGACATGCGCACTTTATCAAACCAATCATTTCAGGGCCAGGGTCTGCCACACGACTGTGGCTGAAATGATTGGTTCGTTTGGGCCCCCACAAAACAAGCTGGCAATTACTCTGCCCCTGCACAAACTGGCTCTACAGAGACAAGATGTCGTCCTCACCCTCTTCAGTGTTGTATACATCCTCATCCTCACAGAGTATTTATTCATCCCAGCTGGAATCCACCACCACATGTCCCTCTGTACTTTCTGGAGGCTGGTCTTCCCGGAAGAATTGATAATTAATTTTGATGAACATCATCTTCTCCACATTTTGTGGAAGCAACCTCCTACGCCTTTCGCTGACAAGGTTCCCGGCTGCACTAAAAACTCTTTTGGAGTACACACTGGAGGGGGGGCAACTTAGGTAAAATAGAGCCAGTTTGTACAGGGGCCTTCAAATTGCCTCTTTTTTCTGCCAGTCCAGGACAAGACTGTCTGACATGCCTACTTGGATGCTGTCACTGATGTAATCCTCCACCATTCTTTCAATGGTGACAGAATCATATGCAGTTACAGTAGATATGTCAGAAATTGTTGGCAGGTCCTTCAGCCCAGACCAGATGTACAAATTTGGTCCTGCCTGCCCTGCATCACCACCAGTGGTTTGGTTAGGATATCTAAGTTGTTTCCTGGCAGCCCCAGTTACGCTAGAAAATGAAGGAGCTGTTCCTGTTGACAGTGTTTTCGCCAGCAAGTCTTTGCACCTCTGCAGGCTTGTGTCCGCCGGAAAGAGAGACACTACGTAGGCTTTAAACCTAGGATCGAGCATGGTGGCCAAAATTTAGTGGTCTGATTTCAACAGATTGACCACCTTCGAATCCTGGCAAAGCGAATGAAGGACTTCATCCACAAGTCCCACATACCGAGCGGAATCGCTCCATCTTAGCTCCTCCTTCACTTTCTCCAGCTGCTTCTGCAAAAGCCTGATGAGGGGAATGACCTGACTCAAGCTGGCAGTGTCTGAACTGACTTCACGTGTTGCAAGTTCGAAGGGCTGGAGAACCTTGCACAACATGGAAATCATTTTCCACTGCACTTGAGTCAGGTGTATACCCCCTCCTTTGCCTATGTCATAGGTGGATGTATAGGCTTGAATGGCATTTTGCTGCTCCTCCATCCTCTGAAGTATATAGAGGGTTGAGTTTCACTGCATTACAATCTCTTGCTTCAGGTGATGGCAGGTTCAAGAGTGTTTGCTGGAGCTCCAGTCTTCGGCACTCAGTCGCTGAATGGCGAAAGTGGGCCGAAATTTTTCTGCCCACCGAAAGCGTCTCCTGCACGGCCCTGCCGTTTTCTTTTAAATTCTGCACCACCAAATTTAGGTTGTCGGCGGTGTGCCTCTTACTGAAACCGGTGATACACATCGTAGCCTGCCTTGGAATGAGCTGGCGTTTCTGAGATGCTGTTACTGGTGACGCTGCTGTTGCTGCTGCGTAAGGCGATACATCTACCCAGTGGGCTGTCACAGTCATATAGTCCTTAGTCTGCCCTGTTCCACTAGTCCACATGTCCGTGGTTAAGTGGACATAGGGTACAACTGCATTTTTTAGGACACTGAGGACTTTTTCTGACGTTTCTGTACATTCTCGGTATCGCCTGCCTAGTGAAGTGGAATTAACAGGATTTATTACCGGGGACACACTACCTCCATCAATTGTCTTAATCCCACTGCACTAATGGCGGATACCGGACACATGTCTAACACCAACATAGCTGTCAAGGCCCACTTATCTGCTTTGCAACAGGATGACTGCTGTCGTACTTCATCCTCCTCACAAAAGAATGTTGGCCGGTCAATTTCTTAGTAAAAGAAGTAGTGGTGTTCCAACTTCTACTCTGGGATTATGAACGACTCCCAGCGGCAACAGCAGCAGCAGGCATAGCAATGCAGGATCCTCCGGAGGAATCCCGGATAGGAGTCAGTCATGCTAGTGACATTGCCTGCAGACTACTTCCAATTCTGATTGAGGAGGAAATTGACGAGGAGGGAGTTTCTGGTGTAGTTTGCAGGTGCTTGGATACAACAGGACAAAGGGATTTAGGTGTCCCTGGACTGCTTACGGTCTTAGCCAGCTTCTGAACTTGACGGTGACTTTTTATGAATACGCTGCAGGTGACATAAAAGGGAGGATGTTCCTAAGTGGTAAACGTCCTTACCCCTACTTATTACACCTTTACATAAGCTACATATGGCAAGACAGTTGCTGTCCAGACTTGGATAGAAATATTTCCAGACCAAAGAGGTGGATTTTTTGGTATTCTGCCCAGGCATGACGATGGGCTTTGTCATCCCATGGACAACAACTGTCTCCCTCGGTGCCTGATTTAAACAAACCACATCACCATCAGAATCCTACTCGTTAACTTCCTCCTCAGCGCCAGCTACACCAATATCCTCATCCTGTTGTACTTCAACAGTGACATCTTCAATTTGAATATCAGCAACTGGACTGTGGGTGCTCCTTCCAGCACTTGCAGAGGGTGTGCAATTGGTGGAAGGAGCCACCTCTTCCCGTCCAGTGTTTGAAAGATTAGGCATTGCAACCGCCAACACACTTGGACTGTCTTCGGGGAATTGTGATATCTTCTTAGAACGCACAGTTCTTTGCTGTGCTTTTGCCAGCTTAATACTTTTCATTTTTCTAGTGGGAGGAGGAGGGCTTCCATCGTCATGTGAAGCTGAACAACTAGGCATGAACATAGGCCAGGAGGGCCAGGACCTTAGCCATTCCTTGCCACTCCGTGTCGTAAATGGCATATTAGAAAGTTTACATTTCTCTTCAGACGATTTAATTAATTTTTGGGGTAATTTTACTGAACTTTGGCTTTTTGGATTTTACATGCCCTCTACTATGACATTGGGCATCGGCCTTGGCAGACGACATTGATGGCATTTCATCATCTTTGTCAGTGGTTCTTGATCTTTACCTATTTTATCCTCCAAATTTTTGTCCTCCATTATTTTTATGGAGCGCATTATTTTTATGGAGTGAATAACCCCTGTAAAACTTATTTGGATGAATTAAATAGACTGGAGTGAATGCACAGCACAGGGTAGTGTACCCCTACACCACACAGGGCAGCGCCTGTAAAAATGATTTTGATTAATTAAATAGACTGGAGTGAATACAGAGCACAGGGCAGCGTACCCCTACACCACACAGGGCAGCCCCTGTAAAAATTATTTGGATGAATTAAATAGACTGGAGTGAATATATAGCACAGGGCAGCATACCCCTACATCACACAGGGCAGCTCCTGTAAAAATTATTTGTTTAATTAAATAGACTGGAGTGAATACACTGCACAGGGCAGCATACCCCTATACCACACAGGGCAGCCCCTGTAAAAAATATTTGGATTAATTAAATAGACTGGAGGGAATACACAGCACAGGGCAGCATACCCCTATACCACACAGGGCAGCCCCTGTAAAAATTATTTGGATTAATTAAATAGACTGGAGTTAATACACAGCACAGGGCAGCATTGCCCTACACCACACAGGGCAGCCCCTGTAAAAATTATTTGGATTAATTAAATAGACTGGAGTGAATACACAGCACAGGGCAGCATACCACTACACCACACAGGGCAGCCCCTGTAAAAATAATTTGGAATAATTAAATAGACTGGAGTTAATACACAGCACAGGGCAGCATACCCCTACACCACACAGGGCAGCCTCTGTAAAAATTATTTTGATTAATTAAATAGACTGGAGTGAATACACAGCACAGGGCAGCATACCCCTATACCACACAGGGCAGCCCCTGTAAAAAATTATTTGGATGAATTAAATAGACTGGAGTTAATACACAGCACAGGGCAGCATTACCCTAGACCACACAGGGCAGCCCCTGTAAAAAATTATTTGGATTAATTAAATAGACTGGAGTGAATACACAGCACAGGGTAGCGTACCACTACACCACACAGGGCAGCCAGCCCCTGTAAAAATAATTTGGAATAATTAAATAGACTGGAGTTAATACACAGCACAGGGCAGCATACCCCTACACCACACAGGGCAGCCCCTGTAAAAATTATTTGGATTAATTAAATAGACTGGAGTGAATACACAGGACAGGGCAGCATACCACTACACCACACAGGGCAGCCCCTGTAAAAATTATTTGGATTAATTAAATAGACTGGAGTGAATACACAACACAGGGCAGCATACCACTACACCACACAGGGCAGCCCCTGTAAAAATTATTTGGATTAATTAAATAACCCCTTTTTATTTGGAACCATAGGGGGTACTGTATAAGGGGCACTACTGGCAGCCTGCATAAGAGGTACCACTACTGGGGGCACTGCATAAGGAGCACTTCTGGGGCCTGCATAAGAGGGACCACTACTGGGGGCACTGCATACTGGGGGTACTGTATAAGGGACACAACTGGGGGCATGCATAAGGGGGACCACTACTGGGGGCACTGCATAGGGGGGACTGTATAAGGGCCACTGCATAGGGGAGCAAAGTATAAGGGTGCACTACTGGGGGCACTTTATATGGGTGCACTATTGGGGGCACTGTATAAAGGGCACTGCTACATGGGGCACTGCTACTGGGGACATTGCATAAGGGGCACTACTACAGTGGGCATTGCAAGAGGGGCACTACTACTCGGGGCATTAAGGTGCATATGCAATGGAAAGGAATGTTCCCAGAGTGACGAGAAACGGGTGTGTGTCATGTTGACATGCCCCATTTTTCAGTCACCACGCCCCTTGTGGCACATGACCACACCATTTTTCACCTTCGGCGTGCGCAAATGGTGGGCTCCATTTTCTAATTTGCCATGGGCTCCAAATATCCTAGTTATACCACTGCTAGAGATTCTTTGACAGCCCCTGTAACTGACCAAGAGATTTCCCTAGTTATTAAGTCACTGGCAAATGGAAAGACTCCTGGACCTGACGGTTTAGGGGACGAATACTATAAGACGCTTTCCCCACAGGCAATGGCACAGCATCGGACTTTAATCAGGCCCGCATTATAGTTGTACTGAAACAGGGTAAGGGTCCCAGTTTGACCCAGTCTTATCATCCCATATCACTGCTAAACCAAGACTACAGCTATTAACTAGTCTTATAGCTCAATGCCTACAGTTGGTCCTCCCTGATTTAATACACCCCTCACAAATGGGTTTCATGAAAGGCAGGAACACGTGCATAATGTACGACAGCTGATTGCGGTTCTGACCAAATCTCATCTTGCAAAAGAAACTGAAACATTACTAGTGAGTTGTGACACCGACAAGGCTTTTGACAGAGTGTCATGGTCACATCTTTTACCTGTCCTTCATTTGCAGCACTTTGGTGCAGATTTTGTGCGTCTTTTCCAAACACTATACGCAACACCCACAGCATACCTTACCATTAATGGCCTTAATACCTCTACATTTACATTACACCGTGGTACACGACAGGTTTACCCACTGTCCCATTTTATTTCATTTGGCATTAGATCTCCTTATTTGTAGGTTCTTTCTTTGCAAGCATAGGGAGGATTTTAAAATAGGTAACTGCGACTTGAAAGTCTCAGCATATACAGATGAGCTGCTATTATACTGTACTTTAGAAAGCCACACGCTGCCTTTCCTGGTTTCCTTGAGATTTTAGGAGATTTTCACACAGTTTCTGGATTTCTTGTGAATCAAGCTAAGACGGAGGCATAAACTATACATCCTGAGGTTACTAGGGGTTGGCATAACTCATTTCCATTTCAGTGGGCTCGCTTTATTTTGAAATATGTATGACTTAAGCGGCCAACTTCCCTGCTCTAATACAACGCACACATCTTGATTTTAGTAAATGGCGACATCTGCCTCTGTCGTATCTTGGAAGGTGCCAGTTGATTAAGATGAATTCTTTTCCTAGATTATTATACCCCCTACAAATGCTTCCACTACTCTTGTCCGATTCAAATTTGAAAGTTCTCAATGGAGCGATCAGCAAGTTCATCTGGGCTAATAAGAAACCCAGAATCTCCTTACATAAACTGAGAGAACCAATCACTTTAGGTGGAGTTAACTTGCCTTGTATGCAAAAATATGCTATTGCAGCTAATTGTCGCTATGCGGCTGACTGGATCAAGGGCACAGATAAGTTTGCTGGCACTGCTTTGGAACAAGCCTTTACCCAGACCCCCAATTAACAAGCCTTTTACACACATGTCCTTCTTCTTACCCGGCAAATATAGCACAAAATGTGTTAATATGCACCACCTGCAGAGCCTGGATCTCATATGAAGGTGCTGACATTACTTTATTTCTTCCCTTCAGACATAGTCCAGGTTACCATATGTTTTTTCTCTAGGTTATTTAACTGGGATTTTCAGGGTCTTCATTCTATTTATCATTTTCTTGATCTAACTTCAATGACTGTATATACTTATGTCAAATTGCAGGAATTACACCCTCACTGCCCTGGTGTGACATTCACAATGTCTATTATCTATGCTCACGCACGTCGCTCCCTATGTTTAGACAAGGAAACGACTGGTCTAGCTAAATGGCGCAATGTGTTCCCTGATGTACCTGTAACCTACATTCTTAAGGCGTTTGTTAAATTAAATAAGCAACTGATTTCTGCATCATATGCAGAAATGAATTACTAAGTGCTACATCCGCTCCTATGGCAGCCCTAGATTGAGATTTCTTATTGGGGTTTTGCAGGGCTCTAATTGTTTCAAATGTAAATCACCTGAATCTGATTTGATGCATTGTATGTGGTCCTGTGGGGAGGTTAAAAAATTTTGGTCATCGGTTGGAACTTATATTACCTCAACGTTAGGTATAGTATTTAATGTGACCCCAGAGTGGGCTCTCTGGGACTTACCCTCCCAATCAGGAGTACCTAGGTTACCCAGTGGTACACGCACACTTCTGACAAAAACTGCAGTGGCAGCAAAGAAGACTATTCTGTCCCAATGGGTATCGGCTGATACACTTTCATTTAGGCTTTTCTTACCTAGACTGTCCTACTTGTTTCATATGGACTGGCTAGAGATGTCAACAGACAAAGATAATAAGGCAAACATTTTTTTTTCTATTTGGCTTCCATATACAGTATACACACCTTATCCTCTACAGCAGGCATGTCAAACTCAAAATACCAACCTCTTCGAATATTCAAGGACTAAGAGTGTGTGGGCTGCAACAAAAAAAAGTCTTATATGCAATTTTGAAAGGTTTATTATTAATAAAAAACAATGCAGGGCCCCCTGTAGTAGTGCCCCTTATGCAATTCCCCCCTGTATTAGAGCCCCTTATGCAATGCCCCTTGAAGTTGTGCCCCTTATGCAGTGCCCCCAATAGTGCCCATTATGCAGTGCCCCGGTAATGCCCCTTATGTTGTGCCTCAGTAATGTCCCTAGTAGTGCCCCTTGTCGAAGCTGAATAATTGGCTGAGACAAGTTCAGTTTAAAATTTAATCGCAGCGACACCATCTTGCGAATGGCCGCAAGACTCCATTTTAGAAATGCGATCGCAAGACGCCATTTTGCGAATGGCCGCCTAAGCGCCATTTTATGTGAACTCACAATATAGTACATGTGGCGATATTTATATTAGCACTATGCGATTGCTTCTTTCATCATTTCTCATACACACAATAATACTCACAAGAGCGCTATTAACTAGTCGCATATTAGCGAATGCATAAGACTTTGTATGAAACCGCTGTTTTATTAGCTTTCTGCGCACGCATCTGCCCCAAGTTAACTAGCGTCCTTATACCAAACCCTGAACACCCACACATTTCATATTCATTCATAAGGTTCAATAAGCATCAAATGTATGATTCAAGTTGGTTTAGTTAGTTTAAATGCTGAGAAATAAAGGTTTTTGATAACTAAGGTATTATACATGATAAGCAATTTGTGTTTGGTCTTGTTCTGATGCGTACGCTTTTTACAGCATCCCGGTGTTATCGGTGGAGAGATCGCATCATGCAAACTCAAGTTATGGATCGCAGAACCTACAAGCAACAAAATGTTTAGCTGTTGGAATGTTACAGGAGGTGTTATTAGAAAGACTCCAGCTGTTAGGGGCAGGGAGAGTCTATTTGAACCAGCCTGTTAAATGTGTTGTAACATATGCTTCTCCTCTGGAAACCAATGACATCAGCAGGAAATTTCCCCTTTGTCCTGTTTTAGTCTGGGGGGGATAAATACACGTGCCCGAATACTGGTTTTTTAGTCCATGCTGAAGGTTGTATGAACTGAGGGTCTCTAGTCTGAGGTCTATCTCTGAGTCCGGAGGCGCAGCGTATGTATACTGTACTTGGGTCTGTAATATTTCCTTTTATGCCTAAATTGTGTATGTATCAATTGCGTGTAACTGACTGTACTTTTACCTGAATAATACTTGTGCGTTGGAACCACAGATTCCACTCCTGTCTTTATTTGCGGTCAGACTGCGTACGCAAATTAGCGTTATTCTTAGAGGTTTATAGGAAGGATATTTAGAAGGTATAGGCAGGGGTATATAAAGGTTCTGATCCAGTTTTGTTACCCTTATGCAGTGCCCCATTAATGCCCCTAGTAATGCACCTTATGCAGTGTCCCCAGTAATGCCCCTTATGCAGAGCCCCCAGTAATGTCCCTAGTAGTGCCCCTTGTGTTGTGCCCCAGTAATGCCCCTAGTAGTGTCCCTTATGAAGTGCCCCCAGTAGTGCCCCTTATGCAGAGCCCCCTGTAGCGCACCTTATGCTGTGCCCCCAATAATGCCCCTTATGCACTGCCCCAGTAGTGACCTTTATGCGGTGCTCCCAGTAGTGCCCCTTATGCAGTGCCCCCAGTAATGCCCCTAGTAGTGCACCTTATGCTGTGCCTCCAGTAATGCCCCTAGTAATGCTCCTTATGTTGTGCCCCCAGTAATGCCCCTTATGCTGTGCACAGTATTGTGTATATATATATATATATATATATATATACAGTCAGGTGCATAAATATTGGGACATTGACAGAATTTTCATATTTTGGCCTCTATTCACCACCACAATGGCTTTGAAATGAAACAAACAAGATGTGCTTTAACTGCAGACTTTCAGATTTAATTTGAGGGTAATTACATCCAAATCAGGTGAATGGTGTAGGAATTACAACGGTTTCTATATGTGCCTCCCACGTTTTAACGGGCCAATAGTAATGGGGCAAACTAAACAATCCTAATCTAACTTTCACTTTTTAATACTTTGTTGCAAATCCTTTGCAGGCAATTACAGCCTGAAGTCTGGAACGCATAGACATCACCAGACGCTGGGTTTCATCCCTGGTGATGCTCTGCCAGGCCTCTACTGCAAATGTCTTCAGTTCCTGCTTGTTCTTGGGGCATTTTCCCTTCAGTTTTGTCTTCATCAAGTGAAATGCATGCTCAATTGGATTCAGGTCAGGGGATTGACTTGGCCATTGCACAACATTCCACTTTTTAGCCTTAAACTCTTTGGTTGCTTTTGCAGTATGCTTCGGGTCATTGCCCATCTGCACTGTGAAGCGCCGTCCAATGAGTTCTGAAGCATTTGACTGAATATGAGCATATAATATTGCCCGAAACACTTCAGAATTAATTCTGCTGCTTTTGTCAGCAGTCACATCATCAATAAATACAAGGGAACCAGTTCCATTGGCAGCCATACATGCCCACGCCATGACACTACCACCACCATGCTTCACTGATGAGGTGGTATGTTTTGAATCATGAGCAGTTCCTTTCCTTCTCCATACTGTTTTCTTCCCATCACTCTGGTACAAGTTGATCTTTGTCTCATCTGTCCATAGGATGTTGTTCCAGAACTGTAATGGCTTTTTTAGATGTTGTTTGGCAAACTCTAATCTGGTCTTCCTGTTTTTGTGGCTCACCAATGGTTTACATCTTGTGGTGAACCCTCTATATTCACTCTTGTGAAGTCTTCTATTGATTGTTGACTTTGACACATATACACCTACCTCCTGGAGTGTTCTTGATTTGGCCAACTGTTGTGAAGGGGTTTTTCTTCACCAGGGAAATAATTCTTCTGTCATCCACCACAGTTGTTTTCCGTGGTCTTCCGGGTCTTTTGCTGTTGCTGAGCTCTCCAGTGTGTTCTTTGGGCCTGATTCAGACCCACTCGCAAGCGGCTATCTGCTCGCAAGTGGGTCGATGTTGTGCACTGCGCATGCGCACGACAGCGGGAGCTCCGTCGTGCGCATGCGCCAGACGCGACGAGCGAAGGACTTTCCTTCGCTCGTTGTGTCTGATCAAAGGGGGCGTGCTGTCGATGTTGATTGACAGCACGCCCCCTTTGGTGGGCGTGCCTCCCTGACGGGGGCGTTCCCAAGGGAACGCCTACCGTCAGAAGCCGGCCTACTGACATGGGAGTGATTTTGGCTCTGATAGAGCCAAAATCACTCCGGGCCTTGCGGTCGAAAACCTCAACCGCAGGCTCCGGCTCGCAGTGGCGATGGTCGCGATGGTCAAGACCATCGCGGCCATCAAACTGCACGCTCGTATAGGCTGTGGGTGGTGACCCACAGCTATACGAGCGTCCAGGAGGACGCTCCATAATTATGGAGGGCGGCCCTCATTCAGAGCGTGCGCTCTGCTCAGAGCGTACGGCTCTGAATGAGGGCCTTTCTTTTTAAGAATGTTCCAAACACTTGATTTGGCCACACCTAATGTTTTTGCTATATCTCTGATGGGTTTGTTTTGATTTTTCAGCCTAATGATGGTTTGCTTCACTGATAGTGACAGCTCTTTGGATCTCATATTGAGAGTCGACAGCAACTGACTCCAAATGCAAATGTCACACCTAGAATCAACTCCAGACCTTTTACCTGCTTAATTGATAATGAAATAACGTGGGAATAGCCCACACCTGTCCATGAAATAGCTTTTGAGTTGATAGTCCCATTACTTTTGGCCCCTTAAAAAGTGGGAGGCACATATAGAAACCGTTGTAATTCCTACAACGTTCACCTGATTTGGATGTAATTACCCTCACATTAAATCTGAAAGTCTGCAGTTGAAGCACATCTTGTTTTCTTCATTTCAAAGCCATTGTGGTGGTGAATAGAGGCCAAAATATGAAAATTCTGTCAATGTCCCAATATTTATCCACCTGACTGTATATATAATATAATTCCCCAAATTCCAACTTTGAGCACTGTATATATGGTTATGGTTCGGATGATTTATATTCCACCTAATTGATTAATTAATTTGCTCCACTTGGAGGTGGGGCCTGTGATTTAAACTGCCATTGTTCCCACTGTCCACTTAACCAATGTCCACTTAACCATATCAGATATGTTAACAAGCAGAACAGAGCATTAAATGCAACATTTCAGATTTAAGGTCTTACATTGTGTCTTTCTTGGGAATTCTTTCTTGAGTGCCATTCCTGCCTGCTGGGAGTGGATGTTTTCCATCCCAGAAGGGGACCAGGAAGCGTGCTTTCCAAAAATAAACAATTGACTTAAATAATCCTTTACAAACCTTCTGTAAAGGAATTTCCCAACCTGTACAGGGACATTAAAAAAACAGACTTAGTTAGTGGCCTTCAAATTGCCGTTGTTCCCACTGTCCAATTAACCATATTACTTAGATATGTGAACAAGCGGAACAGAGCATTAAATGCAACATTTCAGTTTAAGGGTTAAGTTTTACATTGTGTCTGGAGATCATTGAGAAAGCAGAAAAAGAGCTCCACCACAAGCGGCAGATGACTAAATGCACACACAAAGGTTTAATAGAAATAGAACACCAGATCAGATGTTTACCCTGGAGGATCTGTCTGATTCATCATGGTGCCCCCAAGATTGTGCAAATTCTGCCAAA
This sequence comes from Taudactylus pleione, assembly GCA_031769625.1. Lineage (NCBI taxonomy): Eukaryota > Metazoa > Chordata > Amphibia > Anura > Myobatrachidae > Taudactylus > Taudactylus pleione. Next base: position 8,738,260 of record JAUIMM010000053.1, read on the forward strand.
AAAGAGACTGACACCACTGCTAAACATAAGAGTCACCTTCTGGATGTGAATTGTCTCATTTGCATGGGGAAAACCCAACCCTCAGATGAGATGGATCTCAGCCAGTGGACAACATTGAAATCACCATTAAAAGTCACAATGGAAGACTACAGTGTGGAGAATCTTTCTTCCCAGTCAGGAGAGGCCTTAAGAGAACATGAAAAAAGATGCTCTAGGTGCTGATCTTCAAGGGATTTCTCCAACATGTTCTGCAGTGTGGAAAGGTTTCATTCACATGTTTTCTATAAAGCAGTTCAAAGTTACAGCCTTCAAAGTGTCTGGCTATAACACCCACCTTTGCCAGGAATTAGCAAAGATTATCACAAGCAAAGGATTCATATGTCCGGAATCTGTCTGGGAATTCATGGATCGTATCTGGCCTGAATGCACTAAGACATCCAGTGATTCTGTAGCCAACTTTGGCCCTCATTCAGAGCCGTACGCTCTGAGCAGAGCGCACGCTCTGAATGAGGGCCGTCCTCCATAACTATGGAGCGTCCCCCTGGACGCTCATATAGCTGTGGGTCACCACCCACAGCCTATACGAGTGTGCAGTTTGATGGCCGCGATGGGCTTGACCATCGCGACCATCGAAACTGCGAGCCGGAGCCTGCGGTTGAGGTTTTCAACCGCAACGCCCGGAGTGATTTTGGCTCTATCAGAGCCAAAATCACTCCCACTGACATCACTAGTGATGTCAGTGGGCCGGCTTCTGACGGTAGGCGTTCCCTTGGGAACGCCCCCGTCAGGGAGGCACACCCCCGGCACGCCCACCAAAGGGGGCGTGCTGTCAATCAACATCGACAGCACGCCCCCTTTGATCAGACACAATGAGCGAAGGACTTTCCTTCGCTCGTCGCGTCTGGCGCATGCGCACGACGGAGCTCCCGCCGTCGTGCGCATGCGCAGTGCACAACATCGACCCACTTGCGAGCGGACAGCCGCTTGCGAGTGGGTCTGATTCAGGGCCTTTATTCCTACCTGAATTGCAAACTAAAATACGGAATAGTAAGCACAGACAACATAGAGGCCTTTGTTATTCCGCTGCCAACCAATACCTCCCAGACCCAACATACTGGGGGGGCCAGGTCTTGATAATGACCATCCCCATCTGTTGCTAGACCTTCTTCTTCCAAACCATCCATCCTGGACTTCCTGTCCAAAATCTGTGAGCAGGGTACAGAAAGAGGAGCTAGATGTACCCGATGAAATTTTTTTTCCATCTATAATAGATAATGTGGAGAGAGAAGAGCTTCAGATGTTGGAACAGGGGCTCCCACCTATTTGGCTTCCCTCATGAGAGCAGAACTCTGTTCCTCAGGAAGTGTCTATGCCTAAGCTGATAGGTAGTCTCTGTCTGTTGGTAAACATCCTTCAGGAGATGGCAACCCAAAATAACAACAACTATATTAATAATATTGTGTCCACTGATAATGATAACCAGCCTGATCCCTTAACAGCAACATACCCCATATGGCCAACTCATAACATGACACCAGTTTGCAGCCTCCTCTTCTTTATCACACATTAATCAGCCATGTGTGGTCCACCCAATTTTTGGCCTTCTACATTCTAACAACATAATAAAACACTATAACACACTGGACTTATAATCTTTGCTTTTGTTTGCATTTTTTGAATAGAACAGTTTTAGAATTTAGGATGTCCACTCTATATAGGTTTGTAAATAAATATAGGCTTTAGTTTTTTAGAGCATATAACTTTATAAGCTATTAGGATAACATTTCTGCTATGTTTAAGATAAAAAAAAAAAACTTTTTGTAACCCAATAACTTAAAAAAAAAGTTTTCATTGCAATATTTATGCAGCCCCTTGACAGACAGCAGCACAGCACCCCTGCGCAGCTACGCCGATGACAGGTGTGGCTAACATGCACACAAAAAATATTGTTTATTTTTTGGGCAGCAGCCCTTTGACAGACAGCAGCACAGCACCCCAGCGCAGCTACACCGATGACAGTGACAGCCAGGTGTGGCTGACATGCACACAAAAAATATTGTTTATTTTTTGGGCAGCAGCCCTTTGACAGACAGCAGCACAGCACCCCAGCGCAGCTACACCGATGACAGTGACAGCCAGGTGTGGCTGACATGCACACAAAAAAAATTGTTTATTTTTTGGGCAGCAGCCCTTAGCAGCACAGCACCCCTACGCAGCTACGCCGATGACAGGTGTGGCTAACATACCACACACAAAAAACTGTTTATATTTTTTTTTAACACTGGGGTGAACCCCTGAAAGAGGTAGCAGCCCCTTAACAGACAGCAGCACAGCACCCCTGCACTTACGACAAGTGTGGCTAACACTTTTTTTTGTTTTTTCACACTGGGGGTGGGTGAAGAGCACCCCTGAAGGACAGAGCACCCCCTGGACAGCACAGCACTACAGCCAGTCAGCCCCTATGGACAGGACAACAGCCAGCCCCTATGGACAGGACAACAGCCAGCCCCTATGAACAAGACAACAGCCAGCTCCTATGAACAAGGCAACGACAGCCAGCCAGCCCCTAAGGACACGACAACAGCCAGCCAACCCCTCTATAGACAACAGCCAGCCCCTCTATAGACAACAGCCAGCCTGCCCTTATGGACAACAGTAGCAGCCCCAACAACAGCACAGCACAGGTCCCAGCTCCTTACCTCGTCACTCTCCACAGCCAGAATGAAAAATGGCGGCGATCGGGGGACCTTTATAGAATCCAAAACCTGCGAGAATCTGACAGCGGATGATAAAGTTTTGCCTCGTTTTCGGATTCGAGTCAGGCGGGAAAACCCGAGTTGAATCGTATCTGCCTCGGATCCCCAAAGTTTGGGTGGGTTCGGTTCTCAGGGAACCGAGCCCGCTCATCTCTAATATACAGTTACATAAAATTTATAGTATCGCTCCAGGTGGAATGGAATACAAACTATTAACTAAGGAAGTAGAAAAATAGTGAGTAGGAGAACAGGATTTCTATAGCAACTTCTAAACATATAGGAAGAATAATACTCTAAGGGCTCCATTTATTAACATTATTTTTACTAAAATAAAGTGAAAAAGGGTGTAACTGTATTTATTACAGGGCAATTGGAGTAGAATTCATAAAATTCTACTCCAACCCCTAATTATCACTTATTTTTAGGAAAGCAGATCGCATTTCCCATAATTGTAATGGAAAATGTGATCCGACCAGAGTTACTAAAAATAAAATGTGAAAAAATATCGGGGAACGCCCTGTGATAATAACGCAAACTGGAGGCGGCGTTATCCAGGGTCTCCCCCGGTTACCGGACTCCTGCCCTGCTCTAACGGGGAGAGCAGAGCCAGGAGTCGGTCCCAGTAATCAGCTGTGTGGTCTAAACAGACCGCAAGCTGATTACAGTAAAAAAAAGAAAAAAAAAATAGTAAAAAAAAATTTACTTACCTGACTCCAGGGACCGGTGATCAGGCCTCCGGTGATGTCTCCCCTCCGGTCAGCTGGTCTCCCACAGTGCACTGCAGCCCGGTCATCAGGTGATCGGGCTCCAGTGCAGTATGGGAGATCACCTGACCGGAGGAATGGAGACCATCACCGGAGGCCTGGAGCATGCAGGTAAGTGCTATTAAGGGAGGGGGGGTCGCGGGGAGTCCACGATCGCAGGGGGCGGGGCATAGCACCGGGGGCGGGGCTTAGCGCCGGTGGGGGGGTAGCAGCGGCGACCGGTCGGCGCATGCGCGGGCACTTAATCGTGATAAGGCTCCGAGGGGGATTCGCAGGGACTTTAGCTTTATCCCAAGCTCTGTCCCTGCAAGGGATTTGTAGTAAATCCCTGTGATATTGCCTGAATTCGCAATGCAAATTCAGTCGGTAATATCACACTACAATCTGCATTACCAATGCGGATTGTAGTAAATAGAGCCCTAACTGTTTTATCTTTAACTATTACCCCTTACAGCAGGGATGGGGAACCACAGGCCCGGGGGCCGTATAAGGCCTGCAGAATCATTTGGTCAAGCCCTCTGAGCTTTTTTCTGCTAGCCTCATCTGGCTAGCAGGGTGCCTAGAATGGCACTCTGCAGTCAGATTCTTTGCAGCAGTGCCACCTGGAGCATCCTTAGGACGCTTCAAACAGTCATACCACTGCCCTTACAGCTCCCCAGAGCATCCTCAGTGATGTCACAAGAAGGGGGCGTGGTCTGCACCAGGCCCTCAAATAATGTTATATATATCAAAATGGCCCTCAACAGAAAAAAGGTTCCCCACCCCTGCCTTACAGGATCAGTACTGCAACTTGGGACTAAAATATATCTGTATTTCATGGTAGCATAGAGACTGATACCACATTACATTAGTTTATTTATATATATATATACGTATTTATATTGTGTTCTCAAATATAATTCTTTGGGTTAAATAGGGTTCTCCCTTCATATGTTGTGTGTGTATATATATATATATATATATATATATATATACGTGAAAAAAGTATAAGGAACAGCGCCAATTTCTATATGCCCAACAATACAAAGAATTCCCAAAGCACACAAGGGCATCAGCTTAGTACCAATTGTAGTATGGGTAATATACTGTGAGCAATTGTGCAAGAATATAAGGTAGGTACAGCGACCTGCGTGTTTACTCAAGTAAAGTGCTATTATGAAAATATATCAAAATGCTAATGCCATATAATACCATATAATAAAAATGTGCAATCATAAATGTATAAAGAAAATGGGGGTACACAATTTGTTAGTGATAAAACAAGGGTCCATAAGATAAACAAACATAAAAACAACAATAGTTTGTCAGCTGCTAAAAAATGTATACTGCTATTTAGTAAAATTTCCCCCAAGACCATTTAGCTATGAAGCCTACACTCTTTATTACACAATTCCTAATAGTAAATATGTAACAAGCTAGAGAGGAGAAGCCTCAGAGTACGGATTATACTTTATTAGCAACGGCTTTAATAAAACAAAAGATTATGGGCCTGATTCAGACCCACTCGCGAGCGGCTGTCCGCTCGCAAGTGGGTCGATGTTATGGACTGAGCATGCGCACGATGGAGGGAGCTCCGTCGTGCGCATGCGCCAGACGCGACGAGCGAAGGAAAGTCCTTCGCTCGTTGTGTCCGATCAAAGGGGGCGTGCTGTCAATGTTGATTGACAGCACGCCCCCTTTGGTAGGCGTGCCGGGGGCGTGCCTCCCTGATGGGGGCGTTCCCACGGGAACGCCTCCCGTCAAAAGCCGGCCCACTGACATCACTAGTGATGTCAGTGGGAGTGATTTTGGCTCTGATAGAGCCAAAATCACTCCGGAGCTTGCGGTTGAAAACCTCAACCGCAGGCCCCGGCTCGCAATTTCGATGGTCGCGATGGTCACGACCATCGCGGTCATCAAAATGCACGCTCGTATAGCCTGTGGGTGGTGACCCACAGCTATACGAGCGTCCAGGAGGAAGCGCCATTTTCATGGAGCCCGGCCCTCATTCAGAGCGTGCGCTCTGCTCAGAGCGTACGGCTCTGAATGAGGGCCTATACTCATACCAGATATATTTAAAAAGTTGAACCTAATATTTTGGTTGCACACAGAGGGGTATATTTGCTAAAGGTCGATTTTAATCGATTTGGATTGATTTTAAATGATTCTAAATCAATGTTGTGTTTCTGGGGCTAAATCACACATTTACTAACAGACAATTTTTGATTTGGTTTTTAAATCCAAATCAGAGTGAGTAATATTGTGAAGGGGAGACTGCTGCTGTCCAATTGGATGTCTTTATGAGCATTTCAGAAAACAGTACAATTCAAGCAGTCCCAGGCAGAATGTAGAATGGAGTAATTTCAAGTGACCTACATAAATCCTACAAATAAATCTCATTGATACATTTTATTCATACCACATGTGTTCTATATATGCATAAAGGGCCTGATTCAGAGACGCATGCTAATGTGATTGCAGCTGCGATTTCGTATGCATCGCAGCTGCGTAAATATGGTAATGGTTGCCAAGCTTACCCGAGCTTAAAGACGCCCACTTCTGCCTTCTCATATGCGTATGACGTCACTTACATGGAAAAAGAGGAAACAATCGCAGTGATCCCAGTGATCTCGGTCGCAGAGCTGGGATCGCAGATGCAGAAAGGAGGTGCATCGTTGGCCATTCGAACCATACACACTAGTGCAGTGGTTCTCAAACTAGGTCCTCAGGACCCCACACATCACGTTTTGCAGGTCACCCAGCAGGTGCACAGCTGTAGTCATTACTCACTGACACATTTTAAAATATCCTCAGGTTAAGCTAATTATTTCACTTGTGATTATGTGAGGAGACCTGGAAAACATGCACTGTCTGTGGTCCTGAGGACCGAGTTTGAGAACCTGTGCACTAGAGGATATAAACGCTATATCGTTGAACGATATCGTTATCATTCATATCGTTCATGTTTTATCGTCTAGTGTGTATGCCCCTTTAGTGTTAGCCTGTCCTATCTGTGTTCCATATCCTTAGTGTCGGCCCGGGTGAAGAGGGGTGTAGCCTAATCACGGGAGGTGTGGCCATGCCCCCTTAGAGAAAAAACATTTATGCGGTGCTGCGTGCTGGGGAGGGGGGTGCTGTGAGACCCTCAGCTCGGCACATAGCCAGTGGGTTGCGCGAGAAGTCTCCCAATGCTGGGCTACTGTGATGTAAGAGGGGGGCGACACCATGGGCCTGATTCAGCATGGATCGCATTTGCAATTGTAACCCTGGTTAAGGGTCAAAAGAAATACAGTATTAATAAACATATTCTGAGGTAATATGTGTACATGGGTTGACAAATGTTATATATGACATATGTATAGTTGTATATTGAGGTAAAACATGCCTGGTTTATTAATTGGCAAAAGAAAGGTATATATGTTTCATGTATTTATATGACAGTTTGTGTGGCACTTCTATCTCAGATGGGGGTGTACCTCAGTGTATAGGATGCACATGCACTGTAGAAGAAGGGGCAGAGTAATATAGGTGGGAGTGATTTGGTTTCTGTCAGGGAAAGAGGCTCCGGGTTTGAGAAAGGGATATAAGAGCTGTCAGCAGCAGCTGACAGTCAGTCTGGCATTCCCCTCCTTGTGTGCCCACCTTCCTGTGATCCAGGCAGCATGGCCATGTGGGCTGCTGTGTGCAGGGAGGTGGAGCCAGTGAGGAGGCAGCAGCATTGGCTGTCAGTAGCGCGGTGTAAGCTCACTGCTGACAGGAGGTCCCGAAGGCGGAGCAGCACAGAGGGACTGGCGGTGACTGGCGGAGGCAGTGGGCGGGGCAGAGTTGCGGCATACCCCCACTATTGAGAAGCTGTGGTCCCCGAAGAGGGGCCTGTTTGCAGGTGTGGATGTGGAGCAGCAGTGGCTGCATCAAGAGGTCAGATGCCAATGAGGGCCAGGTTGCCAGGAGCCATCCTGTGCTATGAGAGGCAGGTCTGGATGCTGTCAGTGGAGACAGGATTTCCCCTTTGTTAGGGAAATCAGTGAAAAGCTTCAATAGTGACAAGTGGATGACTGGTAGTGGCAGTAGCGCCCACCAATAGTAGTGAGTAACCGCAATACACTGCATCCCATACAAAGCCTCACAGAGCATCAGGAGACTTGAAGATAGTGTACAGGGTTGGGATTGGAAGCCTGCGCAGGGGTGCCAGTTAAATTCATATCCTGACCTTATAATGATTTAAACTTGGGGCACTCTCCCCGGGCCCTATATGCTACAATGCGAAATGATGGGCACTCGCGCCCTGCAGCACAATCAATTGAATCGTTCCTGGCCACTTTAGACTAATTGAATTCCCCCTCAAATAGTTTTTTTTAGTAGAGTATCTAAACTATTTGAATGTCCTTTGCATATCCTGTCCTAGCTAATTCAGTAGGTGGAATAGGTCCAATCTGCAGCAGCTGACCAGTCCCTGTGGGTCTGCGGAGTGACAGGAATAGAATGTGTCTTCAATGTGCTAATGCTTGTTTAGCTCTTCACTTAGGAACAGATAGTTGCTGCACCTCTTGGAAATGCACTAATGCATTGACTCCATTACTGGCTGCTCCTCCCATTATATGCAGATTACAGTATATATTGGGGGTGGAGAGGATTTATCAGATGATTACTGGAGGAAGAACTGGCTCAGTACCCTACCTGTCAATGAACCAATGCAACTCCCTTCCGTGCCAATGCGCCGCATCCCGTCGTCCAGAACCCTCACTAACGTGTCCTTATTGCCGGAGGACACAGATGCCAGACGGACTGAGATGTGACGTCGGTGCAGCTCAGCGTCACATACGGCATCCGTGTCCATGGCAACAAGGACACCTTAAGGGTGACCGGGCAACAGGGGACGCGGCACATTGGGGCAAGGGGAAGTGCCGGGCGGTAGGCTGTTGCTGCCGGGCGATGCGCCCGCAAAATACAGCCTGGGTAGAACACTACTAAATATTTATAGCAGAAGGACGACTTTTATAAATCACATATTTCTATGATGCCGTTGTCTGAAAAATATTGGCATTGTAATTGGTTGCTTTGTTTTGGAGTTATGTGGAAAAATGTCCACCCAGCATTTACAATGCATCACCATTGTAATCTGGAATATGTTACAGTTGGCAAACTCTCCCTGTACATCTGCTGGGTGACCTGGAACATGTAACCTGCTGGATAATCTGGAATCTGTGTCAGTTACTGAACTCTCCTTGTGCATCGGCTGGGTGACCTGGAACATGTGACCTACTGGGTTTTCTAGAAACTATGACAGTTATGGTGGGTACACACTACACGATATGCTCCCTGACCGATACCGTGTAGTGTTGTCCCCGGCAGGCTGTGCTCAATGTCGTTCATGACATTGAGCACAGCCGCTGAACGATATCATTAACGATATCGTTCAGCGCCGGGCTCTCTCCCCCATTCCCTGACATGCAGCAACCCGACGAGATCGTCAGGTTGGCCTGCATGTCAGCCCGATGAACGATAATGACGAACGACCCGCGGGAACGGGCGTCGTCGTTATCGTTCATCTTTTTGGGGTGAAAAATGGACGACAAAGTGGACGACTGAACGATAACGATATCGTTATCGTTCAGTCGTATACTTTATCGCCCAGTGTGTACGCACCATTATTTGCAACCACATATATCAGCGCATCTTGCAGGTACCACAATCACCGACTGCTGTGATTTCATTATTCACTTCTCCACGCTTTGTTTATACCAAACATGCCTTGAGGCCGGCTTTGAGGACATCAACCTGGTGAAACCCTTACAGGTCGCCCAGTCAAAAATATCGCCACAGCCAACGTATAACAAGATTAACTAATACGCCGCTTTCATTGGATATGACATATTCGCCGCAATACTACTCTTTTGTATCCTATGGACATGCAATGTGTGAACTGTGGTGCCCTACACTTTTTGGTAGAGGAGACTAACAGCCATTTTTCAGACTGCTGTCACAATGTGGTTGTTCCACCATATTTCGAAAAATTCTTTATGACAAATACCCTCAAATTCTGGACCCATTAGTGGCCGGAATTAAAAAAAATACGCCCCCTTCTCGTACGCATTGCACGTCATCTCCGGGCATATAAGGATTAATCGAAACCATCGAAACTGGTCGTAGAGCTAAAGGTTGACCATACCCTCTCTTAAGCTCTACGATCATGTCAGTGTAAAAACCTCCCATGTCACATGTGCCATGACGCTACTTTGTTAATTATGCACTCCCATAAACCGTATGCACTCCCATAAAATGCAGTTCGCATAATTAGGCACACCTGCATTCGGATCTCCACGCCCCCGTTTTCAAGCACCTTCCCCTGTTACCACCCACAAATGCCTCATTCTGTCACTCAAACTACCGACCTGGCTGTGTTCAAGGAGAGAGAAATTTCTGATCATAGCGGCTAGTTTGTGCACGCGCATTGCGAACTTTACGCTTGCGCAGTATAGCGAACATCGTTGGCGTACGACCGTGCGGCCGCTTCGACCTACTCTGAATGAGGTCCTATATACCACCAGAATGTATTAATATACACATGCAGAGACAGGGGTTCCGAAAGGAGCCAATATCTGAAATGTTTTAGGAGTGAAGTGATGACATCGGCGGTCACTTCACCCTCCGGTAATCCTGCATATGCACGGTCTATTGCCTATGCATGTGGGGCGGCCATTGCTGGGGAGGGTGCCTTATCATTCCTGGGTGTTTAAGCCAGACATTTAAAAGTGCAATGCTTTTAACAATAAAACATGGGCTATTAAAGTATTGCCCTTTTAAAGTTTCAGCATAAACACACCACTTAGTAAATAAATCCCACACACCGAGGAACCAGGCTTTCGTATGATTAACCAAAGACGTTAAATTTTGATTCATCAGCCCATAAGGCTTTCTTCCAGTCCTCAGTATTCCATTGGCGGTATTTCATGGCCCACGCAAGCCTCTTTTTCATTGCTACAGAACAGCTGTAAGTTCTTAAACCTAATTATTTGTTCCATGAAAAGGCCTGCTTCTATAACTTATAATTTAATTATTGAAATGTACGGGATATTTGAGTGTAAACAGAACATATGTAAAGTCATGTTTAGACTGTGTAGATGGGAGGTATTTGGGTAGATTAGCTTATGGACGGTGGGCCTGACCCGCAAGCGGGTCGATGGTGGCCCAGTGCGCATGCGCACGACAGAGCCGGCTTTGTCGTGTGCATGCGCGAGACCCGGATAGCGACGTGCAACCTGTCGCTCCGGGTCTCGTACCAAAGGGGGCGTGCTGTCGATGTTGAGTGACAGCATGCCCCCTTTGGCGGGCGGGCCGGGGGCGTGGCTGCCCAGACCGAGGCGTTCCCATGGGAACGCCTACCATCTGGGGCCGGCCCCACTGACATCACTAGTGATGTCAGTGGGAGTGCTTTCGGCTCTGTTTGAGCCGAAAGCACTCTTGGGCTTGTGGCAACGAGACCCTACCACAAGGGTCTCCTCGCAAGCCCGATGGTCGCGATGGTCTTGACCATCGCAACCATCATCATGGCCGCTCGCTATAGCTGTGGGTGGTCATCCACAGCTATGCGAGGCCGCTCTGCAAAACAAGAGGGACGGCCCTGATTCAAAGCGAGCACTCTGAATCAGGCCCGGTATGTGTTAGTTCTGGTATTTGATAAGCTTGTCTGAAGAGGTGAGTTTTCAAGGATGTTTGAAGGTTTGGAGACTAGAAGAAAGTTTTGTGCATGGGAGGGCATTCCACAGAGTGGGTGCAGCCGAAAAAAAGTCCTATCACCTTTAATGGGAGTGTGGATGAGAAACACAGATCTAGCGCAGAACAGAGGGGTCAAGCTGGGAGATATTTTGAGATAAGTGAAGAGGTGCATGATGCTGTAGTGTTGTTTACTGCCTTATGTGTAAGAAGAAGTATTTATTATTGTATTCAGTAAAACACAGGCAAACAAATGTATGGACTGACAGAGTGGAGCAACAGAAGATGAATGTTTTCCAAGGAAGATCAGCTAAGCGGAGCCTCTACAGTCAAAATAGATTGTAGGGGTGAAAGTCTGTTTAAGGGAAGACCAGTAAAGAGACTATTGCAATAATCAATGCAGGAAATAATGAGTGCATAAATCAGGAGCCTATTTAGTATTATAACAAGCGAAAACTGCCTAAGTTTGAGTGGAGATAAGAGAACTGTTTTTTTGCTGATGGCTTTGATTGACAGGCTTGTTGGCTCAGGTGACTTAGTGATGTCAGTATGTCAGGGGGTCAGTCCTGAGCCTATAGGGGTTCTTGTAGGAGTGGTCAAGATCCTCTTATGAAAACAGGCTGAGTATCCTATACTGTGGTATTTTAATTATGCCCCATCCATGACGTTCTGCTCCCCCCCAGCCAGCTGGCGGACTTTGCTCGCCCGCTGCGCTCTGCCGTGGCATATGGTCGGGTGGCCACCCCCTCCCCCCCCCTACAGCATTCGTATCCTCCACACCGGCGGCCACCACTGCTCCATCTCTTCCTGCAGCACTCCAGTTTGGTCCTCCTCCGGTCAGGGATCCCGCGGGGCTCGTCAACCTTGCTCCAGCTCCCACCCCGGCCGGCGTCTCTCCGCCAGAGTCAATGCCGCAGGCGGCTCCGGCGGCTCCCGTCATGTGCCCTCCGCTCCGTCTGCTTTGGCCACGCCGGCGGGAGGGCCTGCTTATGCGGCACACACTGGTTGCGTGTCACGCACGCCTTCACCGCTCCCTCCTTCCGTGCACGTCTCCCGCCGGTCACTCTGCTTATTTAGGCGCACTTTCCCCCCCAGCGGTGCGTTCAGCCGCGGGGTCCCCCGCGATGCAGGGCTCCAGTATGGGCAGTGATGGCTCCGGCGCGCCTGTCTGTGCGGCGGGCCCGGCGGCCATTACACCTGCGGCAGCCATTTTAGGTGGTGTGATTGCCTCACCGCCCAGACACCCTGGTATGCTTCAGGGTTCTGTTTACAATTATGCTGCTGCTGCCCCCTGGCAGCCATTTCCAATTACCGGTCCCTCTGGTCCTTTCCCCTCCCCTGTGGTTTCACAAGTGTCATGGATGCATACTGCAGCCACTCACCCTCCCTATTTCTCATCTGCCCCAGTTTCATCAGTAGCTGGCCCTTCCTGGGGTCAAGCTGCGTGGAGCTCCGGTTTTGCCCCTCCAGTTTACCCATCCGTTTCCGTGTCACCTTCCACCCTTGGTTACCCCCATTTCTCTGCCCCTTCCTTCCCCTCTTACCCCTCCCACCCCTTTTTGCAGCCCTCTTCTCACCAAACTTACTTTTACCCTTTGCTTACTTCTTCCTATTCATCTGTGCCCCATCCACAGCCCGCTCCAGTCGCTACACCTTCTTTAGTCACTTTGGCCCCTTCTACCTCTCATCGCGCTACCACCCCACCCGGCACAAACCCACCCATGCCCCCTCCTTCTCCTCGTCCCACGACACCTCCAGCCCTGATGCCTGAGTCCTCGTTACCCGTGACTCACCAATTACATGTAGTTTCAGGTACTACGGCTTCAGGTGGATGCGCAACAGAGGATTCTTCAGCTAGTGCGGCTGTTATCGCTGATCGTCCCGAAGTAACCCCGGCTGTTCGGCCGGCGGCTTCTCCTTGTGAAGAGGTCGATGGCGCGGTTCCGGGTCCCTCAAGGGATGGTGAGCATGATTTGTCTAATTCCTCTTGTTCTTTTTACAGTTCCACTTCTCATTCCTCTGATTCTCCCGCGCGCCGCGAAAAATTGCCAGGATGGTTGCGCGGCGCCTTGCTAAAAAGACAGATAATAGCAGCAAGAAGGTTGAGTCAGCAATGCCCGAAGAGCCTGAACCAGGCTCGGATGCCGTGCACTGCACGAACACAGCAATCCTTCGCGGATTGCGTAAAAGTGTTCGGGAAAGAATCCGCAAAGGAAAATTTGTGGATTTTTTCTTGCTCACAGAAGAAACAAAGGCCCTCATTCAGAGCCGCTCGTTAGCGGCAGTACGCTCGTTCCGAGCGATGTTTGCACATCTGCGCATGCGTACGGTTTTTAGTACGCATGCGCGAACCAGTCAGTGCGGCCGAAAATCGTTTGTACGCTATATAGCGAGTGCCTGCTATTTTGAGTGACAGAATGAGGCGTATGTGGGTGGTAACAGGGGAAGGTGCTTGAAAATGGGGAGTGGAGATCCGAACGCAGGCGTGCTTAAAGGTCAAAACGGGCGTTTTATGGGTGTGTATATTTAAAACAGCAGCGTCATTGACCACGTCACTGGGTTATTTTATAGCCAGAACTGCTCGTAAATTTGTGGTAGCAAACACCAACCACAAGAATAGCGAGCAGTTCATACGCTGGTCGATGTACTCGATTAATCTAATAAATAGCGGACATGACGTATGGTGCGAGCGGCCAGGGGGCGTTTTTAACAAATAAACGAGCGTATGTTTTGCTCGTTCGTTCAGACTTAGAGGTGTGAACAGACTGCAATGTGCGTACGGATCATTTGAATAGCCACCCCTTGTTTTTAAACGAACGACCGCAAATAGCGAACGGCTCTGAATGAGGGCCAAAGAAAGGTTTAGCAAAAACAAAGAAGCCTGGAGGTTTGGGTGAGGATGCTTTTTGCAATTTTAATGCTTGGTTGAAGGGTATGCTCGTGTTTGCGGCATGCTACCTCCACGCTCGGGCGGACGAGCACGTTAATGTTCTGAAGTACATTTTTTTTGGTGCATGACATGTTTGTCCATTCCAGGGGCGTGGTATGGCGTGATTACGACATGCAATTTCGTAGAGAACATGAGGGCAGATGCGTCCTGCTATTTGGCGTGAAGGATGTTGAGGTATGGTTGGAGGTTTCTCAAAACCGTCGCCCCCCTTTGGATGGGTCCCAGCCCTGTAAGTCCCCAGCATCTTTTAAGTCAGGCGCGACGGGTCCGGCGAGAGGCAAATGTTTTGCCTTTAACGACTCCAGGTGCACACGGGGTGCCTCGTGTCGTTTTCGCCACTCCTGTCGTCTCTGCAGTGGTGACCACCCGGCCAGGGATTGCCGCCAGGGATCGGGAGGCAACGTATCTGATCGCCCCGAGGGAGCAAAGAATGCTAGCTAAGGCCAGATCCCCTATTTGCCTAGAGGCACTTTCCCGATGGTTAGGCCGGTACCCCTTGCACGAGGAGGCTAAATTCTTGTTAGAAGGTTCATCAATAGGTTTCCGTTTGCCCATTTCGGATCCATTGTTTGTTTGCGCTCAGCGTAATTTGCGTTCAGCCAGAGATCATGCAGATGTTTTGAGCGCCAAAGTTGAGGCCGAGGTCCTGTTGGGGGGGATGGAAGGCCCTTTCCCTGTTCCCCCCTGCAGGACCTCTGCATTTCCCCGGTAGGTGTAGTCCCCAAGAAGGCTCCAGGCAAGTTCCGCCTAATTCAGCATTTATCCTACCCTGCGGGTGCTTCAGTCAATGATGCCATCCCCGCATCAGCCTGTAGAGTTGTATATCAGTCGTTTGACGAGGCTCTAAGCCTCGTTCACCTTTTTGGTCAGGGAGCGTTGCTGGCGAAGCTCGAAATTGAGTCGGCCTTTCGTCTGCTGCCACTGCATCCGGAGGCTATGCGTTATATGGGCTTTCGTCTGCCCACTGGTTATTTTGTGGACAAATGTTTGCCCATGGGTTGTGCGGTTTCCTATTCCTATTTTGAGAGTTTCAGCTCCTTTTTGCACTGGTGCATTCAGGCCGGTACAGGTCGGGATGGCATAATGCATTATTTGGACGATTTTCTCTTTATGGGTCCAGGAGAGAGCGACGTCTGTGCAGACCTTCTCTTTTCCGCTCAAGCGGTTTTCGGATTCTAGGCGTTCCCGTAGCATTAGATAAAACTGAAGGTCCCAGTACCCGTTTGTCTTATCTGGGTATTGAGATTGACACATTAGATGGTTGTTGTCATCTTCCCCAAGACAAGGTGTTAAAATTGCTAGATATGGTGGCGTGTTGTTTGGCGACTGATAAGGTGAGATTGCGCGCAGTTCAATCGCTGTTTGGTTCCTTCAACTTTGCCTGCCGGGTGATCCCGATGGGCAGGGTTTTTTGCAGGAAACTAGAAAGGGCCACGGCAGGGGTACTCCGTCCTCATCACTACATCCGTCTTTCGGCCGAGATTAAAGGTGATCTCCGTGTTTGGTCCAGATTCCTTGTACAATTTAACGGCGAATGCATTTGGCCTTTGCCTCCCGTGGCCAACAAGGTGCTGCAGCTCTTCACTGATGCTGCCGGGTCATCTGACTTCAGGGCTTATTTTGATGGAGATTGGTGCGCTGCTCCGTGGCCTCCAGAATGGCGCAGCGAGGGCCTCACCAGCAACTTATTACTTTTGGAACTATTTCCAATTGTGGATGCTGTTGAGCTATGGCACACGCGTTTGAGCAACCGCCACGTTAAATTTTGGTGTGATAATTTAGGTGTAGTACACGCCATTAACAATCAGATAGCGGCTTCCCCTTTTGCATTACGCCTATTGCGTCATTTGCTGTTGCGTTGCTTGGAGTCGAATATTAGTTTCAAGGCGTGTCATGTCTCTGGCGCAGTCAATGATATTGCTGACGCATTGTCCCGTTTCCAGTTTGCACGTTTTCGCTCCCTAGCTCCGTGTGCTTCCCCTGAAGGTTTAATTTGCCCCTCGTTTGTATGGCAGATTATCAGGCCGGCTTAGAGGGCTTAGCGCGGCATTCGCTTGCCCCGTCAACCCTCAGAACATACACGGCAGCCTGGCAGGATTGGCGGGCTTATTGCGCCCAGTCTGCCATGGAGGGTAAGTCTGATCAGGACTTGATTTTGTCTTTTGTTTGGTTTAAACACCAACAGGGCAGGTCCAGGGCCTCCGTGGTTGCGGCGCTCGCGGGGATAGCATTATTTTGCAAACTTAAGGATTTTTATGGCCCCACTAAATCATTCATGATAACGAAAGCCCTAAAAGGTTGGGCCAAGGAGTTGCCGACTCACGTCGGCCGGTGGACCAACAGCTTCTGCATTCTTTGCTGTCGGTCCTGGAAAAGGTAGCTACAGATTCATTTGAAGTGGCGCTTTTTAGTTTGGCATTTGCGGCTGCATTTTACGGTGCGTTCCGAGTTGGAGAGTTAGTGGCAACTAGTAAAAAGTCGGTTTCCTCCGGCCTTCTGTTATCGGATGTTGTGTTCAGGGATTCTGCTGTGTTATGTAAATTGAGATTCTACAAGACAGATCAGACGGGGAGAGGTAGATGGGTCACCCGGCATCGTCAGGACGGCAATTTGGTGTGCCCCGTTAAGTTGCCATCCTCCTACATGAGTGTGCCCCCATCTGGGGGATCGCAGTGGCTGGTGCACGTTGATCGCACACCCCTCACTAAGTTCCAATTCGCTGCTATTTTTAGGCACGCCTTAGGCGAGTTGGGTTTAGATGTCTCAACATTTGGGACTCATTATTTTCGCCTAGGCGCGGCTACTTGCGCGTCTTTATCAGGGGCTTCTCCCACGGCCATTCAAAATGTAGGTAGATGGAAGTCTGCTGCTTATAAGTCTTATGTGCGCTGCGATAAGTTATAGTGCGCACCTTGCTAACCCGAAAACATTGTTTACCTGCCAATTGATGAACGGCTAGCGTTCAACAATTGGGGGTGTGAAGGAATTTTTTCGTTTTTCCCCCCGGGAGCCATGATTTGACCACTTTGGTTCACGGGTTGGCTTTTTAGTTTTTCTTCTTCACTCGGGTTCTTTGTTTTCCCCATTATGCATCCCTGCTAGTTAGTTGCCATGTTTTTTTTTCATTTAAGTTGTGTTATGGTGGTGGTTTTCTACAGTTTCTCATGGTTAGGCTTCTTTTTCCTTTTCAGCACCTGCAAGGGAAGATGGACAGGTCTGGTTTGTGGGTCATTCCTATGTGTTTTGGGTGGAGAAACATGGGCTGGCTAAGCGTGCTAGTTTGTTGCTTGGTGGACGGCGTGTTCGGTGGATTGGAGTGAGGGGTTTGCGTGTGGAGGCTGTTCTTGATTTGTTGATCTCATCTGTTGCTTCTTGGGGGGTGCCGGAGTGGTTGGTGTTGCATGTTGGTGGTAACGATGTGGGTCATATGAAAGGTGTGGAATTGATTGTTCGGCTGTGAGGCCTATTGGAGGAGGTGCGAATGCGTTGGCCAGAAGTACGGATAGTTTGGTCAGAAATGGTTCCTCGTTTGACTTGGAGGGGTGCTCGGAAATACTCGGCTGTGAACAGAAGGTGAATGTGGCGGTGGATCGGCATGTACTTTCCTTGGGGGGTGTGGTTGTGAGTCACGGCTTTTTGACTGGTGACTTGGATCGTTATTTTCACCCGGATGGTGTGCATTTAAATGCTCTTGGCCTTGGGCTGTTTATCAAGGATCTGCTTTCCTTTCTAGATTAGTTTTTCTTTGGTGGCGGGCAAGTCTTCCTTTGTTGCCTGGCTTGGCGGGAGTTCGCTGCAGCTCAGTGGCTTCATGTGACGCAAGAAAACATTGTGGGGGCGCTTGCCCTCAAGGTGCATGGCGAATTTGTCCTTCTCTGTACGAGGGGACCCGAACGCTTTTGTACGGAGGCGTTTGGATTGGCTCAGGAGGGAAGCGAGACCCCCACATCGTAAGTGCGTCTATAGGAGGGTCGTTTTAGTCATCCCTCAAGTCACTCGTATTTCTAAAAGCTAGAACTGAGCTTGCAGCATCTCTTGCCACCTCGGTTAGGTTAATTAATTAATTATTAATAAAAGTTGTGACCTTTTTAGCCAAGCTGCTTTGTGTCTGTGTTGTTATTTATTAGTTAAGTTTAGTTAAGAAGGTTGTATAAGGTTGGAAGCGGTAAACCAATGTATCTCTTAAATATTTGTGGAAAGCCCGTCGCTCCCCGGGTCTCGCGCATGCGCACGACGGAGCTCCCTCCGTCGTGCGCATGCGCAGTGGGGAACATCGACCCGCTTGCGAGCGTACTGCTGCTCGCGAGCGGGTCTGAATGACCCCCTTAATGTGCTACTGTATGAAAATTTTGAGTGGGTTTTTTAGTATTTCTAAATATATATGAGAGCATATTAACATTCTAACATAAAAGGTTGTATTGCAGTTTATATAATTATTAATATTTCTATGTTTTTGAATTTGCAGAATTAGTAAAACTTCAAGCATCATAATTTTTATTAAGAGAAGGAGAATACCGAGCCAAAGACAACAGTCTAATATACATCCAAACAGTAATGATAAGACTGAGGTCTCAAAAACAATTATACACAGTGAACTATACATGTAAAGTATTCAACCTATTTTTCATATTAATAATGAATAAAAAGGTAAAAAAGAAAAACAGACCAAAGTAGAACAAGATGAAAAGAAGGAAAAAGAGTGGGAAGAGAGGAATGCACACAACAGCCAGCACCCAAATACCATAGCAAGTGGGAGAACAGGACTGGCACCAACCGTTAGCACATTAAAACACAGCCAGTACACAAGGACCCACCATTACATAGCTACCAAATAAGGTTCTGAGATAAGGGGGCCTATTCATCATACCTAAAAAATCGATGGAGGTAATTAGGTTTAGAACTCGCATGGAGTTCTACCTAATTACCAGAGGAATTCATCATTCCTCCTCTCCATAACTATCTATTTAGAAAAGCTGTCATTTTTGCGATGACAACTATTCGAGAAATAGATAGTTTTCCCTCCCTACACTACCTTACTGCATGTGCATGCGCTGTTACGTCTGTAAAACCAGCGCATGCGCAGCACTGCCTACAGCTGCGGTAATTTTGTGTCCCCCTCCGCATACCTCCCCCCTGTCCCGCACTTACGTGCCCGCTGCAGCGCCTCCAGCTCTGGTGTCTGCTCTGACACGTGTTCTCCAAGCAGACCACAGTACAGTTTAGAAAAAAATAATTTTGATGAATACCATAATTTCCATATCCCCATACTATGGGGAGTGTGGAAATTAATGCAGGGGGACTTAACCAGGAGATATCAGTGAACTGTCTCCATGAATACTAAAATAACATTAATTACGGAAAATGTCCTTAAAAAAACATTATTTTAGTGTTGATGAATAGGCCCCAAGGTGTCAAGACCCAGGGATAAAAGTAACTGATCTATTTATCTATTTGGTCCCAGAGAGCGAAGTTGAGTTTTTCCATACTAGCAATGAACCAAATCTTGGAATACACCAAATGTAATGGGGGAGCAGAGGGTCGTTTCCAAAATTTGCCCAAAGTACACATGGCAGCATGTAGAATTTGAAGGACAAGTTTATTTGAAGTGGTGTTCAGCCCGGATACAGGAAGCCCTAACAGGGAAATGCAGGGGCTCAGAGGGACCGAGGTTTCAAATACATCACCCAATAGAGATTTTACCTCTTCCCAATATGGAATAATTTTGGGACAAGACCATTATATATGGGTGAAATCCACAATTCCGCCAACATAGTGGGGAGGAGGTAGGAAAAATGTTATGCAACCTTGTGGGGACTAAGGGGAAGATTTAATAAAGCTTGGAGAGAGATAAAATTGGAGATAAATAGCACCAACCAATCAGCTCCTAACTGTCACTTTACAGGCTGTGTTTGAAAAATGACAGGAGCTGATTGGTTGGTGCTCTTTATCTCCAATTTTATCTCTTTCAAAGTTTTATTAAATCTCCCCCTAAATACCATAAATGTTTTAAGAATTTTCTTTTATTAAAGTAGAAATTGAGGATTTTGCCACATCGCCTCTGATAATACCCCAGGACTCCTCACTAAGTGGAGGGCCCAAATCAGCCTCCCAATCCACCTCATGGGAGAGAATGTTCGCGAGACTGAGGAACAGAGCAAATTATATAGAATAGAGATAATACCTTGTCTCACAGGTGAGTGGTAGCAAAGCCCCTTGAAAGACACAGGGGCGTATCTATAATGGATGCAGGGTGTGTGGGGCACACGGGCCCCTGGGTCCAGGGGGGCCCCTCAACGCACACCATGCACACCCTGTACCCATAGTATTACTTACCTCTCCAGAGTTCCATGTTGGCGCGGGGGTCTGGGGATCTGTTAAAATGACTGGGAAATGCGGCCATTTTCCCATCGTTTGCGCATGTGCAGTACAGGGAAAATGACCGCTGCTGCCATTTTCCTGGTGACCTGCGCATACTCTATAGCCTCTGGGCGCACTCTAGTATCCAGAGTCTATGACTCCGGCGCTGGCCACGCACAGCTCAGTGCGCTGTCGGCCGCCGACAGAGAGGATGGGGCCCGTGTTGGACGCTTGGTAAAGAGTTAAGATATGACCTAAGTTGTAGGTATTCATAGAATACTGGGTGGGAGATATGGTACTTTTAAGCCAGATCCTCTAATGTATACCCTCTATAAAATAACGGAGAAATCTAGGGCGGGCCCTATGACAATATTTATGTCCCTTGTAAGAGCTGCAAGATTGACAACACTTTGCTTTCTTTTATTTGTTTTAAATAAAAAAAAAAACATGTAACACATAGGGCTCTATTTACTACAATCCGCATATTGAATGCGGATTGTAGTGTGATATTACCGAGTGAATTCGCATTGCGAATTCAGGCAATATCACAGGGATTTACTATAAATCCCTTGCAGGGACAGAGCTTGCGATAAAGCTCTGTCCCTGCGGATCCCATCCGCACTCTAGTCACAGTATTTTTGGAAAAAATACAGCGACTAAGAGCCCGCGCATGCGCCGATCCACCATCGCTGCTACCCCCCACCGACGCTAAGCCCCGCCCACATGATCGCGGACCCCCGTGACCCCCCCTCCCCCCCCGCGACCACCCCCTCCCTTCACTACACTTACCTGCATCCTCCTGGCCTCCGGTGATCTTCTCCGGGCTTCCCGATCAGGTGATCTCCCATACTGCACTGGGGCCCGATCACCTGATGACCGGGCAGCAGTGCACTGTGGGAGACCAGCTGACCGGAGAGGAGCCATCACCGGAGGCCGAATCACCGGTCCCTGGAGTCAGGTAAGTAATTTTTTTTTTTACTATTTTTTTTTTCTTTTTTTTACAGTAATCAGCTTGCAGTCTGTTTAGACCACACAGCTGATTACTGGGACCGACTCCCGTCTCTGCTCTCCCCGTTAGAGCAGGGCAGGAGGCCGGTAACCGGGGGAGACCCTGGATAAACGCCACCTCCAGGTGACGTTATTATCACAGGGCTTTCCCCGATATTTTTTTCACATTTATTTTGAGTAACTATGGTCGGATCACATTTCCCATTACAGTAATGGGAAATGCGATCTGCTTTACTAAAAATAAGTGATACTTAGGGGTTGGAGTAGAATTTTATGAATTCTACTCCAATTGCCCTGTAATAACTATAGGTGATACTAAAATAATGTGAAACGGGTGTGAAAACACCCTTTTTCACTTTATTTTAGTAAAAATAATGTTAATAAAAAGAGCCCATAGGATTATACAACACATTCTTGCTCTTTTAAAGTACATTTGTTTTTTTTTCAAGATTTTTATTCAAAAGAACAGGATTTAATTTAAGTATATGCTTATCAGGGGTGTAGTAGGTATTACTGCCGGCCGCATGGGCGGTGGTTCAAATCCCGACAGCGGCAGCCCGACAAGGTTGAAGATCCCGAACGTCCTAAAGGTAGGTATAAACTAACCTAATTTAACCCCCTAACCCTCCTTTAGGGTGCCTAACCCTAACCCCCCCTGTGCCTAACCCTAATCCTCCCTCTAAGTGCCTAAACCTAACCCCCCCTTCCCCGCAGCCTAAACCTAAGTCTCCCGGGGGGGTGCCTAACCCTAACCTCCCCCCGGGGGTGCCTAACCCTAACCCCCCCTTCCCCTAGCCTAAACCTAACCCTCCCGGGGGGGTGCCTAACCCTAAGTCCCCCCGGGAGCCCTAAACCTAACCCTCCCCCCCTGCGGCTGTCCGCGCCCGGCTTACCTTCATTCGGTATGCCGGGAGTCAGTCTTCTGGCATCTGGCTAATGACAGGCGTCGAGTTTTCGACGCCTGTCATTAGTACCACGCCGGGATTAGAAAGTCTGGAAGCCGGCGGTCGGCATTTAGACCGTCGGCTTCCAAACTACATCCGATTATCAATTCCCTGAAACACACAATGGGCTCTTATTTATTAACATTATTTTTACTAAAATAAAGTGAAAAAGACTGTTTTCACACCAATTTCACATTATTTTAGTTTCACCTAAATTTACTAAAGGGCAATTGGAGTAGAATTCGTAAAATTCTACTCCAACCCCTAATTATCATATATTTTAGTAAGCAGATCGCATTTCCCATAATTGTAATGGGAAATGCGATCTGCCTCGGATTTACTAAAATTTATATGTGAAAAAATACCGGGGGAGGCCCTGTGATAATAACGCCACCTGGAGGTGGCATTATCCAGGGTCTCCCCCGGTTACCAGACTCCTGCTCTGCTCTAATAGGCAGAACAGAGCCCGAAGCCAGCCCCAGTGATCAGCTGTGTGGTCTAAACAGACCACACGCTGATCACTGTCACAATGTAGGATGGGAGACCAGCTGACCGGAGCCATGGAGGACATCACCGGAGCCCCGATCACCGTAGGTAAGTGAAACTAAGTGGGGGGTAAGGTTGTGGATGGGGGGGCCATAGGGGGGGGCACGTGATCGCGTGGGGGGTAGCAGCGGCCGGCGCATGTTCGGCAGCTTGTCACTGTATTTTTTCCGGAAAAAAAAACGCAGAGGGGATTCACAAGGCCAGAGCTTTATCGCAAGCTCTATCCCTGCAAGGGATTTTTAATAAATCCCTGTGATATTGCCTGAATTCGCAATGAGAATTCAATCGGTAATATCACACTACAATCTGCATTTTAATGCGGATTGTATTAAATAGAGCCCAAAGGTAGAGTGCAAATCATGAAGTATCTTCAAAAAACTAAATTTGGTTAAAGAAATCAAAACTGTGTAAAGTGCTGCTTATATCGCCTCATTTTATCAATTGTGTTTTGTCAATGATTCCAATGTATGATCCCGAATGCAAAATAGCTGTGCCCAGAAGTACCACCTAAAGTATGCAATGTCTTTAACAACTTTATTGTATAAAGGATATGAACTCTTCCATTAAAGTGGTGTTAGAAAAGTCTTTCATTGGCTGTAATTAAGTTTAGTGGTAAACAATGGCACAGTGTGAATTCCTTGCCACCTAAACTGAATGCAATATAAACATGTAACAGAGGCCACCATATGCGTTAAATATAATCATCAGCGCTGAAAGATAAATTTATAGGTTTTCTTAACCCACTTTGTTCTGTATAAAGTCTTATGTAACATTTCTACACCCCTTCTCACTACACTGTAATTGTAAGTAAGTGAATTACACCGTCCTTGGGCTACCGAAGTTGAAGGCTCCATTCATAAACTTGTCTCTATTTTGTTTCTTAACATTATGCGCACCTCACCTTCCATCTCTATACCATACTGGTTCTCCCGCAGGTATAGATACTATACCCTGATTATAAAATTGTTGGGTAATCTTTGCATTGCTTGTTCTAATATGTGGAATTTCTTGCATGACCTTTACACCTATTGGTGCTTGGAACTCCTATGCTTCAATACAGAAAATATACAGAACATACTATTACTCCTCCTTGTCCACTGACTACACTATTGATATAAAAAATTTGCTTTGCCAGGTGTGATGAGCTGTTTATGCTTTGCAATTCTGCTCTCTGATGATCTCATCTAATAATTTTTTATGAAACTGGTTACTCATACCACAGGCTGAAATTTGCAGTCAGCTGATATTCCAGTCCACTTGTTTTGCCTAGCACTGTGAATTAATTCACAGATATGATTGTGGTCTATGGACCTGATTGAGAGATGGATGCAAATGCCATCACAAGTGCGTCCTTGTACACAGCAGATGTGCAAAAATATGCAAAGGATACAGTCGCCGGCTTTGTATATCCAACCCTTGTCTAAAAGGACGCAAGCATCAGATGCACATCGGTCGATAACTGACCATCTGAGTAACGCTATAACTGCGCAGGATGGCCGATGGAACTAAGATACTGGAGACATTTTGAAATCTTATTGAATCACAGTCACAAGCTGTGATGCCCTCAAAAACAGTTGTGACATGTCGCCAGCTCCCAAACCCATCCTTAATGCCCACAAACATGTCACCAGACCCTTCCAGATGACACTTATATGCCATCAGCTCCAGATGCGTGTTATGTACTATCAGCCCCCTCCACAGGCTCTTTATGTGCAATCTCTCCCCTCCATATGGTCTATAAGCAGCTGCCCTTGAATAATAACCCTCGGTGTGTAATATTGTCCTAGTGTAGGTGACAGTCTAAACTTATTACTGATTATAAGGATTTTTCCTCCCACATAGAGTATTTATCCTTCTATGCACCGCATAGTGACTTCACCTTGAAAGAAGAAATAAATACACCACCTGACCTGTCGCAGCACACAGTGGAACAGACCACTCATCTGAAGAGGATGGTAAATCAGACTTTCATAAAGATTATTTAAAAAACAAATGTGTGTGTTTGCATTAATATACTGTATGTGTGTGTTTGTGCTGGCATTAATATGTTCTATTGTCTGTGTGCTAGCATTATTACACTGAAGTGACAAAATTCATTTGATAGATGCCTAGTATCGTGTAGGAGCCCGGTGAAGTGCAGCAACTCAATGTGGCATTGATTACACAAGTGGACAGAAGACCTCAGTAGAGATTGGGTTTATATTGGGTGAACATGGTGGCCACACCATTCGTCAGAACTCTCCAGAATGCTCCTCAAAACAATTCTGGACAACTTGGGGCCGTTGACATGTTACATTATCCTGCTGGAATATTCCATCATTGTGGGGGGTACCTAAAGTCCATGAAGGGCTGCAAATGGTCATCAAGCAATGCAACATAGCATAGACGTGTTCAGGCGGATCAACAGAACCAGCCCATACCATGTCAGCACACCCCACACCATTATGGAACCACCAGCCAGCACGGTGCTTTGTTGACAACTGGGATCCATGGTCTCAAGCAGTCTATACCTACCCTACCATGAGCCTAAAAGAACTGGACTCGTGACTCTTCGGACCATGCCATATGTTGCCAGTACTCCAGGGTCCAATTAGTGATGTCACAAGCCCAGGTGAGACACTGTGCCCGGTGTCATAGTGTTAACAGGGTCACTCTGGTCAGTCATCTGCTCCCATATCCCATAGAAGCTAAAGAACACTGTACTGACCTGCTGGATATGCAACTGGTACCTCGATGTGGATGTGATTTGAACCAGTGTCGCTTGTCTGTTACCATGGACAATTCTGTCCAGACGCCACTGGTCACGATCATTAAGCATCTGTGGTCGGCCACAGCTCTGTCCACAGTGGGCTGTGATGCCTTCCGTGAGGTACTCCCGGTACAAACATGGCACCATAGATTGAGATATGTTGGATGTCATATGTGTGTGACGGTATTAATGTAATGTGTGGGTGCTATTAGTGTGAAGTGGTGGGAGCTATTTTGGTTATATAGTGGGAATATTAATGTAATGAATAGTTGATGGAGATAATAAATAATAACAGCGCTACTGTAGTTGGAGGAAGCGGATCAACTTTTAAATCAAGTCAGACTGATTTAGTTTTGGGGTTCTCAGGGGCAGGAAGGCCTAAACTGTTTATCTTTCCAGAAGAAAGAGAGCACCCCCTCCACAGATCCCATTGTCATTTAGGGGTGCTCCCAGATATTTTCCAGGCTGGTTTTTCATTCCAATTCGCAGCCTCACCAAAACTGGACAAGAAAAAAGTCACCTGGTCTGATTTTTGCTGTAACTTGCAGATAGTAGCATTGTGTTAGTGGTTCAGGCTGACAATTGTGAAAGTGTAGTAGTGTGGGGAATGTTTTTTGGCTCACATTAGGCCACTTAAAACCAACTAAACATTGTTTAAATGCTGCAGCCTACCTGAGTATTATTGCTGACTATGTGAATCCCTTTATATTCACAGTCTACCAGTTTTCTAATGGCTTCTAATTAACATAATGAGACTTGTCACAAAACAGTCAAGTACCCCCAACAAGTCATGTTTTATGGATTTCTTTAATCATGTAGAGATGAGTTAATCTATTTTGATGGGTCAGTAATTATCCCACGTCTTTACACAGACAAGAATCCTGAAAACATCACATGTTGGGGGTACTTGAGGGTTGAAGTTGAGAGCCATTGGCAGTTGTCATACTGCCCATTAACGCAAGATGTTTTACCATAAAAATATGCTGCACTCTAACTCTCTCCCTTTCACCATGTTCATGAAAATCATCACACATGTCCCGTAATGGAGCACTTTCTTGGGCACAAATCACAACACACAACCTTAGGCACACAGCTACTCATATAGCTATCAGTGTGTTGGAAAGCGGTGGCCATTTCCTTGTAGCACATATACTTCTTAGGGGTATATTTACTAAGCAGTGTTAGGAGACAGAGTGGAAAGTGATAAGAAAGTGATAAGTTGCCATCCAATCAGCTCCCAACTGTCATCTCGCAGGCTGTGTTTGAAAAATGACAGTTGGGAGCTGATTGACTGGCACCTTATCACTTTCTTATCACTTTCCACTCCTAACACTACTTAGTAAATAGACCCCTTATTCTTCTCTCCAGTATTTCCTTCATCACTGTGTTGCACCCACTAGAGATGAGCGGTTTGGTTTTGCTGAAAACTGAGCACACCCGAACTTGAGAGTACAGAGTCAAACGGAGTCCCCGTATTCTCCGAAACCAGCACCAGCCTGAACCAGAAGAGGGGATAATACCATACCAAGGAGATACACAGCAGGGTTCCCCTGCCATAACATTAAACAGCCCCAAACTGATCAGCCCAGAGCTGGAGTTATAAGTAAAGTGGGACCCCCCACCCCCGAGGAACTACAAGCACAAACAGTGTATACTACTTATAATACAAACAGTGTATTTGTAAAAATACTTTACAATTAAAAATAGATTAAATATTTGTTCACATTTTTGTGGGATGATTGGAGAAATCAACTAATTAAAAAAACAAAAACAAATCACAGTGCTCGTATAAAGGGATATAGTGAAGGCGTAGTAAGTCATTTCAAAAATGTAGTACACTGTTTAGATGGGTTTTTTTCGACAGAAGTTACCACTTTTAAGAACAGACTGCTTCTCTGTAAAAATATTGAAGGAAGAGGCAGAGGGCCTGATTGGACGCTAATCACGTTGCAGCTGCGACTTTATACACAGAGTTACTGAGAAATTATGCTAATGGCGCTGTAATGTGTCCAGAGACGCCCACCCCCTGCGTCTCTAACCTGCCGCTTTCGTGTAAAGTTGCACCATTGGATGCACATCGGTTGCACTATTGAACTCCAGAGCAACCCAATGGCCCAGGGCCAGTGAAACTTCATATAAAGACGCAGTTGCTGGCTGTGACACGTCCACAAAACACTCGCAACGCGCTTATGTATGAGTAGCAGCCAGGGCCAGTGCAAGGTTTTAAGGCGCCCTAGGCAAAGGTTCACTATGCCGCCCCTGCTTCCCCCAAACCTTCCGCCCAGCCCCTCACATACGGTACATATTTACTCCAGCTCCTTAACAGTGCAAGTCAGACTGCATCTGCAAAATAAATTTGTATGCAGACTCAAAAAATGCAAATTGCAGCCAAATTGCAAAGCTGATGGATGGATGGATGGATGGATATGGGATAGATATGGGATTGATATCAGACGGACGGACAGACGGACAGACAGACATGAGAGAAACATGGGACAGACAGACATGAGATAGACAGATATGGGACAGACAGACAGACATGAGACAAACAGACATGAGAGAGACATGAGACAGACAGACATGGGATAGATACACATGAGAGAGATATGGGATAGATAGATAGATAGATAGATAGACAGACAGACAGACAGACAGACAGACAGACAGACAGACAGATAGATAAGATAGCCCCCAGAAGCAGCAGGGAGGGAATATCACAGATAAACATAAATTTCAGGTGTCAGTTTACATTTCTGACACAGGCACATGCCACTTACCACCAGTGTGTCACTCCAGTATGAAGCTGCAGCTCTCATCCCAGCACAGGCCAGCTCCTCATCTCAGTCTGTCTCTTCTAGGGGGCAGAGTTTATCTGTGCCTGCCTGGGAGTGAGAGAAGGGGAGGAAACAGCAGGGAGACAGGTCAGGAACTGTGCTGTATGGTGTCGGGCTGTCTGTGGGAAGAGTGACAGGCAGCCCAGCCAAGCCTAGCGAGACAGAGAGTAGGGGAGAGCAGTGACTACACCTGCTAACCCCAGCAGTTTCTAGTAGCATGATGTAGATCAGTGGTGTCAAACTCGGGCTCTCCACCTGCAGTAGAACTACACATCCCAGCATGCAGTGCCACAGTTTTGCTATTAGGGCAAGCTAAAACTGTGGCAGGGCATGCTGGGATACATAGTACCACAAAATCTGAAGGGCCCGAGTTTGACACCACTGATGTAGTTGGAGGATGTCTCGATCAGAGACATTCTTCATGCTTGTGGTATGCTGATTCAGTGGCACCCTCTAGTGGCCGACTCCCCTAGGCAGCTGCCTAAAGCTGCCTAATGGTAGCGCCGGCCCTGGTAGCAGCCCACCGTTACCGCTATTGATTCCTACCTATCTATACACTCTAAATGTCGCTATTGAACGTTATAAATCGCACAAGAAATAATTGCTTTCCAGACTTTGATTGTGTTTCCAAAGCACAAAAAGATATTATTCACCAAAAAGCAGATAGTTACACGCTGTGACCTAAATACAATTAGCGCAAACGATTATACATAAACAAGGTACAGTCAATACATTATGCAGGCGCTCTGGATCCAGATTTCCGGCATCAAAGGTGAAGCCTCCGTCAACAGAAAGAATATCATGAATAACTAACAGGTCCAGGGTGCTTGCATATAAACCCTTGCAGAGATTAGCAAATACAATAGAAACGAGTTGGCATAATCCTATTGGTTCTTCTTGGTTCTTCTGTCATAGGTCAGTTGGTACATTGGTAGTTCAGCCCTCCAATGGCTCTTTGTGTGTGTTTTAACTAATCAATAGACACTACATACAAAGTACACATAATTCTCTATAATCCATAACTTGCAGACGCATGTTGCGATCTCCTTGCTGATGGAACCAGAGAAATAAAATGTGGTTTAGAATAGCACCAAACATGATGTGGCTACTACATACTAAACCTTAGATATCAAATATATGCGTTTTATAACAATAAAACGAATAAACCTTCTTAATATTAGCCTTTATACTAAAGAACCTTTTAGGAAATTTATGTATGTGTAATTATAAAAGAATCTTGCGGAAAGTTGCTAATATGCGTGGTGCGTTTATGTGTAGAGTGCTTATGATAAACAGCGCAACTGTGCGTAATGTGCGGTGTTTATGCATGTAAGTCTATGTGTGTGTGTTATGCATGTAAGTCTATGTGTGTGTGTTATGCAATTCAGTGTATTTATGATGGATGTAATATATATATTATCCCTTTCTAACATATTTTAAAACTACAGTGCAAGGTGTTACAAGCAGTGAGGTTCACTTTCAAGCAGGGTGGAGACCCCAGCTGACTGCCGTTGCCACTTCATCTGATAGCTAATTCAAAGGTTTTCCTCTGCCTATTTAGAATACACTTGTCAGTGCTTCTTAAGCAAACCTCCGTCCATTATTTCTAACTTCTCATTCAGCCAAATTCAATTGTGCATATCAGTGTCTGGGTTATATTTCAATTGCCACAGCCATACTTGTCTGTATGTGGGGCTTCTCAATTTATTTGTAAAACACTCACAGTATCCTGGTGTATATATTTTTTAATTACTTTTCTCAGACATGTATACAGAAGAAGCGACCGCTCGCTCTGAATGAGGGCGTCCGCTTGCTTTTTCTAGTGCGGCCTCCTGGTCGCTAGCTAAGCTGTGGGTTACCACCCACAGTTTAGCGACCGACCAGGTTGATGGTCGTAATGGTCAAGACCATCACGACCATTGGGGCTTGTGACGAGACCCTAAGGTTGGGTCTCGGCAGGATCGAGTAGGAAGCCACCACTGACATCACTGCTGATGTCAGTGTGGCTGCCCACAAAATGGTAGGCGTTCCTCCATTTGTGAAACCACCCCCCCCGCCCTGCCAACAAAATGGGCCGAGCTGTGGATCAACATCGACAGCCGGCTCTTTTGTAGTGAGCTCCGGAGCGAGAGAGTTTCTCTCTCACTCCGGGGCTTGCGCACGCGCAGTGCAGCCGCTGCACATGCACAGGACCAAAACATCGACCCGGTTGCGAGCATGCAGCGCTTGCGACCGGGTCTGAATGAGGTCCTGTGTTTGTCAGTGTGAGAGTTTTGTATATTATTCGCTATTTAGTGTTGTGCAGATGTGTGGATATGTGCGCACACTGGGTGCGTGCGCACGCAATGGTGCGTCATGGATTGTACCAACATAAATCGGACAGCGGACGACCAAATCGTCCAATAACAGTTGAATTGCGGTCGCATACAATTATTCGACTTCGACACCTCCCATAAATGCACACTGACTGTCAATCACTCTGTGTGTCCAAATACCCACTAAACCCGCTATTGTGACACAAGCGTAGTGCGACTCGGACGCATGCGCAGTACACTGGCAACTGCACAATCATCAGCACCGCTCTGAATCAGGCCCTGAATGCTAGCAGTTTTTCTGTTCTGTGGAAAGTAAAGTGGAATCCCTGCTTCTAGATAAGTACAATTTAACGGAATCGGTATGAAATACCGCCAGACGCAAGTCCAGCGGTTCAAATCCCGTCAGCGGCTGGCCGACATGGCTGAAAATCCTGATCGTCCGCAGGTAAGTATAAATTAACATAACCCCTCTAACCCTCTTTAGGGGTGCCTAACCCTAATGCCCCCTCTAAGTGCCTAAACCTAACCCCCCTTCCCCACCGCCTAAACCTAAGTCCGCCGGGGGGTGCCTAACCCTCAGTCCCCCCCCGGGGGTGCCTAACCCTAACCCTCACCTTCCCATAGCCTAACCCTTACCTCCCAAAGGGGTGCCTAACCCTAAGTCCCCCCCCCGGGAACCCTAAACCTAACCCTCCCCCCCCTTCGATCGGGATGCTGGGCACCGGTCTCCTGGCGTCGGTAAAATGACAGGCGTCTAGATTTAGATGCCTGTCATTTAACCCTCGCCAGGATAAAGCAGTCGGGAAGCCAGCTGTCGGGCTTACGGCCGCCGGCTTTCCGACTGCATACCCAATTTAACAGACGTTACAATCAGCAGACAAAACACACCTAGATTTGGTAAAACAAAGGTATTAGCTGTCTATTGAAGGTTGTTTTATTAACATTCAATATAACTTCATCATTGATGAATGTTGACATATATAGTGCCTGATATAGAGGGGTTTAGCGTGTTAGCTGTGACATTGACGGAAGTAGAAAACTTTTTGTAACTAAAGGCGGCGGCCATTTTCCGTGTACTGCGCATGCGCAAACGACGTGAAAATGGCCGGCGCGGACATTTTCTAGTCATTTTGCAGTGCCGGACCCCCGCGCCGAAGTGTGACTCCGGAGAGGTAAGTAATATTATGGGTGCAGGGTGTGCGGTGCGGGGCCCTCCTGGACCCAGGGGCCCGTGTTCCCCGCACACCCTGCACCCATTATAGATACGCCCCTGATATGATTGTCATTTGTACTTGAAAAAGAATATCAGTGTAATCAAATTACATGTTTTGAATTGAATGGAAGGCATGAAGTTATACATGCTATAAAACATAGAAACAATTCTCGCCACACAACAATATGGTAATGTGAACGAGAGCTCTTGAAGTATTCCTCTTGCTAATTAGGATATCCGAACAGAAACAAGGAAAAAGCAGACAAGAGGTTTATGGCTTTGATTTTCTAATCCATCTAATTTACAAAGACTGCTCATCCTACTGAGAATGCCTTGTCACTTAACAAATGCAAAGATATCAAGGGAGGGGTGTGGGATGTGATTTTTAAACCAGAAATAATTAAACAATCAATGTCTTCTCAAACAGTGTGCTGAAAGAGTATCTAAGGGTTTTGAAAAACCATCAATAATGATTTGCAACTTAGCATGCAGTGAAAAAAAGTCTCTTTAATTAGGCAAGATGACAGAACTGTATTAGAGAGATCAGACAGAAAATAGAGTTACAGATCTGTTGCACAAATTTATGTACTTATGTAAGGCAAATGAAAGTTAACCACTCTTTGAAATTTTCCCTGTTGGCCCAGCAGGTGCATTGTGTCATTTTTACAACATGTGTATGGTGTCAGACTGGTGCATTAAGGGCCCAACCAGGGAAAAGCAATGGCAGGGGCCTGCTGAAGGGGTGTGACCAGCAATTGATTT
Organism: Taudactylus pleione; assembly: GCA_031769625.1. NCBI lineage: Eukaryota > Metazoa > Chordata > Amphibia > Anura > Myobatrachidae > Taudactylus > Taudactylus pleione. Next base: position 8,771,150 of record JAUIMM010000053.1, read on the forward strand.
GTCAACTGGTGGGGGCATGGCCATCCCACAAAGGGCATGGCATAATATTATGCAGTTTCAGATTTCTAGACACAGCACTGTGCCCAATTTAGTCTAATAAATTGTATGTGTGTCCCCTTTAGTCTAATAATATTCATCTGTGGCCACTTTAGTAGAATAATTATGGGCCTGATTCAGAGATGTATGCTGCAAACCCAATGTACATCGCCAACGATGGGTTGACTGGGCATTCACCAGATCCGCAGTGTTCATGTACTGTGATGCAGCTCTGGTTGCAGTGTCAGAGAAGCCACAGCTTGATTAACAGGCTGCGTCCATTTGGCGGTGCAGACGGGCCAGAGACGGCCTGCGTCCCAGAAAAAAGGGGCATGTTAGCAACATTTTCTGGGCGTGCCGAGGCCAGGGTCTGTGTCTTTTGATGGAGATTTCCTTGCCCAAGCAGTAGCGTTTCGCTGGTCATGCTGAGGTGACGCCTCCCGCTGCATTAGCATATGTTAGCATGGCTGCTGCTTCCAAAGATGCAGCAGGATGTTAAGTTCGAACTGCGTACAACTCTGAATCAGGCCCTATATTTCCCACCTTTAGTGTAAGAAACATAATCAATGCACCCATTGGAGGATCCAGAAAACCATTACAGGTGTTGGGCTACCATAATTGGTCCAGCTGGGGAGAAGGGTGGTTAGAGGCAGAAGAGGTGTGACCAAGTGTGTGAGGGGAAGTGGCCAAGTGCCCAGTGTGAATATATAGTGCGTCTAAGGTCAATGTGCACCACTGGAGGTGGTACAGGTCCATAAGCGATATTTTATACCTTACATCTTTTAAAAATGTACATACAATAAACAGGTCCAATACATGTTACAGTATGTCTTACCTGCTTTTGCTGGCTTGACAGATTCCTGCAGATAGGGATCCATTTACTAACAAAACATAAGCCCTTTAGTGTTCGCTAAAGGGGTTATGTCACATTTCTACATTTAATAAACAGCGGTAATCTAAGATGACGAGAGTGTTGCAGTCCAAATTGCCAGCAATGGAGACCCGGCGGTGCCTTTCCGGCTTCAGCGAAACCTTCCAGGCACTGGAATGCACATAACACAGGAGCCCAGTTGCTGGCAGCGTTAGGCTGCCAGCAGCCCAGCGGAGGACCTCGCCGAGGACGAGGACTTCGCTGGACTTCACGGGACCTCGTCGGAGGGGTAAATATTAATAAATACTAGTGACATTTTCGTTTGTATCACAGTAATACTAAACAAAAAATTCTGCTGGTATTTTTGTTAATTTATAAATGGGGCCCTTAGACTTCTAAATTCCTTTGGTGCTTGTGCAGGAAAGTGGCAGGTCTCTCTGAAAAAGAGATAACTAATAAGCACCTATTAAAGAGGGTCCAAAACTCCTCGATTTTAGAACAAGTTTTAAGAATATCCATGCTTGAGCACAGGTGACTTAATTAGTACTTCAGTCAATATGATTTCACCATCTGAACTCAAGCATGAATAGCCTTAAAAGCTGGACTGTAATAGCGGAGTTTTTAAACCTCTGACCTAATGAAGAAACAAAAAAAAAAAGTTATTAAAAAAAAAAAAGTAACATAGCCTCCTTCGTGCTAACAAACCCCTACAGGAGACCTGTCCTGAGTTTCCTCTCCACTACTTATAAATTTACTAAGATGGGAGTTCTATTAAGAAGTGATGTTGCCCATAGCAACCTATCAGACTACAGGTATTATCTTCTAGAAGGTGCTAGATTATAGAGAAATAGAATCTGATTGGTTGCTATGGGCAACATCCCTTCTAAAATAGAACTCCCATCTTCGTAAATTTACCCCTTAGTCTCCTGTCTCGTGCCTCCTCTCCTAATGCTGTACACACACGTAAAGATTTTCTGTCCAACCATCCAACTAGTTGATTTTCAGCAATTTGCTCCTAAATGCCAGAAAACAGATGAAAATGGTCAGACAAGTTTGTTAAATGTTTGATCTAAATAATTTGTTCAAACAACAGTTTTTGTCCATTTTTCGGCGTTTAGGAGCAAATTGCTGACTGTCATTTGCTTTCATACCTTACCAGAATTTAATTCCAACCAATCAACTAGTTGGATGGTTGGACAGAAAATCTTTAAATGTGTACCCAGCCTTAAGGTGGGTACACATGTGGTACCCCCAAGTTTGTTCCCAAATAGGGGTCCCCCAATATTTTTTATTATGTATGTACACATAGATATACTGCAGCCCCATTCCTTATTATAGGCAGGTATAGTGAACTTTGACTGACCCTGCTCTCCCTGAACCCCACTGAGCATGTGCAGACAGGGAGGTAGAAAGTGCCCCTTGGTCAGCGACCCATTTTTGGAGGGAAAATCCTGCCCCATTGATTGGTAGCCTGGGTGTCCAGGCAGAGATCCCTGTAGGCGGCCTGTTGCTGAGTCCCCCCTGTCCACTCATAGATGCCGGACCGACAGGGAGGAGATTGAGGAAGAGCTTACATAATACCTTCCTCTAGGCTGTCAGTGCTGAGTCTGGGAGGAATTTCTGTAGAAAGAGTCTGGGGAAGAATTTCTGGAAAAGGAGTCAGGGAGGATTTGTCTGTGGCATGCCCCTGGATTTATAAAATAGGGGTACAGAAACCCCTCTCCTTTTAACTGGATTACAAATACTGCACCTGGTATGCTGTCTGTAATGGGTGGCTGTGGAGTGTCCCTGGATCTGTACAAATAGGGGAGCAGTAACCCCTCTCATTTACCCTGGATTACAAATACTGCACCTGGTATGCTGTCTGTAATGGGTTGCTGTGGAGTGTCCCTGGATCTGTACAAATAGGGGAGCAGTAACCCCTCTCATTTACCCTGGATTACAAATACTGCACCTGGTATGCTGTCTGTAATGAGTTGCTGTGGAGTGCCCTTGGAGCTGTAAAAATAAGAATGCTATAACTTTAATGTTGCCCTGGATTACAATTACCAGACTTCATATTAACCTGGTAGGCTACCTATCCAATCTGCCAGGAGAGGTGCTCTGATGCTGGATGTGAGTCCCTGGAGGAAGCTTGCCTGGGGATTTGCATAGAACACCCTGCTTTGGAAGAACCCCCTCTGAATAAAGGACTGCCTTCCTAAGTGCCTGTTATCAGGAGCCACATTTGTAAATCTGCGCATGCTGGGAGAGAAGAGGAGCTGCCTGGGAAGGAGGTCTCATTGCTCCATCGTCGCAGATAAAGCCCCAGCTGAGAAAAAGGTCCCGCCAGTGACGAAAACCCTGCTGTCACCCGCACGGGCAGAAGAAAAGACAGCCCCAGAGGAAGAGTGCTTCAGGACCCCTCCTGCTGCTGTGTTTGTCTGCTGGACAGAGCCCCTGTGAAAAAAGATTTTGCACCTGTTGCTCCTTGTAAACTACCTGCCGGAGGTCTGCAGCTGGAAGCTCCGGTGCGGTGCCTAGCATCTCGGAGTTTCCCTGGACATCATGGGAGGCTGAACAGCCACTGCCAGGAGGGAGATCATACCAGAACATCCCTATACTCTGTCCCTCCACAGCTCCTATCTTCCTTCCATGAAGGCCCTGCCCCTCTGTACACCTATTATATCTGGGTCCCCTGGGTCTATTGCATTATCCTTTACCTTGTGGCTAACCATGATTAGGCTGGGAGACTAAGTTTTGTGTAAAAGTTGCGACCGGGGGTTAGAATCCCACACAACTGGGTGTAGAAAGGAGTCATAGTGTCTTAAACTAGGTAAAGTGTGTGTAGTGATGAAATAGGGGGGAAGTAAAAGATAGGTCACCCCCTCTTTTTCCCAAGAGTTGCATTGGTGGTCATTTTCTTTCCTGTGAACCTCTGGTTCATGTCCAGGAGGGGACCTGCCTTATGGGTGTCGGCTCATGTCCGATGCCACTGTGGGTGATGTACAAAGTATTTTATGTCTAGCTTTAAAGTAAATGTAATGCCATGTGATATGTATTTGGTTCTGTTTACTGTTTGACTCGTGTGTTAGCTAAAGGGTTGATAGTGGCCCTCCGTGGCCCTTTATCTGTTATAATACTCTGTGAAGCTGTTCACTGCTTGCTGTGTTATTATTGTGAATGCTGATTAATATTTTGCTTGCGTGAAATGTTTGAGTATTTACCCGTATTGGTGTTGATGTAAATTGTTTCTTATACACTATTTGGCCTGGTAACCATTTCAAAGTCCATTCATGCTGATGTAATGTACAATGCTTGTTTATTTAGCCCTGTGTAACCCTGGCTGGCAATTCTGGTGATAGTAAATTGTAGCATAGGCAATTAGCAAAGACTGTGTTAAGTGCTGCAAATCTGCCGGTGAACTACTGCTTCCAGCATAGCCCTTGTTATTTTTCTCAGTAGGGCCAAGTATTAGCAAAGACTGTGTTAAGTGCTGCAAATCTGCCGGTGAACTACTGCTTCCAGCATAGCCCTTGTTAATTTTCTCAGTAGGGCCAAGTATTAGCAAAGACTGTGTTAAGTGCTGCAAATCTGCCGGTGAACTACTGCTTCCAGCATAGCCCTTGTTATTTTTCTCAGTAGGGCCAAGTATTAGCAAAGACTGTGTTAAGTGCTGCAAATCTGCCGGTGAACTACTGCTTCCAGCATAGCCCTTGTTATTTTTCTCAGTAGGGCCAAGTATTAGCAAAGACTGTGTTAAGTGCTGCAAATCTGCCGGTGAACTACTGCTTCCAGCATAGCCCTCATTATTTTTCTCAGTAGGGCTAAGTATTAGCAAAGACTGTGTTAAGTGCTGCAAATCTGCCGGTGAACTACTGCTTCCAGCATAGCCCTTGTTATTTTTCTCAGTAGGGCCAAGTATTAGCAAAGACTGTGTTAAGTGCTGCAAATCTGCCGGTGAACTACTGCTTCCAGCATAGCCCTTGTTATTTTTCTCAGTAGGGCCAAGTATTAGCAAAGACTGTGTTAAGTGCTGCAAATCTGCCGGTGAACTACTGCTTCCAGCATAGCCCTCATTATTTTTCTCAGTAGGGCTAAGTATTAGCAAAGACTGTGTTAAGTGCTGCAAATCTGCCGGTAAACTACTGCTTGCAGCATAGCCCTTGTTATTTTTCTCAGTAGGGCCAAGTATTAGCAAACACTGTGTTAAGTGCTGCAAATCTGCCGGTGAACTACTGCTTCCAGCATAGCCTAATTGTTGTCCCTATTTTTCTCAGCAAAGGCTCAAAGTCTGTGTTAAAACTGTTGCAAGTTGCCGGTGAACTACTGCTTCCAGCATAGCCTAAGTGTTGTCCCTATTTTTCTCAGCAAAGGCTCAAAGACTCTGGGCCTGATTCAGAGCCGCTCGTAAGTGGCCGCTCATTCGCTCCGAGCGATGTTCGCACATCTGCGCATGCGTATGGGTCGTAATGTGCATGCACCAACCAGTCATTGCGGTTGGAAATTATGCACTCGCAAAATAGCGAGTGCCTGCTAATTTGAGTGACAGGATGAGGTGTTTGTGGGTGGTAACAAGGGAAGGTGCTTGAAAACGGGGAGTGGTGATCCGAACGCAGGCTTGCCAAACAATCAAAACGGGCGTTTTAAGGGTGTGCATAATTAACAAAGCAGCGTCATCGGCCACGTCACTTGGTTGTCTCTTAGTCCGAACTGTTCGCATGATTGCGGTAGGAAAATCCAACCACAAGCACTGCGAGCAGTTCAGACGCCTTTCGATGTACTCAATTAATCTAGTAAATAGCGGAGATGACGTATGATGAGAACGGCCAGGGGGCGTCTTTACAAAATAGCGAGCGCATGTTTCGTTCACTCACTCAGACATAGAGGCGTCAACAGACCGCAAAGAGCGAGCGCTCAATTTAAATAGTCGGCTCCTTTTTCTGAACGACCGTTCGCAAATAGCGTCCGGCTCTGAATCAGGCCCTCTGTTTAAACTATTGCAGGTTTCTGGTGCACTTCTGATATAAGCCTAACCTGCATGTGTTTTTCCCATGTTTTCCTCAGCAAAAGGGAGTGTTAGCACAGACTGTATTTCACAGCTATAGACTGCCGGAGCACAATTGATTCAAGCTAGACCAGCAGGTTTCATATTTAGGTCTCTCATTTGTTTTTTTGGTAAAGTTCTGCAGGAATTGTGGTTCTTGTTGGTTTCACATGCTTGCCAGCTGGGGTCACCGGTAGATGACGGGGAGGTAATAAATAAATACCTTGTCATTGAATAGTGTAATTAATTTCATTCCATATGTAAATGGTAAATATCTCCTGTCATTTGTTGTTAATTATTAACAAATAATAAAATTGCGCTGCACCTTTCCTCCTGACTGGTCATTGTGTCTGCAAAAGGGGAATGCAGGCTTGCCTCTCTGTCACAGTGTGAACACGGGGAAATCGGCCACCGAATCAATCCGAACACACCTGAACCTGGTGCTAGTGGTGCAGCACTGTACAAACCAGTCAGTACATCACACACACTATACAGATATACAGTATCTGCATATCGAGTGATCTGCAGATGATGGTTGTTCGTACACACTGAACAACCATCATCTGTGCCTGCCCGCAGGTCACTGCAACCAGGGGGCATGTCCCGGCGGGCGGGGGACGTGTCCCGCACCCCTCCTCGTGGCTGACGCTGTGTGTGTATGGTACACACCTGCCGATGGACAGATATGTCTGCAGACATATCTGTCCATCGGCTGTGCAACACAGCCAATGCAATATGTCGGTGAAAGCCGACGTTCACCGACATATCGCGGGTACACACTGCCTGACGAGCAGCAGATACATTGGCCGATCAATCGATCGGCCAATATATCTGTCAGTGTGTACCCAGCTTAAGTCTCCTGTCTCATGCCTCCTCCCCTCTCCTTAGTCTCCTGTCTTGTGCCTCCTCTCCTCTACCTAGTCTCCTGTCTCGTGCCTCCTCCATGCAGCTATTGTCACTGCATGCTTACAGCACTCTGTGTGAAACTGCCATAAATAATATGCATTCTTATGACACAATGATTTGCACTTGTCTAGAATCCACTTCAGTGCTTTTCTTTTCTATAGACTGTCCATGACAGAAAAGCACTCTATGTGATGTAAGGGTGAAACCATGTTAGTGGTGTAGAAGCAAAAAAAAAAAAATCCCACCACATAATGTATATATATTGGAATGTACCAAGCAATTAACGTATGGGTGGGGTTTTCAAAAAGCAGTCAAGCACAGATCAATTTATGAAAATAACGATGTTATTTTTTCATTGCTCGGAGAATCTTTTTTCCAAAATGGGTGTCCACTGAAATAATTCATTCAGATAATGCTTGGAAAATGTATGATGTATGATGTAAAGGCCATCCTGGTGCATTGTAGAGAGCATCTGCTGATACCTATGACCTGTGAGCCCAGAGGATCACCACTGCCTTATGGGACATTCCCTCAATATGTCTGGTACCTCATGTTTTACTCTATTCTAATTCTGTCAGATTACTTTTCTGATCCATCTCACAAGTATCTTTTTCTTGAAGATGCTTGACCTTGACATGAACTTTCACCTTCAGCAAGTACAAAAGGATGATCCATCTTTGAGATCCTTTGTTCTATAAAGGTTTGCTGAAATTGCTTCAACCAGATCCAATTTTTCTTCCTTATTACTATTTGCCTCTGGCCAAAAAGCCACAAAGAAAATTTCTTGAATGACATGAAACTTGGAGACCACTTTAATGAAGAATCCAGGACTTGTTTGCTGCACTCATTTATCTGAATTTGTATTTTCAAAAGTGATCCCTTGTACAATAAAGCTAGAAGTTCTCTCACACTTCTGAAAAAGCAATTTCCACCAAAAATCAACAAATTATAACTTACCGATAATTTAATTTCTTCGAAATACTTCATGGTAGCCATTACTCTTGAAGGCTAGTTTTTTCCCCTCCTTTAGGGTCCGCCCACTCCAGGTACATAGGTTCCCTCCTCCTATCCCTCCTTAGTCTTTTGAATGTCTCCTAAATTTTAGGGAAAAAAGACAATAGGGAGTGTAAATTATAGGATGACATGAAGTATTTAGAAGAAATAAAATTATCGGTAGATTATAATTTGCTGTTTTCTTCTTCCTACTTCATGGCAGCCATTACTCGAGATATACCAAAGCATAACTATATGGGAGGGAAATAAATAGTTCATAGCAACAATCATTCTTAAATGACTGAATTTATTAAAGCCACTGCCCCGCTGAGGGTGTGACTTCCAAGAGTTCTGAAGCATAATGCCTTGAGAAGGTATGAACAGATGACCAGGTAGCTGCTGCACAGATATCTTTCACAGATACTTCAGCCTTCTTTGCCCATGAAGATGCCATTGCCCTGGTCGAGTGTGCCTTCAGATATTCTGAAGCTTTCCTTGCACCTGTATGCAAGACAAACAAATGTTTAGTCTTCCAAAATTCTTTAAACTCTGGGACTGATTCAGCCCCGGTCGCAAGTGCTGAGCGCTCACAACCGGGTCGATGATGGCCCAGACCGCATGCACACGACGGAGCCGTTCTAAAAAAAAAATAGCCCGCCCCTGATTCAGAGCGAGCTCTCTGTCAGAGCGTCCGGCTCTGAATCAGGGCCTCTGTCTAGATAGACAGAAATTACCTGCACCAGATCTAACATATGCAGTCTCTTTTCTCTCTCATTTTTTGCTTGTGGAAAAAATGAAGGCAAAATTATTTCTTGGTTTAGATGAAACATTGAGATGACTTTTGGCAAAAAATTTGGATTTGTCCTGAGGATTATCTTATCTAGTAGGATATTCAAATAAGGCTCCTCTGCCTATAATGCTTGAAGTTCACCAATTCTTCTTGCTGAAGTGATAGCAGTAAGGAAAACTACTTTCCAAGTCCGTAGTTTTGTTGGAATTTCATGTAATGTTTTGAACTGAGTCATCATTAATGCATTCTCAATCAGGTTCAAATCCCACGGGGCTAATCTCGATCTCACTTGCGGTCATATTCTTTTCATTGCTTGGCAGAACATTTTCACAAGATTTTCTTCAGATATTCTCCTATCCAACAAAATACTTATAGCTGCTATTTGCACCATAATGGTTGAAGTCGCTAGACCTTTTTCAAACCCATCATGTAAAAACTGCAATTAATGAGATGTATTAGCCTCCATCACATCAAATCTTGATCCAGCCCAAAATATAAAGGTTTTCCAGATTCTATAATAAATATCTGAAGATACTCTCTTTCTCGCTTGCATAAGAAACTGTACCACTTGTTCAGACAATCCCTTCTGTCTTAGTAGTTCCTGCTCAATTTCCACACCGTCAAATGAAGACTTTGAAGATTTGTATGTAACAACAATGGCCCTTGATGTAACAGACCTGGCATGGCTGGTAAAGTCCATGGATCTTCCACTGCCATCCTTACTACTGTCGGAAGACACGCTCTTCTTGGCCAAAAAGGAAGCACCATTAACAATTCTACTCTCTCATCTCTGATCTTCCTTAGTACACTTGTCTGTGGTAGGTGGTATCTGGAGAAGACACGTGGTACCTTTGTGTTCTGATGAGTCGCCATCAAATCTATCTCTGGATGACCAAATTTTGTCACTATATTCTGAAAAGCTTGGACATCCAGTTCCCATTCTCCTGGTAACACCTTGTGTCTGCTGAGAAAATCTGCACTCACATTGTCCTTTCCTGGTACATGAATGGCTATCAGAGAACTGAGATGTTTTTCTGCCCATTTTAGAATTGTTGACACTTTTTCCATTAGGGCACGACTTCTGGTCCCACCTTGATGATTCAGATATGCCATGACGGATATATTGTCTGAAAATACCTTTAGATGTTTCCCTTCTAATTGGTCTTGGAAACCTTCTAAAGCCTTCCAAACCGCCCACATTTCCTTCAGATTCGAGGACATTAACCTTTCTTTGGCATTCCAGAGTCCCTGCAGACTGTGTGTTAATAACTTAAAACTTGTGTCGGTGGTTAGGACCAAATACTGCTCTGATGTTGCTCTGGACTTTATTTTTGTACTTATCCACCAATTTAGGGAATCTCTTGTCTCTTGATGTAAGTTTATCCGGTAAGATAGAAGAAAACCTCTTTAACTGTACCGAAGTAGGTTCCACTGTAACTTAATTTTCCATCTTGCTCACGGCATTGTATCTATTGTAAATGACATAATTCCTAATAGGCATAGTCCTAGACATATCTGTGTTCTGCCACATACCTGAACTAAGGCAGACAATCTTTGAATGTTTGCACAACTTTCTTCTGACAGTGCTATATTGTATTTTTGAGTGTCTATCAGCACACCCAGAAATTGTATTTGTTGTGACGGGATTATATTACTTTGTTCCCAATTTATTATCCAGCCGTGAAACTGCAGAAATTTTATGGTTCCATGCACAGCTTCTCTCACTATTTGTGCTGAACTTCCAGCAATTAGTAGATCGTCTAGATATGGCCATTCTTCTATACCTTGTGTTCTCAGGCAAGATATGAGTCACCAGCATCTTTGTGAACGTTTTTGGGGACGTCACCAAACAGAATGGTAGGCAAGTAAATTGGAAATATTTTCCTTGAATGCAGAACATCAGAAACCTTTGATCTCCTCTGCATACTGGAATGTGAAAATAGGCATCTCTCAGATTTATTGAAGCTAGGAAATCATTTTGTCTTATGCCCATCAAAATGGTTTTCAGGGTTTCCATACGAAATTTCTTACCAAAAAAATTGGAGAATAAAAACCTTTTTTCTCTTCTAAGCATGAGACAACTTCCACAGCTTTCGAGCTGAGCAATTTTCTGATACTTTCTTTCAAAACTTTGACCTCCAAAACTGACCCTGGAACCCTCGATTCCCAGGGCCGGCACAGAAATCTTGGGGCCCGAAACACTGATGTGTCTGGAGGCCCCACCTTCTCACCACGACCCCCGATTCCCACACATCCCTCCCCTACATGTGTGATATGGTAAGCATGATATGTGAACTGAAAGATATGCCAGCCTTTAAATAAAGTAAAAATACACTATGACTTAGCACATGGTCTCTCGGTCACTAACGATGCGGGCTGTAGTTTTTGTCTGCCCTCTCTTGCAATGTGTTCTTGAGGACATAGCTGTCAGGGGATGAGGGATGGTGTTTGCAGCCAGTCATCCTCAGTCGTCAGCCCCTCATCACCTTCCTCAAATTCAGCCATCATCACCTTTCTCAGCACCCAGCCCCTACCACCTTCCTCTGCCCCCAGCCCCCATCACCTTCCTCTGCCCCCAGCCCCTAACACCTTCCTCTGCCCCAGCCCCCTTCATCGTCTTCTGCCCTCTTCACCTTCCTCCATCCTCTATCACCTTCTTCTTTCCTCAGTCCCCTTCACCTTCCTCCATCCCCAGCCCCTATCACCTTCCTCTGCCCCCAGTCCCTATCAGCTTTCCCCTTCACTTTTATCTGTCCACCTGCACCTATTATCTTCCTTTGCCTCAGCCCCTATTCCTCTATGATCCCTTAAACTCCTCAAGGTTGTTGCTAGGGTAGTCACATCACTTCCAGGTCCACGCGAAGGGGAAATAAGCTCTACCTTGAAGCTAGATCCAAGTCCCCAGTGCAGCGGCACATTCTGCCTGACAGGCAGGGAAGACTTGCGGCGATGTGACCTATGGCATTGCTCACTAAAGGTCATGCCCGGGCCGCAGCTGAGCCACCTGGAAGAGCCCAGCGCTGCCCGGGCTAGGCTACAAGGGAGGCAAAGCTGGGTCTGGGCGATGGTTATAGGTTCCGGTGGCTGCGGGCTGGTTTTGTGCCCGTCAGGTCATCGGGGCCCCCCTGGACCTTCGGGCCCGGACGGGTGTCACCTTAGTCCACCCTTGTCGCCGGGCCTTTCGATTCCACAAATGAATTTGTTTCTGGAATATTCCAAAATTCTGTCTTGTATCCCCTTGACACTGTCTTCAAAACCCAACAGTCAACATTTGTTGAATTCCAGTAGAATGCCCCCTACCAGCACGTGTCGGGATCCTGTAGTAGTCATTGTCTCTGATTACCTCTTCTGTAGGATTGGCAAAAGGACTGTCTCATCATCCCTGAAGAGTATCTGCCACTGTACTGACGCCCAGGTTTATAACTTGTGGCTTGTTTATACTTCTGCTTCGCAGATGACATAGGATACCTGATTTGTTATCCTGGGGTAATCTTACATATTTACCTCCCATCATTTAAAGTAAATTGTTTCCAATAATAAAATATTAAAACACTTATTTAAATAAAAAAAAATATTTATATATATATATATATATATATATATATATATATATAAAAAAATGAGAAGAATTGGCACTCACCAGGTAGCTGACAAGAAAATTGGTTTTTAATTACCCATCTTGAGGGAGAAAGTGCATAGAGCCATAAAGTGCAATAGTCATAGTCTACGTTTCGGTCCTATGTAGGACCTTCTTCAGGACATCACAGCAGACATGTTTCAGCTTGAAAACCAAAGACAGACTAAATACCACCACCACTAGCTGACATATATACCCACTTCCATTAGGTGGAGCTCCACCCACGCAAAACACAATGTATGCTGGGACATAGTCACTGCATATTATAAACAACTAAACAAACATATCCCAGTCGACACTAAGATGATTTCCTTATTAGCAATGAGTCCCACCGCCCATAGAGCGTCGAGAACAACTTCCACATGGAATTAAACAACAGATATAAGAGAAAGAAAACGGCGCTATTACCGGAAGTTCCATGCGTTCCACAGCAGTGGGACGCATACCTACAACCGGAAGTCGCGCACAAATCATTGTCGGGAGTTAGTCAGCGCTATAGTTACAAATAGCGCTGACATTCTCATGGGGCTGTCATTATAATAGTGTCAGAGTGCCCAAAATGGGATCAACGTCATCTGCACATTCAGCAGCAAAAGTTTATTGCTCTAATGCCTTCAATGGCACATAAGGACCCAAACAATAGAGGGCATGCAGCACAACATATCTCAATAACACCCCCTGCTGGTCTGGAGGATAATACAACTACACACCACAGGGAATAAATGTTCAAAAGTGGGTTCTCATTTAAAAAAATATTATTAGCAATGCGTTGGTGTAGGTATATATGTCAGCATAAAACCAAACATTGAAAAAAATATATATTACAAAAATAATAATCAACAATAAAAAGTCATGTATAAAGAAATGACCCTAAACAACATTAAATAAGGAAAAGGAAAAATAGGGACTCCCATAAATATATAGAAGCCCTCATTACAAAATACCATCATTACAAAAAACAACCTCATTTCAAAAAAACATTAAGTGGATTGGATTCATTAAGTCCCTTTGGAACTAGAGTGTCTAACTCAAAAATCCATCTTGCTTCACGTTTACGTAAGGCAACATCCCGGTCACCACCTCTTCTCAAAGCAGGGATATGATCTATCATCATGCATTTCATACTAGACACTGAGTGCCCAAGTTGTAGAAAATGTAGTGCCACAGGTTTATCTGTTCTCTGTGTCTCTATCGCCATTCTGATGGATGAGCGATGATTCGCCATCCGTTCTCTGAAGGGTCTCTTCGTCATCCCGACATAATACAACCCACATGGGCAAACTAGGATGTAAATAATAAAGTCCATAAGACAATGTAATTTGTGTTTTATTTTTATCCTTCTGCCATTGTGCGGATGAACGAAAGTAGCTCCAGTCAATAAAGACCGACAAGTTGTACAGTCTGGACATCTGAAACATCCCATCTTCTGATTGTGCAGCCAAGTGTTCATTTTTACTTCTGGTGTCATAGTTGGTCGCATTAAAAGATTACGAAGATTGGGACCACGTCGATAGGCACAAACCGGCGGCTTCTTGCCCAATGCTCCTAATTCACGATCTGACGTGATTATGGGCCAATGTTTACAAATAACTTTATTGGCATGATTAGAAGTTGCATCAAAGGTGCTTGTAAATAGCATCCTTGTCGGGTCCAATCTGGAATTTTCTGTCAGACCTGTCTGTGAGTGCCGTGTTCTTGCCTTAGATAAACATCTACGTAAAGTCATGTCTGAATAACCTCGTTCCAAAAATCGCTGGGTCATCCCCGCAATTTGTGTTTCTGCTTGGGAAACTGAGGAATTGTTCCTAAAGATACGTAAGTATTGAGAAATTGGTAGACTTTCTTTTAATTGACTTGGATGTTGACTCGTAGAGTAAAGTAAGGTATTGCGATCAGTGTCCTTCCTATAAAGGGTGGTGCCGAGAGTGTTGCCATCACGATATATCGTGACATCCAGAAAATTGATCTCACAATGATGTACTTGACTAGTAAATTTTATAGGGGAATCCAATTCATTCAACAAATTGACCATGTCCATAAATTGAGCCTCAGAGTCCAACCAAATCAAAAACAAATCATCAATGTAACGCTTGTAAAATAAAATTTTTGACCCAAATACAGGTAGGATATGCATCTGTTCAAATTGTGCCATATATAGGTTGGCATACGCCGGCGCCAAATTTGACCCCATGGCGGTGCCTTTACGTTGTATAAAATAACTATTACCATATTGAAAATAATTATTAGTCAGAACTAATTCAATAAGTTCCAGCATAAATTCAACTGGAGGACCATGATAATCATTGTTTGTGAGAGCTTGTTTAACAGCCTGTAGGCCGCCATCATGAGGGATCACAGTGTATAGCGAGGATACATCTAACGTAGCCAACAGTATATTGTCAGGAAGATATGTCAATGATTTAAGGCTAGTGAGAAAATCATTAGTATCCTTCACATAACTAGGCATCTTAACAACAATAGATTGCAAAAAAGAATCGACAAATTGAGCTAATGGTTGTAGAGTAGAATTGCGTGCCGATATTATCGGTCTCCCTGGGGGATCAACCAATTGTTTATGTATTTTAGGTAACGTGTACAATATCGGACACACTGGATATTCCACTCTTAACCACCCAGCAACCTTTTCATCAATCCAACCATGCTGGCATGCCAACTCAATGGCAGAGTCGACTTTACGTTTCACTTTAATCATAGGACTAGTATCAACCTTGGTGTAAGTGTTTATATCAGATAACTGTCGTTTAATCTCTCTGTCATAGGCATGCCAATCCTGCACCACTGTAGCTCCGCCCTTATCAGCTTGTCTAATCACAATTTGATCATTTTGTATTAGAGATTTAAGGGCAATTCTTTGAGCTCTAGACAGATTATCATATCTCGGCTTGGAGTTGACCATCCTCATATCATAATCCAAAAGCCGTAAGAAGGTTTTAATGCTTGCGTTGTTACTTTGGGGATCAAAGATACTAGGTGATCTAAACGATGAATCTGGTATAGAATTGTTGGAGTTACCAAAAAATTCTCTAAGTCTCATCTTCCTACCAAGTTTATAATGGTCGACAGACCAACCAAAACTATTATGTAAACTGGTAGGAACAAACGATAAACCACGAGATAAAACTTCCAACTCTGCTGTAGATAATTCATAGCTAGATAAATTGAATACGTTATTTAGTAGCGTCTGCCCCTGCCTCTCCTTCTTCTTGTACCCCCCTCTCCTCGTAGGGTATCTGGACCTCTTCCTCTGACCTGATCCACATTGGATCTGGTCACTCTGCCTAAAAAAGTGCCACTGGGAGGTCTAGAGACAATAGAGCCCATCACACTTGAATCAGTGTGTTCACTCTCCGAGAGAGATTGGGATGAGGAAGAATCAATATGTTTAGATGTATATGTATGGGCTCTGGGTAGTCGTCTTGATTTGTCCAGCACTGCTCAGTTTTTGTGGATTTGTTGTCAAGGATTATTACAAGTGATTGAAGAAAACCTGGATATTGACTGTTCCGCCATTTCACTCAATATGATCATTTTTTCCGTGAAAATTAAAATATTTTTTAATGAATAGGTGTTTTTGTATGTCACTTTTTATTTATGGTGACATTGTTGTCCATTTGTTGAGCCTCTCTGTCCAGCCCTGTCATTTGTTATTTATTATTTTCTATTATGGCGTCTGAACAGGTATATGAAATTGATGAAGCTATGTTTAGTGCCATTGAGAATAATGTCATTTCTCTAACTGATGATGATGCGGACAAAGTTCTCTTTGACCATTTGGAGTTTACACAACTTCCTGATGAAACTCCTAAAGATTTATTCTATAAAGGTTTAAGACTAAAGAAACGAGAAATTGAGCTTAAGTTACATGGGCAATTCCTGTCAGATTATTATAGAAATAAGAGGATCCCTAGAGGGTTTAGAGTGAACAATGTACCCACCATTGGTCGTAATAACCTTACATTCTGCACCAAATGGTGTGGTGTGTTGAACAAATGTTCATTAGATCTTATGTTGTTAGTAATTGAAGAGGTGGGGGTAGAACTTACCAAAATCCGACAGGAGATTGCCATATTTGATGAAAGCTCTCTGACTCTTCTTACAACAGATAAAACGGCTAATTGGTGTGATAAGCTCAAGGAACAAATTGACAGGTTCCAGCAGGATTTAATCACTTTCAAACGTAAAAAACTTATAACGGTCAATTATGACTATAACAACCACCAGGTGTATAAGTGGTTGAAAGGTGATTCAGGTCCCAAAAGATCAAGACGACTACCCAGAGCCCATACATATACATCTAAACATATTGATTCTTCCTCATCCCAATCTCTCTCGGAGAGTGAACACACTGATTCAAGTGTGATGGGCTCTATTGTCTCTAGACCTCCCAGTGGCACTTTTTTAGGCAGAGTGACCAGATCCAATGTGGATCAGGTCAGAGGAAGAGGTCCAGATACCCTACGAGGAGAGGGGGGTACAAGAAGAAGGAGAGGCAGGGGCAGACGCTACTAAATAACGTATTAAATTTATCTAGCTATGAATTATCTACAGCAGAGTTGGAAGTTTTATCTCGTGGTTTATCGTTTGTTCCTACCAGTTTACATAATAGTTTTGGTTGGTCTGTCGACCATTATAAACTTGGTAGGAAGATGAGACTTAGAGAATTTTTTGGTAACTCCAACAATTCTATACCAGATTCATCGTTTAGATCACCTAGTATCTTTGATCCCCAAAGTAACAACGCAAGCATTAAAACCTTCTTACGGCTTTTGGATTATGATATGAGGATGGTCAACTCCAAGCCGAGATATGATAATCTGTCTAGAGCTCAAAGAATTGCCCTTAAATCTCTAATACAAAATGATCAAATTGTGATTAGACAAGCTGATAAGGGCGGAGCTACAGTGGTGCAGGATTGGCATGCCTATGACAGAGAGATTAAACGACAGTTATCTGATATAAACACTTACACCAAGGTTGATACTAGTCCTATGATTAAAGTGAAACGTAAAGTCGACTCTGCCATTGAGTTGGCATGCCAGCATGGTTGGATTGATGAAAAGGTTGCTGGGTGGTTAAGAGTGGAATATCCAGTGTGTCCGATATTGTACACGTTACCTAAAATACATAAACAATTGGTTGATCCCCCAGGGAGACCGATAATATCGGCACGCAATTCTACTCTACAACCATTAGCTCAATTTGTCGATTCTTTTTTGCAATCTATTGTTGTTAAGATGCCTAGTTATGTGAAGGATACTAATGATTTTCTCACTAGCCTTAAATCATTGACATATCTTCCTGACAATATACTGTTGGCTACGTTAGATGTATCCTCGCTATACACTGTGATCCCTCATGATGGCGGCCTACAGGCTGTTAAACAAGCTCTCACAAACAATGATTATCATGGTCCTCCAGTTGAATTTATGCTGGAACTTATTGAATTAGTTCTGACTAATAATTATTTTCAATATGGTAATAGTTATTTTATACAACGTAAAGGCACCGCCATGGGGTCAAATTTGGCGCCGGCGTATGCCAACCTATATATGGCACAATTTGAACAGATGCATATCCTACCTGTATTTGGGTCAAAAATTTTATTTTACAAGCGTTACATTGATGATTTGTTTTTGATTTGGTTGGACTCTGAGGCTCAATTTATGGACATGGTCAATTTGTTGAATGAATTGGATTCCCCTATAAAATTTACTAGTGAAGTACATCATTGTGAGATCAATTTTCTGGATGTCACGATATATCGTGATGGCAACACTCTCGGCACCACCCTTTATAGGAAGGACACTGATCGCAATACCTTACTTTACTCTACGAGTCAACATCCAAGTCAATTAAAAGAAAGTCTACCAATTTCTCAATACTTACGTATCTTTAGGAACAATTCCTCAGTTTCCCAAGCAGAAACACAAATTGCGGGGATGACCCAGCGATTTTTGGAACGAGGTTATTCAGACATGACTTTACGTAGATGTTTATCTAAGGCAAGAACACGGCACTCACAGACAGGTCTGACAGAAAATTCCAGATTGGACCCGACAAGGATGCTATTTACAAGCACCTTTGATGCAACTTCTAATCATGCCAATAAAGTTATTTGTAAACATTGGCCCATAATCACGTCAGATCGTGAATTAGGAGCATTGGGCAAGAAGCCGCCGGTTTGTGCCTATCGACGTGGTCCCAATCTTCGTAATCTTTTAATGCGACCAACTATGACACCAGAAGTAAAAACGAACACTTGGCTGCACAATCGGAAGATGGGATGTTTCAGATGTCCAGACTGTACAACTTGTCGGTCTTTATTGACTGGAGCTACTTTCGTTCATCCGCACAATGGCAGAAGGATAAAAATAAAACACAAATTACATTGTCTTATGGACTTTATTATTTACATCCTAGTTTGCCCATGTGGGTTGTATTATGTCGGGATGACGAAGAGACCCTTCAGAGAACGGATGGCGAATCATCGCTCATCCATCAGAATGGCGATAGAGACACAGAGAACAGATAAACCTGTGGCACTACATTTTCTACAACTTGGGCACTCAGTGTCTAGTATGAAATGCATGATGATAGATCATATCCCTGCTTTGAGAAGAGGTGGTGACCGGGATGTTGCCTTACGTAAACGTGAAGCAAGATGGATTTTTGAGTTAGACACTCTAGTTCCAAAGGGACTTAATGAATCCAATCCACTTAATGTTTTTTTGAAATGATGTTGTTTTTTGTAATGATGGTATTTTGTAATGAGGGCTTCTATATATTTATGGGAGTCCCTATTTTTCCTTTTCCTTATTTAATGTTGTTTAGGGTCATTTCTTTATACATGACTTTTTATTGTTGATTATTATTTTTGTAATATATATTTTTTTCAATGTTTGGTTTTATGCTGACATATATACCTACACCAACGCATTGCTAATAATATTTTTTTAAATGAGAACCCACTTTTGAACATTTATTCCCTGTGGTGTGTAGTTGTATTATCCTCCAGACCAGCAGGGGGTGTTATTGAGATATGTTGTGCTGCATGCCCTCTATTGTTTGGGTCCTTATGTGCCATTGAAGGCATTAGAGCAATAAACTTTTGCTGCTGAATGTGCAGATGACGTTGATCCCATTTTGGGCACTCTGACACTATTATAATGACAGCCCCATGAGAATGTCAGCGCTATTTGTAACTATAGCGCTGACTAACTCCCGACAATGATTTGTGCGCGACTTCCGGTTGTAGGTATGCGTCCCACTGCTGTGGAACGCATGGAACTTCCGGTAATAGCGCCGTTTTCTTTCTCTTATATCTGTTGTTTAATTCCATGTGGAAGTTGTTCTCGACGCTCTATGGGCGGTGGGACTCATTGCTAATAAGGAAATCATCTTAGTGTCGACTGGGATATGTTTGTTTAGTTGTTTATAATATGCAGTGACTATGTCCCAGCATACATTGTGTTTTGCGTGGGTGGAGCTCCACCTAATGGAAGTGGGTATATATGTCAGCTAGTGGTGGTGGTATTTAGTCTGTCTTTGGTTTTCAAGCTGAAACATGTCTGCTGTGATGTCCTGAAGAAGGTCCTACATAGGACCGAAACGTAGACTATGACTATTGCACTTTATGGCTCTATGCACTTTCTCCCTCAAGATGGGTAATTAAAAACCAATTTTCTTGTCAGCTACCTGGTGAGTGCCAATTCTTCTCATTTTTTTATATTTCATGGGCTGTTTTGTCCTTAATTGAGCACCCCCAAGTTGATTCTGGTGCTGCAAGTGCGGACACTCTGTATGGTTATATATATATATATATATATGTGGAGGGGCCCTAGATTGCACACCCCAAGAGCACAGTGTGAGGTGCTACCTGCTGAGACTTGTAGTGCTGCAAGCAGAAAAAGAGACAGATGCAAGTGCACACTCTAACCATGCTGAACCAAATAATAATACTGCTAAATAGCATCCAATAGGTTCTTAGCATAATAATGGCCATAATTATGGGCCTGCCCACTGTGTCCAGGTGACCTCTATCAGGCAGGTCCCTAACACTCCTATGGACCAAATACAGGGCACAGGACCCCCTAGGCCAACCCAGCAGAACCGCCAGATGGCATCACATTAGTGTGAGATTTAAAGTGAGGGTTAAAGAATAATAAAGAAGAAAGCCTATGTGTTAAGTCCTACATAAGTAGGAGGTTATTATAAAAAAGTGTATAAAGTGCTACATATATAAAAAAACAAGCTAAAGAAGTGAAAAAGTGTACATTATAATGCCATGAAGCAGTCCAGCCACACCAGCCCAGTGAGCCCCACACCCCAATACCAGTCCCAAAACTGACACACAGCTTATATATAATAGGTTTTACTCTCAGTGTGCCTCATTAGATGTGCAGTCTTGGAGTGCAAGGACTACTTGCTAATTAAAAATACCCAGGTGGGAGGGATGCTAATCAAGGTGGAAGGAGTCTCATCCTTCCAGTGTACATACATACACACAGTACAAAATACATATGGGGAGGGGCCCTAGATTGCATATATATAAAAAAGTCAGAGTCCAAAGATTCTATTTTTGTGTTGGTAAATGTTTCTGGTTACGTATACCAAGTATTGGATAAATACCTGTATTATTAATGTTGCAAAAAAAAGAATACAATGTTCTAATTTGTTTCAATATAAACCAACATCTGACGAAGGATTTTGTTGGAACTTTTGTAAACTCAATTGTATCCTATGTTTATTCGTCTTTAGATACAGATGACAGCTATAAAGGAATAAGCATTTATCTTACTAAAATTGACTTTTAGCAGTATAATCACGCCATTGATTAGATATTTTAGGTTTTATATGTTTGTCTGGTATCACACTAGGTTGTTCTGGTGAATTAGCTAAATATACGGACAGCGCTTAATTATTCTATATATTCTTCTTGTTGCACTATTGATAGGTAAGGTATAACCTATCTTGAGTTTGAAGCAGCAGTCTAATTTATAATTAAAAACAGCTGTGGGATTAGTCTACTTCTTCTTATATCCAGCGCTAGACTGTGCTCTCCTTGTTTCCAATTTATTACCAAAAAGTAGGTAACCCTTAAATGGTAAGGAGGCCAGCCTATTTTTTAAATGGATATCAGCTGCCCATGGTCGCAACCATAGAGCTCATCTTGCCATCACTCCTGCAGTCATAGATTTTGCAGAAAACTATCATATCCAGCAAAGCCGCACACAGATATTCAATAGCTTTGCTCATAATAGATAGATTTCTCTGCAAATCATTTCGTGACATTTTTTCTTCTAAATCCATTCATACGAGATGCCCATAGTCCAAGGTTCTGGATACTGACGCTACTGCAATACCAGATTTCAGGGAACTACCGCAGACTTATGCAATTTCTGTAAAGAACTTTTAATTCTCTTATCCATACTGTCCTTTAAAATTGCTCCATCCTCCAAAGGAATAGTGGTTTTAGAGACAACTTTGGCGACTACTGCATCAACTTTAGGAACACTACACCAGGACATGAATTGTTCCCTGATAGGATACATTCTATCAATCCTTTAAACATTCCTCAGATGTTTATCGACACTTTTCTATTCTTTCTCAATAATATCTTCCATAACGTTATGTACTGGAAAATGTCTGCTTCTTTTGGTCCTATCTCTAAATAGGAAATCCTGTTCATCACCAATTTCCACCTTATCAGTATAATTCATAGATTTATATATATTATTTAACAAACTATCCACAACATCTAGATTGAATGTTCTAACATAATTTTGCACTTCACCAGACTCTTCACTAGATATATCTTCCTCATCTTGTTGAAGAACAAACTCAGGTGAAATCAATTCATAATCAAAGTCCAAACTAATTTGGGATCTAGATCTCTTAGATCCCTGTGACTGCAAAAATTCTTCCTTGGTAAGAAAAGATTTTTTCATCCATTCTATTAAATCTTGTAATTGTTTAGACCGGCTATCCACATGAGAAGACTCCTTCTGACAATCATCACAGAATTTAGCTTCCGTACTAGAAAAAGGCTTATCACATGCAGGGCAAATACTGCTAGATGCTTCTTCTAGTAGGTTTTCTTCCCAGCTTTGTCACAGCTTGAGACACACTGTAGAACATAATATTCTTTACTAACTACCCTAACTAACTCTGCTAAAATATAACAAAAGTGCCCTCTATGAGGACTTAACTCTTTTGGGTACTCATAGCTTTTTGGGGAGAAGGCTTTTTCCATAGTTTATCCAAGGCAAAATACCACCAGTAGCTGAGTAGGCATACTGAAGGGCAAAAGCAACTCCATATCCTCAGGAGCGCGGTGCCATCTTAAGTCCTCTCACCCTTTGACCTCGGGTGAACTCCTGCTGCAAATCCCACTGGGTACCGCCGGATATGCTGGGATGGCCGAGTCATCGGGACTTCCACCTGCTGCAAACGGTACCCAGTACTGCTGCTATACTCTGGCACTTCCACCCACCATCCATGTGGGGGAAGACAGTTAGCCGGCAGCTATACAGTGGCAGTGGGGGAATGCTGGAACCACATGGACGCACTCCCCTGCACTTCTCCACATAAGGGAGAACCATCAGCCGCCGGACCACCATGGAGAAACACATATCTAGGGCATGTTCAGGGGTCCATTTGGTTAAGCCTCAACCTCTCCCAAGGGTGCTACCCTCCTCCAGATCACGGCTACCAGAGGTGCATTTTACTGGGAATCCATTAGTTAAGTCCTATATTCACAAAGTAAATTTCCTACACTTCCTTCTAACTAAGCAACACGAAAAAGACTAAGGAGGGCTAGGAGGAGGGAACCTATGTACCTGGAGTGGGCGGACCCTAAAGGAGGGTAAAAAACTTCCCGTCTAATCCTAAGGGAAAGGGATGTAATCTCAAGAGTAATGGCTGCCATGAAGTAGGAAGAAGAAATAGTAATTTTAGTGTGAGCCACTTGAGTTATGCATTATCTAAAGATAGAAAGGGTTCTAATTTTAGTACTTAGAACAGAAATTGAAATTCCACAGGGCCACAAAAGCTTTTATGCAAGAGCAAATTCTATTAGCTCCTTGAAAGAATCTCATATTGGATCATCTGCAAATAATCTTGTATCCAACAAAACACTCCATGTCAAACCTTGCTACGTCACTAAGGGCAAGACGACCTTTTTGTAGTTTTTTTTTTTTTTAAAGAAAGTCTACTATGTATGCTAGAGTCCTGTACCTTTATTAAGATAGATTTGTACCAATATACTTGTAATTTACTTTTCCTTGCTTGTAATAGCACATCAATAACTATATTTTATATACTCTTATTCTCCAATAATGACTGCCTAAACTCAATACCATCAAAGAGAGGATTTAGCTGCAAGACTGGTCCTTATGTAGAAGCCGGACCAAAGATATATAGGCCAAAATAGAAGTAATGCTATAATTTCTGCTTCTTCTCTTGACCTGTCACCATGAGATATATCCGAAGCATCCCAAAATTCAGAATTATTTGTTAAAACATCTGGTTTAACTCCCATTTTCCTGGATGGACCTGATCTCATATTTGTGCTCTGCCCATAACATGAGATCTCTATCAAGTGCCGAGTTTTGTGTCACCTTGCCTGCAAGGTGTTTAAGTGCAGTCTTTTTTTTTACACCATACATAATATATAACTCTTTTATTACTTTGTTGTGTAGGTGAGCACCTCAACCCTTGCAGCTTGGATCTTTTATGACAGTCCAGTCTCATTCTGAGAGGTGTACTCTCTCTGCTAGGGTCTGATCCTTCCACCTGTCTAGAGATTTTACGCTGGTTTGTCTTAGAGGTTAATCAAGAGTTCCTAGATTGCGACTCCATTATTTCAGTACATCCCGTAGAATTTTTATGTCAACATTTTTTTTTCTAGTTTGCATTGTTTGATTATATCCCTAGCAAGCAAGCTATAAGCTTAAGCTAGGTACACACTGGAGCGATGTCGGGACAATATGCAAATTCGTAATGACATATCGCCTACATCACTCAGTGTGTACGCATGTTTGAGTGCTCCTGCGGTTGCTAGCGAAGGTTGCCAGGTTTGATGTGCTGTACATCAAACCTAGCGATATTGCTAGTGGCCAATGCATTGTTGATGAATGATGTAATGTGATTGTTAAGTCATTTATTAGTCGTCAAGTGTGGATGCACAATCACTGTTGACAGGCATTCCTTCAGATGTTAGAACGAATGCCCATCGCTCCAGTGTGTACCTAGCTTTACTTAGAATGGTGGGATGGGGTCAAGTTCCATACTGCAGGCTCTAGTACTTATTCAGTGATTATTCACTGTGAGCAGACTCTTCTTTTTTTTTTTAAAAACACTTTTTATTTGAATGATCACAAAAAAATAACAGAGACCAAAACCTTCATAATCACCTAAACATAAAAAAATAACCAAATATAAAGGTCAAATCTGTATGCAAAAAAGAAAAATTTGCAATATTTTTTTAAATTGAACACAATAATTAAGACTAAAAATACCAAAATACTCAACTTTGAGGTAAGCCTTATAAGGAAAAAAAGGACAGCATAGAAAAAGGAAAGAGAAGAAAAAGAGAGAGAAGATCTCTGGGGCAAAACTCCAAATGAAAAACAATAAAGGGCAAAAGGGGAGGGGGCAGACAGAGAAACTAACCATGGGCTCCTTGTCTTATCAAAAGATTTAAATGAGTGGTTAATAACACTAGTCATATACTCCATGCGATAAATATACCAAACACGAGACAGAATAGACTACATGGAGGGGGCATCGGGCTTCTTCCAATCCACAGCCAGCTGACACTTCACTGCACTGACAATATGATGCATCAATTTTTTTTGGTGTCTGGTCAATGTAGGGAGGTCTAGGGAAAGATGAATATATTTAGGATCATATGGAATAGGTATAGATAATAAATGTGATACAAGGCCAATAACATCTTTTCACAGATCAACTATCTTGAGACAAGTTTACCATATGTGAAAGAAGGAGCCCTCAGTAGTGCAACTTCTCCAACATCTATTTGATGTGCCAGGATACATTTTGCTCAATCGAGCAGGCACATAATACCATCTATATAATACTTTGTATGTATTTTCTTTTATCTTGACACATATTGAGCTAGAGGCAGCGTTGTCTCAGATCTCAGGGCCTGATTCAGAGCCGCTCACTGTTTGTGAGCACTCGCTCTGAATCAGGGCATGGATTTTTTATGGCCTCCAGGCCGCTCGCTAAGCTGTGGGTGACCACCCACAGCTTTTGCGAGCGACCTGGAGATTGTCGCGATTATCGCGACCATCGGGCTTGCGAGGAGAACCTGTGGTCTCAGCTCTCGCAAGCCCGAGTGGACTTCCTGCTCTAATACAGCAGGAAGTCCACTACTGACATCACGAGTGATGTCAGTAGGGCCGCCCACAAACTCCAGGCGTTCCTAAGGGAACGCCTGCGTTTGTGCAGCCACCCCTCCTCCCACCTACAAAACGGGGAGAGCTGTCAATCAACATCGACAGCCACCCCGTCTTGTAGCAAGACCCATTGCGACAGAGCTGCCGTCGCAGTATGGGACTCGCGCTTGCACAAGCCAGAGCGGCGCATGCGCAGTCGGGGACCATCGACAGCGCTCGCAAGCGGGTCTGAATCAGGCCCTCAGTCCATTCCTCATCCTCTAAAGAGGTACCCAAGTCCACTTCCCAGGCCATTTCGTGAGGAAGATTCCTCAATTAGCATTGTATATAGAGAGGTAATTAATCCTCTGGTTGAGGAACAACTCAAACATAAAGCCTCAAAAGTGGAGAGGGGTCAATTAATGAGGAGGTGTTTCACTGTGGAATGAAAGTGTCTAAGTTGTAAAAATTGGAAAAAGGACCTAGAAAGAAAAGCTGAATTCTCCTGAATCTAGGAGAACTGGGGAAAACTAGAGTCCATAGTGATATCGTTTAAATGAAGGATGTTTTGCTCCTTCCAAGAGTAAAAAGAGGTCTTGTGGGGGGGGCATGGCCTGTCGAGCTAAGATGACGGATACTTAAACCCTGAGCTCCATCCTAGCTCTCATTGAAACCCAGCCGTGTACTGCACAATCTGCACAGCTGGGTGCCATAGAGGTCCTTACCATTCCCGGACCTTCTGGGTTGCCTGTTTGTGCAGTTTATCTGCAGCGGAGAGGCTGCAGTCTAGCCTGGCGATCATGCAAGACACAAGCATCGGCACCCACCGGTGCCATCTTGGGACTCCCAACCTAGCCCGGGCTGTCTGCTTTGACTATAATCCCGCTCCTGCTCACCGGCTAAAATCTGGGCAGTGTGACCAGAGGCTGGCACTGGTGTTGGGGACCCTCTGGATGCCGCGGGGCTCCTCCTTTGATGTCCCTACTGATTGGGGCCTAGTCCTGCACTAAAGCAGTGGACTGGAGTGCCTGACACCGGACGTGGCTAAACAGACAGAGCTCTGAGGCTCTGAGAGGGATTCCATCCAGATACAGGCTGCCTATTACACGCCTCAGAGGTGAGAGTCTATGCTGCTATACACCCTATAGTGCTATCCCTAACGTTATTGACACGGAGCCACAGGCGGCCATCTTGAGAGCATCTCCTGGACAGCACCTCCTAGTCACATCACTGTGATTCCTCTATGTGAAACCCCAGGTACTGTTCCTGTTTTTTATTCAGGGAAACAGTTCCTCCCTTACCACTAGTTGCTCACTGTGCCTCATTGAAAACGTAACTATCAGGGGCGTGGCCTGGCTGATCTGCAGAGAGGTCGCATTTCTCTGAGCTCTCCCTCCCTGAGCCGAAAAAGGTCACAAAGACCACCAATCCCTGGCCCTTTTTGATCCCATATCACCCTTGATCTCTCCCCCTACCTCCGAAGACTGACCAGTAAAGTCTGTGGTGCCGCCAGCTGCCGCCATCCGGTGAGGCCTACTTCCTGCCCTGCAGCCGCAGACTAAATTTCCGGATGACGTGCCGCGAGCACACACCCAGCACCTCCGGTGAACAGAGATTGGACTGGACCACTACACCTTGCCTCTTCTCCCTCTCCCCTACTTCCGGAGACCGGCATGCGGAGATCGCGGCGCCATCAGCCGCTGGCACCCATCGGGACCTGCAGAGGGGTACAGTAATGGTGAACTGGACTCCCAGCCAGCGTGCCACTCGTGACTAGCTGGCGCCTCTTCATCTGCTGCTGGCCGTGTTTGCCCACACCACAGGGCCCAAGGTGAGCCACTTCCGGCATTACTAAGCTCACACAACTCCCGCTGAGCACAGCAGTCACAGCCTCCCACAGGGCCTCTGACTGATAGACCTCTTCCAGCCAGCCACCATATTGGGGATTTTTTTTCAGCTATCAACTGCAGCTGCCCATGACCACCTACTGAGCTGAATAACCACCATACATTTCTACCTGCATCCTTCAGCTATCATCTCCTCTGCACTGAAAGTACCCAGCTCTACTATCATCTCTGAATCCTACCTGCTTTCCCTCTGCACACTTGGATTCATACATTTGACATTCTCCCTGCTGGGAACACTGTGACCTCGGTACTCTTGGTACCCCTGACACCCCCATTTTCGGTCGCGATGTAAGGGCGCCCTGTTAATAGCCGGCACACGGCCCAGCTATCACTCTATAATATATCAGTACAAACTAAATAGGCAAGAAAAAGAGAGTGTTTAATATGGTGCACTTGATTATATTGACACAGCCCTAATCTCTATATAGAACAATAAAGCTGTTAAAATTATAATCTTTATTATTTTGTTGTTAAGAATTATATGTTTTCCAGAATTCCATTAGAAGGCAAAATATTAAAATTCATACATATCAGAAAGAAAAAATTATCATGTGTAAAGGAAGAAATACAAATAGTGTTTTAAAACTATGGGCTGTATTCAATTACCAGTGGTATTATCGCACCCGCAATATTATCGCCGATTTGTCGGCGATATTATCGCTATGATTTTTCATGTAAAACTGGAGAAAACTTTTCTCCATTTTTAAAAAGGTGGAAAATGTGTAAAATCCCTATTTTTGTGTAAAAGTGTGGAGATTTCTTACAGAACCCTTTGGACAGCTCCCCTAGTGATACTTTGGCGATTTTCTTTTTCTTCGTAAATTGCGTACTTTGGCGAAAAGTGACCGCTGAAATTTCAGATAAAATTATTTTTTTTTTGTGAAAAATGCATTTAATGTATTGGGGCTGGTATTTTGAAGGGACATAAAGATGTGACAAGTGTTGTAAACATCATATGTGGCTGGCACAAGCGATTTTTTTAGCTGTTTTAAAAAAACCACCTGCCCCAGCCACGTGCGATGTTTAAAACACTTGGCGCAGCCTTACGGCCCTCCAAAATACCAGACCCAATACGTCAAACACATTTTTCACGGGAAAAAAAAATGTAGACCGAAATTTCAGTGTCCGTTTTTTGCCACAGTACGCAACTTACAGAAAAAAATTTCACTAAATTATCATTAGGGGGGCTGTCCAAAGGGTTCTGTAAGAAATCCTCAAATTTTTACCAAAAATAGGGATTTTGCAAATTTTTTCACCTGCCCTAGGCTGGAGAAAAGTTTTCTCCAGTTTTTAGGCGAGAAATGGATGTTTTACGCCGTCGTTGGCAAAATCGTGCGCAAATCAGCTGATCGCAGCCGATATATCAGCCGATCGGACGGACGTTTCGCAAACGACGGCGAAAACGGCCAATTTCGCCTCTAATTGAATACGGCGCTAAGGACGCGTAGATATAAAGGAGCTCTGATGTTGCATAATCTCGAATAACAGCAACATTGTTTCTACGTTGTGCTTTGAAACACACAGACCGCAGTGATAAAACTGACACTGGGGAGAGCTGTGTTAACATAAATATAACCCCTGTGATGTTATAAATATGTGGTAATATTAGGATTATATAGTATGGAATCTATCTCACATTAGGATAATCAATATGAGAAGGAGTTCAGATACCAAATAATCCCTATATATTTAGAAAGACTGTTTGATGGAGCTTGCCAGACAATATAAATTGTGATTATTATAATATCAATACTGGGGAGACTTACAAGGAAAGACCACGTTAGGGGAACAATGGAAATGAGCATAAAGTGATGATTATAGGTTATTATAATGCGTTTAAACTTTACACCAATATACAAATAAAGTTCCTATAATCAATGAATAAATTGCTGACAAATAATATTTTAAGTCTGTTACTAAATGCTGTAAGAGATTATGTATAGATAAGTATTTCCAAAAATTAAACCATATGTTGGGGCTTAATAAAACTGATGAATATATAATTTGAATTGGATGTGTAAGTGAAAGCGACACATTACTGGGAATGTATCCACATACGTCTATTAAGAAATAATGAATACGGAATGATAGCTATATATTAAAAATCACTGTGAGGAATTATAAATTTATAATATCTATTGAGTGGCCTCAACCAGTATAGTGATTTACTTAACCCATAGTTCTCAAATATATATATATATATATATATATATATATATAATACAGTTTATATTATACAGTTTATATTGTCTGGCAAGCTCCATCAAACAGTCTTTCTATATATATATATATATATATAGAAATTCATATAATCAGCAATAAAGACACACCGCAGGACTATTCTCTGATTTTATTTCACATTTCTATCTATTACACACATATCTACTTTTGGATTTTTACCTATATTTCGCTGGCTTCTGTTCCGAACTGGAACATTTTATTGAATACCTAATAAAGATATATTTTTATGTATAACAAGTACAACAAACATTAAAGTGCGCCATAAAACAGACAAAATCTTTCTTCTTCTTTTGGTATCTTGAAAAATGTTTAAACCCGTTTGGTCATTTGGCTGCACACTCTAATCAATTGAAATATGGGGTTCTTTGTCCAATATTGATGTGTGCATATAATTTTTTTCCTTTGTTATAGTAAAATTAGGAATACCTAGCACCCCCGCTAAGTGAAGGACGTTGCTATAGTTTTAATCGCACCCAAGGGCATTTATTCGCCCAAATAAATTGTGAGGAGTGAAACTACCGAAATTTAAAGACATAGGAAGGTACAAAACTCGGGAGGGTCTGAAAGAGGTAAAGGATCCGAGGGAGCATATTCATCTTATCCATGAAACAATGTGTTTAGACCAAGAATTCAGATCAGATTTAATTTGATCTAAAATACGTGGAAAATTTGCCTGAAATAATTGGTGGTGACGATGTATTAGGAAAATACCTAAATATTTAATTTTTTTTGTTTATGCCAATTAAATGGAAAGGAAGCCTCTAGAAGGATTTTAGTTGGCACAGGAATGTAAAAGTCAAGCACTTCTGTTTTGCTCGTATTAATTTTATAGCCTGAATAACCAGAGTAAAGGTCAATTTCAGCAAGGAGAGGTAGCAGAAAGCGAGCCGGATTCCCAAGGAATATTATTACATCATCTGCATATACTGCAATTTTATGCTCAGAGAAGCCATTTTTTACTCCTATAATATCCAAATTATTTCAGAACCTGGCAGCCAGAGGTTCCATAACTAGGGCGAAGATTAAAGGGGAAAGACCCTTTAATCTCTGTCTGGTGCCCTTGGTAATTCTGAAGGGGGAAGAAGTAGTGCGATTGACAGAGATTGTAGCAGTGGGAGATTGATAGAGTGCAGAGATGCCATCCAAAAATGTTCCGGAGAACCCCATTTTCTGGAGCACCCCGAATACGAAGGGCAAGAAATACAGTCGAAAGCCTTCTCAGCATCCAGTGCCATAATTAAAGAAGGAATTTTCTGATAATGAATAGAATTAATCAGGTCTATAGCTCTCCTAGTATTGTCAGATGCCTGATGACCTGGAATAAAACCAACCTGAGCCGAGTGGACCAGGTGGTTAAGGAGAGGGGCTAACCGATTAGCCAGAATTTTGGCACTAATTTTCAAATCTACAGTATATTTAGCAAAGCGATTGGCCTATAATTAGAGCACTGCGTGGGGTCTCTGTCAGGTCTGAATCACCACAATATCAGCTTCAGTGGAGGCTGGAGCAAAAGACACAGCCACTAATATATTATTAAAAAGGTAGGTGAGGTGAGGGGCGAGCCCCATCACATATGATTTATAATATTGCGCTGTAAAGCCATCGGGACCTGGAGCAGCTGAAGACCGCATGGACTTAATAGCCGCCATTGTCTCTTCTATAGTAATATCCGACACATATGATAAAGGAATATTCCACAAATATGAACGTACTCCCTCAGAACCAGTGGAGGAAGAAAGGAGGGGTTCCGTGTTATAAAGGGAGTTATAAAAATCCCTAAACTCCTCTACCATCACTGCGGGGTCATATGTAAATGTTCCTAGTACGTGGAAGTACAATTTATCTATTGTACTTGAAGCTTGCTTACGCCTCAATTAGCTAGGAGAGTGTCGACTTTATCCGCATTGTCATAAAACTGTTGATGTAGTTTTTGCAATATGGTTGCAGTCGGCGAGATAAAAGGGCATTCAGCTGCCCTTAAGGTATTCTATCTGGGAAAGAAGAGAAGCTTTGGGGGAGCAATTATGTTGGTCTAGCAGAATGGAAATCTGGGATTCTAAGGAAAAGATTTCCTGGGCCGCCTTTTTTCGCGGATGCCTTTGCCATCAGATTCAAGAGGGATCATGATGACGGGTCACTCTGGTCCACTTCGGCAGGGGTGGTCTGGAGCTTAGGTGAGACAGGGAGAGATGATGTGGAGGCTGCTTCTAGAAGAATATCCAGTTTGGCTAACATCTCCTGACCTTAAGCCAGAGTCTTCACGTTGTATGTAGAATTATTGGCAAAGATTTGTAGTAGAAAAGGGAACCCCCATCGGTAACAAATATGGTGCTGATGGTGAATCTTTGTAACAGGTTGGAGATCCCTGTTTTTCTGACTCGTCGAAGGGTCCAAGCCCTGTAAAATTTTAAACTGCATATCCTGAAAACAGATGGTGGGAGTCCCAGGTTGAGAACAATATATTTTCCTTGGATTTATAGTAGTGAAGATGAACCACGACATCTCTGGGAGGTTGAGAGCCTGAGGGCTTGCTCCTAAGGGCTCTGTGAGCTCTATCACGTAGATAGTCCTCACAGTGAGCTCAGGGACCAGATTTGGAAAAAGTGTCAGCTGGCAACAAGGAGCTCAGCACAGATTCAGCAACAGTCCGAATCATCAAATTGTTGTGGTTCTCCTGGTCTACCTGTTTCTCTTTCAGCAATTCAATTTCATTGTGAAGCCGAGAAAGCTCTTCATCTAGATGATGTTGAGAGCAGCACAAGTCGTTTGTTGTTTTTTCCAGGGAGTCAGTCCTGGATGCCAGAGAGGAAATCTCACTTTTGTATTCAGAGACGGCCTTAGAAAGCTCTTAGTGAAAAGCTGCTTGCACACCTCCCAATAACCCTGACAAAACGGCTTGAATTTGTGGATCAATACCCGACTCCTGAGAACGGTGTGAGGAGGGAGATTCTGGTTGAGGCATTTGGCTCTGTGAACCTTTTGCTTTATTCCCGAAAAAAATAGTAACAGAAGGTGCCTGAGTTTTCTTGTTTCTTTGAGACACCATAGGGGGATAAGAGAAAGCAAAGGGCTAATAATGCACTATGTGGAGGAGGGTAAGAGTCCCTATAGGTGATACTATGGCAGTGATGAAGGGGACCAGGATAGACAAGGGATGAGGAGTACACAGCCGTCGATGGCACTTAGCCAAACAATGTATTTTTTATATCCTGTCCATGTGCTGGTGGCATGTTGTACCCCTGCCCTGTCCTATCACAGATTGTCTTCCAATTGTTTTCAGACCAACTTTAGTCTACATTGCACATTTTTTTTTACAGTACGTCAGTGGAGACAGCAGCAGGCAGAAGAGAGGGAACCTGTACAGCCAAGTAAGTTCTCTACATGTTTCCATTATTATTTTTTTTTATTGTGTTGAGGAAAACTTACATTATAGTATTTTCTTTCACTGTAGTACGTCGACGGCGCATCCGCCAGATATCCTCCTCCTCCTCTGAGGAGGTGGACGGGGCGATGGGGCCCTACAACCCTCCCCAGCCAAGTAATTATTGGCTGTACTCTACTATACCTCTTTCCTCCACTCTCAGCGGCTCTAATTTTTCTACATTACTTGCGCCATCACTATTGTAGTAGTATTGTATTCTGAGAATTATCGTACAGTACTTAGGGACAGATATTTTGTTCCTGTACTCCAAAGACTACACTGCTCCTTACATCTCCAACCTCGTCTCCTACCACACTGCCTCCTGCCCTCTCCAGTTGGCCAATGACCGGCGCTTTGCTTCTTGTGCCATCACTATTGGAGTCAGGTCCATGCTTCTCTGATTACTTCTCACTTACTGTATCTTGCTTCCCAGCCATTTTGTGTCCTGAGAATCAAGGTACTGTACTGTTAATTGTGCGGTTATGTTTTTTGTTACAGTAATGTATACTTGTGGCACCTTATACTGTAAATAAAGACAAAATTATATATTTTTTGTTTACACAGGCCCAGAACCTGAGGAGGAAGAGGCGGATGAGGCCGAGGCAAAGCACGGGGCAGCTGAGCCCGACAGCCCTCCCCAGCCAAGTAAGTACTGTACTGTACTTTTCTTCCTTTCAAGAATGCTCTGTTTATGTTTATGAGACTCTTATACTGTGCACTTGTGGCAATTTATACTGTAAATAAAGAGAAAATTATATATTTTTTGTACACAGGCCCAGAACCGGGCCACCACCATGAGGTGGAGATCGAGGCCAGTGCAGAGCCCGAAAGCCCTCCCCAGCCAAATACTGAACAGTACATTGTGTTTTCCTACTGTACATTTCTTCCTTTTAAGAATGTCTCTCTCCCTCCTGTATGCTAAAGACCGTTCACTGATTACTTCCTTGCTCACCTTGCTTTGCAGATTTAGGGCCTGATTCAGCTTCAGTCGGAATAGCTAAGCTGCTCGCAAGCAGCTTAGCTATTCCGTCTGTGCTGATATGCTAATGCAGCAGGAGGCATCACGCCTCCTGCTGCATTACATCTTCCGAGCTGCGTTGTCCAACGCAGCATTGGATAAGCTGTGGACCAACGGCCAGCTGCGGTAACCCATGGGGTCATGCAGCCGGTCGTCGCAGCTGAGAGGAAGAGGCCAGGAAATCTCCATCAGCCAACGGAGATCCTGGCCTCTTCCCCTTCCCCTCCCCCCCAACGGCGGCGACACATGTAATGGAGGTGGTCGCCACCACCTCCCCACCCCCATACGGCAGCAGACTGGCAATCACTCTTAGTCTGCTGCCAGTTTGCATGCGGGCTTGCAGATGGCACATGCACAGAACGGGTCTGGCACCTGCGCAGATTCCCAAACATCAGGAATCTGCGATCAGCAGTGCATTGACATGTGCTGCTGAATCAGGCCCTTACTGTGTCCTGAGAAGTATGGTACTAATTGTTACTTGAGTTCTTTTTATGTTTTGGTTACTGTAATTTAGTGTACAGTAATGTTATGTTTACCCCCTAC
Organism: Taudactylus pleione; assembly: GCA_031769625.1. Taxonomy (NCBI): domain Eukaryota; kingdom Metazoa; phylum Chordata; class Amphibia; order Anura; family Myobatrachidae; genus Taudactylus; species Taudactylus pleione. The sequence goes on from JAUIMM010000053.1 coordinate 8,805,960, forward strand.
TTTCCCACTGAGAACATTACTATGCTTTTCTTTTCTTTACACAGAACATCACTATATCCTTGTTATGGAGGCAGAGAGGAGGACAGCAGCGATTCTGGTAAGTCTTAACCTTGCATTTTTTGCATTAGTGCCTCCAGCCAAATATTGGTACAGTACAGTGGGGGAGATTTACTGTATGAAGTGGCGTTACGGGGAAAAGGGGCAGAAGCGCACATTTAGGTTGTATTATAGCGGCACAGATCATCACTAACAATGAGATGTAAGAATATTTCATCTGCCAGAGTGGGAGAGCATAGAACCCATGTCATTTACCACCCAGCCCTTCAATAATACATGGGGTAGAAGCGGTATCAGTGCACATAGCGTGCATTGATAACACTTCTTCCCCATAGCGCTATTTAATACATCTACCTCTATGTGTGATATCGCTTCTCCCCCATGTTGTAATGTAGAGACAATAAAAGTACTTGATTTAACATTAAAGCATTTTTATTTTACACACAGACCGGCTAATCATTGACGAGTCGGCTGTGGAGTCAGGGAGTTCCACAGCTGCTGAGATGGAGTGGTCACATTTAAGTAATGTACTGTGCAGTAGGTTATTCTGCTGCTAATCCAGACTCTGCATTCTAAAATGGTAACCTAAAAATATAAATAATAAAAATATTTAGTTCAGACATGCATGACTTACCATGAGCACTGACCTCTATGTAGTACAGTACATATAATCTGCCTCATGCAAAGTGCAGTATATCTTATCTGCCATTATGTACACTCCCTACACTATCAGCCCCAATATATGACGTACAGTACAGCATCCTCTGAAATGACATGTGATCTTCCTCTCATCCTCCAAAATATGGCATAATGTGAATTATGGGCACTACAATTCGACGTAATGTTATGTGGCAGCTCTACAATGTTGCATACTGTAAAGGGTATACTCCATCATCATATCTTTATTTTTTAAAACAGATACTTCCTCTCCAACAAAACCGGCACCAGGACCAAAGGGGCCCACGCGGCCCACAAGACAACTTTCAAGGGGGCTGCACCCGAGGTAAAGTACATCAATGTTTACTACTATAGTATACAGTAGTGTACTAATTACAGTACAGGACATTGTGGATGTCAAGATTATACAATATACGGTACTGTACAGTACTGTATATTAGTGTTGTAATACGGTGCCTTTTTCTTTTTCTTTTTTTCCACAGATCAAGTTCTTCGCATGTTAGGGATTTTTAAGGTGATGGTCCACCTTTTAGTGGATGTTTTTTTAAATTTTGTTATGCGTTTTATTTATTTTAATAAATTTGTTTGTTGAATACCAGGTTTTGTATTTTTCAAATAATAAAGAAGAGAAAGTTCAATTTGCCTTTAATGGTAAAGAGGTAAAGCGTAGGGCACAATGGGCGTGATTCAGAGATGTACCTTATTGCAATCCGCTGAAAAAATATGCCAAAGTTTCCAAAACTTAACCAAGCATAGATATGCCCACTACTATTCTCATACAGAGCATAGACATGGCATAATTTGCCTAACCATCTCGTGATCTCCCACAAACAATTGCTGCATGTTGCACAGTGGGAAACGCATGATCTGCGTAAATGTTGGCATATCGTACATCCATGAATCAGGCCCACTATGCGAGGTAAAGTGCAGTGCGCACTGGTAAAGAGCATTTACCAAAGTGGATTTAAGCAAGTTCACCCGAGCGGTCTACATCTTCAAAAGGGCAGAAACCAATTGGGACCAGTGTTGCCAACTTTGAAAAGAAAAACAAGCAACTAATCAGTGAAAAACAAGCCAAAAGCCCAAATGAAAAGACCAACTTAATGTGGTGGTACGGGGGTGGGGGTAATTTGTCCTTTATTTTGTTAATGAAAGGCTCATGTTTGCTTACAGTATCCTTTCAGTATTTGCAGTTAGCACTGATAAATTAATAAAACAAAAACAAACGTCTAATATGTATTACATGTGTCCCATTACAATCATATTCACCATATAATACTCTATAGAGCAAACTGGGCTGAGACTTGGGCTGAGCTTGGGTGTAATGCCACAGCCAGGGGACCCTTTCACCGGGTCACCCCAGCCAAAGCATTAACACCCCAAGCTAGCTTTTATGCACCACTGCTCAGACCTCACTACTAGTTCCCAAGACATGCCATCGCTACGTGAGCGCCACACACCACTTTGTACAATGCCGCAGTGACCGACATTTTCCGAGTGGCACAGCAGTTCTCCTAGCCACCTAGCAGATGGGGGATGGTATCCTAACAAAGGTCACCATTCCTCGCCTTTTCAGGACACAAGTACTGTAATTGCAGGGCAGTGTCACGACCAGGGGTGACAGGCTGCTGAGATCGCGGCGCTTACCGCTCCGGGCGCTGTGGCATGGTGTTTCCAGCAGAGGTGCAGGTTCCTGGAGAATAGCGCTGGGTGCTGTGAGTCTCCGCAGACCAAGGGCTTCCATCTGGAGGCAGGTGAGAGGGGCTGAGACTGGCAGAGCTTCCATGCTGTGACCACTGGGCGCGGCCATCTTTGATTTGGGTCACATGTCTTTTCTGGCCAATCAGGTTCAGTCTGGGCTGGGGAGGCTAGCAACCAATCCTGCACTACCTGAGGGTACTAAAGGGCTGTCCAGAGGCTCTTTAGTTGCCAGTGCAACGTCTATCACAGCGTATGCTGTGAGCTAGTTCTCTGTGCTCCTTTGCTCATTTAAAGTGTCAGTACCAGTGTGTTTCTGCAGACTCCCCTCTCAGCCTTGGTGCAGTTTGCTCCTGTTACTACCTGTCTCCTGATCCCGTCTACCTGCTATACCCAGCCTACCCCGGGTCTCTAAGTTCCGCCAGTGTCTCGCAGCCTGGTTCTGATCCCGTCGCGTGCCACTGCTTCATGAGTCATACTCCCCTAAGGCCGGCTGCCTTCAAGTACCAGCAAACAAGTCCTCATTCCTCATCCGACTCCACTCCGGGTCCAAGCGCACGCCAAGCCGTGACAGTTTGCACTGGCCAGATGGATTCGGCCAGTGGACAGGATCTGAGGGCCGACTTGCTCCAGGGTATCGCCAGTCGCCTAGAGGGACTAGAGGCGGCTCAGCGCCAAATGGCTCAGTTCCTACAGGAAATGTCTCTTTGTCAGGATACGCTGCAAGCTTCCCTGGTTACTGTTAATTTGCCTGCCGCCACCAACCAGCCAGCAGCTCCAGCTGTTCCTGTTCCACCTGCACCATCTCATTTGCACCTTCCGACTCCCAATAAGTTTGACGGGAACCCCAAGTTGTGCCGAGGGTTTCTCAACCAGTGTGACGTCCACTTCACACTACAGCCTGCGAACTTTCCATCTCCAAAATCCAAAGTGGCATATATAGTGTCTCTACTGACCGGTTCTGCCCTGGACTGGGTTTCGCCTCTCTGGGAGAGGTCCGACCCATTACTAGACAACTACTCTGGATTCCTCACGTCCTTCCGGAGGATTTTCGACGAGCCCGGCAGAACAACCTCCGCGGTGACGGAAATCCTGCGACTTCGCCAAGGGAACTGACCAGTCAGTCAGTATATCATTCAATTTCAAACGCTGGCTTCGGAACTAAAATGGAATGAAGAAGCCCTGACTTCCACCTTTTGGAATGGATTGACAGATTGCATAAAAGATGACCTCGCCACTCGTGATCCGCCGGCTACCCTCAATGAGCTTATCTCCCTTTGCAATAAAGTGGATTTGCGGTACAGAGAACGCCAGAGTGAAAAAACTAGGGGAGATCGCTTTAGGTTCCGGCCGACCACTACTCCAACCCTCCCTCCGTCTGAACCTGTGGGTGATGAACCCATGCAGATTAACCGGGCCCGCCTCACGGTAGAAGAACGGCAAAGACGCCGACGAGAAAATCTATGCATGTACTGCGGGGAGACCGGTCATATGGTTGCAGCCTGCCCACGTCGTCCGGGAAACTCCTGATCCTAATCTGTGCCGGAGACACCAGGTTAGGAGTGATGTCTCTGTCTCCGTCAAAAAATGAATCTACCCTCTCCATTACTTTTGCGATCTCCACTGGTTCTAAAACTGTTCTTTCTCTCCTCGATTCAGGGGCCGCTGAAAATTTTATCACCGCTGAACTTGTCCAGAGGCTCTGGCTTCCTGTCTCCTCTCTCGACCACACCATCACTCTATCTGCTGTAGATGGCACTCAGATTACCAACGGAATTGTCTCTCAATGTACCCTTCCTGTGCCAATTCGTATCGGAGCTCTCCACACTGAAACTATCCGATTCCTAGTAATTCCCAAAGCCTCCCATGAGGTCATCCTTGGATACCCCTGGTTACGCAAGCACTCCCCCAATATTGACTGGGGCACCATGCAGATCTTGTCCTGGGGAGAGACTTGTCAAGTATCCTGCCTTCCTCAAATCAAACCCGTCAAAGGTAGTTACATTGCAACCACTACTCCAATTCCCTACCAGTATCGCTCCTTCTCCGATGTCTTCTGTAAGACCAGAGCCGATATTCTGCCTACTCATCGGGAGTGGGACTGTCCTATTGAGTTGATTCCTGGCAAAACTCCTCCGCGAGGTCGTACTTACCCACTCTCCCTACCCAAGACTGAAGCCATGTCAGCATACATCCAGGAGAACCTGCAAAAGGGGTTCATTCGACCATCCTCCTCACCGGCAGGGGCAGGATTCTTTTTTGTATCTAAGAAGGATGGAGGCCTGCGTCCTTGCATCGATTACAGGGGCTTAAACGATATAACCATCAAAAATCGCTACCCGATACCCCTCATTACTGAACTTTTCGATCGAGTAAAAGGTGCTACTATTTTTACCAAGCTGGATTTAAGAGGAGCCTACAATCTCATTAGGATACGAGCCGGGGACGAATGGAAAACAGCATTCAATACTCGAGACGGGCATTTTGAATACCTGGTAATGCCTTTTGGTCTCTGTAACTCTCCTGCTGTGTTCCAAAACTTTGTGAATGAGATCTTTCGGGACTTATTATATATCTCTGTGGTAGTATATCTCGACGATATTCTGATATTCTCCTCCAACATTGTCAGACATCGATCCCAAGTCAAGGAGGTGTTAACTCGCCTACGAAAGAACCACCTGTACTGCAAAGCTGAAAAATGCGTATTTGAAGTTCCCTCAGTTCCCTTTTTAGGTTACATCGTTTCAGGTGCCGGCCTTGAAATGGATCCCCAGAAAGTTCAGGCAATATTGGATTGGTCTCGTCCGAATTCTTTGAAGGCAGTACAAAGATTTTTGGGCTTCGCAAATTATTATCGAAGGTTTATCAAAGGATTTTCCACTCTCATGGCACCCATTTCCGCCCTAACTTGCAAGGGGGCAAATCCATCCCGATGGCCTCCAGAGGCTGAAACTGCCTTTCAACTCTTAAAGCAAGCCTTCATTTCCGCCCCCGTGCTGAGACAACCCAACATTAACTACCCATTCTTTCTTGAGGTAGACGCCTCTTCTGAAGCGGTAGGGGCAGTACTATCCCAGAAACTCGAGGATAGCAAGTTTCATCCCTGTGGCTTCTTCTCAAAGAAATTTTCCCAAGCAGAAAAGAATTATCCCATTGGAGAGCAGGAATTATTGGCTGTGAAACTAGCTTTTGAAGAGTGGCGTTACCTTCTTGAGGGCGCGATGTATCCCATCACCGTTTATACAGATCATCGGAATCTCCTACACCTAAAAAATATTCAGTGCCTGAGTTCCCGCCTGGCTCGATGGTCAATATTTTTTTTCTCGTTTCAATTTTACTTTAACTTTTCGCCCAGGCTCACTAAATCAAAAAGCAGATGCCCTCTCTCGATCACTCTCCTCCGACGCATCTTCCGAAAGTCATAAGGAAACTCCAGTTCTAGACTCCAGAGTATTCACTACCACTTGCATTCAACCTCCTCCCGGGAAGACATTTGTGGCCTCAGATATGCGCAAGCAGCTTTTGAAGTGGGCTCATACCTCTCGTTTTGCCGGACACCCGGGCATACGCAAGACCTTGGAATTCCTGCAACGATCATACTGGTGGCCTGCTATGAAGTCGGAAATTGAAGCTTTTATCGCCTCCTGTCCACAGTGTGCTCAACATAAAACATCCAGACAGGTTCCTGCCGGCACACTCCTACCTCTGTCAGTACCAACCCATCCTTGGACACACCTTTCCATGGACTTTGTAACGGATCTACCTGTTTCTAATGGGTTTACCACCATCTGGGTAGTAGTGGATCGTTTCTCCAAAATGGTTCATTTCGTTCCCCTCAAGAAGTTGCCGTCTGCTCCAGAGTTGGCTCAGTTATTCGTCGACAACATCTTCCGTCTCCATGGACTTCCAACTGAGATTGTTTCTGATAGAGGGGTACAGTTCGTAGCCAGATTTTGGAGAGCTATATGTTCTATCTTTCAAATAAAACTGAATTTTTCAACAGCTTACCATCCTCAGTCTAACGGGTCTACAGAGAGGGTCAATCAAGACCTTGAGACTTTCTTAAGAATTCACATGTCTTCATCACAAGACAACTGGGCGGACACCTTACCCTGGGCTGAATTTGCCCATAACAGCTCCTATCATTCATCTACGGGGCAAACCCCATTCTTTGTAGTTTTTGGACTGTATCCCAGAGTACCAGAGTTTCAAGAATTGCCAGTCTTCGATGTACCAGCAGTGACCTCCACCCTACAGAAATTGTCTCAGATTTGGACTCAGGTCCATTCCTCCTTACAAAAAGCCTCTCTTCGATATAAATTAACAGCGGACAAAAAAAGGAGAGCGGTGCCCAACCTAAAAACAGGTGACTTAGTATGGCTATCCACTCGGAATCTTCGCCTTAAAGTGCCGTCTATGAAATTTGCTGCTCGTTTCATCGGTCCTTTTCCCATCGTTCAAGTGATCAATCCAGTAACCTATAAATTAAAACTTCCGTCCTACCTCAAAATACCAAATTCCTTTCATATTTCCCTGCTGAAACCTCTCATCCTGAATCGCTTTCGCAAGACTCTGCCACGCTTCCCCAAAGTCTTGACTGAGCGGGGTGTAGAGTTCGAGATCAAACAGGTCCTGGACTCTCGTTTTCGTTATGGGCAACTCCAATATCTACTGGATTGGAAAGGTTACGGTCCCGAAGAACGTTGCTGGGTGAAAGCTGAGAATGTCTACGCTCCTCGCCTAGTGCTTAAGTTTCACTCTGAGAATCATGGTAAACCGAAGAAGTGTCCAGAGGCCACTCCTAAAGGAGGGGGTACTGTCACGACCAGGGGTGACAGGCTGCTGAGATCGCGGCGCTTACCGCTCCGGGCGCTGTGGCATGGTGTTTCCAGCAGAGGTGCAGGTTCCAGGAGAATAGCACTGGGTGCTGTGAGTCTCCGCAGACCAAAGGCTTCCATCTGGAGGCAGGTGAGAGGGGCTGAGACTGGCAGAGCTTCCATGCTGTGACCACTGGGCGCGGCCATCTTTGATTTGGGTCACATGTCTTTTCTGGCCAATCAGGTTCAGTCTGGGCTGGGGAGGCTAGCAACCAATCCTGCACTACCTGAGGGTACTAAAGGGCTGTCCAGAGGCTCTTTAGTTGCCAGTGCAACGTCTATCACAGCGTATGCTGTGAGCTAGTTCTCTGTGCTCCTTTGCTCATTTAAAGTGTCAGTACCAGTGTGTTTCTGCAGACTCCCCTCTCAGCCTTGGTGCAGTTTGCTCCTGTTACTACCTGTCTCCTGATCCCGTCTACCTGCTATACCCAGCCTACCCCGAGTCTCTAAGTTCCGCCAGTGTCTCGCAGCCTGGTTCTGATCCCGTCGCGTGCCACTGCTTCATGAGTCATACTCCCCTAAGGCCGGCTGCCTTCAAGTACCAGCAAACAAGTCCTCATTCCTCATCCGACTCCACTCCGGGTCCAAGCGCACGCCAAGCCGTGACAGGCAGACCTTGAGCCGACTACTTAAATGGCTAACAAAGCGTCCTTTATTATGTTAATGAAAAGCTCTTGCTTGCTTTGGGGAAGGGACCTGATGCACTGTGTCTCACTCCCAGCCCACTCCACTGGGCATGCGATAGATCCCACAACCGTCATTGTGCAGGCACCAGCAGCCGCCACAGTGCCGACAACACCGCAAGTGTGCAGTATAAAACGCACAGTCAGTTTGCAATCCAGAGACACCTCTTTCACTCAGACCCCACTACTAATTTCTAATGGTGCATACACACGTAACGATCATCGTTAATGACGTCGTTTATCGTGCAATTGTTGAAAAAAATCATTCAGTTTCTGGAGGTATAACAATGAACTATTATCGTTCATGCGCGTTCCCATTTGTAGTTTATTCTGACTGACCAACTGAACGATTTTCATTAAGGGAAGTTACAAAAATCATTTGTAGTTCAAAAAAATCGTTCATTACACTTTAAAAAATCTGACAGAAAATTGTTCATAAAATCGTTGTATGTGTATGCACCTTAAGACATGGAATCACTACAGTATGTGAGCGTCACACACCACTTTCTGCAGTGCCACAGCAACCGGCACTTCTGGCTATATGTTGAGTAGGTACATGTTGTACAACCTCTTTGCCTTGCTGAGGCAGGGAGCACTAACAATGAGACGTACAGTATGAACATCTCATCGGCTGGAGCGGGGGAGTGAAAACCCCCCCATCCATCGATCACTGGATGTGCACACAGCGCAGCAGCCTAGTGCTGATGCACTGTCTCAACTCCCAACCATCTCCCCTGGGCATGCGCAGGATCCCATGCGCAGCTGCCACACAGACAGCGCTGACAGTTCCGTAAGTGTGCAGCATAAAACAGTCAGTTTGTAATCCAGAGACACGTCTTTCACTCAGACACCACTACTAGTTTCTAAGAAATGAAATCACTACAGTATATGAGGGCCGCACACCACTTTCTGCTGTGCCGCAGCGACCGGCACTTATGGCTACTGTATGTGTCGAGTAGGGACATGTTGTACAAGCACCTTGTGTCACAGCAGTACCGACATTGCCACAAGTGTACGGCATAAAACGCATAATCAGTTTGTAATCCAGACATCTCTTTCTGGGTTGAGACTTGTAGTTCAGTGATGCTACCCAGACCCTAGTACTAGTTTCTCTGCAACACTCTACAGTATGTGATTGGTCCGTCTGTCAGGGCTTACTGTTCTATTGTATTCTGTAGTGTCATACTTTATCCATCCACTGCTGTGTTATTCAGCACTGCAGTTTTAATCTGTGGAGCACTGGTCACCCAGTGGTGAAGCTGTGTATTGCATGCCATGGATGATGTCAAGTCTCACTGCGCTATTCTCATGCCGAGACTTAGAAGTCTGTATGGCACGCTATGGGCAAAGATGTAGCAGGACACATCTGTATTTATTTTGATCTATAATGAAAGTATATGCCAGTCAAAAACTATGGTCTTTGTGGAATCACCAAAATATAGCCATGTAGATAAAGTTGAGTAGTTGCTTAAAGCTACCAATCAGCTTCTGTCAATTTAAAAACAGCGCTAGATAAATGACAGAAGCTGATTGGATGCTTTGGGTAAATTTTCCACTTTATCTCTCTCCAAGGCTTGATACATCTCCCCTTTAGTCTTATAACTAATGATCTGTGAGTGTTCACCTTTTACACTATTAGACTTTATCCTCATAAGGGAGACCATTCCATTATTATTATTTCTTTTTACAGAAAGAACAAGTTTACAATAATATAAGATTAGAGGTCAGTAACGTGCTCCAACAAAAGGGGCAGTATATGGAGAGCCTGGGTCTTAGCAGAACCAGGATCCTTGTCCTCCACTAAACAAAAATAAAATTAAAGTGTTAGCATTACAAGGAATCAAAAAGATGAAGGGTGGGTGCACAATAACTTTAATGACTGATAACCGCTTGTTGTGGTTACTATTACACAGGAACCAGATGTTGTCAATGATATCGTAGTTCAAGTATGGTTCTCAGACCAACACACTGAGCCAGATTTAAACAGGATTTCCGGGTTTGACAAAAGCCAGGGAGTACATTTATGTCCTTATCCAGGAAAGGATTAATGTAAATATTAAGTTTAATTTTCTTTCTGGTTTTAGAAGGATTTTCCATGATTAATAATAATTTGTAAATTGTTATTGTACTCTGTCACTGTTAGCCATATATAAAAAATATAGTGTATGTCTAAAATTATACTGCATTCTTACTTCACTCTTACAGTAAGTGTTTCCTGTATATTTTGGATTGTACACTGGATTACAGTGTAATCCTTTATTGCCGCCGTTGGTTACTTCCATGTAATGAGGTTTCAAGTCTCAAATACTCATTGGTGCTGACCTATGAGAATGTGTTTGGTGCTTGGATTGGACTACACTTGAAATTGTAATATTTGGTAACATTTATTACACAACTGACAAAGCCTGTACCATAGGACTTAAATAAAGTAATGAAAATTTCCAGCACATCGTCATTATAGCAACACAGTTTTAAAAGAAATTTCAGAATCAACTTCTTTACTAAAACTTATGCTAACAACTATAATAAGTAGTCACTCAAGGGAACGCAAATCGCAGAATATTCCTTTATTTCTTTTGTCTGCAGTAAAATAAATGACAATAGTGTATTTTTGTGTCCCATGTTTAGGTAAATGCATATCAAAGTGAGACAGTTTGCTGACACAAATCAGGCAACCATGAGGTCATTGCAGGTCCTTCTCTCTTATAAAGAGAATATACATTAAAGTACTTCTGCCTACAGTTGGGAAGGTATCACACAAATTGCACAAACATGTTATATAAAACAATGGGGGTGATTTATCAAATCTTGGAGAGAGAGAAAGTGCAGTAACACTTGAAAGTACCAGATAAAGTACCAACCAATCAGCTTCTGTCTTTTTTTAAACAAAGCCTGTAAAATGTCAGTTAGGAGCCGATTGGTTAGTAATTTATTTATCTCCAAGATTTGATAAATCTCCCCCAATATCTGGAAAAACTAAACAAATTGTGCTGCTTAACTTATTTTAACAGTCAAAGGATGTACAAAAAATATTTTTGTACATATATTTGTTTACAACTCCAATGTAAAACAATAAAGCTTTTGAAAAATATAGCTTAATGTGCCTTTAAATAACAAAACAAATTTAAAACACAAGATGATCCCATATAAAAAGAAAATTGCTGCCTTTAGCTGCAAACTCTATACTATCCCACAGCACCCACTTGCTTTCATGGTCTCAAAAGCTCTAGAATCTATATGAACCTCCTTGGAAGCTAAACGGGCCTTACAGGCTTCATTAAGTTCGTTAGAGGATTATTTACATACAAATAAACCATAACCTACATCAATAGCAAATTTCTGTTGTACCCTGTCAGTTTTAAGTTCATAGATGTACCAGTTGCCTGTTCTAGTATAAACGAAATGAGAGCGGTTGGGGCAAAAAAAAAAAAAAAAAAAAAAAAGAATTCTTAAATGAACATAATCCCGGGGACTAAGGGCCTGATTCAGCATGGATTGCAACTGCTAAAGCGTACTCAGATGGCCAATTGTTGTGCACATAGGTATCATTGCGAGCACACTGCGATCACGAGAGCCATCTCAGAGTAAGTGACAGCCAGTGAACGCTTGGGGGTGGTGACGGGGGAGTGGTCGGAGAAATGACCATTTGAACGCAGTTACATGGGCATGCATAAATCAGCCACTGCGATGGCATACGCAGCTTGAGTGCTCACTACGTGCAGGAAGGTTAGCAATTTCTGAGTAATGTATGACCTGCTGTAATTGTGCGTAATGTTACTTGATGGTACCGATGTTTTCGCTGGATTGTAAGGTATTACGGATGGGGAAGTGGGCATCTTTATGTTGGTCTGCAACGGCTTTGCGATTGCATTTAACATATTTTTGCAGCAGACCTGCGTGCGATTACGGAGATGCTATCGCAGTAGTGATCCCTAGTGAATCAGGCCCTATATCTTGTGTCAACCAGAAATTCTGTTCTGAGGGCAATAGAGCGAGCTGTGCAAGGTAGACAGGCCAGGCATAACAATGTAAAGCCTTATTCTATTCCAGGGGAGCTTGAGCCCTGGACATAGCAAACGCGCTACTATTATGCACACCTTTACGACATTGAAGGATGACCCTAAAACTACACAGCTCTTGTCCGATTACACTGCCATTTATTACAAGACTCTTCAGTTCAGACCTCCATTAAGTAAGTCCAGTGCATTGGAAGCCGAAGTTAAACTAACAATGGACTTATTTAGCTTAACAGCAATAAAATTAGAATTCTTTCTAAATTTTAGATCAATTTCATTATATTCCCAGAACACTCCTTTGCTCATGGTTTAATACATTTTATGCAGTTATCAACTGTTTTGTTTGGAAGATTAAAACAGATAGACTTGATAGAAAATACTTGATATTGCCTAAATAGAGCATAGTCTCATGCCTTCTAGTCTAGAACTGTATACGTACAGCATGCATTATGAACCAAATTTGGGACTGGTTTTCATCATTAGACTGAGATAGAGGCCAATATGCATGGCGCATTCCATTAGGGATCTTTGGTGGTAGCCCAAGCAGAGCCAGCAGTTGATCTACATACTATTAGAGCTTAGTTTGCCACACTTAAGGCATGGGACAAATTACTGGGACATTTTTCATAGTAGCCCCTTCCCTCCACTAACCTATCTGCTGAGCTTGGCTCATATAATTCACACACTGGTTTGATAATGGCATTGCCATCCTGTATTCCAGGGCACTACTCTGTCATTCTCACAACTTGAAGATCATCACCATATTCCTCTTAGAGATTATATTACCTTGCCGTATTCAATTAGCGGCGAAAACAGATGTTTGTCAGGAAAAAAGTGACATTTTCACCAAAAAAAAAAAAAAGTCAAACACAGCAAACAGGCGAAAACGGAGAAAAAAAAAAAATGGAGAAAAGTTCTCTCCAGACCAGGAGGAAAAAAAAAAATGCTAAATCCCTATTTTTGGCTAAAAATGTGGGGATTTCTTTCAGAATCCTTTGGACACCCCCCCCCCACCCCCTAATGATAAATGACCCCAAATATTTTTCATAAACTGCGTACTTTGTCAAAAAATTGTTGAAATTGGTTTTAACATATTGGGTCTTATTTTTTTGGGAGGCAGTATGGATGTGTCAAGTGTTTTAAATATTGTGTGCGGTCGCTTTTTGTTCTCCTGGTCTGAGAAAACTTTTCTCCATTTTTGCCAGTTTGCCGTTTTCATAGGTTTATTGGTGAAAATGTTGGCTTTTTTTCGGCAAACTGCAATTTTCGCCAAAGGCCATTAATTGAATACAGCCCTAAATTGGAAGGCGACCTCCACCTGTAACTAAGGCCCGTATTCAATTAGAGGCAAAAAGCTGCGATCTATGGTTTTCACTTGTTTCCGAAGTATCGTCCTATTCAATTCAAGATAATTTTCGCCTAGGTGAAAACTCCATAGGCAAAAACATGCAAAAAAGTTTCTCCCCCATAAGGCAGGAGAAAAGAAGTGCAAAATCCCTATTTTTGAGTAAAAAAAGTGGGGACAAGGTTCAGAACCCTTTGGCCATTCCCCCTTACTGACTAATTAGGCAAAAGAAATGTAAACATTTTCTAAATACTCCCTAAAACGCCATGTCATTTTTGGGGTGAATATGTAAAAAGTGTTTGAAAATTGGGCTAAAAGTACTGGGATGTCCTTTTTGGGGTGCTCTATGGATGGGTCAGGTGTTTTTAGGATTGCAGGAAGCTGCAGCAGGTGTATTTTTAACAGTTTTTTATTCTGCACTTTACAAACCCAAAATACACTAGTATCCATTTATGTACCCCCAGTTTAACTACAGCAATTTTTCATAAGACATTGCTTAATATAATTTTTCCACACTTATGCAAATATGCATATAATAGCCCTTTAATTCAAAATAAGATCCCTAATTACTTTTATTATGGCTAAGAATACACCTCTATATTGATTCCCCTGGTGAGTTAGGCTTTATTGGGGGGTACAACTGACCTTTTCGCCAGTTCCGCTATTCGCTGCAGTCGCCCATATGCGTTAGCCTTTTTTTACAATTAAATAGGTGAAAAGCGGGTGCGCACATTGAGTAAGCAGGCAAAAACTTCGCCCCAAAACACGAGAATGAGGCAAAAACATTGCGCTTATCGCCAATCGCGGCTTTTCGCCTCTAAAAGAATTTGGCCCAAGTGTGACTGGAAGCAAATCTCTTAAAATTTTTTCAAAATGTCAGCTGTAGCAATCTTTCAATGATGCGAATACAATTAAATCCATTGCTTGTATTTGACTGCAGAGAAACTCAATCCAGGTATTGCTGGGGTAACTGTGGCCAGCTTGGCGATGGAATCCATTTTCTTTGGGACTGTCCCATTTTTCAACTGATATGGATTATATAACATTGAGAATCTGGGCATCCATTGTTTCTTCTTCAGGGTCCATAGGGATCCACTGGGATACCATGGGGTAATGTAGTTGGAGCGATCCAGGCACCAGTTAAAGCTTTCAGCTCCCAGGATGCCTTTTATTTTATTTCTTATGTTTGAGTCAGCAGTACTCAGCATCTGTATTAAGACGCAGATAATGCGACTCCATCTACCTTCGCCGAGCCAAAACATCAGTAATTGTGCTGGTAATTTCGGCGGGTCTCGGCTTAGCTTGCTAGCAGCGATGCTGGGACCTGGACTGCAACTGGACGCACGGAGATCACAGGTAAGGAGATTCCTTGCTTATGGGGAATCGCGCACGGCAGTCCTTGCTTCTGGCGTCAGACGCACCAGAAGCCGCTGCAGTCAGGGCCCGGGATTGTCCACGTCCTCACTAGATCACACAGAGCCCTTATCGTCTGACGCCAGGAATCGGCAGCAGATGCACATCTGCTGCCATGAGGCCAGCGTACCCGGCTGGTTGATGCAGTTTAGGGGAGGTAGACGCTACCCTGACCTTCAATAAGGTTTTGCGTGTCTGGGTTGCTCCGCCTACCCTCCACGTGTATGAGATACTCACAGCCCGCTATCAGTGTGCTACTGTTGGTCTCAGGAGGATGTGGATCAGTCTCCATGTATACCTCTCCCGTGGTTAAGGTATACAGTGCTCTATATCCAACCATGCCTCGTGTTTGAGTAGTTGATTTAAGGTGCCCACACACAACTATGTCCTCACGATACGATTTTATGGCCAATTTCCTCATGAACTTTTACGGGAGCTCCCTTGCCGTCGTGATCACGATTTTGGAAAAAAAGACACCCAATCTGTCTTACGATCTCACGATCTATCGGATCGTACGCATCGTGAGATTGGATATAACAAATCGTGAGTTTAAAAAAAAAATAAAACAGGCTCTTGACTATTGGTGGGAAATTTAAATAGCCATAACAATGGGAGGGGCTATCTAGGGAGTATAAAAAGCAGGCACCCTTTAAACTTTGTGTACATTCTGCTCTGCTACTAGATGAGGCTAGGTGTATTCCTGCTGAATCCTGTACATTGCTACTGTGCTCTTTGTATTTGGCTTGCCTTTTACAAAGTTTATTCTACCTGCAAGTGTGTGCTACCTACCTGCATTCTATCCTGTTCCTGAATTCTGTACTGATGCGTCCCTATCAGTATAGAGTGTTGGTCGCTGAAGCTGGGGTCCGGGAGATTAGGAAGAGGGCCCAGCGAAGAAGGATGAGAGCATGCTGGACCAAGGAGTGGCTGCTACAAAGGGATACCCGCTCTCACATGTCCCTGCTGATGGAGATCAAGGAGAACAACCCGGACGACTATCGGAACTACCTGCGCATGAATGACGCCAGCTTCCAAGAATTGCTGCATCTGGTGACCCCCCACATCCAGAGACAGGACACAAAGTGGCGGAGGGCAATCCCTGCTGAAGACAGACTGGTGGCTACCCTAAGGTACCTGACTACAGGAAGGTCACTGGAAGACCTAAAGTTTGGGACACTCATCTCACCTCAGTCCTTGGGCGTCATCATTCTGGAGACCTGCAAAGCCATCGTAAAAGTGCTACAGTACCAGTATTGCAAGGTAAGTTAAAAAAAAAACACCACACATTGGTTTCTTGTGCAAAGAAATCTTTTTATTTTTTACTCAACATAAAGCAAAAAATTGCCTTCTTTTAGTACAATGTGCACTGACCTGCAGGCAACTGAAAGTGTGCACTAAACTGTGTGCAATATCCTTTTTTTATAACAATTTTACAAAAGAACAAAATTTCACCAAATTTTATGAATCCCAATAGGTAGCCGGCTGTATGTGATAGGGTGTGTCAGACGCCAGTTTGAACAGGCCAATACACATATGGCACAAGTATACATTGTGGCCCCGGCTTCCAGCAATGTGTACTTGTGCCATGTGTGTAGTGACCTTGTCCAATTGGCATCATCACCACCCTATCCCATGCAGCAAGCACCTATTAGAATTCATAAAATTTGGTGACATTAAAAGCAAGACAAAAAAAACAACCAAATTAAATATCACCAAATTTTATGAATCCCAATAGGTAGCTGGCTGTATGTGATAGGGTGTGTCAGACGCCAGTTTGAACAGGCCAATACACACATGGCACAAGCACACATTGTGGCCCCGTCTTCCAGCAATGTCTACTTGTGCCATGTGCGTAGTGACCTTGTCCAAATGGTGTCATCACCACCCTATCCCATGCAGCAAGCACCTATTATAATTCATAAAATTTGGTGATATTAAAAGCAAGAGTGACTCATCTGCTGCATCCAGCAGAGCATTATACAAGGTGGTGCTGGTGCTTGGGGTGCTTGCTGGGGGAGTAATATCGAACTGGGCAGGGAGGGGGGGCGGACATACCTATTTGCGGCAGGGGAAAATAGCATTGGATCTGCAATGTATGTAGAATTTGAGATAGTTTTGCTCATACAGAGTCTCAACAGGTCGTAGTTTAACCTTAGAACATTTCTTTGGATATCTGTATCCAGATTTCTCAATGTGCTGTTCACATGAGCTGTGAAATCATCAAATCAGCAATTTGCTCCCAAACGCTGGAATATGGACAAAAACTGTTGTGTGCGCAAATAGTTTAGATCAAACATTTAACAAACTTGTCTGACGACCATTTTCATCTGTATTCTGGCATTTAGGAGCAAATTGCTGATCATCATTTACTTCCATTCCTTACCAAATTTTCATTACAACCAATCAACAAGTTGGCTGGTTGGATATAAGTTGGTCTAGTGTGTGGCCAGCTTTAGTCATGTTTTAACCCCTTTTTTACTATTTTTACAGTTTCCTAACACCGTGGAGGAGTGGACCAGCATCGCGGAAGATTTTGAACAACGTTGGAATTTCCCTAACTGTGGAGGAGCCATCGATGGGAAACACATCCGCATCAACCCACCTGCCAACACCGGATCATACTACTACAACTACAAAGGATTCTTCAGCATCGTTCTCATGGCAGTGGTGAATGCCAACTACAAATTTCTATAAA
The DNA here is from genome assembly GCA_031769625.1 of Taudactylus pleione. Classification (NCBI taxonomy): domain Eukaryota; kingdom Metazoa; phylum Chordata; class Amphibia; order Anura; family Myobatrachidae; genus Taudactylus; species Taudactylus pleione. The sequence goes on from JAUIMM010000053.1 coordinate 8,823,422, forward strand.
AACAAAAATACAATAAAATAAACAATCCTTGCGCCGACACTTTTCCAATGGACTGTTCAAATAATTTCCAATGAAGGACAAAAACTTGGAAGTAACCAAATCTTCTTATCAATACGTGTGTTGAAATCCCATTAGTACATGCAAATGAAACACATAATATTGAGTATTAGCAATAATTCAAATAAATTGCTTATAGATGACACCTCTGAACGGAAACCATATAGGAAACCCCTCAAACCGATATCCTCAGGTGTCAGATGGAAAAATTTACACCTCATGTGAGAATATAAAGATGTGAATGCTCACATTAGTGTTACCTAAAAGAAATATAGGTGAATCCCTTCAAGGTTTCTTTGACCCATATGCATAGATGGGATCAGGAAAAGTGCTTACATAAAAGCTTACTTGAGGCAAATATATGATGGACCTATAAAGGTTTCTTTCTCCCTTTTCAACCATGAAGGATGCCCACATGAACAAAGAAGAAACTACATATGGTGCAGTAGGTCCATGTAAAAATAATATTTAATGACAAATAACACAATAAAAAAAGTGGGGGTCAGCCCTCGTACCAGATGGATGATAGACAGCATTCACATAATATGCCCAATAACGCAGGATGGATGGATGGAACCCGGGTATTCCACTGCTGTAGGTGCATATAATTGACCAGCCTTAGGTACTCAGGTGAACCTCCATTGCCACTCCTCCTAACATGTTTCGACACCTTCGGGCTTTGAAAAAAAAAACCCTCCCTCACAATCTGCTTCCATCGTGTTCATGGTTGGCTAATCTGCCCTACAGCACGGCAGATCAGAAGATGCGATATACAACGAGCGGGGACGCGCATCGGCATCGTGCTCGTGAGTATAAACTCACGATTTGTACTTTTTTTTACCCGATTCGTCGTCACGATTAGTCGAAATCGGCCAAATCGTGTAAAATGTCGCAATGTGTGTGGGCACCTTAAGAGTATACTGCGATTTACATATGCATTGTATGTGACTGTTTGCTAGCTGCTGTATTAATACTGTCCTTTATTTCTATCAATTATAGCTATCACTGTGTTTTCTCTCCATCCCTCTGGGGTGGGTTTTTTTTTCTTCTGGGTACATCACATTTCAATTGAATTTGTGAAGGCTGTCACATTGCATTTGTATGGTTTCCTTTACCTTTTATCTCAACATATTTCAAAGTAAACAGGACACAGAGGCTCCTGTGCTGATTCCAGGTAAATCCTGTATGACAAGTATGTCCTCACAGGACGTTGATAACGATGGTTTGTGAATTGCCTGTTACAAAGAGCCACATCAGTCCAGTATACAAGAGCCATCTTGGGTATCATCTTTGTCTCACGTAAAGAAGCAGTTTGTGGATCGCATGGCTGCTCCCACAATGCCTTCTTATATGGGGTGTTCACAGCATGCTATGTTTATACCTCCTATGCATCCTTCTCTTGGAATGTGTATGGCCACTCTAGTCAGAGTATGGGACCGTCAAATGTTGAAAATAAGGTTATTACTAAAGGCGCCTAAATGCATACGATCTGCTGAGTTTATGGATTCAGAAGCATCATCAGAGGAATCAGATGATGCGCAGGGTTCTTCTCCAGAGTCTAGCTCGGGAGAGGAGGAACTTCCAGCCACAGTGGATGTTCTTTCTTTGGTGAAGGTGGTTAAATCAGTCCTAGATATTCAGGATGATGACCCAGCCCCTAATAAGAAGGCTCCATTGTTTAATAGCCACCAAAAGGGGGTCAAAACGGAGTTTCCTACAGCTGAGCAGCTCAGAGCTTACCGAGGAGGCAAGGGGTTATCCCGGATAAATTGTTTTAGGTTAATAAAAGATTAGCATCGTTGTATCCTTTCCCAGCTTCTACATGTACTAAGTGGGAGGTACCTCCTACTGTGGATGCTCATGTATTGCACTTACTTAAAAATGCTACATTGCCCATTTCATCAGCATCCCCTTTGAAGGACGCTACAGACAGAAAGATTGAAGCATGTCTTAAGATATTTTCAGCTTCTGGAGCAGTTAACCGTCCAGCTGTTGAAGAATGGACAGGGGCATTGGAAGATTCTCCATGGAAAAGATTGTTCATCTCCCATATACGGGAAGCAGCATCCTATTTGGGAAGAGCTGCAGTGGATGCTGGAATTTTAGCTTCCAAAGCATCAGCAGCTTCGGTAGTAGCACACAGGGCCATTTGGTTAAGATCCTGGAAGGCTTATACAGGATCAAAGAAGGCTCTGGAAACTTTATCTTTCCAGGGAAGGATACTTTTTGGAGCAGAGTTAGACCAGATAATTTCTGCTCTGGCAGTTCAAAATCAGCAGGATTGCCATCTATGCCTACAGTAAAACCTAAGCACTTTTTCTTTCTGCCTTTTCGACCTCCAAAGGAAAACTCTTTCTCCAAATCAGCAAGTTTTCGCAAGACAACAAGGCGACAAACTAGGAGTTTGGGGACAACAAAACGTCCAGTTTCTAAACAGGGCGATAAACCTTCTTACTGACAGAACGGGCCTCCTCCTGGGTGATCCCAGGGTGGAAAGCAGACATTCAATTTGCGGATTATTGGCGTCAAGATGCCTGGGTCCGAGCAGTGGTCTCTCAGGGGTATGCCCTCACTTTCAGGAGGCATCCTCTCCAGAAGTTTTTTTGCACATATCCCTCATCAGGTGCAGTCAAGGCCCTTCAGGAAGCTATGAAAATCGCCTACTGCAGGTATGGGGTAATAATCCCAGTCCCTGTGTCACAACAGGGAAGGGGTTATTATTTCAATCTGTTTTTGGTTCAGAAATCAAATGAGGCTTTTCACTCTATCCTGAACCTCAAAATCCTCAACAGGTATATCTATATTCCCAAGTTTCGTATGGAAATTCTCTGGTCAATTATTTTGGCAATGGAGCCTGGTTATTTTATGGTCTCCCTGGACATTCAGAATGTGTTTCTACATGTTCCCATTACGTCATCCCACCAAAAATTACTACACTGCAGCACCATTACCAATTTCAGGGACTGCCTTTTGGTCTGTCGTCCCCTCGGATCTTTACCAAAATTATGGCAGTCATGACGGCTTACCTAAGGCGTCAGGGTATCAGAATACTTCCATATCTGGACGACCTTCTGATATTGGCACAGACTCCAGTTGTTTTGCAACACCATCTTCAATTGAAAATAGTCTACAAAGGCACAGCTGGATCAATTGGATCATCTCTTCTTCCAACACAGCAGATGGTACATCTGGGAGCATTTCTGGATTCCCAGGCAGAAAGGGTGTTTCTGCTAGAGGACAAGTTTACAGCCCTATCGTGGATACGCAAGCTGTTACGCAAGTGAAGGGTATCCATTCTATCAGCAATGCAGGTACTGGGATCAATGGTATCCACCTTCGACATGGTGGGGTATGCTTAGTTCCATTCCAGGCCTCTGCAGATCGCTTCTCTCCAGGTTGAACGGACAGTATCATCTAATAAGGTCCCAGAGGATCCTCCAGAGATTCGCTTTGCTCTCCTGTGGTGGCTGAAAAAGGACCATCTGAAAAAAGCGGATGGGGGGCAGTGACAGGTCATCACACCTTTCAGGGAAGGTGGACAAAATCAGGAATGTCATCTGCCAATAAACATTCTGGAACTGCGAGCAGTATACAGAGCACTGATCATGGCACAGGACCTGCTCCAGATCCAGTCCGACAACAGTAGCCGCTCTCAATCATCAAGGAGGCATGCAAAGTCTTGCAGCAAATGAAGGAAGTGACAAGAATTCTGATTTGGGCAAAACGTCATCTTCCAGCCACCTTGGCAATATTCATACCGGGAGTTCTCAATTGGGACTTCATAAGTAGTCAGGACACACACACGCCGGAGAGTGGGCTCTCTATCAAGGAGGTGTTTCAGCTCCTGGTAAACAAGTGGGGTCTACCAGAAGTAGATCTCATGGCCTCTCGTCACAACCACAAAGTCTCCAGGTACGGGTCCAGGTCCAGAGACCCATCAGCAGCATTCATGGACGCACTGGCAGTAAGATGGGACTTCAAGCTGGCGTATCTCTTTACCCGGATTTCCCACCTCCCAAGAGTTCTCAGCAGGAAGGCAGAACAGTAATACTGGTGGCTCCGGTTTGGCCCAGACGTCATTGGTTCAGACATACAGAAACTGTCCATAGACAGTCCGTATCCTCTACCTCTGCAGCAGAATCTGCTAATGCAGGGTCCCTGCAGACATCCGGACTAACCTCATCCAGATTTGACGGCGTGGCTCTTGAATCTACCATCTTAAGAGCCAAGGGTTTATACAGCTCTGTGATTCAAACGATGCTTAGGGCACGAAAGCCTTCCTCTGATCGCATCTTTTACAGAATTTGGAATTCATTTGGTCAGTGGTGTTCCCGTAGGAAGTATGACTCTAAAGTGTTTAGGGTTTCCTTGGTTCGGGCTGGCTTTTCTCCAGGCTGGATTAGACCTTGGTCTCCACCTGGCTACATTGAGTGTACAGGTTTCTGCACTCTGTCTGGTTCCAAAGAGAGATGGCTTCTTTGCCATATATTAGAATCGTTTTTCAGGGAGCTCTGCGAGTTCAGCTTCCTTTTGTCCCACCAGTTGCACCATGGGATAGGACTTTGGTTCTTAAAGGGCTACAGGTTTCCCCATTTGAACCTCTGGACTCTGTAGACTTGAAATGGTTGACAGCAAAGACACTTTCTCCTCGCTATCTCTTCTGCACGCAGTGTGTCTGATTTGGCAGCGCTGTTGTCGCTCCCCATTTTGGATTTTTCACCAGGTAGAATAGTTCTTCGTACAAGGGAGGGTTACCTTCCTAAGGTAGTGTCCCGTTTTCATGTGAATGAAGAAATTGTAGTTCCAGCTTTTCAGGCTCCAGACCTTTCTGTAGGTGAAGCCTCCCTGGATGTAGTTTGTGCTCTCCGTATCTATGTGGAGCGTACAAACTCTGCTGGAAAATCAGATGCTCTTTTTGTATTATATGGTTTTCACAAACGAAGATGGCCATCTTACAAGCAGACCCTGGCGAGATGGTTACGTATGACTCAGGTGTACACACAGGCTGATCTCCCTGTCCCAAGTACGGTGACAGCATATTATACTTGATCTGTAGGGCCATCGTGGGCATTTAGTCGTGGTGCCTCTGCTGAACAATTGTGCAAGGCAGCCACGTGATCTTCTGTCCACACCTTTTCTTAGGTTTTATGCCTTTGATACTTTTGCCTCTCAGAATGCTTCCTTTGGGCGGAGTTCTCTTTTCGGCTCAGGAGCATCCCTCACCCTAGAGGAACTGCTTTAGGACATTCCCATGGTACCCCTTTTGGATCCCTATGGACCTTGAAGAAAATTAGAGTTATGAGACTTACCTTGATAACTTTTTATTCACGGTCCATAGGGCACCCACCCTGACACACTTGGCTTCATTGGGTTATTTTTTTTTTTTTCGGTCACGGATTCCCTCATCTTGTCTGAGTGTGTGTCTGGTGTACGATTGTTCTTCCTTCTCCTCTTTCATTCTCCTGCCTTAAGGCTGGGTTACGCAACTGAAGACCCTATGGTTAGGGGTGGGGTATAAATGGAGGAGGACCCGAGGCATCCTGGGAGCTGAAAGCTTTAACTGGGTGCCTGGATCTCTCCAACCACATTACCCAATGGTATCCCTGTGGACCCTATGAACCTTGAAAAAAAAAGTTTTATCAATGCAAGTCTACCATAACTAATTATTTTAACACCTGCAGTGTCCATGCTTAAGCATTGCCCAGCTGTCCTTCTTCACCACAACAAACGTTCGACACATTCTTATAGCTTGTTGCTATAGCACAGCTATGAAAACATGGAACACCTCCCTCTATAACAGCCATCAAAACAAAAATTAAACATAATTTTGAAATGAAGATGTTGGACTGCCAATATTTTACCTCACCTTCCCCCATTGATTAAATGGATCAGTGGCATTAGTATGTGACATAGGGAATGGATTAAGATCAGCTAGTGTCCTCAGTGCAGGTAGTTTCCTAGTTTTTCACTCTTTGTAGGATTGCTGGGTCAGAACAACCTCTTACAGCGAGCGCTCTTACCATGTAGACAGACACTTACCTTCATAAGTCGTTGAACACACCTGTCTAATGCTCTTCATATGTATGTCTTGATTATATTTGAGTTTCATGATTATGTGAGATTTGCACATCCCCAAAATTCTAAAAATTATTGCAATTGGTTGCTCTGTTCAGAATGCACATTTTTTAGTCTTAGATACATATCTTTACTTGCTTGCACTGTCCTATTACCAGGCATTTTAGATACACAACAGAGTTTTATGTAGTGTGCTACAAAAGTGTTTTTAGATACATCTAAATCAGTCAAGCACAACTTGCAGCCCTCGTCTTTATAATATGTGGACCTATGGCAGAATCCCCAGACAGGGCAGCCACTGTGGTGGTTTCTCTTCATTTTTCTTTTCCACTTTTTAACTTTTCATCCGACACTGGAGTGGTTAAAATCACCAGGCTTTGGTCGGGACTCAATCTTAACTGCTGTGACAGGCAGCCTATCAAATTAACTGCCATGCGTGGTGGAGCTCTCAGTCTTGATAATGTAATTATATCACAAGATTGCCACTAAACAGTTTCCTGTGCCTGCACTAGCTCTACTCAGACGGAGCCACCGCTTCTAACCCAAAAAGAATCATTTTCATAATAGATCTCACCACTTCAACATTATTAAACTTATACCCCTTTCACACAGACCTAAAATTGCCAGGTTGATGCACATCAACTTGGGATTTTTGTCGGTGTAAATGGAACCACCCGGGTCCAGGGACCCGGGAATCCTACTCGCATACTTTACAAGGTTGGCCACGGGTCGTTCCTGTGCCATCCTGCAGTGTAAACTGAGCAATCCGGGTAATGTTGAGACGGATCGTGCTGCATAATTGGACTGATTCAGTGGCGCTTGAAGATGACATCTCCAAGCGTCCACTGCAAAGCCAGAAGAGCCGGGTCACTGCAAACCCGGCTCCTGTGTGAACGAGGCTGACTCGAGAATATCCTGGGTCGGCGCCGCAGTCTGAAAGGGGTTAGTTCCGGGTCTGATCGAGATTGGAATCCTGTTCCAACCCCCAGGTCAGACCCGGAACTTTTGTGTAAAAGAGGTATTATACTACATTGAATAGATATTGTTGCTTCCAAGAGATCCACTTCATTTACTCCTTATCCTGGTTGGCAAGTTGGCTGATGACTTGAGTTTCAGATCAGCCTATGCCTTCAACACCAAACAGCCTTTATTGTTTAGAAACTTTGTAGAGTGGCATCTTAGGTATGCAAAGGCGCCGTTAAAATGCTAAATTATATTAACACTTATATGGAGGTAGCTGGTGTTAAGAGTCAGTATGTACTAGAATGGACAACACTGGAAGCTGAGTCAGATGCAATGGGTAAGTGCAGGATACTGGAAGCTGAGTCAAAACAAAGATTCTCGAACAGAGCTGGAAGCCACTAAAATAAAGGTTCAGACAAAAGGCCAGACCTCATACTCACACAGATTTTTTAAAACTTGCTGTTCACCAATGATCAACATGCATACTAATGCAACTTTATTCTGATTTGAATATTGCAAATCTGGTATACTTACCCAAATAAGTCTTCAGGTGTAACAGTAGCTAAATGTGAAACGAAGTATTAAAACGAGGTGTGTGTGTGAGAATTACAAATTACCAGTCAATAATTGTTCACTAAGGTAATTCAGATACTTTGAGATTGTGTGTTAATCAGAGATGATACCACAATAATTCCATTATGAACACGTAAAGAAAATAACATTTCCTCTCCAACTATTACACAAGAATATCCTCGTCAAAAAAAGGATTCTTCCTATTTAAAACTACACAATTTTCGTTATCAAATTTCAGTGATCAAACACCTGTGACTAAAATCAACTTTATACACTATAGTTGCAAACTGCATTTAAAAATAAACTGTTTTATATAATCCACATTGAGAAAGGAGTTTTTTTTTACCCTTTATTTCTTCAGACTGCGGATTTCCCACAGTGCTATGTGACTGATAAATTAACTTTGTACTGTTGTATAGGCAAACAAAATCACAACACAATCCACTTTCATTTTTTTTAATAAATTAATTTCATTCAAAATACAGTGCCAGAACATGATGCAGCTGAACATGCTAGTAGGGTTTGTCATGAAGCACCCGTGCTCATGTTAAGTTGGCTATGGTGCCCCTCTACTGCTAGTGGTTCCTGGGATTGATAGTAATGCCAGAGCAGCACTAGACATCTGCTCTCTCGTGCACTAGAGTGCCAAGTAAGTTATTCTTGAACAATTCTTTTCACTTCCCCCCCCAAAAAAAATAAAAAAGAAGAATTCTAGGGTATACCAATACACAATCACACTACAGTAAATGCTTGTTAAGTTAAAAATGATATAACCTGGTAATTCAACACTAAATGTACAAATGTGGGAAGGGAAGGAAAAGATATCAGCAGCAGGTTTTTGAATGAGTGAGCATACACCGCTGTTACAGAAGGTGAATGTTCCATTTTGTTTAATCCCTTTACTGCTAGACTGCTGTAAAAGGGTTAAAGCTCCACAGGGACCCGTACTATGAGGGGCTGGCAAATGGGTTGGATGCCCGGATACGCCACAAAGAACGTTACAAGGCCATATTGGAAGACCTGTATTCTACAACAGAAATGTACAGGTTTATTGATGACAGAAACACATGCTCCTTAAACAGCCTGACTGAGCCTGCAGTCATTTTATTGACCTGTGTTACCAAATGAACTACTACATTTCACGCAGCAGGAAGGATTGAATTCAGCAAAAATATATATATATTTATACATAATATAATATTGATTACGTGTTTAAGTGGGACTTTGGTGATAAATCACTTTGCAAAAAATTAAACCTGCAGGTTGACTGCATATTTCCTCTACTACTCAAACTTGCTCTGGGTCATTAGTTGACATCACACGCTTTAGGTTTGTTACATAGCACTGCAAGAAAAAGCTTGAGATATGTTCTTCTGGAGATGATATCACACAACAAGGATAATGCCTCTCTTAGGAGTATATTATAGATATATATATATATATATGTATATAAATGAAAAGGAAAGCTATTTTTACAGTAGTATGAATACTGAGGAGGCAATCTTGAAGTTAAAAACAAACAAAAAAAAACTAAATTAAGCACATTTTATCCCTGGAGATTACCCATGGTAAGGTGGGTCACACTGCACATTTGTATGTATAGTCCAGCATGGATTGCTAACTGGATAATGGAAGATTTTCCCAGAAAGAAACTATACTTGCAAAATCGCATGAAAATCTTTTTTGCAGTGAGGGGGAGATAGAATTTAAATGTTCACAGGGATAGAATTTAAATGTTCTTGGTAAACCGGATGCTAAGGCTGGTATAATACACAGTTTTCTTTTCATTTAGCTGGTCAAATATTTCTGATAATGGAAGCATGTCTCCCTATATAAATGCATTAAAGATTACAAATATGTTAAGTAGGGCATAAAAATAAGGTTTGAAAAAAAAAAAAAAAAGCAACGCAAACTTATTTTTCCACGTCCATTTCCTTATTAGTATAGTTCTAAAGAACTTGAGTTGAGGAAATGGAGATCCATGCATATATGCAGTCTCTTGCTGGCAGCCAGCTATACAGGGGGTAATGTAACCATGTGTCCATCATGTTCAAAGTCATCTGCACCATCTTGTGAGAAAACATGCGTTAGAGGTTTCCATGGAGATACTTCTAGACATGACGGATAGAGCTTTCCTACAGTGCAACGAAAATCTTTTCCCAAGTCCCAAAGGACACGTTCAGATATCTGCTGTCGCAAAAACCACTGGTCAAGGTCCATATCATACTGATAAATGGCATATTTTGCTTTTTCATTCATATGAGTTTCTCTGATAAAGACACACAAGGAATTGGATATGACCACTGCTCGGACGCAGGGATCAGCAAATCGTTTGGCGGGAATATTGGCAGCCATGTACCATTCATTCTTATGGATATCATACACTTCAACTGTTACGGAAGAGCCATCCAAAGTGTTGGATGGGAGCCTTAATCCAGAGTTGTTGTCCGTTTGCAGACCCCCGAGGTAGAATATTTTGCCATCAAAGGCTGCAGCAGAAGCAAAACATCTACTGGTCTGCCTCTTTGCCATTTCTACCCAAATACCCGACCTCGGAATGAAGCAGTATGTCAGATTATAGGACATTACATAAATGCAATCATGGACGACTACAGCAACACTCCATTGAAATGCACTTGGAAGAGGGCTCACCATTGTCCACTCATCCCTCTCACAGTCATATCTTTCAACTGTCCTTCGATTGAGTTCTCCACCTACACTATCTCCTCCTATTGCATAGATGTATCCGTCACACCATATCAACGAAGGCTTAACACGAACACACAACATGGGGGTCTTTGGAATCCAAGTATTCAGCTGGGCATCAAACCAGTAAAAACAATTCACAGTCCTGAATGAAGCCTGAAGTTTGCCCGGCTTGCTGTGATTGCTTTTGGTGGTTTTAAGGGGGACTTGTCCACCAGCAATAAAAATATCATTATCAGGAGACACCAGAGCCCCAACTTTGTGTAGCTCGGAAGGTGGGTTACAAAGCTTGTAAACTTTCTCTGCCTGAGGACTGTAACAGATTGTAGAGTAACAACCAGGGTTTTCTAGTGCCGCTTCTACTATTATGATCATCTCTTCTTTTGTCATGCCAAGCCTTGGTTTAAAGAATCTGGGCATGGATTTGTAAAGTCCTTGCACTACTACAGACTTATCATTTGGTGGCAATCCTTGAAACCATTCCCGCTGAATAACTTCTGAGAGAGCATCAATACGGAGGTGGCTTAGCACAGTGGACAAGTACTGGGAGCGCGACACAGTGTTGTAGTCTAGCCAAGACATTGCAGCCTCTCTAACAGTCTCTTCTTTTTCTACATTCAGATTGTCACTGCTTACGAGGTCTATCAAAAGCTCACTTGACAGTTGCATGAAAGCATCCTGGCGGTAGACACTGGTAAACTTGTGCTCCACCATCCTCTTCGCGCACTGCTTCAGCTCTTCACAGCTAAACAGATCAGCAAAACTCATGAGCCGCACACAGTTTTTGGCATTGATTTTTTTTATTAAATATTCTCGACAGAGCTGCAACACATCGTCCACCTGTAATACAAGATTGCACCTTGTTAAGCAGCTCACAAAATATTGAAATTTTTTATAAAAAGGTATAAAAATCGATTATAGAAGCTGCACATCCACAGACCTAAACCTTTCATAAAATCTACAAAATTGTGAAGTAGAGAAAAGGCACATAAAACAATGAGTAATAATGCCCAGTATTAGTTAAGTGCACCTTTCTCAAGGCAGTTTTGTGACTGACGATCATGATACATTTCTGATGCAAAATGGACAGTTGCTGACATCGCATATGTAGTTAAATGTAATAGTACAAATCTTTATGCTCTGCTAAAAGCACACAGCCCTAGTACACCTTTGTCTGTAGAAATACTACTTCACTGACATTTTTTAAACGCTTTGATATAAAAAAAACACAACTTGATACAACTTGAAATGTTTCACATACAATTTTTGCCCAGAAGAGGAGTGGAATAAAATTAAAAAAATGTTAATGTCATTTACCTGTAAAAAGCATGCAGTTTCATACAGCTGCTCTACAGTGCTTTCATTTATTGCCAAATTACCCGTGTATGCATAGGTTATAATAATCTGCAAAGACGCAGCATCCACATTCCGCAAGTGTACATGGGTCTGTTTACTTTCACTCAATCCACTCATGAACATTGCCCTGCAAAATAAATAACAGCAAGATTAGGAGAAAATATCATACATACATATATATATATATATATATATATATACACATACATATATACACACACACACATATACATATATATATATATATATATATACACATACATATATACACACACACACACACACACATATATATATATATATACACACACACACATATATATATATATATATATATTTTCTATGGTTGGTGCGCCACCTCCATAGGAAGGAACCCCCTTGGAAGAGACGGGAGTGCCGGAGGTTACTTTTTGGAATATATTAGTTTCCAACAATCCGGCACTCCAAACAACAATAATAAACTCTGGACGGTGCCTTCACATAATCAAATAGTATAGCAAGGGTGCGGCACTCGTTCTGGAAAAAACGCTCCAAACTTAATAGGTATCGACGTTTCAGTGCACTATCTTCAGGATGTAAAGCAACAGAAGTGTACATCTTACCTTTATACACCTTCACCCTTAAGTGAGACCGAGCCGGAACCTCGCACCCGTCCAGCGTCCATGGTCAATGACATCATCGCGACATCCATGTGACACTCAGTAAACCATCACCATAGAAACGGATATACACAGCACTATAACGGAAGTACAATCATTATAAGACCTTAATAAAAATAAAGCAGCTAGCAGGATATGAATCCCCGCAAATACATAATATATCATAAATAGCAACAATTAGACAAATCAATACCTGTCACAGGGAGAGAATCTAATAGTTATGGTAAAGGGACACGATACTACTAGGCACTTAGAAAGCGATATACTTTGTTAACTCTATAGCCAATGTGTCATGCCGCTATTGTTAAAGCATGAAAATTAAATATTTTCATTCAGACCACAGGGCGCGTTTCTACCCCACCGGTGAATCCAGCAGGCTTCACACTGAAGAAGTAAGCGACCCCGATCCCCACCCTTTGATAGTGGTGGAACAAAATCAATCATCCTATAGCGCAAACTAGCTAGTGTATGACCTTTTTCAACAAAATGACAGGCCACAGGGACTTCACTGTTACCGTTAATTAAGGCTGTTCTAAGGTTAGAACGGTGCATCGCCATTCTCTCCTTAAAATTTACATTGGGTTTTTCCAATGTATGAAAGCCCACATGGGCAGATGATTTGGTATACAATGAAGGCGCTATTGCAATTCAAAGAATGTTGGATGAAATACTTTCTCCCGGATAAAGGATGGTAGAAAGTGTCACCCGTTAATAGGTATCTACAGGTTACACAGGGACATTTAAAACATCCATTCTTTTTATTAGATAAAAATGTTTCGGACCCGTATCAGATGATTTTTTTAGAAATAGCTGCTTTGACCAATAGGTCACGCAGATTATGGCCTCGAGAATAGCTCGGCATTAAGTCAGTATTAGACAATGGTAGCATTTAATCTGACTTAATCAGATGCCTATTAATATTGGGTGACAGTAAATTATATCTATTAACCCAAGGTAACACTTGTTTCCCAGTATGTTTGTTACTTTTCTTGAGATGATCATTACGATCGAGGTCGAATGCACGTTCCTTGGCATCTTGGAAAACTTTATTGGGGTATCCCCTCCTACAAAATGTCAGTATTAGTTCATCAATCTGCATAATGGCCACTTATTTAACATTATTGATCCTCAATATCCTCACCATTTGTGAGTAAGGTAGACCCAATTTAAGGTTTCAGGGGTGGCAGCTATGCATGTGTAAAAGTGTGTTACGATCCGTAGCTTTTATGAATACTGAGGTGACAAGTTTATTGTTGGATTTCATAATTTTGACATCTAAGAAGTCAATACTGAAATTCTGTACGATGGAATACCCCAATAAAGTTCTCCAAAATGCCAAGAAAAGTGCATTAGACCTCGATCGTAATGATTGTCTCAAGAAAAGTAACAAACATACTGTGAAACAAGTGTTACCTTGAGTAAATAGATAAAATGTACTGTCGCCCAATATTAATAGGATAGCCAAAAAACATTGGCATCTATTTAAACCAGAAAATGCTACCATTGTCTAATACTGACTTAATGCCGAGCTATTCTCGAGGCCGTAATCTGCGTGACTTATTGGTCAAACCAGATATTTCTAAAAAAAAAAAAATCATCTGATACAGGTCCCAAACAGTTTTTATCTAATAAAACGGGATGTTTTAAATGTCCCTGTGTAACCTGTAGATACCTACTAACGGGTGACACTTTCTACCATCCTTTATCTGGGAAAAAGTATTTCCTCCAACATTCTTTGAATTGCAATAGCACCTTCATTGTATACCAAATCATCTGCCCATGTGGGCTTTAATACATTGGGAAAACCCAATATAAATTTGAGAGAATGGCAATGCACCGTTCTAACCTTAGAACAGCCTTAATTAACGGTAACAGTGAAGTCCCTGTGGCCTGTCATTTTGTTGAAAAAGGTCATACACTAGCTAGTTTGCGCTATAGGATGATTGATTTTGTTCCTCCGCTATCAAGGGGTGGGGATAGGGGTCGCTTACTTCTCCAGTGCGAAGCCCGCTGGATTCACAGATTGGGTACAAATGCGCCCCGTGGTCTGAATGAAAATATTTCATTTTCATGCTTTAACAATAGTGGCATGACACATTGGCTATAGAGTTAACAAAGTATATCGCTTTCTAAGTGTCTAGTAGTATTGTGTCCCTTTACCTTAACAATTAGATTCTCTCCCTGTGACAGGTATTGATTTGTCTAATTGTTGCTATTTATAATATATTATGTATTTGCGGGGATTCATATCCTGCTAGCTGCTTTATTTTTATTAAGGTCTTATAATGATTGTACTTGCTTCTGTTATAGTGCTGTGTATATCAGTTTCTGTGGTGATGGTTTACTGAGTGTCACATGGATGTCGCAATGACGTCATTGACCATGGACGCTGGGCGGGTGCGAGGTCCCGGTCCACTTAGGGGTGAAGGTGTATAAAGGTAAGATGTAAATTTCTGTTGCCTTACATCCTGAAGATAGTTCAATAAAAAGCACTGAAACGTTGATGCATATAACTTAAGTTTGGAGCGTCTTTTTTTTTCGACGACGAGTGCTGCACCCTTGCTATTATATATAATATGAGATATGGTAAGAACTTACCCTTGTTATCTCTATTTCTACGAAGTCCATAGGGTTCCACAGGATACCTTGGGGTATAGGTGTGATGTCAGTCGCAGGGCACCAAAGAGTTAAGCTTCCAGCCTCCCAGGATGCACTAGGTCCCCCTCCTATACCCCGCCCCCGAGCCAAGGCACCTCAGTTAGTTACCAAGCCATAGGCCGGAGGAGGAGAAGGAAGAGAGAGAACAAATATCTGGACACATACAAGAATCACATTCTCACCAGAGGGAGACGGAAAACCGGTGACCAGAGCAAAGCCCATCTGCAGCACAGGTGCGACAGGCGGGAGTCCTGTGGAACCCTATGGACTTCGTAGAAATAGAGATAACAAGGGTAAGTTCTTACCATCTCATATTTTCTACTTCAGGGTCCATAGGGTATCCACAGGAAGTCCCAAAGCAGTATCCTTTAAGAGTGGGAACGCTCCTGTGCAGAAAGGAGAATCCGCCGCCCGAAGGAAGCATCCTGAGAGGCGAAGGTGTCAAACCTGTAATACCTCACGAAGGTATGGACAGAGGACCACGTAGCAGCCTTGCAGATCTGGACTGCAGAGGCACCACGTTGAGCTGCCCACGAAGGACCCACAGACCTAGTGGAATGAGCCTTCAGAGAAGGAGGAACCGGTAGGCCTTCATGAAGATAAGCTTCAGAAATAGCCATACGGATCCAGGCTGCCAAAGTTTGCTTTGAAGCAGGCCAACCCTTTTTACGGACAAACAAAGCGTCCGACTTCCTAAACGAAGAAGTGCGGTCAACATAAGGCCTTAAAGCCCGCACAACATCCAAAGAGGCCTCACCCACGGAAAGACCCGGTGAGTTAAAGGCCGGAACAACGATTTCCTCGTTAACATGAAACTGGGAAACAACTTTGGACTCGGGCCGAGTGCGGAGTACTGCCCTGTTCCCATGAAAAACCAAGAAAGGGGGTCTACAAGAAAGAGCCCCTAACTCAAAACACGTCTGGCCGAAGCAATAGCCAGAAGGAAAACAGTCTTAGCTGTTAGCCATTTAAGATCCACTGATCCCAGTGGTTCAAACGGCGGTCCTTGGAGAGCCCTCAGGACCACAGCTAAATCCCAAGGCGCCACAGGTGGAACAAAGGGCGGCTGACTGAGGACAACACCTTGCATAAAGGTGCGCACATCCGGGATTGTAGCAATCCTATGGTGAAACCAGACAGACAGGGCTGAAACCTGTACCTTCAAAGAAGCAAGGCGAAGCCCATGATCTAGTCCCGCTTGCAGGAAGGCGAGAATCCGAGACAGACGAAACTCCCGTGGTGCATAACCTCTCGGTCGACACCACTGGAAGAACGTATGCCACACGCGATGGTATATCCTCGCGGAAGACGGTTTCCGAGCTCGTAACATGGTCCGCACCACAGAGCTGGAAAACCCCCGGGACCTCAGCATGGCCGTCTCAACAGCCACGCCGTCAAAGACAGCCGAGTCAGGTCCGGGTGAAGGCAAGGACCCTGAGACAGAAGGTCCGGTCGTAGCGGCAACCGCAGAGGAATGTCCACGGACAGACCCTGAAGGTCTGAGAACCAGTGCCGTCTGGGCCACGCGGGAGCTATCAACAGGAGCGTCCCTCCTTCCTGTTTGAATTTCCGGATTACCCGTGGAAGAAGGGAGACCGGAGGGAACAGGTATGCGAACCGGAATGTCCACCGGACGGACAGAGCATCCACCAGAGACGCCCCTTTGTCTCTTGTGCGAGACCCGTACACCGGCAACTTGTTGTTGTGCCGGGACGCCATGAGGTCGATCTCTGGAAGACCCCATCTGTCCACCAGTAGTTGAAAAACGTCCGGGTGCAGGGACCATTCCCCCGGATGAACGTCCTGGCGACTTAGAAAGTCCGCCTCCCAATTGAGCACTCCCGGGATGAAGACCGCTGATATGGCCGGAAGATTGCGCTCCGCCCAAACCAGGATCCGAGAGACCTCTACGAGAGCCGCCCGACTGCGAGTTCCTCCTTGCCTGTTTATGTAGGCCACGGTGGTAGCGTTGTCCGACTGGACCTGTACCGGGTGACCCTGGAGAAACCGATGTGCCTGCTGGAGAGCATTGAAGACCGCACGGAGTTCCAAGATATTGATTGGAAGCTCCGCTTCTGTCGGCGTCCACCTGCCCTGGAACAGATGTGGACCCGAAACTGCTCCCCAGCCCCGAAGACTGGCGTCCGTTGTCAACAGGACCCAATTTGGAACCCAGAACGGACGTCCCTCGCTGAGGTGGGTCGTCTGTAACCACCAAGCAAGGGACAGGCGAACCTCCGGGGTGAACACAATCGTCTGGGACTTCAGAGACTGAGGCAGCCCGTTCCACTTGGACAGGATCAGGTGCTGCAGAGGTCTGGAGTGAAACTGGGCATATTCCACCATGTCGAACACCGACACCATGGAGCCCAGTAACCTCATCGCCGAGTGTAGAGACACCCGGCGGCTGTGCAGACAACTGCGCACCCTTGACTGCAAAGCAGAGATCTTTTCCTCCGTCACGAAGATCTTTTGCTGTCCCGAGTCCAATAAGGCTCCAAGATGCAGAATCCTCCGAGACAGGATTAGAGTGGACTTCTGCCAGTTGATTAGCCAGCCGTGCCGTTGCAGCAGGGCAATCGTCAGGTCCAAGTGGCGTAACAGGAGCTCTGGAGATCCCGCCACCAATAACAGGTCGTCCAAGTACGGCAACATGCGGACTCCCTGCAGCCGCAGAGAAGCCGCCATGACCGCCATCACCTTGGTGAAAACACGTGGTGCTGTCGTCAGGCCAAAAGGTAACGCCCGAAACTGGAAGTGGTCGCTGCGGATTGCAAACCTGAGGAACTGTTGATGGCGCAAAAGAATAGGGACATGCAGGTAAGCGTCCTGTATGTCCAATGACACCATGTAGTCCCCAGGTTCCAGCGCCAGAATGATGGACCGTAGGGTCTCCATCCGAAACTTCGGTACCCGCAAAGACTTGTTGAGTGCTTTGAGGTTGAGAATCGGACGATACGACCCATTGGGTTTCTGTACCAAAAAAAGATTTGAATAGAAACCCTGGCCCCTCTGGGAGAATGGAACAGGCACTATAACTCCAGCCTGGAGCATTGTGTGCAATACCTTCCGCAGCTCCGTAGCCTTGTTCCGGTCTGATGGTAGACCCGTGGTGAAGAATGGAGCCGGGGGTCTGTGCCGGAAGGAGAGGGTGTACCCGTGGGAGACCACCTCCAGAACCCAAGTGTCTGTCGTAGTGACCGACAAACACTGGGCGAACTGCAGCAGGCGGCCTCCCACCCTGGGATCCCCCAAAGGGAGGCCCGGACTGTCAGGTCGCAGGCTTGTCATCTGGCTTGGGGGCCGGACGTCTGGTACTCCAGCCTGCTTCCGGGGCTTGACCGATTTCCTAGGGCCAGCCTGACGAGGAAACGACTGTGGTTTGGGCCTGCCCTGGGCCCTAGATGACCGAAAGGACGATGGTCCAGAACCAGAAGGAGCAGCGGCCGACGGAAGACAAGCCGATTTGGCTGCCGCCAGCGTGGCCACAATCTTATCCAGATCCGGACCGAAGAGAACTTCTCTGGTAAACGGCAACGCTTCCAGACCCTTCTTGGAATCTGCGTCCGCCTTCCAGGATCGCAGCCACAAGGTGCGACGAGCAGCTACCGCTGCTGAAGAAATTCTAGACACCAGAGTACTAATGTCTAGAGCCGCCTCGTTGATGTAGGTGGCCGAATCACGGAGATTGCCAATCAACTCCGCCTGTTCGGCCGGACAGTCGGAATCAAAAGAAGCCTCTAATGAATCCGCCCAGCGCTCCATCAACCCAGCAAATGGCCATAGCCGGCCGTGCTGCCCCCCCCGCAAGAGAATAAGCGGACTTCAGGCAGATTTCCACCTTGCGGTCCGTAGCATCCTTAAGGAAGGACATGGATGGCATCGGCAATGTGGCACTACGGACAAGACGGGTCACGTGAGAATCCACCTGTGGAGGGGATTCCCACTTGGCAAAATAATTATCCGCGAACGGATAAGCCACCGCCAGGCGTCTCTGCGGCTGGTATCTTTTGCCAGGCTGTTTCCACGCCTCCTCTAAATGGTCCACCAACTGACCCGAAAGAGGAAAGACTGTGGCATCGCCCTTCACGTCTTTGAAAAAGGCATACTTAGACTTAGCCGCTGGGGGAACTTCGTCCTCAATCACCAAGGCTGTGCGGACCGCCCAAATAAGTCCAGGAATATATACTTTGGACTTAGCATCAGCGTCCTTAGTATGGAGAGGTTCCTGATCGTAAGGATCCAGAATCTCCCCATCATCAGACGTCCCTTCGTCATCCTCATAAGGAGCGGACAGAGACGCCACCGGACGTTTATGAGGCCGCATCACAGACTCCCCTTGCAACACATCCGACAAGTGCTGTACAGAACTCGTCAGGGAGTTAACCCACGCTGACTCCTGAGAAACCGGGAGCGGGGAAATAGGGAGACTGTGGGGTACCACCAATTGTCGTGGGAAACCCTGCATGGGTGACGACACCACAGACTGCTGGGACAAACCCATCGGAGTAAACGCGGACTGCGGAGCTAACTGGCCCACTAAAGCTGTTAGTGCCTGAGCGAAACAAGCCCAGGGCGGCTCCTGTACCGGTGCTGTAACCGTAAGAGGCCGCGCCATGGACAAACACTGCCGGCAAAGGCCCTCCGCGCTACCCTCCCCCTCCGCTAACAGTACTTTACACGTGATACACTGTAGCCGGAGGGGAAAATCACTTTCAGACATGATGGCACCACGTATGTGACCCCTCTCACCAATTATATATTAAATAGGCAAGAGACCACCCTGCAGCACCGCACCGCACCGCAAGGGCTTAGCAGAAAGAACAGGGACAGTAATAAAGCTGACAGAGAAGAAAAGTTACAGGCAGCAGCGCTAGCACAGTCACATACAATGCAAAGAAAATCAATTCCTGCACTAACAGCGCTGATCACTCAACTACACAGACACAGGGCCTGGTAGGACACAGCGCTGCATACACAGACCTGACCACAGCGGAGGAGAGGTATGCGGGGGGACCCAGACCACGATGCTTCCAATGCAGGCTTCCAGCAGCGTTCACCATGCTTCTGAAAAGATGGCCGCCGAGGAGCAGAGAGAAGGCTGGCCTGGGGAAGGAGCGCTGACACAGGGCCAGTCAGCACAGTGCAGAGAGGGCTGTGTGCAGCGGGGGAGGCGCCGGCTGTGAGACAGAGAAGGCGCGCTCCCTTGGCATGCATTTAACCCCTGGGACGCCGCAGCGCTACCGCTCTGCTGCGGTCCGCTGTCCCAGGGGGTAGTGGAAGCGCAGGTTGGTCGCCTGGCTCCACGCTGCAGCCAGTCCCCATGGAGCCCCCTGCCTGGGGACTTAGGACCATGTGATCAGCGGGGACCCACCGCGGGACCCCGCTGCTTACCTCTGTCCCCCTTGAATCCGGCCATGGTCCGGAACATCTGGGGTCACCGCTAGCTGTGACCCCAGATGCCCACCAGCATCCCCGGATCAGTACCGGCGTTCTGGTACCGGCGGGGTGTAGGGAAGACAGCATGGACGTCAGGACTGACTGTCCATGCTGTTCATCCAGATGTGCAGCCACAGCTGCATGAAGAAAAAGCTTCAGGGGCTCTTCTAGCCCCCACTCCAACAGGTGCACCCGACTCCGGCAGGGCACCAAACTAAACTGAGGTGCTTTGGCTCGGGGGCGGGGTATAGGAGGGGGACCTAGTGCATCCTGGGAGGCTGAAAGCTTAACTCTTTGGTGCCCTGCGACTGACGTCACACCTATACCCCAAGGTATCCTGTGGATACCCTATGGACCCTGAAGTAGAAATATATGAGCATGCTTGGTGACTGCCTTGCCTTTAAAAGCCATTAGCTGACAGGTGAGCTTTAAACCAGGTAACATTTTTTCAGTTTAAACTATGTGATAGCAGCTAACAGGTTTCCATCAATGTGACAGATAGTGTAGGACCTGCAGAGAAGTGGGGTCCCGTGATGTGGGCTGCAGGCTTAAATGCATTGATCAATCCATGAACCAAAACCCCATTATTTATACATTATTGTGAGTGTTTAAACATGGTGAGTGCTGAGTTTTCCGATTTTATTTATTTAAGCAATGTGGTCACAAGCCACTTGCACCCCATTCCTGGGAATGGAGAGTGCAGGTCTGCACCCCAAATCTGGGAGTGGCGAGTGCAGTGGATTTCTGACTATATAAGCTTCTAGTGTGCTCTTCGGGGATCTCCAAGGGTTGTCCCACACTAATGTTGCACTCTACTCCTGTGTAAACAAGGCACTCTCTAGATTGTTTGAATTTTTTTATTTTGAAGTTTTTTTTAATATACCATCAAGCCGCCAACGTTTCGATTCTATTGCGAATCTCTCTCGTTTTAGGCAGTATTAATAATGCACTTAATGGGACATCTGGTCAGTGTAGTACGTTTGCAAACATGTGCTACACTGACCAGATGTCCCATTAAGTGCATTATTAATACTGCCTAAAACTCAGCCTTGAGAAAGTTTCGCAACAGAATCGAAACGTTGGCGGCTTGATGGCATATTAAAACAACTTCAAAATAAAAAAATTAAAAACACAAACAATCTGGAGAGTGCCTTATTTCTACAGGAGTAGCGTGCAACACATTATACATATATAGATATTAGTTCCACTTGAGACCAGCAGCACACACTTCAATTATATAAATACAAAGTGCAAGGTACAAATAGTTAGCATTATGTAAAAAAGCAGCCAGCACATCCTTTGTAGCAAAAGTCAATAATATTCATCCTATTTATCCAGCATCAGTGCAAATTACATCCAAAGAAACATGAATATCAGTGCAAGGCACAATTCGAGTGATGCATTTCAGCCAAATGGTTATATTGCGCCATGCAATATACTCATCACAGCAGTAGAGTCACAAGTTCCCAGAAAATGCAGCAGTGCTTGTGACTCTACTGCCTTGATGAGTATATTGCATGGCTATAGAGCCATTTGGCTGAAATGCATCACTCTACTGAGTGAGTCTCCTTTAACACCTGGACTTTTGGAAATGCATCTTATGGATGCACTGATATTCATGTGTCTTTGGATGTAATTTGCAGTGATGCTGGATAAACATGATTATTATTGACTTTAGCGGCAAAGGATGTGCTGGCTGATATATATATATATATACACACATACATACACTCATGCATACACACATATACATATTTATACACATACATTTAATATATATATTTATTTTAGAGTTCCCATTAGCCGGGCAGGGTGAGGAAGGCCGGGAACGTATTATCTGTGCGCGCCGAAGGTCAAGTGACCGGTCAATATATCTGCCAGTGTGCACCCACCTTAAGAGTATAAACAAGGAGACATATACTATAATATGCAAATATTGTTTAATGCTATTCTAGTGACTGGGTTTGCTCTATCTATAAAACTTTTTTTTATATTTATCACATACCTGAAATAAGAGCTGCATGTAGCAAGAACCATTTTGTGACATGGAAATTCAGTGCCCTCAACAATTAATACGATGTCCGTTAGTAGCTGTTGCTCATAGAACAGTTTTAGCTGCTCTAGTAAGGAGACCGCGTATTCAGTATTGATTTGCCTTTCCTCCTGGGTGGACATGATTGCATTCCATTAATGTTTACGGTTGTCCGAAAAAAAAAAAAAAAAAGATATATATATATAGACTTGCTACGTAGCCAAAAATATGAAAAAATAAATAACGTCCAATACTACTGAGGTGTTGGCTCCAAAATTGAAAATCAACTCTGTGTAGCAGCTATTAGAGAGGTCAGCAGCACAATCAACAAAACAGCTTAAAAACATTGAGTCAAAGTATTTCAGAGATCATGATTGGTATTCAGTTGTTTAACAAATCCAAGTGTAAAATCCAGTCACTGTTGTAGTAGAGCTACATTAGAGAGTAAGCTGCACAGCTCGGACAGACTTGAAGTACACTAAACCGCAACATTTTTTTTGTACCTAAAAGAAAATACAAAAGATTAGTAATACAGAAGGACAAAGTTACAGGATGGCTTCAATAAGGCAAGTTACAGTTTGTAAGAATTCAACTATTAAATGACAGACAACCCTCAATTCATGAGTCAGTGAGAGCTCAAACCCTTTGGTGACACTTGCGCACTAAACCCATACCTTCTACAGGAGCGAGCACAATAGTAAACACTGAAGAGCGAGGGAGAGGCTATACTTCCTCTCACACTGTCAGTCCTCACATTGCGGAATGGCATGTTGGGGACTTATGGGTCTATGTATCAATCGCGGTACTGCCGCGATTATTAATCGGTCCAACTTGCAGGGGATATTTTCATTTTTAATGAAAATATCATTGCTATGTACAAATGGGTTATATACCTAGCAAATTGAGGAAGTCTTTCACAGAAGTGAAAGACTTCTCTGGGGGAACTTGACACTGTGAGCATGCGCACAGTGTCAGCTTTCAGAGCCGGCTAGGGGTTGCGGAAGAGAGATCGAAAGATATCTCCTGCCCCTGGAGCCCCCATAGGCTTACAGTAGTTTACACCATCTGAAGATGGTGTAAACTACCGTGGCTAAACTGCGAAAAGCTTCGTTTTTTGTAGTTTAGTACATAGGGATCAGATCGTAGTCCCCATTGATAATAATGGGGACTGTGATCTGCAGCACTGATTAACACTTTGCTGGAGATTTCTGTGAAATCTTCTGCATTGTGCTTTTAGTTCATACAATTATGCAGGAACTGCATACTTATGTAAAAAAAAATACTAAGCCTTCGAGAGAGATAAAGTGGATAGAGATAAATTACCAACCAATTAACTCCTAACTGCCACGACAGTTAGGACCTGATTGGTTGATACTTTTATCTCCATCCACTTCAACTCTCGCCAAGGCTTAGTATGAAAGACCCCACAAAGTCTCTCATCTTTGAATGGCTCTGCCTGAGACAAGGTTTTCACCTGGCCTCATGGGCGGAACATTCCTGTACTTATATTAGTGAAAACCAAAATATATAACCACCACAACAAAAAAGCAAAGTACGAACCATTTACCTAATCCTTCAATATCCAATAGTTTATTTGCTAAACAGAAGTGTTTCATATATATCATGTAGGGGATGCTACCGGCACTTACCTATCTGGAGGGTTGGGGGTGGGGGTATAAGGGAAGGGAAGATGTGGGGAAGAATAGATAACCAAAATGCAGCTTACTATGGTCAAAATAAAAAAAGGATTTATTCCACAATAATTAAAACAGCAATACTTGTGCTGAACGAATAGCCAGATTCTCAAGTGTGTCACACAAAATATGCATTAAAAAAAAAAATCAATTATAATCACATTAAAGGCAAGCTTCATACTAAATGTCATAATAAACATACTTGGTAGAAACTTAGATGTCTATCTATATCTATCAGTTATATGTATCTCTCTCTATCTATATTTATCATATATAATAATAATAAATGAAACAATCAAGAGCTAATGAGCCTTACCAGCCTCGGCTGTGGTAAGAGTCTAGGGGATGCAGTCAGGATACAGCGGGCGCTATCCCGCCCGACGATATCCCAACACAGATATCCCGACATGGGACTAAAGATAGGCGTCAAAATCCTTGGTGTAAGGCACCCCCCTGGGAGTTAGGTTTATGGTGCAGGGTGGGGGGGATTAGGCACTAACAGGGGGAGGTTAGGCACCACTAAGAGTAGGGAGAGAAGAGGTTTATGGTACTTAAAAGTGCAGCAGTCGGGATTTCGATCTGTCAGGCTGCAGTTGTCGGTATTTGATCAGTCGGCATTACATACCGATTCCAAAGTCTACAGAGCTGTATAGCCTATAAATTGCTTTGTAAACCTGGCTATACAATGCTAGGTATACAATGGGTCAATTCAGATGTTTCCAGTATAGATCAGGGTGGGAAAAAATTATTCCATATAGTGTCTGTACATCCTATACAGCACAAGGTAATTCTGGTGTTAATTACACAGGATAGCAGGTGGTTGTGATGATAAGTCCAGAGACCTTATTATCCTAAACAAAACAGGTCAAATGTGAGGACTAGGGCTGCTGTCTTCCGGCACTTACATATTCGCTGGTCTCTTGCGGGGGTCCCAGGGTTTCCGCTGTCCTCCTTCTGGTCCGTGCTGTCCTATGCTGCAGTGTTGCCACATGTGACCCATCATCATCTTCTGGTCTTTCCCCGCTGGCCCAGTCATCTTAAAATGGGTCACCTGACTGCAGTTAGACAATAATGTACAAGCCTGGGCCACATGACTCCATCCACCAATTAGAACTCAGCAGCCCCTATAAAGTCCTTTGTGAAGTGCTGGAATATTGCCAGTGCAACGTCGCTCACCAGCCACGTCCCTCGGCTCCAGAACCCTTGGTCAGCTATTATCTTTTGTAGTAGCACTACTGGTCCCAGCCAGCAAACAGTTCTGCCAGTTCCAGCCTGGTTGTTCTTCCTGCGAAACACCACTGGTCCCAGCCAGCAAAGACTACTGCCAATTCCGGTCTTATAACTTTTCTGCAGTAGGACTACTGGTTCCAGTCAGCTACCAGCATACCACTCAGCTTGTTTATTGATACAAATTCCAACTTAAAATGCAGCCTAGCCGGTCCCAGCCCAGCACCCAGATTAACCAGTCCCAGCCCAGTAACCAATTTAGACAGTCCCAGTCTGGCAACCAGCATAACCTGTCCCAGCCTGGTTACCAGCTTAGCCAGTACCAGCTCAGCATCCAACCTTTATACCAGATTCTCTACATACTGCTCATGTGCAAGAATTTCATAAGGCTTCCTAGCTTTTTGCATTCCGCCTCTATACCAGCCTCAAGTCCTAGTCTGGGAACACAAACTTTGTCAGACCTGACACTAAATAAGCCAGAATAGATAGTAGGTGTTTACCTGGGATGGTGTCAGTCATAATATGCGGTTCTTGAGTTACCCCTTTCCCACAAAAGTGGACCGGATAGCAGCGGTGATGGTCCTGCTACTACAGCTTTCATTCAACCCGGCGCCGATGTGTACTTCCTGGTTGCTGGACCGCACTATGGAACACACAGCAGCTATTTCCAGCTCCTTGTGCAACGGTTTCCAGCATTCTGGATCTCCTTAGTGTATAGACTCCTCCAACCGGTTTCATGGGGCTTAGTCAGGGATGGCTCTTACACACAGTTAACTTCTTAAATAGCTGTTGAGTTCCTCTTAATTTGCTCACTGAATGGTATTAGTCAGCTTTAGAGATTTCCAGGTATACAAATTCCTTTGTTTTCCATTGTTTAATTATAACCTTCATCAAGACATTCACTGTATATTTATGTACGCATCTGTAACCAGTGTTAAAACTTTAAAACCTTATAAAATACCAAACTTGATGATTTTCATTGGCTGTGTGTGTTTCAAGAATTGTACAGGTTTATATTTCTTATATATCAAATGTAGGGATTGTGAGAGTTTATTTACTCCCCATACACTACCAAATAAATTATATTATAATTAATGTCTTCATGAAATACATGCTACTTGTTTACTAATGTGCAGATTAAGAAAATGCATACTAGTAAAGTGCACAAAACTGTATGAAAAAATCTCAAAACCGTACTTTTCTAATAATAATCATAATAAAGGTTTGAGCATTCAGCATGGTGGTGGCTCATTCACTGCTGTTATGGTATCTATATGGAATGGAAATGGGGGGGAGGGGAGGGGGAAGTGTATAAGTAGTGGCATGAAGAGTCATTACAGAAGATATCCCAAATCAAAAATGATGATTAACCCTCTTGAGCAAAAGGTATCAAGATGGTATATCCATTTGGCCTCTTCCTTAGGGAGACTTGCAATTTCATCGCCACCTCCTCAGTGGTTTTTGATACCAAAGAATTTTAGGCTAGTGGGTCACTATTGTGAAGTGGGAAGAGACTATGGGTGTCCACTGCAATTCTCAATTTCAGCTGCCTTATGGTTCTACTGACATACTGTTGCTCACAAAGGCACAAGAATATTATTAATATAGTTTATTTATATGGCGCCATAAGTGTTCCACAGCACCTTCCAACGCACAAACAAATAAGTAACAATGCAGTACAATACAATACAGGACAAGGATAATATACATTGCTACACTGGCGACCATAACACCCAAATAAGCAACACAGCATAAGCCAGGGCTCGACAAATCCCGGTCACCAGTTTGCCATGGCGACTACGATTTTAGTCCTGGCAACAGAGTTTTCCAAGCCCCCTCGCCCGCGCCCGGCTGCCCGCAGCAGCAGCTGAAGCTCACCCCTGAGCTGCAGCGTCCAGCTCTCCCCCCAGGGGCACTATGGGAGAGAAGTCATGACGTCTTTCCCATAGTTCCGAAGAGCGGCGGACGGCAGCGGACACAGTATCGGGTCTTAGGTAAGTATTCTTGTTTTTTTGTTTGTTTGTTTTGTGTGCGCGCGGCACTATTACAGGGGGCTTACTACTGGGGGCACTTTTACAAGGGGACTTACTACTGTGGGCAATATTACACCCAGTAGTAAGCCCCCTGTAATAGTGCCCCCAGTAGTAAGCCCCCTGTAATAGTGCCGCGCACCGGAAGGAGTATGGCGGTCACCAAATCTACCTTGACTCTAGACCACCCTGTTAAATCCTCCACAACAGGAAGGAGGATGCCAGGCATCGACTAAACATCGACCCTGGCCCACCCAGCACTGGAGGCAAGCATTGCAGTCTCACAGCCTCCATCTTCTGCCCAATGCCCGCCAAGCAGTGAGTAAGTTATGAGGGGTGGATGGTTCACAATGGGCTGCTGCTTACCTGTTGTGATAAGTCTGTTCCTGGTCCGCTCTATCCCCCAACCCGGGCTGAATCACAATTCCACCCAGCGGATAATATTCTCCTTAGAAATTTTTGATTAATGCAATTGTGCACTGAAACTTTTACAAGCAGACTGATAGATGCAGAAGGCCAAATAGTATTGTGTGTGTGTGTGTGTGTCTGCATACAAATAAAGATTAAATTTATTTCCATGCATGCAATGTGGCCAATTTATAACTCTGAATCGGTCTCTCGATAGTTCATATATATGTAAAAATGGGATTTTGGTACCTACCGGTAAATCCTTTTCTCTGATTCCACAGGGGACACTGGAGTTGCTTACGCTGGGGGTATAGAGGCCTGGATAACTGGAGCCGGCACTTTAAATAATTTAGAAGTGTGAAGCTCCTCCCCCTCTATTCCCCAGCAGCCCTCAGTTTAGAAAATGAAGACCGAGAGGATATGGAGAACAAGCGGAGTAAAAAAGGAGAGTAGAGAAGAACATACAATAATCAAAGCATACAACATACAGAACAAACCGAACAGGCAGGCTAAGAGCGCAGAGGTGGGTGTCCAGTGTCCCCTGTGGAATCAGAGAAAAGGATTTACCGGTAGGTACCAAAATCTAATTTTCTCTTTCATCCACTAGGGGACACTGGAGTTGCTTACGCTGGGGACTTTCCAAAGTTTTCCCCTCGGGCGGGAGCGCTCTGTGGGACCTGCAGAACCAGAGGGCCAAAACTTGATAGTGAAGCAGCAAACGTATCAAAACTAACATTTAACCCACGTGTGAACTGAAGACCAAGTGGCCGCACGGCACAATTGTGACCTGGAGGCGCCCCTAACGGCCGCCCATGATGCACCCACAGAACGTGTGGAATAAGTCGAATGGACGTAGGAGGCCGCAGGCAGGACTAATCTAAGCCTGAAGAATAATCAGCCTAATCCAACGTGCCAACGTCAGCTTAGACGCTGGTCAACCCGTCCGAACAGCATCATAGAGGACAAAAAACGACTCCAACTTGCGGAGGGACGCTGTCTTGGCATATAGATGCAGAGAGCTCTAACTACATCCGAAGTAGAAGAATAACCGGAGTCCTCCACCGAAGACGGTACTCAATAGGCTGATTGATATGGAAAGCCGACCCAACCCTGGGAACACAAGCTAAGGTGGCTTATAGGGCAGAACACCCAAAACTAAACTCTATGAGCCAAAGCTAGAGCCAGGAGGAGGACACTCTTCCAAGACAAATGCTTAATTAAAGGTAAGTACCAGGGAGCTATCGGTGGTACAAAAGAAGGCTACACAAGCAAGACCCCCTAAAGTATTGTCTGCCCTCAGGAATGAGGGCCAATTTTCGTTGAAAGAAAATAGAAAGGGCAGAAGCTGTACCTTGAAAGTTCAAAAGGTGAAGACCAGAATCCAGTCCCATCTGAAGAAAAAAACAGAAACCGGGACAACCGGACGGAAGACCCGACTGGAACACCATTCGATATAAGAACGCCAGATGTGATAAAACGCAGCCGAAACTGGCTTCCTGGCGTGTAGCATGGTGGGAATCAGAGTCTGGGATGCTTCTGCATTAAAAGATATCGGTTTCAGGAGCCACCCCGTTAAACGCAGTTGCGCTAAATTGGAGTGGACGAAAAGGACCCTGCTTTAGAAGATCCGTGCGCAGATGAAGGGACGACTGGTCGTCTACAAATAGGGACCGAAGGTCCGAGAACCAACTACTCCGAGGCCAGTTCGGTGCCACGAGAAAGAGAGGCTGACTCGTGTCTTATCCTTTTTAGAAGGAAGAAGTGGTAGATCCATGAAACTGTCAGAGCGTCTACTGCCTCCACCTGTGGATCGCGAGTTCTTGACACTTATAGTGGGAGCTGAAGATTCATCCATGACTCCATGAGGTCCACCTGAAAACACCATTGACGTATCAGCGCATTGAACACGTTTGGATGAATCTTCCCTTCCCCAGGATGTATATCCTGGCGACTTAGGTAATCTGCTTCCCAGTGGTCCACACCCTAGATGAATACCACCGACAGGATTACTGAGTTCTTCTCAGCCCACCGGAGAATCTGAGATACTACTCGCATGGCCATGCGACTACCAGTCCCGCCCTGGCGGTTGATGTAAGCGACGGCCGTAGCATTGTCGGACTGACCTCTTACCGGGCGTGTCTTTTGCAACTCTGTTGCTTCTATCGGAGCATAGTAGATCGTTCTGAGTTCCAACACATTTATGGGCCACTTCTGATCCAGAGGGGACCATCGACCATGAAAGTGAAAATCGAGGACTACTGCTCCCCATCCTCGAAGGCTGGCATGCGTTGTCACGATGATCCAGAACCATACCGAATTTTTGGCCTGCTAAAAGACTGTTGTATTGTGTCCACCAGAGGAGGGTTACTCTAGTAACCTGGCTCAGACGGATCTGTCGCTGTAGAAGCAGATGAGACCCTGACCTTGTGACAGCAGGTCCAGCTGAAACACTCTGGAGTGGATCCGTCCGAACTGTAGTGCCTTGAAGGCAGCTACCATCTTCCCTAAGAGACTCAGACAAAGAATTAGGGACACCTTCTTTCTACTGCTTCCTTCTTGAAGTTGATTATCCAACCGTGTTGGATTAGAGTGTGATATATCAGTAAGGCATGGTTTGTTAGAAGGGATACCGATGGAGATAGTCCTTGACATCCAGGGATAATAGAAACTCCCTTGGTTTCAACCACACAATGATGGACTGCAGGGACACCATGTTGAAACGATATATATCTTAAGATACAGGTTTTAAAGGACTAGAGGTCCTAAACCGATCCATCCGGATTTGGTAGTACAAACCCCATACCTCGATGTTCTGGAACCGGAACTAGCACAGAGAATCGGAGTAGAGACTGGATAGCCTCCCATAGAACCCTGGCCCTGTCTGCAGGTATTGGCAGACGTGTAGGGAAGTACCGAGATGAGGGGGGACTTCGAAGTCTATTCGTTACCGTAGGGAAATCAGTCTCTGAATCCACTGATCTGAAAAGGTTCCAAACTTGTTGAAATTTCTGCAAAACGGGCTCCCACCGCCGGAGATCCCAGGTGGGGCGAAGGACCGTCATGCCACCTGTTTCTCAGCTGGCTTAGGTTCCTGTCGACCTGCAACATTGTGTGGATGACCACTACCTCTGTCGCCTCTTGCTAGCGTGGGAGCACCTCTGGCTCTACCACGAAAGGAATGTGGCACATGAAAGGAAAGAAACGAAGGTCCCATGTAAGATCCTCTGGGAGCCGAAGCAGTCGAAGAGAGGAAGGAAGACTTACACACACTCCCCCCGCCCCCCTCCCCCCACTGTGGCCTGGGATATCCATCTGGGCCAAAAGCATGTCACCAGTGTATGGTAAACCCTTCACTGCACGCTTGGATTCTGCATCAGGTTACCAAGCGCACAGCCAAAGGGCTCAGCAGTTCGAAATAGCATAAACAGATATGAGAGCTCCCTAGAAGCTTCTCCCAGGTAAACTGCAGACTCACCATGTGTTCTGCCAGAAGGGCATAACTGTGCCCTGGTAGTACCTGATCAACGCAATCAACTGGTCAGCCCAGCAAATCATAGCCTTGTTAACCCAGGCGGTAACTAGCGTAGGTCTAAGTTAAACTCCCGCTGCAGTATAAATAGAGAACAGCATAGACTCCAACTTGCAATCAGAAGGGTCCCTCAACAATGAGGCAGCCCGTACTGGGAGTGTAGTTTTCTTAAAGGGACAGTGAGCAGACGCGTCAACAGGGGGAGATGTTTCCCCCTCTTCTATCATGGATGACGGAAATGGGTAGCTGAACAGGAACCGCTGAGGAATTTGATATGGTTGATTCCAGACTATTTTAGCCTACAGCACCTGGTATTCCCAGGCAGTCTCCCATTAACCATGCCTGACCCTCCGAGATCAGACGTGTTCAGGGTGGAGTGTCCCTAGGGCCGCGAAAACTGAAAAACAGACAACCTTTTTGTTGGTCACTGAGAAGATAGGTAGCGTCCAATTACATTGTAATTGTTCCAGGCTAACTGAGTACTGCTGTTCTGACCCTGACACAGGGAGTAACGTACTCAAATAATACACACTCCTGGGATGCAGGAACTATATCCACAGGTAGACCGCCAGAATTAAGAATTCCACCCCAGTAGAGGCAGACTCTATATATGGCCCACAGATAGGGGGCGTATCAGATATTAAACTGATAATAACAGATACTACATGGGACTCTCTTGACTTTTTTGCCTGTTTATTGCAGCCTTTTCCACTTGATCTTAGCCAAAAGGCAGAGAAAATCTTGAGGAGTACAGTCATTATACAAACTTCCTCCAATCACGTTCCTTAGTATCCTCTGTTGTAAGGATATCCTTGTCATACCCTCTCTGACTGGAGAACAGTCGTTAGGGGGCGTTATTGGTAGGAAGTGGAGGGAGTAGAAACAGTGGTACCTATAACCTGTACCAGGATGTTGAGAGACTTGGTTAACCCCGACACCCTGGGAGGTGTGAGCCTCAGCCAACTGTGACGTTAAGTCAGCCATCACTCGTACCATGTCAGCGGCCCATGGAGGAGCAGGAGAGTCAGTAATAACCATAGGCGGATAATTACTAAACAAGCATCATATAACATGCTTGTATAGTTTACAGTTTGAACAAACATCTTTTGCAAAGAGTTTGACATTCAACCACAGTCACCCATACAGAGGGACAGATACAGAAGACAGAAGGCTAGTTTGGGAAACAGAGGAGATCACACAACTCCCTTCCCACAGAATTGATTCCCTGCTGTACACTCCCCTGTGCTCACAGGCTCCCAGGGATGCAATCAAGAGAACCCAGCCCTTCTGTAGTAGTGCTGCTACACTCTTCCTAAATTGGAGAGCTGCAGTCAGACACATGTGAAACAGCCGCTGCCGCTCTGAATGGAGACAGAGAAGCCGCGCTGTTAGGCTCCGCCCCCTTCTTCATGCCCTAAGGGCTCTGAAAATGGTAGTCGCGCTGAGTAGGAGCGTTATGCCGCGGGTGTCAGCGGGGAGAGGGGAGGAGGATACTCAGTGGAGTATGTAATGTGGAGCAGCGCTATAGCGCTATGCTCTGAAGCCAGCGTCGGCAGCGGGGACAGGAGCCAGGGGATGTGCAGCTGATGTACTCACTGCTTCCCTTGGATGGCCTCTCTGATAACAGCACTCCTCCTTCTCACACTGTCTTGTCCTCAGTGCTTGTAGAAGTGCTGTGTGGCGATAAGGAGCTGTCAGTTGCTTTTTTTAATAAGCACTGTGCACTCCTTCCTGTATAACAGGGCGCCAGGTACCTGGACTCCACCTTTCAAGAGGTGGCGAAGGGTACTATTAAAGTGTAAAAGATGCTATTAAAATAATAAAATAAAATAAATGTATTGCTGGAGCACAGCAAATTGTGACCAGCTCCGTAGGCACATTTTCTAAACTGAGGGCTGGTGGGGAATAGAGGGGGAGGAGCTTCACACTTCTAAATTATTTAAAGTGCCGGCTCCAGTTATCCACGCCTCTATACCCCCAGCGTAAGCAACTCCAGTCTCCCCTAGTGGATGAAAGAGAAAGATACCATTCCTTAGTAACCTGACTCCCCAGAGCAACTTATTGAAACATGAATAAGATTATATCTTCTAAATCATTAAGAGGTACAAAGCAAAATTAAAACAAGGCGAGGGCTCAAAAATGAATTCTACGCAAAAGTAAACATTTCAATAGAAAACTTTCACTTGCCAGAGCTCTCTGATAGATTATGTACCACACTATGGTGGTTCTGAGTTGAAAATATTAAAGGACCTTTTTGTCCCTGCCATTACCTGGATTGCAATACCTTGATCCTAGAGAGGATGGGACCAAAGTGATGCCTGTCAGACTGGATGAGATGCTTTGCTTATGCAGAAAGGCAGGCCTGCGGTATTATAGCGCATTCCATAGAAAACGTTTGAACCAACAGTAACAAAAAAAAAAAGAGAGTCTAAAAAAAAGGTTATGGCCATATATTTTATTTTAATTTTCTGTATATTTTCAATGAAACAAAAACAAAATATAATAGAAGAACGAACTTCACAACAAACAGGCGCTCAGTGGTTAACAATGAACAATATTCACCAATAGTTCAAAAATTGTTGGTACATGCAGATCCCAATATAATTTCTTTCTGCAGATCTGCAAAGACAGATGTCTCCCCTGCTCTTATAGAGCTCAGTTAGGGAAGACAGAAACAAAACGAAAATAGTCGAGTAACCTTTTTATAAGGGGTAGGTTTAATATAGGAGTACACAGACAAATAATAAAACAGCATATAGAAATACTCCAATTAGGCAATGTGATTTCAGTAGGAATAAATCACCGTGATCCCAGGTCTATGGGAAGGCTGAGTCTCGTATCCGGATACAAGATCCACCACAGGGGTCCTTCTGTGTTAGAAATTTCCCTGGAGTGTCAGGTAAACGTGACCTACGCTTGACACGTTTCCCACCTTAATGGGTCCTTCATCAGAAGCGTGTTTGTGCTCACATAATTCTCCCTTTATTAACCCTCAAATTCAACTGGCGACATTTACTGCTAATCAGCGTCTTTTAATCAATGCGGCATGTGCAGGGGAGTCTAGAGTCGGAAGTGACACGGCCGCCTGCATTTCAACAAGACCCGGAAGTGGTCCTCCAACCCGGCTCCCACACCACAACTGTACATTTAAAAACAAACGTCATTCCGGAAATGACGCAACCGCTTGCATTCCATTCAAACCCGGAAGTAACTACATGTATTACATCGCTGTTTTCACATAGAAAAAAATATAACATATTAATTTGTTACAACAAATAAACAGTCTCCAAACGTTCATTATCCTGTATTTTCCTTTTAGGTCTACATTTTTGTCCATAGATATAGCCTCCAGTTTGGCAAAGGAAGGTAATAAAACATTGCATTCAAGAAGAGCATAAAAAGTTAAATAAATAGAAAGCAGTATCAATAAAAAACTATTTAAAATCATACATATACTGTATATGTGCAAAATTGCAAATATTTGTGCAAAGAATGTAGAGATAAAGATTATTCCACAAAGTGAAGAAATAGAATAAAAAAGTGCTGGTGCATATAATAGGTGCAAATAACAAATGCAAACCTATACCAAAAACACACTTTAAAATCAAATTCACCGTTTAATCCCCTGGGAACAAGGGTGCTCAATTGGTGGACTTGCCTCATCTCTGCCTGTGATAGTCTCCTTCTCAATATCTCTAGTACGCCATTTTAGTAGGATTAATTGAATGTCCCAAAAATGTTTTAATTCGCATTCATTTGAATTAGAACTTTTCTTAAAATGGGCTGATACCCATACTGTATGTAAACCTTTACGTATAAGAATTTATGTTTTAATTGAGCACGGTTTCAAATTCTGTTTAAATCAGAAACAAAATATAGAAAACAAAAAACAGCAGTACAAAGTATTGTTCAAACGATCACAGAATGAATAAAAAAGAATCACATTAACATGTGGTTATACAGCATATATATAAGTGCAGAACATAGTATTAAACAAATATTAAAAACAGTGTGGCAGCAAAAAACGTAGTACAATAACAAGTGCTGGCAGCCCACCAAATCAACCAGTGTCAGGCGGGGAGATGTGTACCATGGTAACCATAATTTGCGAAATTTGGGCAAAGTTCCTCTAGCTGTATAGAGAAATCTTTCATGGTTAACAGTATCATTAACTAAGGAGACCCAGCTGTGAAAAAGAGGAGAATCAACCCGGAGCCATGCCTGTGCTATAATAACCATGGCCAGGTATAACAACTTAAAAACACTTATAGGTTATGAGAGTGGTTTCCAAACTGTGTGCCGTGGCACCCTGGGGTGCCTCAGAACACTTGCAGGTTGATGGTGGTCCAGCACCAAATCAAATTATTAATGGTCAATGTAATGTAAATTGTGCACAAACAGAAGCTTAAACCTGTCACCCACTACATAACTGACCCTAAGGATGACAGGTAGCACAATTTACTTCACTTTACTATTTTACTTCATTTTTTCTGAATTTGTAAATAACAAACGTTTGGCTTAGGGGGTGCCGTAAAAACAATGCCGTTACTCTAGGACGCCATGATTCACAAAAGATTGGGAACCTCTGGGATATGACATTAAGCAATTCTTCAAGGGAGAAACCAAAAAGACATAAGTGGGTCAAGGGAGGGGGGGAAAGCAGATAGAGTAGTAAGGTACAGAGCCTGGCATTCCCAAAGGAGGTGCCAAAAAGTCGCCTCTGCTGACCCACATCTACAACCTCTGGAATCTGCCCGAATCTCCATATTAAAAAGAGACTAAACTGAGTACATTTTTTTTATTTTTCACAGAATATATCTGCTGGTAGCAAACACAGGCAGTAGCATCCCGAGTACCACCAAGCATAAGTGTCCTCTGTTCGTCTGAAAGAGCCCCCAAGTCAGCTTCCCATCTAGGTCTTAGAGACTGCTCAAGGCCATTATAAGAATGTGCATTTAAAATAGAGTAAATAGCAGACACCACTCTACAGGCACCCACAGAGAACAGTAATTTTTTAACAGGAGAATCAAGAATGGAGGGAGGGAAGTCCCCGTACTGGGCACCCAAGGCATGACATAACTGTAGGCAACGAAAAAAAAGCAGAATTAGGCACACAAAATTCAGATTTAATCTGATCAAAGGTTTTATGAAAGGCATATTGATGTGACCTAGCAAAGTCACGCCATAAGGGGCCAGAATGTCTTGCAATCAAAGCCGCTCTGCTCAGGGAATCCCCCATTGTCCCACAGTGGTAAATCCGGGTCCCATCCCTGAGGACCAAACAGACTATTCGCAGCCATTCAAACCTCAATCGCCTGCTTAAGACTAGGGGCATATGTCCTTTTACATTATTCAACCAGGAGAAAATGTAACTGGGTTAGTGCAGTCACGGTTTGCTCACTCAGAAAACCCGGGAGACACCCCCCACTGGTATAGTCAACCCATGCGACTAAATGGGCCAGCTGAGCCGCCGGATAGTACAAACGGAGAGGCAAGGCCAGACAATCACTTCCCTTGGGCCTACACAGAGTAGTGAGTTTAATTCTAGCCCTCCTGTCACCCCAAATAAAGGAGGAAAGAAGGGCATTAATTACCTGAAACACGTGTTTGGGGATATATATGGGGGAATGTTGGAGTATAAAGATATTTGTGTTGTATAATCATTTTAAACAAATTTATCCTGCCAGTCAAACTAAGGGGTAATTTATTCCACAAATATATTTTACTTTTAAACATTTCAGTGATAGGTGTGAGATTCAAACGAACATTGTCTTGAGGCGTGCACGATACCCAGACACCCAAGTATTTAAAACAAATCAGTCCACTGGAGAGAATGAGCCGGAGGTTGAGCAATAGCAGACACGTCCCTAATTGAAAAAATAGTGGATTTACTCCAATTAATCATAAAGCCAGAGTAAATTCCAAGCGTATTCACTGTGATCAGCAAATTGCTGCAAAGAAGCATCTGCGGTTATGGAGTTATATTTAGTATTAAATAATACTCCCTTTATAGTGCTTAAATTGTTATGATCGTTTCCTATTTATAAATTCATAATTTGGTTTTGTTACTGATTTCATTTCATAAAAATCGCACTGATTCAGTAGTGAAAAAGTATATTTCTCTCTATAAATGATAGTTTAAACTGCAGTTAAATACAGGACATATTTTACAAAAGTCCAAAAATAGGGTCTAGGACCCAGAAATATTTGTACCAATAAGTGAACAGTACAGGTAAAATAACAATTATAAAATATTAATATAGATGATATTCAGTATAACAATTTAATATATAAAAAGGAAAATATATATTACCTATTTTTTTTTAATACTTTTTTTTTTATTGAAGCACAAGCATCAGTTACAGATACTACAAATAGTGTATACTACATATGCAACAAGTTGACATATATTGATTACAATATTACAAAGTTGCTACAACAAATGTACTAAGGAAACCTACAAAGTAACGACTGCACATAATGCTCAGCTTCACCACTACCATTTCTACATTTTCCAACTAACAAAAAAATGGGAAGTAATTACTGGACACCAGTCCCCATCCCTTAAAACCTTACACTAAACATTGTGAAATATTTATATGAAAAACAACTAATAGGAGACAAGTTTAGACTCTTAGTTCAACTAGTCAATGTAAATGGATAATGCTATAAGCAAGTACGGATTTGGCCTGCAGTCTTTTATATTTTACGGTTTTATTATATTGTAATAAAGTAAACAACAGTATAATAGCAATAAAAGTGGTATCGGAAAGTACTAGTCTAGTATTCTAAATGGTACTCATTATGTTCCAGGTTTAAAAAAATAACAATTACAGAGTGATTCCGTAGAATAAAAAATTATACATAATAAATATATATATATATATATATATATTTTTTTTCTTAGTTAAACAATAACATTTATGAAATAAGAAAGTATATTTAAGTGCCAGACAGGATCAGAGAAATGCAACAAAGAATCTATGGTACACAGACCAATACTTTTAAATCATGGGATTGTTGGGAGGAATCTTGCCGAGAATGTGCACCAGTAGGCAGGCCAAAAAAAATATGAGATATGGTAAGAACTTACCCTTGTTATCTCTATTTCTACGAAGTCCATAGGGTTCCACAGGATACCTTGGGGTATAGGTGTGACGTCAGTCGCAGGGCACCAAAGAGTTAAGCTTTCAGCCTCCCAGGATGCACTAGGTCCCCCTCCTATACCCCGCCCCCGGGCCAAGGCACCTCAGTTAGTTACCAAGCCATAGGCCGGAGGAGGAGAAGGAAGAGAGAGAACAAAGATCTGGACACATACAAGAATCACATTCTCACCAGAGGGAGACGGAAAACCGGTGACCAGAGCAAAGCCCATCTGCAGCACAGGTGCGACAGGGCGGGAGTCCTGTGGAACCCTATGGACTTCGTAGAAATAGAGATAACAAGGGTAAGTTCTTACCATATCTCATATTTTCTACTTCAGGGTCCATAGGGTATCCACAGGATACCTTGGGGATGTCCCAAAGCAGTATCCTTTAAGGGTGGGGACGCTCCTGTGCAGAAAGGAGAATCCGCCGCCCGAAGGAAGCATCCTGAGAGGCGAAGGTGTCAAACCTGTAATACCTCACGAAGGTATGGACAGAAGACCACGTAGCAGCCTTGCAGATCTGAACTGCCGAGGCACCACGTCGAGCTGCCCACGAAGGACCCACAGACCTAGTGGAATGAGCCTTCAGAGAAGGAGGGACCGGTAGGCCTTCATGAAGATAAGCTTCAGAAATAGCCATACGGATCCAGGCTGCCAAAGTTTGCTTTGAAGCAGGCCAACCCTTTTTACGGAAGCCATAGAGGACAAACAAAGCGTCCGACTTCCTAAACGAAGAAGTGCGGTCAACATAAGTCCTTAAGGCCCGCACAACATCCAAAGAGGCCTCACCCACGGAAAGACCCGGTGAGTTAAAGGCCGGAACAACGATTTCCTCGTTAATATGAAACTGGGAAACAACTTTGGGAAGAAACTCGGGCCGAGTGCGGAGCACTGCCCTGTTCCCATAAAAAACCAAGAAAGGGGGTCTACAAGAAAGAGCCCCTAACTCAGAAACACGTCTGGCCGAAGCAATGGCCAGAAGGAAAACAGTCTTAGCTGTTAGCCATTTAAGATCCACTGAGCCCAGTGGTTCAAACGGCGGTCCTTGGAGAGCCCTCAGGACCACAGCCAAATCCCAAGGCGCCACAGGTGGAACAAAGGGCGGCTGAATGCGGAGAACACCCTGCATAAAGGTGCGCACATCCGGGATTGTAGCAATCCTACGGTGAAACCAGACAGATAGGGCCGAAACCTGTACCTTCAAAGAAGCAAGGCGAAGCCCATGATCTAGTCCCGCTTGCAGGAAGGCGAGAATCCGAGACAGACGAAACTCCCGCGGTGCATAACCTCTCGGTCGACACCACTGGAAGAACGTATGCCACACGCGATGGTATATCCTCGCGGAAGACGGTTTCCGAGCTCGTAACATGGTCCGCACCACAGAGCTGGAAAACCCCCGGGACCTCAGCATGGCCGTCTCAACAGCCACGCCGTCAAAGACAGCCGAGTCAGGTCCGGGTGAAGGCAAGGACCCTGAGACAGAAGGTCCGGTCGTAGCGGCAACCGCAGAGGAATGTCCACGGACAGACCCTGAAGGTCTGAGAACCAGTGCCGTCTGGGCCACGCGGGAGCTATCAACAGGAGCGTCCCTCCTTCCTGTTTGAATTTCCGGATTACCCGTGGAAGAAGGGAGACCGGAGGGAACAGGTATGCGAACCGGAACGTCCACCGGACGGACAGAGCATCCACCAGAGACGCCCCTTCGTCTCTTGTGCGAGACCCGTACACCGGCAACTTGTTGTTGTGCCGGGACGCCATGAGGTCGATTTCTGGAAGACCCCACCTGTCCACCAGTAGTTGAAAAACGTCCGGGTGCAGGGACCATTCCCCCGGATGAACGTCCTGGCGACTTAGAAAGTCCGCCTCCCAATTGAGCACTCCCGGGATGAAGACCGCTGATATGGCCGGAAGATTGCGCTCCGCCCAAACCAGGATCCGAGAGACCTCTACGAGAGCCGCCCGACTGCGAGTTCCTCCTTGCCTGTTTATGTAGGCCACGGTGGTAGCGTTGTCCGACTGGACCTGCACCGGGCGACCCTGGAGAAACCGCTGTGCCTGCTGGAGAGCATTGAAGACCGCACGGAGTTCCAAGATATTGATTGGAAGCTCCGCTTCTGTCGGCGTCCACCTGCCCTGGAACAAGTGTGGACCCGAAACTGCTCCCCAGCCCCGAAGACTGGCGTCCGTTGTCAACAGGACCCAATTTGGAACCCAGAACGGACGTCCCTTGTTGAGGTGGGTCGTCTGTAACCACCACGTAAGGGACAGGCGAACCTCCTGGGTGAGCACAATCGTCTGGGACTTCAGAGACTGAGTCAGCCCGTTCCACTTGGACAGGATCAGGTGCTGCAGAGGTCTGGAGTGAAACTGGGCGTATTCCACCATGTCGAACACCGACACCATGGAGCCCAGTAACCTCATCGCCGAGTGTAAGGACACCCGGCGGCTGTGCAGACAACTGCGCACCCTTGACTGTAAAGCAGAGATCTTGTCCTCCGTCACGAAGATCCTTTGCTGTCCCGAGTCCAATAAGGCTCCAAGATGCAGAATCCTCCGAGACGGGATTAGAGTGGACTTCTGCCAGTTGATTAGCCAGCCGTGCCGTTGCAGCAGTGCAATGGTCAGGTCCAAGTGGCGTAACAGGAGCTCTGGAGATCCTGCCACCAATAACAGGTCGTCCAAATACGGCAACATGCGGACTCCCTGCAGCCGCAGAGAAGCCGCCATGACCGCCATCACCTTGGTGAAAACACGTGGTGCTGTTGCCAGGCCAAAAGGTAACGCCCGAAACTGGAAGTGGTCGCTGCGGATTGCAAACCTGAGGAACTGTTGATGGCGCCAAAGAATAGGGACATGCAGGTAAGCGTCCTGTATGTCCAATGACACCAAGTAGTCCCCAGGTTCCAGCGCCAGAATGATGGACCGTAGGGTCTCCATCCGAAACTTCGGGACCCGCAAAGACTTGTTGAGTGCTTTGAGGTTGAGAATCGGACGATATGACCCATTGGGTTTCTGTACCAAAAATAGATTTGAATAGAAACCCTGGCCCCTCTGGGAGAATGGAACCGCCACTATAACTCCAGCCTGGAGCATAGTGTGCAATACCTTCCGCAGCTCCGTAGCCTTGTTCCGGTCTGATGGGAGACCCGTGGTGAAGAAGCGAGCCGGGGGTCTGTGCCGGAAGGAGAGGGCGTATCCGTGGGAAACCACCTCCAGAACCCAAGTGTCTGTCGTAGTGGTCGACCAACACTGGGCGAACTGTAGCAGGCGGCCTCCCACCCTGGGATCCCCCAAAGGGAGGCCCGGACCGTCAGGCCGCAGGCTTGTCATCTGGCTTGGGGGCCGGACGTCTGGTACTCCATGCCTGCTTCCGGGGCTTGACCGATTTCTTAGGGCCAGCCTGTCGAGGAAACGACTGTGGTTTGGGCCTGCCCTGGGCCCTAGATGACCGAAAGGACGATGGTCCCGAACCAGAAGGAGCAGCGGCCGACAGGAGACAAGCAGATTTGGCTGCCGCCAGCGTGGCCACAATCTTATCCAGATCCGGACCGAAGAGAA
The DNA here is from genome assembly GCA_031769625.1 of Taudactylus pleione. Lineage (NCBI taxonomy): Eukaryota > Metazoa > Chordata > Amphibia > Anura > Myobatrachidae > Taudactylus > Taudactylus pleione. The sequence goes on from JAUIMM010000053.1 coordinate 8,865,533, forward strand.
CTTCTCCGGTAAACGGCAACGCTTCCAGACCTTTCTTGGAATCTGCGTCCGCCTTCCAGGATCGCAGCCACAAGGTGCGACGAGCAGCTACCGCTGCTGAAGAAATTCTAGACACCAGAGTACTAATGTCTAGAGCCGCCTCGTTGATGTAGGTGGCCGAATCACGGAGATTGCCAATCAACTCCGCCTGTTCGGCCGGACAGTCGGATTCAAAAGAAGCCTCTAATGAATCCGCCCAGCGCTCCATCGCTCTGGCAACCCAGCAAATGGCCATAGCCGGCCGTGCTGCCCCCCCTGCAAGGGAATAAGCGGACTTCAGGCAGATTTCTACCTTGCGGTCCGTAGCATCCTTAAGGGAGGACATGGATGGCATCGGCAATGTGGCACTACGGACAAGACGGGTCACGTGAGAATCCACCTGTGGAGGGGATTCCCACTTAGCAAAATAATTATCGGCGAACGGATAAGCCACCGCCAGGCGTCTCTGCGGCTGGTATCTTTTGCCAGGTTGTTTCCACGCCTCCTCTAAATGGTCCACCAACTGACCCGAAAGAGGAAAGACTGTGGCATCGCCCTTCACATCTTTGAAAAAGGCATACTTAGATTTAGCCGCTGGGGGAACTTCGTCCTCAATCACCAAGGCTGTGCGGACCGCCCGAATAAGTCCAGGAATACATACTAAGGACTTAGCATCAGCGTCCTTAGTATGGAGAGGTTCCTGATCGTAAGGATCAAGAATCTCCCCATCATCAGACGTCCCTTCGTCATCCTCATAAGGAGCGGACAGAGACGCCACCGGCCTTTTATGAGGCCGCATCACAGACTCCCCTTGCAACACATCCGACAAGTGCTGTACAGAACTCGTCAGGGAGTTAACCCACGCTGGCTCCTGAGAACCCGGGAGCGGGGAAATAGGGAGACTGTGGGGTACCACCAATTGTCGTGGGAACCCCTGCATGGGTGACGACACCACAGACTGCTGGGACAAACCCCTCGGAGTAAACGCGGGCTGCGGAGCTAACTGGCCCACTAAAGCTGTTAACGCCTGAGCGAAACAAGCCCAGGGCGGCTCCTGTACCGGTGCTGTAACCATAATAGGCCGCGCCATGGACAAACACTGCCGGCAAAGGCCCTCCGCGCTACCCTCCCCGTCCGCTAACGGTACTTTGCACGTGGTACACTGTAGCCGGAGGGGAAAATCACTTTCAGACATGATGGCACCACGTATGTGACCTCTCTCACCAATTAAGTATTAAATAGGCGAGAGACCACCCTGCAGCACCGCACCGCAAGGGCTTTAGCAGAAGAACAGGGACAGTAATAAAGCTGACAGTTTAGAGAAGAAAAGTTACAGGCAGCAGCGCTAGCACAGTCACATACAATGCAGAGAAATAACAATTCCTGCACTAACAGCGCTGATCACTCAACTACACAGACACAGGGCCTGGTAGGACACAGCGCTGCATACACAGACCTGACCACAGCGGAGGAGAGGTATGCGGGGGGACCCAGACCACGATGCTTCCGTCCAGCGCTTCCAGCAGCGTTCACCATGCGTTCTGGAGAAGATGGCCGCCGAGGAGCAGAGAGGAGGCTGGCCTGGGGGAGGAGCGCTGCCACAGGACCAGTCGGCAGCATGCAGAGAGGGCTGTGTGCAGCGGGGGAGGCGCCGGCTGTGAGACAGGGAAGGCGCGCTCCCCTGGCATGCATTTAACCCCTGGGATGCCGCAGCGCTACCGCTCTGCTGCGGTCCGCTGTCCCAGGGGGTAGTGGAAGCGCAGGTTGGACGCCTGGCTCCACGCTGCAGCCAGTCCCCAGGGAGCCCCCTGCCTGGGGACTAAGGACCATGTGATCAGCGGGGACCCACCGCGGGACCCCGCTGCTTACCTCTGTCCCCCTTGAATCCGGCCATGGTCCGGAGCATCTGGGGTCACCGCTAGCTGTGACCCCAGACGCCCACCAGCATCCCCGGATCAGTACCGGCGTTCTGGTACCGGCGGGGTGTAGGGAAGACAGCATGGACGTCAGGACTGACTGTCCATGCTGTTCATCCAGATGTGCAGCCACAGCTGCATGAAGAATAAGCTTCAGGGGCTCTTCTAGCCCCCACTCCAACAGGTGCACCCGACTCCGGCCGGGCACCAAACTAAACTGAGGTGCCTTGGCCCGGGGGCGGGGTATAGGAGGGGGACCTAGTGCATCCTGGGAGGCTGAAAGCTTAACTCTTTGGTGCCCTGCGACTGACGTCACACCTATACCCCAAGGTATCCTGTGGATACCCTATGGACCCTGAAGTAGAAATAGTGTTTACGCAGTATTTACGTCATAAATCTAACGGTTCTCAGAAACAATGTGGAAATGTACAATGGGGGGCTTGGGGTAACAAGAGGGCTATATATCAAAACAGAATGTGGAGGCAGATATACAGTGTATGGCAGAGAACACTGATATAAAAATGAAGTGAATAGCTGTAGCCTTGGAATATTTGAGGAGTGTGAAGCATACTTTGATACATTACCTACCTCATGATGTGTATCTCGATTTGTAAAAAAAACGAGAAGCAGGGCTCCCCTCGCGACTATAAAATACTAAATGTTGGGAGGGTGGCAGTGCGAAATTATCGTCGGTTTCCTCAGAAAAGTACGCAGGAATAGTTTCATACTCAAGGTTCAGACTAAGTGAGGCAGATACATTAAACTCAGAGTTACGTTGTAACAGAGTTGGAATAGCTGGACGAGGGGTTTAGGCAGCCCCCCAGAGGGGTAAGGTTTAGGCACTAACGGGGGGAGGTTAGGGACCCCTAAGGGAGGGGTTAGGATACTTGCCTTTTGTCGGGATTTTTCGACCCGCCAGGCTGCCGCTGTCGGTATGTGATCCGGCGGCTGCATTACATACAGACTCCGTTCAATGGGATTGGGCCAGGACCTAAAAGAGACGACAGGCGATTAAACCAGTCTTCTAGATAGGGTATCACGATCTTCGATAACTCCATCGCAAATTGAGTTGCGAGTCTTGTAGTGTCAGATGTTGATAAAACGAAGGAGATGGGGAAAGATAGATCCCACTAAGTGTTGGACAGGAGACTACAGCTATTGTATTTACCACTAGGTGGCAGAGCAAACCCTCCAACAACAAAACTAGCTGAGAATGGGGGTCATTCAGACCCACTCGCAAGCGGCAGTACGCTCGCAAGTGGGTCGATGGTCCCCACTGCGCATGCACACGACGGAGGGAGCTCCGTCGTGCGCATGCGCGAGACCCGGACTGCGACAGCCAAGCGGTCGCTCCGGGTCTCGCACCAAAGGCGGCGTGCTGTCGATGGTGACTGACAGCACGCCCCCTTTGGTGGGCGTGCCGGCCAGACGGAGGCGGCGTTCTCAAAGGGAACGCCTACCGTCTGAAGCCGGCCCCACTGACATCACTAGTGATGTCAGTGGGAGTGATTTTGGCTCTGATAGAGCCAAAATCACTCCAGGGCTTGTGGCTGGGAAACCCTACCGCAGGGTTTCCGTCGCAAGTCCGATGGTCAAGACCATCGCGACCATCTTTTTGGATGCTCGTATATGCTGTGGGTGGTCACCCACAGCTATACGAGCGTCCAGGAGGACGCTCCATTTTAATGGAGGAGGGCCCTGATTCAGAGCGAGCGCTTTAGTCAGAGCGAGCGGCTCTGAATCAGGGCCAATGTACATATAAATACTGAGGAGTACAGCAAAAAAAAATGTAATGATAAAGGAAGTTTGTCACATTATCATATTTGTGTTTATAATATAGAATAAGTGTGGCTCAAACCTAGTGTGATATGTGAATCACAAAATAACAGAGTAAAATCCCTTAGTATGTAGTTGGAGATCAGAGCATGAATTCCATGGAAGACTCACATAGGGAGGAAGAAAGTAAAACTCAAAAATAGAGCAGAGAATGAGAAAGAAATGGTAAGAGTAAGGGGAAGCACAAGACGAGGGTAAGGAGGGAGAGCGAGAGAAACAAACATCTGATTGAAGGGGACAAAGACAGAAATTGGGGGAGGACAATAACAAAACTAAAAGGAGTGTAGAAAGAAGGCAATTAGTAGACGTAAACATAAACCTGATTAAAGAGGATGAAGGAGGAAGCATGAGAGTCCCAAAGCAGCAGTCACTGTCACCAGTTTCACCAGCATACAATGCAGCTAGAACTCAGTCCCTGTCAGAGGCAAAAAGCAGTCCCAATCACAGCAAGAGCAATCTGCCGTGAAACCTGCACTGAAATTAGTAGTCTCTTGTGCATACAATGTCCCGATGCAAGTCCAGGACAACAGCAGGATGTTCAGACTCAATCAGCTTCGCAGGAACACAGGAGGAGAAGTGGCCAAGAGCAAGAATGTAGAGGTAGGTATAGGGATTCCCTGTCCCAGCCAAACAGACAACAGAAAGGTAGGGCACTAGTAGCCAGCACACACCCTCCGCGGGCTAGGGAGAGCACAGGAAAGACAGATAATAGAATCACCTTTACCGCTGACAAGTACAGGCAGGCTCCAGCCAGAGGAATCCTTCCACAGAGAACAGGGGAGGACGGTGCAAGCAGTCGCTAGGATGAGCAGGAGGAGAGATTGTCACAGGCAGGACATCCAGCAGCCGGGTATTTACACACACTAACACACTGCAGCCGGTAAGCTATGCTTCAGTGGAGGGGGTCGAGGAGATCAGACAGGCAAGTCGGTATCGTTCTGTACCGGGGACGCGGCTCACTTCCCCAGGCTATATGACAACAGAGAAGCAGCAAAGAGTCTCAGACAGCGTGTAGAGAGCTGTAACACAGCAGAGTCGAGGTAGCTTGTTCCCTGTAGTTTCGCGGCAACAATGTCAGTGGTCATGCAGTCTGTCCACGTTAACGGCCAGACTTCAGTGGATAACTATCCCTGAGGTCCAATCGAGTAAATGTACACTCTCCCACAGCTAATAAAAGCCTTGAGGCAAAGTCAGCTTTCTGGGCAAAGAAGGAGAGTAGTATTAGTAAAAAGGATTCTACTCAGGACCCAGGGAGCTCAGGTAAAATGCGGCCATGCTAGATGCCCCGCCCACCGGAAGTTCCATATTACCTCATTTAAAATTACAGATAGTAATAGTAATAAGTGTTATAAAGCAATCTAGTACAGTACCAAATGGTAGATCATATCCAGGTGGTCAGGAAGTTCACAGCTGTAAATAGTGTTCATATGACAGAACAATATAGCGGCAATAAATGTTGCTGATTTTATTAGGGATAATTTCATATAAATTTCATGGAATGACCCATAAGCATCCAGGTCAATGACTGCTGCACAACAAAACTACGCCCATATTGAGAAGAATATAGTACATTGCCAGCCTTTCTGATTCTCACATTTTCGAACGAATGGAGTTCTAAGGATACATCATGCAGTCCACCTCCCGTTCATTCCAACTGGTTAGCAAAACAATACCTGCAAGTTGCTATAATAAATATATTGAATTAGTAGTTTAAACAAATTAAATCCTCTGCATCCATAACACTATTAGGGGAGATGGTTTCTGCTCATTATTAGTGCAGGTAATACAAACTTTTTCCCTAACCGAGAAAAAATGTAAATAATTTATTAAATCTGCAGTGTTTACAAAAATTCAATCAGTTGTGAGGTTTTTACGACTTATTAAGGCTACGCGTGTCCGCAGTTTTTCACGCAATCCTATTACAAAAGTCACAAAGCTGCATTTGCGCTATAATTAAAAGTATGTAGAAAGTTGCAGCTCATGCCCAGCTCTGGTACTCACTCACTGAACATTACTACCCAGTCTAATCTCTTCGGTTGTAAATGTAGATCGTTATGCTTACTAATCTGCATCGCCCACACTTGCATGCATTGTGCAAATTCACACAACATACACTTTGCAAACTCGTTTATGATCAACTATGCATCAGTCCCTATATGCTTTATATACTTCTAGTGTTTAAAAAAAATAAAAAATACAAGCATTTTATTTCCTAGCATTTATGGTACATTTCAAGTAAGTGTACACCAAGGGGGACATTCAATTTTTTTATTGGGTGGCTTAACTAATGGGCACCCAACGGAGCAATTCAATTGTTACTCCGTTGTGCTTGCCTGACAGCACTGGGTTTAACCGTGCAAAGGAGCTAAACCCATCTAAAGTACTGCTTTGGGCTACCTCAGGAGGCTGCGAGCAGAAATGTTGTCTACCCACAGCTATGCGTGTCCGCATAGAGCAACAATTTAAGTGCTCCGTCGGGCACACATTAGTTAAGGCGCCTCATAAAAGAATTGAATTGCCCCCAAATGTCATAGCTGTGTTTAAAAAGATCTTTTTATTTTGACCTCTACATATAACAACAAATAACTGGAAATCATAATACTATATACACAGTTAAAATAAGCACATTTTACTTGATAGTTTTCAGATATTAATACAAAACAAACTTAAAATAATTGCTAGTTACAGTAAATACGAGGGTAATCCAGTAGGTAAAGACAGTTTGCCGGTAATACAAAACATTTAGGCTGGGTACACACTTAGCGATATTTTCGTCGACCTTCGACTGATCGTTCAAATCGTGCCCACTATGTCGGGAGGTGCACGCTCCTGTGGGGTCGTCAGCCACATCGTCAGGTCAGCCCTACATGCAACTCAGTCTGCCGATGCGACTGACGACCCCATGCAGTGGGATGCGGCAGGGGCCGGCACATCGGGCGGTCAGGAACCTGGATCTTCTAATGTGTACCGGCCGCTCGATATGTGGGCCCGTCGGCTGGGGGGGGGTTCTTCCGTGGGATCGCTTGGTACACACATCGTTTAGTGTGTACCTAGTTTAATTAGGTCTATTATTCCACATAAATGCTTAAATGAAGGTGGTGATTACCATATCTGTCTCAAGTCCATTCAATTCATCATCACTTCAACATTTTCCATCCAGAAACTCTTTGAACTTCGGGAAAGAGTGAAAATCACTGGGAGAAAGTTCCGTACTATATAGGGTGGATGACTGAAAACTTCCCACCCAAAACTGTGCACGTTTGTCGTCCATTTTTGAACATTTCATACCACTTTCCTCACATCACCATACACCTGTTTTAACCACTTAACTGGCTAATTATTTTTTAATAACAATATCAACAAAACTGTTTATCATCAAATTATGTAAATAACTATTTAAGCCGGATTTAATAATAAAAAAATGAAAAAAAAAAAAAAAAAAGTTTAAATAGCTATTTACATGACGTGATAAAAAAAAAAATATCAACCATTTGGGGGACTTGCAGTAAATTATATATATATATATATATATATATATACATACATACATACATTATACACACATACATACACTATATGGAGTATAAAATATTTGGCCACACCTGTTAATTGAATTGAGGTGTTTCAATCAAACCCGTTGCCACAGGTGTATAAAATCAAGCACCTAGCCATGCAGTCTCCATATGCAAACATTTGTAATACAAAATGGGTCATTCTGAAGAGTTCAGTTACGTCAAGCATGGTGCTGTGATAGGATTGCACCTTTGAAATAAGGTGGTTAGGAGAGGGAAAGGGTCCTCGAAGCGAGTATCTGATCAATGTGCACACCGAGTTATATCTAGCTCAGTGTGTACATTCTACAATAGATCAGGTGGTCGGGCATATTAAACAGATCCCAACCCGACCATTTGCAGGAACGTTTAATGCCATTTATCAACTAACGCTTTTGAATACGTACTTCTAGAATTAACAGGCCAATCAGCCGATATCGGATGATCTCCCTGATAACTGAATAGGTGTGTACCTAGCTTTAGAAATAGGGAGACTGCCTTATAAATACAGGAAAGATGTTAATGGTGTGTGTTACCTAAAAGATTACAGCTAATAGTCAGAGAAACAGAAACAAATATAGCACAAGTTCTCTGCTTCCTCTGAAGAATGGCTCCACTGTGACTACTGATTGTTTCCTCTAATTGTGTGAGGAACCCATTAATGGAAATGTATTGTATTTTTCCACTCTATCAAGGTAAAAGGAAATCGAGATAACTAGAGAATAGTCATGCAGTGATAATTTTGCTATGAAATATAGTCGTCTTGGTAATGCCATGAAAACATTCTGATTATTTGTCCACACATTCAAAATAATAGACTAAAACACTATCTAAAAAAAAATGAGAGAGATAAGAACTTACCCTTGTTATCTCTCTTTCTTCGAAGTCCATAGAGTCCACAGGGTTGACCTTGGGGTATAGGTTGGGAACCAAATCCGGGCACCACGCAGTTAAAACTTTCAGCTCCCAGGATGCACTGGGTCCACTCTTCCTATAACCCCGCTGCCCAGCCAGAGGCACCTCAGTTTGTAATTAGCCAAAGGCCGGAGTAGGAAAGAGAGAGAAGACTGGTACACTCAAGAACCATACTCACAGAGAAGGAGATGGGAAACCGGTGACCAGTAACACAGCCCATATGAAGCCAGGTGAGTCAGGGCGGGTGCCCTATGGACCCTATGGACTTCATAGAAAGAAGTCCATAGGGTCCATAGGGTCTTCCAAGGGTAAGTTCTTACCATATCTCATTTTCTCCTTCAGGGTCCATAGGGGGTCCACAGGGTTGACCTTGGGGGATGTCCCAAAACAGTCCTTATAAGGGTGGGGACGCTCCTGTGATGAGAGGAGAATCCGTCGCCCAAAGGAAGCATCCTGAGAGGCAAAGGAATCCAATGCATAGAACCTTAGAAAGGTGTGGGACAGAAGACCACGTGGCCACCTTGCAAGGCAGAACTGCCGAGGCGCCACCGCGAGCCGCCCACAGCCAGAGTAGAATAAGCATCAACAGAAAGGCCTTCCTATATGTAGGCCCCTGAGATAGACATACGAATCCATCTAGCCAATATCTGTTTATCGGCCGGCCATCCATTCCTGTGAAATCCATAGACCACAAATAAGGAGTCCGATTTCCTGAAGGAACTTGAACGGACCACGTAAATCCGGAGAGGCCGGACTATAGTCAGTCAATGAGGCCACCCCAGCCGAGAGGACTGGAGACTGAAATGGTACAATAAGTTCCTGAATAACATGGAACTTAAAAACCACTTTAGAAACACAGAGCAAGTGCGACTCACAACCCGGTCTTGGTGAAATATCCAGAAGAGGGAGCCACATGAGAACACTCCCAATACCGACACTCTCCTGACAGATGCAAACGCCATAAGAAAGAGTCTAAGTCATAAACCACGTAAGGGCTATCAAAACTAGTGGTTCAAATGGAGGCCCCAGGAGGGCACGAAGAACCACTGCCAAATCCCAAGAAACCCCTAGGGGGGATTAAGGGAAGTAGAATTCAGAAAACACCCTGAAGGAGGGTCTGGATACCAGAGAGTGGAGCAATTCCACATCCGAACCATACTGACAGTGCAGAGACCCGCACTTTCAGGAAGGCCAGGCAGAGGGCTAGACCCAAGCCAGCTGGAAGGAATGCCAGAACTTCTGGAAATCCTAAACACCTGAGGATCATAGCTACAGGTACGATACCATAAGAATTATGTATGCCACATTCTGTGGTAGATCCCAGCAAAGGCTGGCCTAACCGCTCTAAACATACCAAAAATGACAGAGCCAGAGAAGCCTTAGGACCACAGTAGGGATGCAGTCAAAGACAAATGATCCAGGTCCAGGGAAAGGCAAGGACCCCCAAAACAACAAGTCCGGATATTAAGGCAGCAGGAATGGAGTGTCGATGGAGAGACTCTGAAAATCTAAGTACCAGTGATGTCTGGGTCAATCTGGAGCCACCAGCAGGACAGCACCTCAGTCTTGATTGAACTTCCGAAGACCTCGAGGAAGAAGGGTGACCGGAGGAAACAGGTACACAAAGTGGAAGGTCCACTTCACTGACAATGCGTCACTGAAGGATGCTTCGGTACCTCTAGTTCTGTACTCTAACACCGGCAGTGTGTGACAGAGTCAGGAGGCCATAAGGACTACCTCTGGGAGGCCCCCTCTGCTCACTAGGAGTTGAAACCGCTCTTGGAGAAGAGACCTGGCCCTGGGATGCATGTCGTGAACGCTGAGGAAGACCACTTCCCAATGGAGCACTCCCGGAATGAACACTGCAGAGATGGCCGGGAGAAGACCCTTGGACTATGTCAGAATGTGTGACATTTCTATCAATGTTGCCCAACTACGAGTGTCTCCTAGATGTAAGCCACTGTTGTGACATCGTCGGACTGAACCTTTACAGGTTTACCGTGAAGTATATGTTAGGCCAGAGCGAGGGCCCAAGATAGCTTGAAGTTCCAATAAATTGATTGGCAGGGCGGAATTGACAGATGTCCAACTGCCCTGAAAGGAGTGCGGACCGGTCACAGCGCCCAAGAGACTGGTGCCGGTTGTAAGGATTACTCTAGATGAGATGGCCATAGCCACCCAGACAGAGACAGACTCCCCTCCGGAGAGAGCATCAGCATCTGAACAGTGACTCGATGGAGAAACCCGTTCCATTTGGAGAGGATCAGTTTTTGCAGAGGCCTGGAATGGAACTGAGCATATTCCACCCTTTCGAAGGTAGACACCCTGGATTCCAGAACCCGCAGTAGAGAGTAATGACCCTCGTCGACTGTGGAGACATCCGCGCACTCGTAGTTGAAGAGTAGAGATCTTGTCTGACATAAGGATTCTCCGATTCTGAGAATCCAGCAGGGCTCCCAGATGAATCATACCCTGTGAGGGATTCCCGGGAGGACTTTTTTCCAGTTGATTAACCATTTGTGATTGTAAAGGAACCAATGGTTAACTTGAAATGGCTTTAAAGTACCTTCCTAAGAGCAGGAGGCCATCCAGATACTGGAGCAGTCGGATACCCTGAACAGGTGGGCTGTCATAAAAGCCATAAATCTGGTAAGGGCTGTGGACAGTCCCCGAATATTGGAAGTGTTGCTGTGGCACAGCAAACATGAGATAACGCTGATGAAAGGGCTCTATAGGTATGCCTACTGAATACTCAGCGATACCATAAAGGCCCCAGGTTCCATAGCTTGGATGATGGAGCGTAGGGGGTTCCCTCCTGAGCCTGGGCACCTTTAGGAACTGGTTCAGGGATTTGAGATAGAGGACAGGCCAATGAGGAGCATTCGGCCTCTGCACCAGAAAGAAAGTAGAATAACCAGTCCCCTGAGATAGTGGAGCTGGCATAATTACCCCTGGTTACTGCAAGTACTGTATAGCCTTCTGGATTTCTAAGGCCTTGTTCGGGTCTGAAGAAGGGCCTGTGTAGCAAAACATGTAGGGAGGCCATCTAAGCAATGAGAGGGTATACCAGTGAGAGACTTCAACTCTTACCCAAGCATCCATGGTGACTTGACACCAGCACTGGGCGAACTGAAAAAGTCAATATCTCACTCTGGGATCCCCAGGATGAAGACCTGTCCCGTCAGGCTGAAGGTTTATCCTTAGGTTTAGAAGCAGGACGTCTGGATATCCAGGTCTGCGCAGTACCAGGTATAGCGGGCCCTCATGGAGGCCGACAGCCTAGGAAAAGACTGGCCTTTAGGCTGTCCCTGAGGACAAAGACTTAAAAGATTTAGTCCGAGGCTTTGTAGTGGGAGTAGCTGAAGGCGGAAATTTAGCAGTCAGTGATATTTCCAACGATGCTACAATCTTGTCAAAGTTAGGACCCTTCGAGTCCACCTCTGCCTTCCAAGAGCGCGGCCACAGTGTATGGCGGCGGATACAGTCGCAACTGAAACCCTGAAGGTGAGGAGACTGGCATCCAATATAGTTACTCCCACATATGAAACTGCATTTTTTATGTGAGCAAGAAAAGACATCTGATCCCCAGAAGTTTCTGAGGGAAACAGCTCTACAAATGCATCAGCCCAGGACTCAATAACATTAGCCAACCATGCGAAAGCCATGGTTGGACGGGCAACAGTCTCTGAAAGCAAGTATATTGATTTCAGGCAAAGTTACCACCTACAGATCCGCAGAATCCGTCCGGGCAGGAATGGGAGGCGTAGTAGCGCTCTTAAACAGACGAGTAACATGAAAATCCACCCCAGGAGGTGACTCCTATTACTTGTAATGACCATCAGGGAATGGGAAACATGAAGCCAAACGCTTTTGTGATGCCTGTTTTGTGGCGATAGCCAGACTCCCGCCATGTGATCCACACGCTGGTCAGAGAAGGGGAACCCAGCCAAAGATAACAATGCTGAAACTGAGGGCGATTTCATTTAGGTGCAGGTTTCGACATCCTCTATAACTAGGATGGACCTGACCGCCAGCACCAAAGCAAGGATAATAATACTTGATTGAGGATCCCCCTCATGTGAGAGGGAAGGAGTCCGATACATTATCCAGTTTACCCTTGGCTGACGAACCATGTTAGACAGCAGTGCAGACTGGGAAGTAACCACAGGACGCCATTTTGTGTTTCATAGAAACGACATCCATCCAGGGTAGCTGTTGTGATAATCCCTGCAAGGGAAATGACAGACTGTAGTGGTACCTGAGGGAATTGCATGTACTGTGAAAAACCCCGGTAGGGAGCGATAGTCTGTCACAGGAGTAAACAGCAAGAAACTGCGAGATAACCCTGAAATGAAAGAGCAGCATGCTGAAGTAAACCCAAGTAAGTTACAACAATGTGGGCCGCCAGGCGATCCGCAATTGAGGCCAGAATCTTGAGAAAGAAACCGCACAAGGGGGTCCTGTATGGGGCCCAGCACCTGACGGCACCATATACATAACCCTTTTTGAGTGAAATCCGCCGTACACATACCTGCAGTCAATGACTTGCAGGATAGCAAAAACGGGTACAGTGTCGTGCTCTATTTTCTTGTCAGATCTATCTGACTAACCATCCTTGTGGAAATATCAAGCAGCGTTCTACTGGCCCTGACTGATGCTAGGATTAGCTGCAGGGACCCATTACCAGCGTATGCAACACACAGTTCCATCTAAAATATGGCAACGTGTAGCACGCAACAGTATGTGACAAACCTCACAAAATGTTAACCCCAAAAAAATATTATATTATATCTATATCTTCTCAGAACCACCCTAAGTACAACTGTATTAGGGCAGATTGTAAAGAACAGGATATATACTGACAGGTGAGAGAAAAAGCACAGACATTCAGCACTGGCACAAGTCACATACAATGCAGAAATATATATACATAAACATTACATATAATATACTGCAAATGGCACTACATTCAACTGCCCAGATTCAGTTTCTGGGAAGGTTATAGCACTGTGTACACATACCCAAACGGTGAGGTACGCAGAGGGACTGGACCAACTGCTGTCCTAGGAGTTCTGCTGCACCATAGAAATAAAATGGCCGCCTGGAGACCTCAGAGGAAGCGTGGCCCACGGAGAAGGCAGCTCAGGGACGCCAGACTGTAGTAATGAAAGGCGCGCTGAGCTGAGGGGAGGAGCCGCTGAACATGGAAGGCTGCCTCCCAGGCCGGCTATTAAACCCCGGGACGCCGGCTCCCGCTGCCAATCATTAAATCCCAGGTGGTCCAGTGGACACGCGGGATATTGGGGGTGGGGCCCGCCGCCACTGCCAGCGCCTCCGGACTGTCCCCAGAGACCGGGGGCATCGGACTGCATAAATGCAAGCGGTGATCCGTGGCCTTACCTGTACCCATCGATCCGGCAGCAGTCCTGGGCACCCGCAGAGTCCGGCTAATACGGACTCTGGGGTCCCACCGAGATCCCCAGATCTGTACTGGCGTCTCGGCGCCGGTGGGGTGGAGGAGCGTCAGCTTGGAAGTCCTATGGACAGTCCGACGCTGCCGCTCTGAAGAGTCTAAAAAGGAAATTAAAAAAAACTTTAAACTCATAAAATAAAAAGTAGCTTAGGGGCTGCTAATCAGCCCCCCCTGCGGTAACGGTGACCCGACTCCGGCCAGGCACCAACTTAAAACTGAGGTGCCTCTGGCTTGGGGGCGGGGTTATAGGGAGAGTGGACCCAGTGCATCCTGGGAGCTGAAAGCTTTAACTGTGTGGTGCCCGGATTTGGTTCCCAACCAAGGTCAACCCTGTGGACCCCCTATGGACCCTGAAGAAGAAATAAGCATTTGCTTATATCCACTTCCCAATTTACTGGCTCCAATAAAAATATCCTGTCTCCTAATTCAGGTGGGTTGTTTCCAACAGCATTGGTAAGTCCCCTCCCCATAGGCTTCCATTCGTATTAATGGGAAGCATAGGAGGAAATCCAGACAACAACCAAACTGAAGGAGAGAGGTTGTCCTGCTATGACCATTGCAGCTATTAGAACAAAGCTAATTCAATTTTATTCTTACCTATCACCACCCTAAACTAAATATTTAAGAGGCATATTCAATTAGGTACGAGTTTACAAAAAAAACACACCTCTGCTGGGTTTTTCCCACAGTTGCAAGATTTTTGGTATTCAAATTGGATAAAGGGTTCCCACTTTTTTTGAGTGCTCATTTTTTTTTTTTTTTTTTAGAGGGTCCAGATCAGGTCTAATTTTTCCTTAAATAAATTCTTATTTTAAATAAAAATTGTCAGGACTTGCTTCAGGACTGCTGCAGAAACCCCCCAATGAATAACTAAGCAATTGGAAGTTTCCAATTATCTTAATCAGTCCTTAATTGCTCATCCCCCAACATTTCTAAGGTGCCAGTGCAGCAGCAGCCATGGATGGTCAGGGCTGTGCATTATAGCAATAGGCTGCACAGACCATGCACTGCACGAAGGAGGGGGGAGGTGTACTGAGTGGTCTTTAAGTTAAAACACCCCACATTACACTTCATCCTTCGGACAGTGACGGGGCTGTGCAGCCTATTGCTAAGACACATAGCCCTTGCCTCCTGCTCCACCCGTGCTACAGACCCATCTCCACCCAGCAACAGGTAAGTTGGAGGGAGAGAGGGCATCAACATTAAATTATATCTTGCTCCCAAATATAAAATTGTTCTGACGCCCCTGCACCTGGACCCTCTGCCCGCACACACTACATTGCAACCATCCCCGCACACAGCCTCGGGTGCCGTATATAGGCCGAATGAACACAAAAATACCATCCCACGGGATTTTCACCTCAAAAACACGCAACCAGTACCTGTAATCTAAAATTGGATGCACATTCCGCGTTAATATTTTGTGGGCAAAACCTCGCTGAAAATTGGATATGTCACTTAGTGTTGGATGGAGGTCTCCTTTAATCAGGAGCATAAACTATTGTTGCAGGAGTTCTAATACACCAAAGCAAGTCATGTAGCATGGGCTTGGTCTTAAACACGGCATTAAAAAGAGAACTCCGTAAAACTCAATGCGGAAGCATGACTTCTTTTCTCAGTATCCATGAAAATGGAGCCAATGATTCCAACTTTTTCACCTACAGTCCCTGCAGAATAGATTGTTTGCCAGGAATGCTTGAGAGGGAAATATGAACAAACTGCTTCCTGCAACCATACACCAAGGTCCCAGTGTTGGCATTTGTGGAAGACTTTCACATAAGCGGAAATAAAAAGAGTATGCTGACAGATTTGAACTTGATTATCACCAGATGATAGAATTACAAGTAGTATTTAGAAACATTATACTGTACTACAGATGCATGATAGATTGCTAGGCTCATCTAAACTAGGTTGCTGGAAAAGGCCAAGTTTGGTTCCATATAATTTAAGACTTACCTAAAGGGACACGCTAAATTACCTCCCTGGATTCCTACTGAGGCTTCTTACCATAGGAAAATAAGAATATATTGAAATATCACAACAATAATATTGTGGGCAACAATTTGATTCATTTTCATACATGGCAATGTAAATGGACCTCAAATAGGAATCAATACTATCTATGTTAGCAGTATTGAAATACAGCCCATATGATAAAAATAGCACTAGCGATGGGTGCAAAGGAACAGTTGTGCAGAACCAAGTGTTTTTGATATAACAGTCAGCAATATTCTCACCTGCTGCTTAAGTCCAACCAAAGCTCTAAAAATTAGAACATAAACCCAGAATTACAAGGTATCCAAAAACTGAACAGAAACTTTCATTGACAATATCACTAAACATCAGCTATAATTTATTATAATTTCTGGTCTAACATGCATCAAGTGTTTCTTTTTACATTGCTATGAGGAGCTACTTTAAACATGATAAGGATTTGTAGGATAGCTAAGAAAAAGGACTATATACACTTTTCAAAATCTCTTGGGAGGGGTGTATATATTTGGACACTATCGGGGGAATTTAATTATTTCTTTGGGTGTCTTAAGTAATGGGCGTCTATCAGAGCAATGCAATGGTTTGTCCGACGCCCATTAGCCGTGGCAGACATTTCCTCACAGCCTCCTGAGGTCCGAGAAATAAAATGTGTGCAAAGTCCATAGTCTGGGCGTCCTAAACAGGATTTTAGACGCCCAAACCACGAGTTTAGTCGGGTTTAGCTGTTTTGCACGGCTAAACCCTGTGTTTCTGTGCACGTTAAACACTAGTGTGTGTCTATCGGATAAACAATTGAATAGCTCTGATACACAGTTTACCAAAACATATTTAATGTACAGTTATATATAATTTTAAAGTGCAGACTATCAGCTTTAACCACTTGCCTGGCACGGTCGTATCATACGACCATACCAGACTGGGCTTTACCTGACATGGTCGTATCTGATACGACCAGTCAGAAATGCCCACTGGGCGGCTACTGGAAGCCAATCTTCCTGCAGCCGCCTACATCAGAGGGACCTGCTCGTCCCTCTGCACACGTGGCTGTTCCTGCAGTGTCCAGATCACTGCTGGCCACAGTGATCGAGCATCCGGCGGCACTGCGCGGCTGCAGGCTCCAGTGTATCTCGATCACCGTGGCCAGCAGTGATCGGGTAGCCTGAGTGACCTTCCCCCCTGGCAGCCGGTGCCACTGTCTGCCAGAGCGGCTGGGTCCCCGTCTCCCGGCGCTGCAGTGTCCCCGGGCCGGCCCACCCTCTTCTCCCATCCCAGTGCCGCAGTGACTCCCCGCGCTGGCGCACCCTCCACACCATTCTCCCGGCACTGCAGGGCCCGCAGGCCGGCACGCTCTCTTCTCCAGCGCAGCTGTCCCCAAGCCAGCCCACCCTCCGGCACGGCTGCTGCTGTGTTACCTCCTCCTCCCATCTCGTCGGCAGCTGCTGGGTGTCCACCTTCTCCTGGCCCGGCAGCAGTTGCAGCTCTGTGTCCATCTCCCTCGGCCCGGCGGCTGCTGCTGTGTGCTCACCTCCTCCTCCTGGCTCGTCGGCAGCTGCTGGGTGTCCATCTCCTCCGGCCCGGCGGTTGCTGCTGATGTGTGCCCATCTCCTCCTCCTGGCACGGCGTCGTCGGCTGCTGCTTTGTGCCCAGCGATCTCCTCATACTCCTCTCAGAGCAGCTGTCAGTGAGTGGCTGAGTGCTCCATGTGCCCCTATAAATTTAGATGTAGTGGTTCCGTAGACACATGAAAATAAAATGTATAAAATATTGTATTAAAAATAATTCCAACATAGAGTTGCCTATCAGCAACACCTCTGAAAGGAAACCATAGGAGAGACCCCTCAAACCATAATCCTCGTGTGTCAGGTAAACATCTTGCACTCCATGCAGTGTCTGGATATGGTAATAAATGCTCACAGAAATGTTACCTAGAAACAGTGTGAATGAATCACTTCAAGGTTTCTTTTACTCATATACTTATGAGGTCAGCAAAGTATAGAATGCTTACACAAAAGCTTACTTGAGACCGGTGTGTAGTAAACCCATAAAGGTTTCCTTCCCTTTTGGATACCAATATAGAAGAGAAAACTGGATATATGGTATAGTATGTCTGTATAAATAGAAAATAACAATCTAATAGAAAGTGGGAATAATATATTATATATATAGTGCAGGCTCGGATAGGTTCGAGTTTGCACGCAGAGTGAGTTCGGATTTTTCCCTCCAAAAATCTGGTCTTAGAGGCAAAACGTCATCTTTCATGGACAGAATCATTCCTGGACAAAAGTCCATGGAAGATGATGTTTGTCCACAACAGAGTCCATATCCCTGCGTTATCCTCTGAATTACAGCAGCGCTGCATTGCGAGGAGCGGCCACCAGGGGAAGTTGCGGGGTGCACATCCAATCGGTGGTGACACAGATATCCAATAATAGCAGTGCCAAGGGGAGCAGACCATGCACCTAGTTATAGTCACTGCCGTTTCCTGCACCATTAATAACCTGTGGTCTCAGCAAAGCGTAGGGGAGGCCAGGAGAAGGGTTACCAGACTGCAGGGACTATTAGAAGCAGCCGCGAGTCACACAGGCTGAGATCTCCTCACAGAGCTGGCTCACCGGATCGTGGTAATATACAAGCGGGCAGGAGGAGTCGGCGAGTTCCGGCAGCGTCTGGATAAGGAGATGCTGCCCGCAGGTGATTGGTTGTGGAGATGTTGCAGATTTTTATTGGCTGCTGCAGTGCACACAGGACCTCAATGACGCAACGCATCCCGCAGGACCCAGTCAGTTCTAAAAAAATCCTTCAATGTCTAGAGCACATAAAAATGCGTTATAGTGCGTATTTTGCAATCACGACCATGTGATTGATGTTTAATCAAGTGACACTGCAGAACTGTAACAGCTGTAGTTACCAAGATAAGCTTGCCTGTTATTTATGTAAAATAGCAAAAATCACATACTTTATTTTTACAAGTTCTTGTCACGTTATGTATAGTATAAATACTTTTACATAAATTTTCACATCTCTCATTTGCAGCTAACAGGGCACGGGAAAGTTGTGACTGCTACCTGTTTTTCTCAAATCTTGCAGATTTTTGATCCTTTCTAGGCCCGATGACATCCCCATCTACACGATAATACCATCAAATATCATCACACATACACCTTGCTATTAGCACATGCACCCAGAACATTTTAACACATCAAGTTAACAGCAGACCTTGTGTAAGAGATCGAGGGATTACAGGGAAACAAAATTACATCTCTACCATTCTACACTATAATTCGCGCCATACAAACTAGTCAAAATACTAACCCTTATATTTTGCATTCTCCACTATGTATCTCTCTATTGTACAAATTATTGGAAAGCATTATAGAGTCCCTTTAATTTACTAACCAAATGTTTCTCTGCCTCTGTAATTCAGAAGCCCTCAAAGAAAGCCTGTGTGTGTTGTGTTCACATGGAGGAGGTGGGGCGACAACTAAAACCAGATTATGAACTTTAGCACCAGTGGTGCAGAGAGATATTATTATGCTTTCTTTATATGGCGCAACAAGTGTTCCGCAGTGCCGTACATAGAACTAAAAAGTGAACAAGATACAAGTAACTTACAGTACATTACAGTGCAGGACAAGGACACGATTTATATACATTGCTGCAATAGTGATTAAAGCACTCACAATAAGCAGCCGGGAGTTGGCAGTCATGTGTTAGGTGCCCTTATGGGGAGTAAAGAGTAGAAGAAAATGTAAAGAGAAGCACATGAGGGAAGAGGTCCCTGCCTGTGAGAGCTTACATATGCTCCATACTGAACTAACTGCGAACACATAGGAGAACTGCAGAGCAAAGAAAACTCACTCACATATACGGCGTACAGTTAAAGTTAAATATTGGTTTCAAACAGCAAATAACTTGCTCCATCAATTAGAGATAAAGCTTAATTTAAAATCTTTACAGCAAGTTGATCAGGAAGACAAATCAGAATAACATTAACAGGCAGCAGAAATGGAGGTTAGATGTAGCAATCTCTACACATATGTAGGTGTCCTTAGAACAACCTTGATCAATCATGCCATAGTTGTGCTTCCAAACAGTAAAAACCCCTGACACATGACACCATCTTTGTATAGTATAGACATGGCACAGCGTCCTTAAAAGACCGCATGGATCAGACCATCCTCCTATAGCTTAGACTAGCTGTGTCCTTAAACGGCCTCTCATGTCATGCTGCACGAGAGAGATGAAGCTTTTAACAGAATAAAACAATCCATTGAAATGTCAGAGAGGAGACGTAATGCAGGATACTCTCACACACACACACACACACACCTATTCACTTCCTGGCTACATAAACATCCAAGTATGTGGCTACATGAGCCCCACCACCCCATCCCCCAACCCACCTCGCCATGCCTGTTCCATTTTATACTGTCTCAGGACTGTATATACACTGCTCAAAAAAATACAGGGAACACTTAAACAACACAATATAACTCCAAGTCATTCACACTTCTGTGAAATCAAACTGTCCACTTAGGAAGCAACATTGATTGACAATCAATTTCACATGCTGTTGTGCAAATGGAATAGACAACAGGTGGAAATTATAGGCAATTAGCAAGACAGCCCCAATAAAGGAGTGGTTCTGCAGGTGGTGACCACAGACCACTTCTCAGTTCCTATGCTTTTTGGCCACTTTTGAATGCTGGCGGTGCTTTCACTCTAGTGGTAGCATGAGACGGAGTCTACAACCCACACAAGTGGCTCAGGTAGTGCAACTCATCCAGGATGGCTCAGAGTAGTGTCCAGAGCATGGAGGCGCTACCAAGAGACAGGCCAGTACATCAGAAGACGTGGAGGAGGCCATAGGAGGGCAACAACCCAGCAGCAGGACCGCTACCTCCGCCCTTGTGCAAGGAGGAACAGGAGGAGCACTGCCAGAGCCCTGCAAAATGACCTCCAGCAGGCCACAAATGTGCATGTGTCTGCTCAAACAGTCAGAAACAGACTCCATGAGGGTGGTATGAGGGCCCGACGTCCACAGGTGGGGGTTGTGCTTACAGCCCAACACCGTGCAGGCCGTTTGGCATTTGCCAGAGAACACCAAGATTGGCAAATTCGCCACTGGCACCCTGTGCTCTTTACAGATGAAAGCAGGTTCACACTGAGCACGTGACAGACGTGATAGAGTCTGGAGACGTCAAGGAGAACGTTCTGCTGCCTGCAACATCCTCCAGCATGACCGGTTTGGCAGTGGGTCAGTAATGGTGTGGGGTGGCATTTCTTTGGGGGGGCCGCACAGCCCTCCATGTGCTCGCTAGAGGTGGCCTGACTGCCATTAGGTACCGAGATGAGATCCTCAGGCCCCTTGTGAGACCATATGCTGGTGCGGTTGGCCCTGGGTTCCTCCTAATGCAAGACAATGCTAGACCTCATGTGGCTCTAGTGTGTGAGCAGTTCCTGCAAGACGAAGGCATTGATGCTATGGACTGGCCCGCCCGTTCCCCAGACCTGAATCCAATTGAGCACATCTGGGATGTCACGTCTCGCTCGTTGCACCACAGACTGTCCAGGAGTTGGCAGATGCTTTAGTCCAGGTCTGGGAGGAGATCTCTCAGGAGTCCATCCGCCACCTCATCAGGAGCATGCCCAGGCGTTGTAGGGAGGTCATACAGGCACGTGGAGGCCACACACACTACTGAGCCTCAGTTTGACTTGTTTTAAGGACATTACATCAAAGTTGGAGCAGCCTGTAGTTTGTTTTTCCACTTTAAGTTTGAGTGTGGGTCCAAAACCAGACCTCCATGGGTTAATAAATTTGATTTCCAATTATAATTTTTGTGTGATTTTGGTGTCAGCACATTCAACTATGTAAAGAACAAAGTATTTAATAATAATATTTCATTCATTCAGATCTAGGATGTGTTATTTTAGTCTTCCCTTTATTTTTTTGAGCAGTGTAGTTACTTAGAATGATCAATTCGTGTTTTTAAATCATCTGTGTCTGAAGCATGACAACTGTGGAAATTACCTTTAAAGTCAGAGAGTGCTAGAAGAATGACCACGATCAGGTTTCCTACTTGATGAATAACCACGATCAGGTGCCCTTTGCTAAAGAATCTCTAAATGTTTAACTTAGATGAGAAACTGGGTGATAAGGAGGTAGGAAGTAATTAGTTGATTTTGCTTTCTTTGAACTTAGTAACAGGGTTAACTGGACTCGGATTTATTATGGGTGGGGGCTTTTGGAGTGAACATGCAACAATGAGGGAATAGTTGCTACAAAATTTTCCATAACTGCATATGCAAATTAAAAATACAGACTGGTTTCAATTGTTGCTTTGTATTGTCTATACTCCATCTCTGTTTACAGAGGGTACATTATTGGGGTACTAAAAGGCCATGCATAGCAATATTTTTTTAAAATGCAAATACACCTCCCCCCCCCCTCTGAAAGCGCTTGAAGAATAGTTGCACACTGCACCCATTCTCATCAGTTCATCAAGTGGAGTTCCTCTCAGTACACTGCTCTTAAAAAGTTCCTCATTAACATTTGGTTACTATGAACAAGAAGTAATCAAATCTTGTTTTATTATTTTACTTTACCACAAAGTACTTATAGTACCTAGCACTTTGAAGATATCAAAATAAATAAAACGTTTTCACGGGAGATTGTATTTACTTTTACACGAAAGCACTGTTTATCTGCTATGCTTTTCTCCCAAGCAGGCTTTCTCCACACCGTGGGAGCAAGAATTCTGTCTCTTGTAGTGTGACTTTCCTTCAAGTAATACTTTTATTTATAATGCACTACACACGCTGAATAAAATAAATGCTTTGGTCTAGGTTCAGCGGCTTCATGGAAATATTTTATTTTTTTTTTGCTTCCTATATAGTGTACAAGAACAAATATGACTCAATGACAGGTACTCTTTAAATATATGTGCCCTGAAAGAACGGGAAAAGGCAAACGCTGAATAATTAGTCTTGCAAATAATTATACAAAAAAAAAATCTAATATTTAGGATAAAGAAAATGTTTGATTAACCAAATAGGAGTTTGTCATGACCTAGGAGTATGTTCTCATGAGCAGTTAGAAAACCATTAATGGTGCATTGCCCTGCACAGACGACCTTGAAATAGCAATCTACTGATCACTAGGAAGAACGCTTGCTTTATGTGAACACAGGACAACACGAGCACAAGCCTCTCTAAAATATATCATTCTGCACAGAGAATAGTATTCCTCCTATGTTGTGTGTAGGAATATGTAGGTAGGAAATGGCTTTATTGCTTATGTGGCAGAAATAAACTAAACTGCGTCCATACTGGATACAAGGGAGCTGCAGCTATAAGATCTACATTGTTACTGTTTCAGAGCAATATTTTCCAGCACTGAAAATGGCATATTAACATTTTTATTAAAATAATGTGAACACCGGTGTTTTCACACGCTTTTCACAATATTTTAGTATCACATGAAGTTACTAAATAGCAATTGGAGTAGTTCACAAAATTCTACTCCAAACCCTAATTATCACCTTTTTAGTAGGCAAATCAGATTTCCCATACTTTTAATGGGAAATGTAATCTGCCCAGGTTTACTAAAACTATATTGTAAAAAAATACCCGGGAAAGCCCTGTGATAATATCTCCACCTGGAGATGGCGTTATCCAGGGTTTACCCCAGTTCCTGCTCTGCAAAAAAAAAAAAAAACGTACCTGCTCCGGTGATGTCCTATGGAGCTTCTGGTCAGATGGTCTCCGGGCTCCTGCACTGTGATCCTGGTCAGCTGCTGCATAGAGGGGTTTGCGGTATCTGGCGGCGGCACTTGTGCAGATACATTCTCTTTGTATTTTCTCCGAAAAATACAGGGAGAAGTGCGTGGATGGGATTCGCAGGGACAGAGCTTTTTCTGCGGATATTAGTACATCCATGTGATATTTTCTAAATTCGCAATGCAGTTTCTGCATAATTTTATGTATCGATCCTATGTACTAACAGCACATTGCAGATTTCACAGAAATCTCCTGCAAAGTGCTAATTAGCACATCAGATCGCAGTCCCCATTATTATCAACGGGGACTACGATCTGACCCCTATGTACTAAACTACAAAAAAGCAAAGCTTTTCGGAGTTAAGCACCGGTAGTTTACACCATCTTCAGATGGTGTAAACTTCTGTTTGCCTATGGGCGCTCCAGGGGCAGTCCCCGGCCAGACCCGGAAGCTGACACTGTGCGCATGCGCAGTGTCAGCTTCCCCAGGGGAAGTCTTTCACTTCTGTGAAAGACTTGTCCTAAATGTCGGGGATAGAACTCGCGGGGACAGCGGTTACCACAACTGCTGTCCCTGCGAGTTCCCCATAGTACATAGCTGGGATATTTTCATTAAAAATGTAAATACTCCTGGTGAGTTGGACAGTTAATAATTATGGCAGTACCACGATTATTAATACATAGGCCACTTAGGGCCAGCGAAAAAAAGCCGTTCTCTGTGAAAAGTTTTTGCCGATGACGTCATTTCGCCTGTTGGAATCTTTCTGCCGTATTGAATTGCAAATATTTTTTGCTGGTGCGAAAAGTCTGTGCTTTGCAAGCAGCGGAAAAGATTCGCTTGTGAATGGAGGCGGAAAAAAGTGCAGAATTGAGGGTTTGGGGTGCAAAGTTGCGGCAAAACACCCCTGCAGCCATGGGAAAGTCCCCCAAAAGGAAAACTGCATTAAAAAAAAAAATTACTCAAATACTTTCGAACACTCCAAAAAAGTACTTTTGTTTGGGGGCGAAAAAATAAAACAAAGTTGGGGGACAAACTTAAAAAGTAGCGAAAGCTACTTCAGGGGGTCCCCCAAGTATGCCCATGCAGGTGCATGCTGAAGGTGCGTTTTTTTTAAAATACACTTTTGCGATATTTTAACCATGCTTGCACCCATTTTCATGTACCCCAAATTTGCTGGGACTACTTATTTTGGCCCCCCCAAAAATGCTAAACGCTATTCTTCACCACTTGTGCAAAGACGCTTTATAGCACCAAGTGAGAGCATTTAAGCACCCCAAATACCTCCAGCAGGGCTATTCGGGGGTATCCATAGTGATCCTCCATATCAGTGCATCTTTTGGGGGGTGTCATGGTGATTTCCCCAAATCTGACAGGAATTTTCAACGATTTCAGTTTTCGACGGGACGCATTCTCGCGCCATTTGCAATTGAATAGGGCGAATCGCGGTGACGAGCGCGATACTTTTCCAGAGGCAAAACTAGCAATGACGGCGAAAACTCTGGCATGCGAAAACTCCGGAACTTTTCGCTGGCAATTAAATATGGCCCTTAGTCGGAACATCACACTACAACCGCATTTTAAATACGGATTGTAGTAAATAGGGGCCATAGTCTTGTTTATAGATAAATTGATAACAAAATCACAGTGTGCCCGAAATACCACAGAAAGTAGTAGTGCATATAATTATGCTACACAACTAAGCCTAGGAAATAAAGGATTACGCTTATCGATCTCAAGTTGACATTAACTAGAAAAATAAATGAGAAACAATACAAATAAAATACAAAATAAATCTTCAACTTGTGTAAATCAGATTATTTAAAACAAATTTACAAAGCATCAAAATTTTGGAAAATTCCACTTGGATCATCAGTGTTTTAAAGAAGTTTGCTCAAGTCACAAGTCAGTTTCCACTATACATATTAGTAGCCTCAGTCTGCGAATAACACAATAATGCTGTTACCTATTGAAAACTTTTAGTCACGGACACTTGCAATAGTGACACCTGCAGGCCTTGTACTACCTTGCATTTATTAATATCAAAATAAATATAATCCTAAATATAGTAACAATTCTAATTACTTAAAACTAAAAGATAACTGCATTTAAAATGAACAAAATATGAAAAATATTGCATTTTCATATTAAAACACACAAGCCATTTTCCACCGCAGTGTTTTGTTGCAAGTGGAAGGAGCATTGAGATTGAGGTTTTAATAAAACTGAAGCGGAGACTCCACTTCATTCTGAAAAGTTTTCTGTAAAAAC
Source organism: Taudactylus pleione (assembly GCA_031769625.1). NCBI lineage: Eukaryota > Metazoa > Chordata > Amphibia > Anura > Myobatrachidae > Taudactylus > Taudactylus pleione. Next base: position 8,891,284 of record JAUIMM010000053.1, read on the forward strand.
AAAAACGTATCTTGCAATTAATAGTGCCATATTTATACTGCACTGAAAAAGGCTGATCTTAACAGCAGGGAGAGCAGTGCCCCATTTATTAAGCTGCATACACACACAACGATTTTGTTACCAACGATTTTATGTCAGATTTTTTAAAGTGTAATGAACGATTTTTTTGAACTACACACGATTTTTGCATATTCCCTTAATGAAAATCGTACCATTGGTCAGTCTGACAACTATAAACGTGAACGATAATCGTTCGTTTTAACTCAGAAAGTGAACGATTTTTACGATTGAACAATAAACAATATCGTTAACAATAATCGTTGAAAAAATCATTGTGTGTGTATGCAGCTTCAATGGTAAGCAGCTTCTGCAGGAAAAAGAAACTTCTTTAATAATGCACTTGTCTTATGTAAGGTTATATCTAAAAAGGTATAGTGCTAAATGGGAAAAATAGTTGTACAATCATTGCAATTCATTTTCAGTTGCCTATTTATTTTTTTTCACAGGCCTTTTATTTTGAATAAATCTCCCAAATATCTGCTTTCAGCAAAGGAACATTGCAAACAGCAATCAGATTTCCGTGACAAAGTTGACTATCCCCATACCCTGCCTGCTATGCTGAATGCTGCTGTGCAGTAAACTACGCATTGCAGTTGGTACTTTAACCCAGTGTTTTGCTTTGGTTAAACAAAAGCAGAAGTTAATTTCGTTTTAAAATAATTTGCATTTAAAGAGGTTGGCAGATGCACAGAAAAGGATGTCATCTTCACAGCCCTCACTGTCCAACTGACACTTTTACAGAGGGAGGGAGTTACCGATTGCTGATGTCTACTACTGAATATAGCAAACCAAGCAGCTATAGGACACATTGCATATTATTGAACAGCTCTCTTTTCCACTGTGCCTTCATTAAAACTGCATGAGAAGCAAACCCCTTTCTCTGCAGCACCAAATACTGCATATAAATGGAAAGCTAAGGCACAGTGCCAGAGACACATTATAGCAAACCATGTCCTTACACTATTGGGGGTATTCAATCAAGCTGCGAAAAGTCGAAATCGGCGATAAATTATCGCCGATGGACGTCATTTCCGCCTGTTCAAAACGTCTTTGAAAAAAAACAAAACAGGGATAAGTTTTCACCAGCCTTTAGCTGGTGAAAAAAAAAAAAAGTGCAGAATTGGGGTTTAGCGGTGCAGGCTTTAAAAAGATAGCCTGCACCCTTAAAAATTACCCCAAAAAACATTCTGTGTTTAAAAAAAAAAATAAAAAAAAAAAAATTACATTTTTTTTTTTATTTTTTGGGGTAAAAAAAAAAAAAAAGTGGGAACACATCCTAAAGTAAAAAAGTATACGGCAGGTGTTTTCTTCATTGCAGGGACTAGCGGCAGGTGCATTTTTGCAGAATTTTTTTAAATCATTTTAGGGACTTAAAAATATGTTTACTTCCATTTTCATGTACCCCAAATTTGATAGGTTTTTTTTTTGTTAAAATAACTATTCCTAAAGGTGCATACCCACAACGATTTTTTGAACGTTTTGAAACGATAATCGTTTGAAAAATCGTTCACTTTCTGAGTCAAACGATGAACGATTATTGTTCATGCGCATTCACGTTTGTAGTTCAGTCAGACTTGTCAACTCAACGATTTTCATTAAGTTAATATGCAAAAATAGTTTGTAGTTCATAAAAATCGTTCATTACATTTAAATGAACATAGTAAATGAACAACTTTAGTAAACGATTTTAGTTCATTTTTTCAAGGTAGAAAATCGTTTACTAAAATCATTCATTAACTCAATCGTTGTGTGTGTACGCAGCTTTAGTGCTATTCTTCACCCCTTCTTCATAGCCGCAACTATACACCTGCCGTGGCTATTACAAACCCAGACTTCCATCAGCAGGCAAAAATGGAGGTACCCATAGTGATCCCCCATGTCTGGACATCTTTAGGGGGGTCCCAGGCACATTTCCCAAAAATTCCCATTTTTTTCGTAGATGGTGGGAAAAGTGCATGTAAAAAAAAAAAAAAAAGAATTTTTTCGCTTGCCTTTAGCAGATGAAAAAAAAAGTGCAGAATTGGGGTTTAGGGGTGCTGACTTAAAAAATTAGCCTGCACCCTTGGGAATACCCCCTTAAAATGAAGAGTGCAAAAAAAAATGGGGACACCCCAAAAAAAATGAAAATTTTGGGGTGAAAAAATAAATAAATAGGGGAACAGTGTTTAAAAATAGCCAACTAGAAAACAGGAAAACAGGCTAAGGAGGCGAAAAGTCCAACAGGCAAAAGGTCTGGACTTTTCGCCTCAAATTGAATACGGGCATATATGTATTTTGTTTACTCAAATATATGAGAAGGACAGATTTTTTACAGAGAAAGGAAAGAGCAGGAATTGCTAGCAAGGACCAGAGGCCCACAATGCCCCTTAAAGGGACAATAGATCAGCGTATTTCAACTAGTGTGCCGCGAGCGGTTAAGTGTGCCGCGGGGTCAGATCCACCGGTCAGATCTGCCATACTGCGGACCGGTCAGCGCTGAGCTCTTCTGGGGGCGCGGCACCCTGCCCTTCTTCTGGAGGGAAAAAAGCGCCCTGCCCTCACAGCCTGTGGGTGCCATCTTCACCCGCGGGTAGCAGTGTCCCCGGCATCTATTCTCCCTGTCGGCAGCGCTTGGGGGCTGCCCGGCGTGTCCGTAAGTGCTGTGCACGCCACCAAAAGTGACAAAAAGGGTGACGCGTCTTATAGACACGCCCTCTATTCAATGGCCATGCCCCTTTCAGGTGCGCACGCGGCAGTGCCTTCTCTAGCTCCGGCGCCCTGCCTGCCGCCGGAGCTAGAGTGAACACTACGGCGTGACATCACAGGTCATGCACGCCGCGTTTCCAGTCAGCCCTGTGGCCCCTAGGAGTGGCCCTGCATGGAGGCCACCAGCAGCGCCAGTCAGCCAGCCTGCCCCGCGCCCACCAGGCAGCCTGGCTGCACGCTGCACCCTGCTGACAGCTCGGCCAATGGGGAACAGGTAGGGGCAGAAAAATTTAAATTGATATTTTATGTGGGAGCCAGTGTACTTTGTTTTTTGGGGGCCAGCAATGTCTTTTTTTTCTTTCTGTGGAGGGGGCCAATGTAGGTGTGTTTTATTCCTGTGGAGGGGGCCAATGTAGGTGTGTTTTATTCCTGTGGAGGGGGCCAATGTAGGTGTGTTTTATTCCTGTGGAGGGGGCCAATGTAGGTGTGTTTTATTCCTGTGGAGGGGGCCAATGTAGGTGTGTTTTATTCCTGTGGAGGGGGCCAATGTAGGTGTGTTTTATTCCTGTGGAGGGGGCCAATGTAGGTGTGTTTTATTCCTGTGGAGGGGGCCAATGTAGGTGTGTTTTATTCCTGTGGAGGGGGCCAATGTAGGTGTGTTTTATTCCTGTGGAGGGGGCCAATGTAGGTGTGTTTTATTCCTGTGGAGGGGGCCAATGTAGGTGTGTTTTATTCCTGTGGAGGGGGCCAATGTAGGTGTGTTTTATTCCTGTGGAGGGGGCCAATGTAGGTGTGTTTTATTCCTGTGGAGGGGGCCAATGTAGGTGTGTTTTATTCCTGTGGAGGGGCCAATGTAGGTGTGTTTTATTCCTGTGGAGGGGGCCAATGTAGGTGTGTTTTATTCCTGTGGGGGGGGGGCAATGTATGTTTGTTTTAATCCTGTGGGGTGGCAATGTATGTGTGTTTTATTCCTGTGTGGGGGGGGGCAATGTATGTGTGTTTTATTCCTGTGGGGGGGGGGGCAATGTATGTGTGTTTTATTCCTGTGGGGGGGGGGGCAATGTATGTGTGTTTTATTCCTGTGGGGGGGGGGGGGCAATGTATGTGTGTTTTATTCCTGTGGGGGGGGGGGGGCAATGTATGTGTGTTTTATTCCTGTGGGGGGGGGCAATGTATGTGTGTTTTATTCCTGTGGGGGGGCAATGTATGTGTGTCTTATTCCTGTGGGGGGGGGGGGGGGAATGTATGTGTGTTTTATTCCTGTGGAGGGGGCCAATGTATGTGTGTTTTATTCCTGTGGAGGGGGCCAATGTATGTGTGTTTTATTCCTGTGGAGGGGGCCAATGTATGTGTGTTTTATTCCTGTGGAGGGGGCCAATGTATGTGTGTTTTATTCCTGTGGAGGGGGCCAATGTATGTGTGTTTTATTCCTGTGGAGGGGGCCAATGTATGTGTGTTTTATTCCTGTGGAGGGGGCCAATGTATGTGTGTTTTATTCCTGTGGAGGGGGCCAATGTATGTGTGTTTTATTCCTGTGGAGGGGGCCAATGTATGTGTGTTTTATTCCTGTGGAGGGGGCCAATGTATGTGTTTTATTCCTGTGGAGGGGCCAATGTATGTGTGTTTTATTCCTGTGGAGGGGCCAATGTATGTGTGTTTTATTCCTGTGGGGGGGCCAATGTATGTGCATTTTATTCCTGTGGGGGGGCCAATGTATGTGCGTTTTATTCCTGTGGAGGGGCCAATGTATGTGCGTTTTTTTCCTGTGGAGACCAATGGGTGTGTTTTTTTTTTTATGTGGAAGCCAATATGTATTTTTTTTCATAGGTCGTGCACGCTGCATCACCAGATGGTGTGCTTTGGCAATTTTAAGATCTTGCGCAGTGTGCCTAGAGTTAAAAAAAAAAAGGTTAAAAAAAATCACTGCAATTGACTATAATACCACTTTCATGATCACAGTTGATTCACTTGCTTCATCATGACTGGACCAAATTCAGTTATACAAGCATAGATTTATTACTTATATTAAATGCTTAGATAACACTAAATAATAATGCCCATCGTCATTTTTGGATTATTATTCAGGACAAAGAGTTTTTCCATTCAGTAGTATACAGTAATAATATATTACATAGACTTTAAAGGAAAAAGAAAAATGTATTATGTAGTTGTCCGACAACCTGATCACATTTTATACTTTTATAGGTATCCAATCAGTCCAAATCATATGTTAACCATGACCAGCTGTCAGTGTGGCCAAAACAAGCTGCAATTTGCAAGAGAGTTCAAAAACAGTTTAACTGGCAGTCAGAATCTGAGTTTATGGACACATTTCTAGTCCATAATCCAATTGTATCTTCATAAACCTATCCTTTTCACACCATGTGGAGCGACTTAGCTGCTCTGCTATGGGTAGCGATTTCCAGATTTTCATACTTTTTCCTAAATTTAGCACCTTAATTTCATCATATCTGCACACAAATTTGTTTGTGTCCTAGACACTAAAGCTGCATACACACACACAACGATTTAGTTAATGAACGATTTTAGCAAACGATTTTTTTCCCTTGAAAAAATTAACTAAAATCGTTTACTAAAGTTGTTCATTTACTAAATGTAATAGACGATTTTTATGAACTACAAACGATTTGTGCATATTAACTTACTGAAAATCGTTGAGTTGACAAGTCTGACTGAACTACAAACGTGAATGCGCATGAACAATAATCATTCATCATTTGACTCAGAAAGTGAACGATTTTTTTAAACGATATCGTTTAACGATAATCGTTCAAAAAATCGTTGTGTGTGTATGCACCTTTAGGATTTATATTTCTGTCAAAGAAATTTGTATAAACTCACAGAATAAGCACATCAATGCGTGGCACAGTACATAGCTGGGCTCATTCATATCAATCTTCCATCTTTATCTATTTTCCCAAGGTTAGCATCTGAGTCACAATTATTTCCTGCATGCAATGGCAGTGCCAGTATGAAGTGTAACTGTGCATTGCATTTTTGTTACTCTTAAGTAATATGAATAAGATACACCATGTCTTTAACACCTGGCCGCAAGCAGAGGTCAGCAAACCACCAACAGCCTCTCTAGTTGTTCCAGCTGGGTACAGGGCCACCTGTTATCCCTACCAGACTGCCGGATGCTCCCTTGCTGGTGATCGCTGTGTAAGCAATGGTGTAGAAGGTGGAAACCCCTTCATTTGTTCAAGCAGAGTCCCTATGATTGTGCCCAACCATCCATCGGCAGTAACTCTGGTGAGACACTCAGCTTCCCGGGTCCAGCATTACCATCTGCCAGGAGGAATGCAACTGCAGTAGGGTCCCCATGGCTACTGCAGAGTCACGGGTGAAACCATCTTCCAACACCATCTAAAGAGAAATCCTGACCTGCAGTTGGAACCTTAATTTTTAACAGCACATGGTACATGTCCATCAAATCAGGAAAGTGAAATTAGTAACAGGACTTTGTATATACATTTCTATATATTTGCATTTTCAAACTCACTATTTTTACACCACCCAAATTTTTATCTGATGCATAAGAGCAATAAACATTTTATGCAACCTAGTGACCATCAGGATTGAAAATAAAAAAAAATTATATATTTATTATTTATTTATTTTTTATTTTTTTTAAACCAGGTTTTTTTTTTGCATTGTTTTAATGAAAATATAGTGAGCAGGATGTAATTTTAATACTGTGAAACAATGCTATGTATTCGAAACGTTGATAAACCATGTTTTAATGCTCTCTAACATTATAAATTCCTAAAAATGTTGGACTGTTATCTCAACAAAAGAGAGCCAGACTAAGGGGTATATTTACTAGGCCTTGGATGGAGATAAAGTACCAGCCAATCAGCTCCTAAAAGCCTTTTCACAGGCTGTATTTGAAAAATTACAGTTACGAGCAGATTGGCTGGTACTTTATCTCCATCCAAGGCTTAGTAAATAGATCCCTTAGTCTTTCTTCCTTCCACTCATCTCAGTAGGACTGAAGGTTTTGAAAATAAATAAACATGAAAAAGATTAAACCATGAGGCGTTTCTCTGTGTATTGCCTCTATGCATTGGAGTAGTTTACCCTTTATGATTAAGAATGTTATTTGTCGTTTTCTCCTGTCCTATAGGATTGTTAGAGAAGCAGTTTGTGGAATCTTAGCTGATGCAAGGCACACAAGCCACACCATCTGCTCCCAAAGCCGCATCTTTCCTACTGTATAAACTCCTTCTCACCTCAGGATTCCAGTTGACACTCCTGCAAGCTGCTACTACTCCAAGCTACTACTTATACGGCTCCCAGGCCTGAGGTTCCCCTTCCCTCCACCCACGGGACAGGCAGGAGGTACATTCAGGGCTCTATCAAACGCCCCCAGTCTTGGGCAAACGCTGCTTTACAACAAGATGACAATTCAGTGCGATGTTGAATAGCCGTGGGAGGGAGCTCCCGAAGCTATTCAATACACCGCACTGTTTGGGCAGGCTAAGGAGTTCTTCTCGCACCCCCCTGGGGATGCGAGGAGAAATCCGACAAGAGTGTCGGGCGCGCAGCTGTTCTCACACCTTAACACCCTTGTTAAGTTACGAGAACCAACATTCTCCGACATAACAGCGTAGTGAATTGAATAGCTCCAGGAGCTCCCTCCCGGCGCTATTCAATTCGCGTTGAATTTAATACCCCCCATTAGTAGCTGTAATATGTTATAGCTGGGCTGTTTAGCAACCTAGTGGGGGCAATAGATAAACTGATCGATTAGCACAATAATCACCCAAGTCTCAGAAGGTTTCCAGGGCATTTAATTTTTCTATTTTGCTATAAGCTAGCATAAGACTGAACTCCACTGAATAATAGGGGCGACTCAATTCAGCAGGAGTTGAATAGCGCTGGGAGGGAGCTCCCAAAGCTATTCAATTCACTGCGATGTGATGGGAAGCAGTTATGACGGAGAATGCCGGTTCTCACGACATAACCTGGGTGTTTAGTCACGAGAACCAGCAGTCTCTGACTAAAGTGCCAGCCGTGAGGCTGTTAGAGCCGCTCATAAAGCTGTATTCAATTTGAGCGGACCAGCGATACTTTCCGCCTCCCAGACTTTTCGCCTACATCGCATGTTTTGTAGGCGGAAAAGTATCGCGCGCTTGCTCGCTTTACCCCGTATTCAATTTGAAAGTACGTGAAAACGGGACCCGGCAAAACTTGAACAAGTGGAAAATACTGTCATATTTGGGGAAATCAGCCTGACACCCCCCAAAAGATGCACTGGCATGGGGGATCACTATGGTACCCCCGGATTTTGCTAGCTGAAGGTATTTGGTGTTTTTAAACAGGCTTAATAGCTGCTAAATAGTGTTTTTCTATACGTGGTGAAGAATAGTATTCAGGAATATTTTTTCCAGAAAATAAGTTATCCCAGCAAATATGGCGTACTTGAAAATGGGGGATAGCATATTTAAAAGTTGCTAAAGTTAAGTTGAAAAAAATCGTGAAAAATCCACCTGCCGCAAGCACCGGCAATGAAAAAAAAACAAAACAAAAAAAAACACTTGGGGCATACTTGGGAACCCCCCCAGAGTCAAGTTCGCTAGTTTTTATCTTTGTCCCCCATCATTTTTTTTTCGCCCCCAAATTCAGTTATTTTTTGGGGTGTCCTTAAGTGGTTTTTTAATTTTTTTAACACAGTTTACCTTTGGGGGACTGTCTGAAGGCTGCATGGGGGTTCGCGCAATGTTGCAGCCCAAAACCCCAATTCTGCACTTTTTTCCCGCCTATTCATAGGCAAAACTTTATCGCCTATCACATTGCATTGACTTTCCGCCTAGGCAGAAAGCCTTTCAAGTGGAATACGGAGTAAAACCCAAACAGGCGAATATTACGTCATCGCCGAAAAGTTTTCGCCAAAAACACTCGAAAACAGCTTTTCGCTTCAAATTGAATACAGCCCTAAGCCAGAAAACGGCCTCATTGCCAGCACTCAGAAGGGTGCGAGAAGAAATCATTAGTAGAACTAAACAGCGCGCTGAATTGAATAGCTCCTGGCGCTCCCTCCCAATGCTACTCAATTCCCGCTGAAATGAATCACCCCCACAGTTTGTCACAATATAAATCAATTCCAGTAGTAAAGAGATTGCTGGATAGTGTTATTTATTTCTGACAAATTGGCCATTAATCTGGATGGTGTTATAGGTGTATCTTAATATTTAGCCAAACAATGTGATAGAACAAATTTATGAGTCAAGAGCCAAACATGAATGTTAATTGGTTACTTTGTATAAAAACCTAAAGTGGTCAATACATCGAGAATAATCTACATTTTAGAACAATTATTTGCCATATAAAATATGCTTATCTTTAACTAAAAAATGAATAGGAACTTAAAGTCAAAAAAATAAATTATAGGGTGGAAAACACCATACAACTCCAATTAACTTGAGGGGAAAAAAAAGCGACAGTAATAGCATATGAAATGCCAGTAAAGGTGCACTTACAACCACTAGTTAACTGTGTTTTTGCCCATCAAAAATAAATTATATGAAGGAAATTGATGTAAAGAACATTTTTCTCTGTTTGAATATCATTCAATGCTTTAACTTATTAGAACAGTAAAATAACTTAAATTTTCTTAAATTGAAGACAAATTATTGTACTGGGAAATATAAAAATTGTTAAGCGTCAGAGTCATCTTTTCTAGTACACAGCTTATATATGCAGTGTGTATATATATATATATATATATATATATATATATATATAGTGAAGGGAATAGTATACAAACGTGTTAATCTGCTATGCTACAGTAGTAAGCTATTGATATATCTTATATTACCTTCATAAAGATATATATATATATATTTATATTTATTAGGGATATGCAGGCTCGGTTCTACTCGGTTCCGTTCTGTTTTTTTTCCCGAATCCCTGAGAGATATATATATATATATATATAAATAAAAAATTTCTCTAATGGTTCATGTTCACAACTCCAGTTAACAGTTTTAGGGGCATATGTATCAAAGCTTGATGTGAGATAAAATTGTGAGATATTTATCATCAATCAGCTTCTAACTTACATTTTGCAGGCTGTGTTTAAGAAATGATAGCTTTGAGCTGATTGGTTGGTGATATATATTTCACAATTTTAACTCAGATCAAGCTTTGATACATATGCCCCTATGTTACAGAACTCATATCATGAGATAGTGCTCAACAACAAAATGATACAAGCACATCTAATATGTGTTACAATGAATCACTCTACACAGTAATAACATAAAAAAAAAACATTTGTATGTGGGACCTATATACTTTTGCAATTAAACTGATCTTAAATATAAAGGTAAATAAATGACATATGCATGATAGAGATCAGGAACCCATATTTATTATTTGCTTATGTGATCGGTACAGATGGAAGACGGTTATAAAATATACGCCGCATAGTAGCACAATTGAAATGTATAAAATAACACTATGTATGAGATAATATGGAAAGAGATACACATGATAAATATTATAGATAGCTATGAGGCAGAGCAGTAGATAGATTACACACACGCAGCGGTGACACAATGCTGACACTACTCACCGGCGGTGGTGATGATGATGACTGCGGCGCTGGTCGCAGGCGGTCTCCCTATCTCGGCGGTCTCCTCTCCAGCCTCTTCCTTCCGGGTGTGACCTCGCGTTGTTGCCACCGACGCCCCCTCCAACCAACCAGCGGTGCTTGCGGGAGGAGAACAAGGGCGGAGAGTGCAGGAAGGCAGTGGCGGCGGTAGCAGATTTGGGGGACTTGTGTAAAGTCGCAATAAAGTTTTGTTAAAAGAAAAAAAGAGCGGCTGTAGGAAGTGCGCAGGGCAGTCTCCAGCCAGCAGCAATCTGTGCGTCACGCCCACTCCTCCCCTCTTGTGATGACGCCTGCTGCTGCGCGGCAGCTCTCAGTGCGGAGGTTGCTGCTGTTGGTCACTAAGGCAACGTCAGGCTTTGGGTACTGGTGCTGCCTGTAATTATTGCCTTCTCAGTGTGTGCATGAACACGAATACATTGAATGGTCATTGCTGACCTGCCGCCCGCTGCAGTAGAGCGGAACGTGTTCTATTTGATTTTCTGTCCGTAATGCAGCTACTATTGTTCTGTGTGAGTTCTAGAACAACCATCAATTGCGGGCGCTAGAGCGCCATTGACATGGCTTCACCAAAATGGCGTTGCTGATAAAATGATGGATGTAAATACAAACATCACTCTAGTGTTCAGAAATTGTGTAAGCCGGAAAGCGTGGCTATATGGCGACGTCACGGCATTCCTAGCGCTATTGCTTTACCTACTTTACGTCATATCTGCAATGTGTGATTGGGTTTCAGGCTGTAGCTTTCCCGCGCCCTCTGATTTCGAATGTCACGGTTTATGAGTCACCGACTGATCTGCTGCTGTGTCCGGGCGTGGCAGCGCCATACGTGTATAGTGTGCACCTTCTGCTGCCTCACCCCAACACTGCTCTATTGACTGTTCTAATGGCTTTCTGTCTGCCTGCTCTGCTCCCACACTTCACATTAATTTCCATTTATAAATTAACCGCCGTTAAAGTTATTAGAGCAGTTAAAGTTTCTTCTCTTGCAACTGTAAAATAATCGTGCAGATTATTATTTTACTATAAAATCTCAGGTTGGCAGGTGTGATTATATTATAATTATATGGTTGTCACATCTCCTGTTTAACTTTAAAACTAAGCGAATATAGAATGCAAGTTATAACCTAGAGGGGAATTCAAATCCAAACATTCTGTATCTGCCTCCCCTCTCCTACAAGCCTTACACTGGCTCCCCTTCCCTTTCAGAGTCCAATTTAAGGTTCTCACGCTCACAAAGCCCTCACCCAATCTTCTCCCATATACATCTCAGATCTCATCTCCCTTCACGCTCCTCTCCGCCCTCTTCGCTCAACTAATGCACGCCGCCTTTCATGCCAGCTGATTACTTCCTCCCACTCCCGCCTCCAAGATTTTGCCCGCACTGCTCCCCACCTCTGGAACTCTCTCCCACTCCGCATCAGACTCTCCACCTGTTTGCAATCTTTCAAACGGGCTTTCAAGACCCACTACTTCATCAAAGCCTTCCAGCTATCATTCTAACTCCTTGCTACATGCTCATTCATCCCCATCTACCCCATCTGTGTCAACCCAGTTTGTCTTCCCCCACCTTTTTAGATTGTAAGCTCTCACGAGCTCTCTACCCTCTTGTGCTTCTCCTTACTATAGTGTCATTTACTTCTTACTCACCACTAGGGCACCTAACACTTGGATGCTTATGCTCTGTTGCTTATCTGGGTGATATGGTCACTAATGTAGCAATATATATTATCCATGTCCTGTATTGTATTGTTCTGTAAGTCACTTGTATACAATTTGTTTTTGTACTTTGTAAGGCGCTGCGGAACACTTGTGGCGCCATATAAATAAATGCTAATAATAATAATTAGAGGCAAAGTTTTCACCTGTCCAATTTTTCGCTTCATTCGCCTGTTTCAGAGGCGAATTCATTCCATGCGCGTCCCTGCTTTTCACCTAATTCAATTGGAAAATAGGCGAATGTGGAACAGGTGAAAAGTACTCAAAGAATTGGGGAAATCAGTCTGTACCCCAGAAAAATATACATTAACATAGGGAATCAATATAGATGTATACTAATAGCCCTAATAAAACTATTTTGGATACTTAAGTTGTGTAAATTGCTATTAGCGTCTTTGTAAAAGTGGTGAAGAATCGCATAAAGCTGTATTTTTTGGTGAAAATAAGTAGTCAGTCAAATTCGGGGTACTTGAAAATGGGTGCTTGCATATTTTTATGTCACCTGCAATCCCCAAAACACCTGACCCATACTTGGGGACCCCCAAGAACTCTATTTCGCTAATTTTTATGTTTATCCTCCCACTTTTTAAATTTTCACCCCAAAAATGACATGTCTTTTTTTGGGGTGTTAGTTTGTTTTTTTTCAGATTTGTCCTTTGGGGGCCTCTCCCAAGGGTCTTTTCCCCACGTTTGCACCCCAAAATAAAGATTTTGCATTTCTTTTCACCTGCTATTGATTGGAGAATCTTTTTTGGAGAATTGTTTCCACTTATACCCCTTTTACATCAGAGCAAAAACCTGGGTTTTTGCTGGGTCTACCCGGGTCGCAGCTCAGTGTAAAAGGGTCCCTGAAAAATAAGCCAGGTCAAGTGACCCAGCAATCCAACCCAGATAGCTACCAGGGTTGGACCCAGGATGGACCCGGGTAATGGTGCAGTGTAAACGGTGCAACCCAGGTTATCTGACCTGGGTCATGCCTAAAATGAGCTGATTGGTGGTTGTGGGGCATTCACCTCCCACTTTTTATGACCTCACAGGTTTAGCAGGGCAGACCTGAGTTCAGTGTGAACAGGGCTGACCTGGGAGTTACCCAGATCGAAAGTGCAGTGTAAATGGGCCTGACCTGGGTCTGACCAGGGTTGGAACCATGTCCAAAATCCCAGGTCGGACCTGGGCTTTTGGTGGAAAAGAGGTATTAGTTGAAATTGTCCTGGAATTGAATTTAGGTGACATTTTCGCAAAAAAATAGGCGAAAATGGCTTTTTGTCTCAAATTGAATATGGCTCCTTGTTTATTGTGGTGTTGCCCCAATAAACTATTTTTTATTGGTTAGCTCAGCTTTATTGGTGCTATTTAACAATATAGCACAAAAGAGAAAATAAACTTTTTGTAGGTGCACTCTTCAATAACCAATATAAAACTTAAGCCGCGTATACATTAGACAATTTTAATGAACGATTACGAATCGTAATCGTTCAATAATCGTGCACTATAATGTCGGAAACAACCAGCGATGCACGCTCCCGCTGGTTGTTTCCGACATCAATCATCGCCTGAACATGACGGTCAATCTGCCGATAACAACAGATTGGCCATGTTCAGGGATGAGGGAGGGTGCCTACACAGAACGACATATCGTTCAGTGTAGGCACTACAGGGGATCAGGAACAATTACGATGTCACAATCGTACTGTCTTTCCATAGTTGGGTAGTGGATGCGCACCTTTATTAGTATCCATGTAAAATAATTTGGAGCACAACTACAAGACTAAAGCATACCCTCCAACATGACCTCTTCCACCCTGTACAAAATGCTCTGCTCCAGGACTTCCCACCTAATGAATTATTGCAGACACCTTTGTTGAACTAGGTAATAGATGAGACAGGTGTTTCAGCACAGGTGGCTGCAATCATCAATTAAGAAGGAAGTCCAGGAGCAGAGCAATTTGTACTGGATGGAAGGGGTCATGTTGGAGGGTTAGCTAAAGGGGCCATACATTACCGACGGATCGCCGCAAAGTTGCGATCCTGTATCCTGGCATTGCAGGATCGGTGAAATCCAACATGTATAAATGCATATCATTAAAATGACTAAGTTACTGCTAGCAAAGTATTTAGGCGAGATAATTAGCTATAAGTAAAGCTGCATCTGCATACATTTGTTGACTCATAAGTGTATCAAATCATATAAAGTGTTGAAAATTACTTCTGTCAAGAAGCGGTACCGAAGGATAGAAAGTACTACCCCTTTTACACCACAGCTAAAATCCGGGTTATTGCAGGGTTAACCCGAGTTGCTGCTAATACCCCTTTTACACCGGCGCTAAAACACGGGTTTTTGAAGGGTTAACCCGGGCAGCTCCCTGGTGTAAAAGGGCAGAGGGTTGGATCGCCGGGTCGAGTGACCCGGCAATCCAACCCAGGTAACTAGCAGGGTTTAACACGGGCGTAGCCCGTGAAACCCTGCTATGGGAACAGCGCACTCCGGGTCACGAAGACCTGGAGTGCACTGCTAGCCGGCCGATTGGTCCAGCTTCAGTGGCGCTTGGAGATGACGTCATCTCCAAGCGTCCACTTTCACTCCGCAAAAGCCGGGTCTATGCAGACCCAACTGCGGTGTGAGCGGCGCTGACTCGGGACTATCCCGAGTCAGCGCCGGCAACATTCCGGGTCTGATCCGGATAGGAACTTTGTTCCAACTCCGGGTCAGACCCGGAATTTAGGTGGAAAAGGGGTATTAGTGTAAAAGGGGCAAGGTTAGGATTCCTGGGTCGACTCACCCAGCAATCCAACCCGTGTAGCCTGCAGGGTTTAACATGTGAACGACCCGTGTTACCCTGCAGTGTAAACAGGTGACCTGGGTCCCA